>CM053588.1:83839126-83867345 GCA_028646515.1 Pseudochirops corinnae | reverse complement strand
TGTCTTATTCCATTCCATGCCTGATTTATTTTTAAAGACGCTTGAATAAAAGAAGATTTTTCTCATGAGTCTAGTGGTCTCCTAGTGTTCCTTACCAATATTTCACTCATAAAGAAAGAAAATTTCTAGGTCTCAATCAATTTCTCAGGATATTAACAATAAACCTGTCTTTCTCAGCATTTCATAAATCATTTTGGTCAATTTTCACATATCATGTTAGCTGTGTTGGTCAACATTTTACTTAGAGAAAACAGTGTAACAGCATGATCAAAGGTGAAGAAGAATATGGAAGGAATATTTAGAGTATGTTAAGTATTTAAATTTGATTGGAATTGAAGATCTATATAGGAATATATTATGGAAATCTGAAGATCTTCCCTGCCCCTAGGCCCTTTGATAGGCTTACATGGCTCTGAGAACCTTCCTTGAGTTGAAAGTATACTCTGCTCCCTAATAGGCTAAATGTGGTCACGTCGAGTCTGTGGCAGGAGGCTTGTTGTTCAGGAATTCCCACACCTTATTACTTTGTGATTGGGCAGTGGGTCAAGAGGGCTATGACATTCACTGATCCAGGAGAAGGCTATATATATCTTGATGTGAAGTTTTGCTTTGGGGCTCACTTTGGAAAGAGTTTTGTGATTTGGCCAGATGAGACTCTGGGAAGCCATTGAGCCCTCTGGCTTTGAAAACCCAGATGTTGATGCTTCCCTTTCTGGTAAATGACTAAGTATGGATGTGATGGTCAGATGGTTGGAAGCCCGTCTGCTGATCTGTTTCTTTGTCTGCTTGTAACTTCTGCTTGTTGTAACTGTTTGTATTCTCTGAAGTTCAGGGTGCTGACTTTTCCCCCTGAACTAGGTAAATGATATACGTTCGACTGATTAAAGTAAGATTGTTAACCCATTTTGAGTTGCTTTCCTTTATTGTTTGATAAAGTACATAGGAATTATAGAGCTATCTTAGTTCTGAGGGGAAGGGAAGAGCATTACAAACTGAGGAGGAAAAGGAGAAGGGCAGGTTTTCCTGGAGGTAGTAAGCATTTGAATTGAGTTTTTTTGAGGAATCTAAAAACAGCAGATCTAAGAACCTGTGCTAGTAGCCATCCTGGGTATGCTAGAGTGCTTGCTGATACAGAATATAATAATAATAATAGCATTTATATAGTGATTTAAAGTTTGCAAATAGTTGTATGAATATTAATCTTATTTGATCCTCCCAACAATCTTAAAGCTGTTTTATAAATGAGGAAACTGAGGAACAGGGAGAGGTTAAGTGACTTGCTTAGAGTCACACAGCTGGACAGTACCCATTTTTGAACTCATCTTTCTAACTCTAGGATTAGCATTTGATCCACTGCATCACCTAATTTTCTGTAGTGCTGATAAGGGTAGAAAGGTTATCTCTGGATTATGGAGGTCTCTATGTGGGAAGCAAAAGAACTATGAGTTGAGGAGTTAGTAGTTTTGATTAAAATTGTGAAGGAGAATGTAGGCTGGAAGACCATTTTAAGAGACAATTGCTGTGGTTGTGAATGCCAAGGATTGTGAAAGAGGGAGAAAACTGAAGGATGGATATGAGAGATATTAAAATAAGAAATATACCCTTTGGTAATTGATTTGATGTAGAAAGGAACTTGGATGGAAACTGGAAGATGCTTTCATTTGGGTAGAAAGGGAAGATTTTCAGTAATACTGTAAGAATATAAGTTCACTTTAAAAACATGTTGTGCAATAAAAAATGTGATTGTTGAATGGAGAGATTGAAAAGGTAATGGGGGATGCAGGGCTAATATTCAAAGGAGAGGTCAAGGTTATAGATATCAATTGGTCAGTCAGTTAATAAGCATTTATTAACACTTACTATATGCAGGCACTGTGCAAAGCACTGGAGAAACAGAGGTAAAAGAAAATACATACTCTCAAAGAGCATATAGTGTAAAAAATGTAAAAAAAAACCACACCAACTATATACAAACCTCCTCCTAAGGAAGGCACTGAAAGTAAGAATAATTGGAAAAGGCTGCCTATAAAAGCTGCACTTTTAGCTGGAACTTAAAGGAAGGCAAGGAAACCAGGAGGAGAAGAGGAGGAAGGGAGGCATGGGGGAGCGTCAGAGAAAATTCTCAGAGCCAAGAGATGGAGTACCATATCTATGATCACTGGATGGAAGAAGAGATGGTGGGAGATAAGGAATAAGAAGATTGGAAAGGTAGAAGGGGTCTTAGAAGGAGCAGAGATCAGGAAGGAGAGCATTCCATGAATGAGGGACAGCTAATATAAATTCTCAGAGTAGGAGAATGGGATGACATTGAATATATTGGGGAATGGGGAGCAGGTTATGTAGATTTGATAGTTTTATCTGCATAGAGGTGCTAATTTCAACCATTTCAGAGAGAGGAAGAACGAGGAGAGGGAAAGAGAACAAGAGACAGAGACTGAAACAGAGTAAATGGAAAAGCAGAAGGTCAAATACAAAATTTAGGAAATACTCCTGGAGGTTGGAAAAGATGGAAAGGAACTAGTTGAAGAAAAACAGAAGGAATGGCCTGAGTGGTTGGAAGAGAATCAGAATAGCAAAACGTCAAGGAAACAAAGGAGAGAGTTTTTGAAAGAAGTAGAGAATATTCAATAGATAATACTGGAGTGTAGAAAGATCTGAGAGTCTAACAAGGAAGGAAAGTCAGGAGATTTGGTCCTTAGGAGGTAATTAGTGATCTTTGAAATGGTAATTTTAGCATAATGGGAGAGAATCTAGGCGGTAGAGGATTAAAGTGAGAAAAGATTGTGAGGAAGTGAAGGAAATGCAGCCTACTTTTTGAAAATAAAATAGCTTTGAAAGAGCAGAGGAATGCAAAGAGAATCATTTAGATCAGGGTTCTCAACCTTTTTTCTGTGTGTCATGGATCTCTTTTGTAGTCTTTTGAAACCTATGGACTTGTTCTCAGAATAATACTTTAAAATGCATGGATATAATACATAGGATTATAAAGGAAAGTAATTATATTGAAATACACATGAGAGCTGTGTGCTTTTTCATGTTTTGCCCATGTCTACATTCTATGTGCCCGTGGGTCTCTATCTAGATTCATCTCAAAGAGAGTCAAGAATAGATATCTCTAGAATCTCCGTCCACCTTTCTATAAAGAATACTTTGAATCCTGCCAGGAGGGAAGTAGGAGGGTAATACCTCCTCAGAGAGGGGGTACTGAGTTAGAATTATATCTATCTGCCTCCTACAATATTGTTTGCATGGAAAATAATTCAAGGTTTAAGCTGAACTCCTGATTATTCTCCCTTAAAAAATAAGTAGTGCCCCAGCCTATGTATGTAGAATGTAGATAGATGAACCCTCTGAAAGAAGATCCACCAACAAGCTACCAAACAACAGCAGTTAACAATGAAAGATAGAAGCACCACAGGACATGGAAACTGTTTAGCTGGGATGCTGTTCTTTTAACCTCCACCCCAGACTCATGCCTTCTGCCCTTAAGCATATGAAAGCCAGGTGCATCAGAAGAAGATGAAGTTGCCAAGACACACAGATAAGAGAATTTGGCTTGAACCTGCCAAAAGCTGGCTCTGAGTGTTGTACACCTGGGATGATCTTGTGCCTTTCCCTGTTTCTATTTAACCAAAACAATGGTAAAACTCCAACAAAGTGGCAGCCAAATTAACAACCCAGGATCAATTGAATGAAATACAGCAAAAGACTAGGTAATTTCCAACTTAATAGATTTTCCCAGGGGTCCCATGCGTAATTTTTCCCCCCCAGAAGGATGTCGATCATTTTTTTTTCCCTTTCTTTCCTAAGATTTTCCAATAGGAGAAATTTTCAGTAACTGTTCTATTGAAAAATGACTTGAAAGGTTTTATTTTTAGGAAAAACTTTGCCAGCATATTTTCAAGATTACAAATTGGGCCATACCAAAAATTGGAGAAGCTAGTGGTCCACACTGCACTAATAACTGCATTCAAAAGCATGCTAAAATTTCAGACTGGTAATCTAAATGATTTTAGAAACCCAATGCCAAAAAACATTACAACTTTAATGTTCCTTGACATTGATTTAGTTACATCTGTAACTTCCATATTGCATGAGCATTGAGGTTTTCCTTTGGCAACCATTGGTCAAGATTGAGAAAAGACCTGGGAGGCTAGCCTACCTAAAGAATTTTGCTCACTTATGTATAAGGCCAGTTGTTAATAGGTAGACCATTGGAGTCAAATGCTAGATTGTCTTGCTGCTCCTGGCTGATCTGGGAAGTATTCTTAGTATAAATCTGGAGAACAACCAAGAGAATTATATTGGAGCCAGGATAGTCTACTGTATACTTCCCTTGAATGGTATTTTCATTGCATAGTAATAGTGATTTTCAAACTTCTTCATAGTTAGTTATTAGTGAATTTCCAGCAAATGCTTGACTTAAGTATTTAATAATCTTATCAGGCAGATGCATAGAATATTAGAACTGGAAGGTACTTTAGAGATCATCCAATCTATCTCCTTGAGGGTAAGTTATTTGCATAAGAGAGATTGATTTGTGTAAAATCAAGTAGCTAATAAATGGTAGGGTTGACTTGTAGTGGCATATTCACCACAATTACCCATACTGACAAAGTTAACCTGTGGGAACACCAATCGCCGAGGCATTTGGGACAGTAAGAAAATAAGAATTGTCCCTGTCTTCAAGGATCTCAGTAAGTGACCATGATAGGACCTAAACAATTCCTAGTATCTGGCCTCAGACACTTGATACTTACTAGCTGTGTGACCCTGGGCAAGTCACTTAACCCCAATTGCCTCGCAAAAAAAAAAAAGTTCCTGGAATTTCATTGTTGGAAATAGTGAATCTGCATGATACTCTTCACTACAACATTCCTAATAAGTGCTCATCCTTTTTTTTTTTTTTTGGATTGAAAGATTTCCAGTGACTATAAACTTCTTATTTCCTAAGGCAAGCCCTTTCCATTTGAAACATCTCTAATCATTGCAAAGTCCCTTTTCAACTTCTACCTATTGTTCCTAGATATGGCCCCTGGAACAAAGCAGAAAAAAAAAAATCTAACTCATTTGAATGTAAGATCCTTGAGTACAGGAATTGTCTTTCTTTTTTTCCCTGTATTTGTATCCATAGTGTTTCCATAGTGCCTGGCACATAATAGGTGCATAATAAATAATTATTGACAATGTATTGACTATTGATAAAAGGCTTTCTTTGGGCAACATCTACATGATCTCAGCAAATGATGTATTGACAAAGAATCATCAAATGGCTCAAACCACATGGATATGTTCATAAAAATGGAAGGGTATTGAGAATTCTCCAAAACCAGGTCACTGCTACTAGAAATTATGGTAAAGTCATTCTTGAGGAACCAAGATTCACTAATTGAGGCCCATTTTACAAAGAAAAGTTCAATCTATCCCTACAGATTACAATAATTTAACACATATCTAGTACTTTGAAAGACACAAACAAGTGACTAGAAAGCTTGCTCTCCATCCTAACGTAACAGATAAGGAATCCCTTACCCCAAATACAAACCCCAAGTATCCTTGAGAATCCAACAAAAATACTGTGCTGTAGCCAGAGCATCATCAGAGACTAATCCATTGTTCACAATCATCTGGATAGAACACAGATCCATAAAGATTTGATATGTCTTTAAATGGTGTTGTCAAACAGAACATGCACAACCTTCAAACTAGGGGGCATGGAAAGCTTTCAAAGTGGAGAGGTTTGTAGGGGAAATCCAAATGAGGTGGGAGCGGGATAAAAAAGATATCATCCTGCCAGCTATTGAAATTAGCCTACAGATGTTTCCAGAGAGTCTCCAGATGATGAGTTGGCATGTGGACACTATTAGTCATTAAACACACACACACACACACACACACACACACACACACACACACACATACACACACACAATTACTTTATCCACCAGTGCAATAGTAATAGTTTTCAGGGATAATGATGATCCACAAATTATTTCTCCTTTCCCTAGTTTCTAGTTCAGTTGTTGTTATTTTGCTGTAAATATCTTACATTTTCTTCTATTTTTCAGTCTCTTCATTTTCTCCTAACATTTTCTGATGTCTCCTGGAGTCACTGAGATTTGTTTTTGTTTGTTTGTTTGTTTGTTTTTGGTTATAATTATCAAGGAGTATGCTATTTAGGTAAATTTTCCACCTTCTTTTCTAAGCCATTGATTCCCCATTCAATTTCAAATTCAAAATGACTGAATATTAGTCAGTTAACAAGCATTTATTAAGCACCTACTATGTGCCAGAAACTGTGCTAAATGCTGGGGATACAAAGAGAAGCAAAAACTAGTCTCTGTCTCAAGGAGTTCACCATGTAATGACAATATGCATAAATTAGTAACATTGTGCATTGAAGGTTAATAGTAGGATGGTGAATTGTCCCAGGACCATTCTTGCCCGAAATACATAGAATATAAGATGAGAAGAAGAGAATGTTAGTAATAACAAGAACAATGACAATAAAAATAGTCCAAATTATTTATCCTCCTTGCAGGGAGGGATCAGTACTGACAAAATAGGGCAATGGCCCAGGACCACTTATATCTGAATTACATAGAATATAAAATGAGAAGAATGAGGATGATGGTAACAGGAAGAATAATAACAGTAATAAAAATAACCCTCTTAAGGTTCAAATCACCATGCTTTCAGAGAGGTATGGGCCCTGACAGAGTAGAGGAATGACAGCATGGTAATGTACAGCAAGAGTTTCACATGTCCTAAAACCTATGGGAGCTATGAAGGCAGTTAAGTTGAACAGGAGACAGAGTATTGGATTTGGGAGCCAGGAAGAGCTAAGCCCAAAGACTGCCTCAGACATCCGTTAGCTGTGTGAGCTCTAGTAATAGCACTAACTGGGTTACGCCCTTAGCCACTGTAGTAGCAATGCTCCTCAGAGCTAATGAAAAAGTGTGGTTGGCAAAAAATTACAGGCAAGCTCTTTTGATGATAAAGTTGATAGCAAGGAGAACAGGGTGAGTACCACTACATTGTATTCTGATACCAAAGAAGGCAACATAAACCAGCACAAGTCAGTGATACCAGTATTACATCTGTTGTAAATGTTTCAGTAAAGATGGAACTGACCATTAGATAAGGCAGACTACAAAGTATGAAGGAAACGAATTGAAAACATGAATGATTTCTTTATCTACCAATGTCATAGCATTAAGTGTGAAAACAAATCTTCCCTATGACATTTCTGGGATATTCTATTTTAAGATTTTTTTCCTTGGGAATTTTTTCTATTTTGACTTTGTCCTCTAGCTCTAATAGAGCTGGACAATTTATAATTTCTTGATATAATATGTCTAGATTTTGTTTTTAATTGTCAATGGTTTTCAGGGATAGTGATGATTCATAAATTATTTCTCCCTTCCCTAGTTTCTAGTTCAGTTGTTCTTATTTTGCTATAAATACATTTTCTTCTATTACATTTTCTTCAATTTTTCAGTCTCTTCATTTTCTCCTAATATTTTCTGATGTCTCCTGGAGTCACTGAGATTTGTTTTGTTTTGTTTTGTTTGTGGTTATAATTATCAAGGAGTATGCTATTTAGGTAAATTTTCCACCTTCTGTTCTATGCCATTTATTTCCCATTCAATTTTTTTTTTTTAATATCTTGCTTCATTTCTTCCAGGTATACTGTCCATATTGAAAAGCCATTTCCTCCCTGATATTTTGCTTATACTTATTATGTCATTCTCTTTTTCTTGGTTAATATTTCAGGACTCTGTTAACTCATAACAGTTATTCACCAAGTATTAATGAAGTACATAATATGTGCTTAAGGTTCTATGCTAAGCCCTGGGGATACAAGGCAGAAAACAGCCCCTGGCCTTGAGGAATTAACATTTTATTAGGGAGACAACATGTAAGCAACTTTATCTATATAAGATACATGTAAGGTAAATTGGAGATAATTTCAAAATGAAGACACTAACACTAAGGTAGTCTAGGAAAGGCTTCTCAGAGAAGGTGTTAAAGAAAGTCAGGGAATCTAGGAAGCTGAGATGAATAGGGAGACCATTCCATGCTTGAATGATATTTAGCAAAAATGCATGTAATTGAAAGATGAAATGTTTTGTGAGAAGCAGCCAGGAAGCCAGTGTCACTGAATCTGAGAGTATGCAGAGAAAAACAAAGTATGAGATTACTGGCAAGGTAGAAAAGTACTAGATTATGAAGTACTTTTAAGACTCTGAAGAGAATTTTATATTTCATCATGGAGGTGAGAGTGAGCCACTGGAGTTTACTGAGTAGGAGGATGGCGTGAGATCATTTTGGTAGCTGAGTGGAAGATGGATTGGACTGGGGAGATGCTTGAGTACAGGAATAAGGTGATGAAGGCCTGTTCAAGGGTGATGGTGGTGTCAGAGGATAGAATATGGAACATATGAGAGAGATGTTGTGAAGGCAAAATCTATAGGAGTGAGCAAAAGATTAGACACAAAAGGTGAGAAAGTGAAGAGTTGATGATAACACTTAGGTTTCAAAGGCTGGGATTACTGGGAGGGTGGTGGTGCACTGATTGTAGGGAAGCTTGGAAAGATGAAGAGTATAGGGAGAAAAGATAATGAACTTTTTTTTTTTGATCATATTGAATTTAGGAAATCTATGGAATATCCAATTCAAGATTTCCAGTTGGCAGTTGGAAGTGTGAGTGGGGGTCAGGAGAGAAGTTAAAACTGATTAAATAGATGTGAAAATCATCTGCATAGAGATGATAATCAAATCCACAGCAACTGATGACATAACCAAGCAAAATAGTATACAAGAAGAACCTTCACCTAAAAGACCATTTTACAGAGAACTTACACAAGGCAAGTACTCACATGAAGGTCAGAAAAAGCAATACAAAGTCATTCTTAAGGTCTCTCTGAAGAACTTTGGAATCAGTTGTGAGACTCTGACACAGGACCACCCATCAGGGCATGCCCACATCAAAGAAGGTTCTGTGCTCTTCAAGCAAAGCAGAGTTGCAGTGGCTCAAAAGAAATGTGAGATAATAAAATTTAGAGACATCTCCACTCCAAATGTTCATAGATCCTTCTGAGCTCGTGTTGGTCTGAAAAGTCATAGACTTACTGTACTTTACTCTTGACATAGTAATGTCATATTGGTCCTCTTCAAAGTTGAAGGACAACAACCATCTGTATGCAGAGTGTCGACAGGTTTCAGGTCCTGTGTGTGGTCTTCAGATCCCTTGGATTACTCTAGTTCGAGGCACTGAAGCATTTGACTCTTCCAAAGAATTCTGTTCCAGAGCTTGAGGTTCTCATGTCCCTCATGAGTGTCTCTGGTCATAGCATTTCAGCCTTATGACCCCTCTTGGACACCTTGGTTAAAAGAGATAGAGACTTCTACCTTGTTTATCTGAACTTGTACTGGGAGTCCTGGCAAGGTCCTTTCCTCACTGTCAACAGACTTCTGAGTATCTTTTGTGTAGTTCTGCACTGAATTAAAAGATTTCTGTTGTTTCTCTTTGGATTTCTTTTTTGTTACTTCGTCTCTTTCCTTTCTTCATCTTTGCTTGAGTTTATGTGAGAGAAGTGAGTTGTTTTATGACCTTTCATATTGCCATATTAACTGGAAGTCCCTATTTCATTGCTTTTTTTGCTCAATTACATTAGGTCAAATAGGTTAGGATCTTGAGAACCCTGAGATCATCTGTTTTCATTAGTCTCTGACTACCATATATTCTTTTCAATCTCCATTACAGTTTTACTCATGATATAAAATAAAGTGAAGCTAAGGCATACACTTGCCATCATAAGATTGCTAACTTTTGTGTGTCTTCATTATATTCCAAATAATTTGTTCAACTCCACTTTGATCTCTTTTTTGGGAAGGGATGCCAAGATCCAAAATGAAAATGCAACTTTCCTGATTAAAAAAGCCATTTTTAGTCATTAGCTCATTCTTGCAACTGTAATGTTTTTCAGTGAAACAAATATCCTAGATACAGTGAACAGCTGCCTCATGAGTAAATAACTGAAAGCATGCTGTGTTGTCTTACAGACTTGGCATCTAATCCAGGTTTCTTTTATTTTCTAAGTAATTCTCCTCACTGGCTTTAAATGAAAGGATGAGGCCCACAATAAGTGAGCTACAAACTCTCCTGCCACTTGTCCCATAGACTTGGAAGAAGACCATCCAAGGAACAAAGGTTTATATTTGTTGTGCTACATTCAATTCCAAAAGAGATCATTTTGCTGATTAGGCCTGCAAATAATTTTGATGTTGCTGTACTATTCCAAGTATGTGTCAGGATAAGCCAGGGCAATGAAAGGAGTACATATCCTGCCAATCCACAGATGGTGCAAGTGCCTGCTGCCCCCCTGTGATGTCCCTGATGCCTGAGCACATGAAGGAAATCAGGGAGGGGAATAAAATTTTAGCACATGAGCTATAGTCAAAGATAAGTGAGATGGACAGTTTGGCTTCTGGCCCATTAGCTGGGGATTCCCAGCTCTAATTAAAGCATAATTCAGATTATCAGACATTAGCAATATACTTCAGAAGAAATAATATTTGTATATACCCCCCACCCCAAACAGCAACAACAATAACAAGCTTCTATTTCCTAATATGCTACCTTGTATCCTGGGCATGTATAACAAATGCTTCTTGATGGGTTGACTAACCACATCTGGTTATATTTCAAGCTTTAAAAAACATATATATGCATCACTCTATGCCAGGCAGGCATGCCCCTGCACCACCAGAAGTTTTCAGACTGACAGTAGCCAGTGCTTAAAACTGGGGATTTCCAACAGGTTATTTCTAATAGGAAAGATGGTGTAATCTATGCCTCCAGAGGTAGTGTATACATTGATTTAATATATAGGTAGGTCTTTGTGTAATTCTTAAGTCTTTAATTTTTCAAGGTTCATAAATCTTTACACATAGGTTAGGACCTTGAGAAATATTTCTTAGGTTAGAGCATTTCTGGAAAAGGTCCAGGGTTTATAATATCAGAAAAGAGAAAAATTCTCCACCAGTGGGAAGAACTAAAAGATTAGCATAGTAAACAGAACTTTCATGATGAAAATTCTTAATGGAATTTACTTTAAGCTAAGAAGGTGCAGGTTCACTATTGCTTTGTAGATCTGCTCCCTACCTCTCTTTCTGCAGCATTTACTGTAACTGAATAGACTTTCTGAGTAGAGTAACACTGATCCTACTTAGCCTGCAAGAGAACTGTAGTTGAGATGAGAGATGAAAAGGTGGAGATTCATGAATCTCTATGGCCTATGGCCAGCCTTTCAACTTGCTCTGCCCCTCAGAATTAAATTATACACATTAACCTCAGAACATGCTCCTTTGCTTAATCAGGATATTAAACCAGTTGGGAAACTGGGTATGCCTGATAAGCAAAACATTCATTTCAGAGGGTAAAAAAAGTAGGTTAGTTTAGTGTAGACCATGTCGTTCCATGCTTTTGCCATATTATACTTAGTGGAATCCCAAAAGACAAAAGGAACCTTCTACAAAGAGTATAATCCTATGATCCTATATTGTTACCATGTAGATAAACCCCTCCCAGTTAAATGCAGATAGAGAACATTTATTGCCATATTCTATGCGTGCATGAGAAGTTTTAGAAATGCTTAGATAAAATTGAAAATAGAAAGTCAGCTTTGTGCCTCTAGTCTATCATTACTATTTTTTTCTCTTGAATGAATATTGATTTTTCTCAAGTATTAAACCACCCCTAGAGTTCTAAAAGGAAAACAAAACAATGATTCAGATACCTTCTCATATGATATTGGCAAGTGATCTTTGAATGCTGGGGGTCAGAATTCTTGCCTTGGATCTAGCAGCTGTTTATTTCATCTTATTACTATCTAATTGTTGAAAGAATAAAAGCAAAACATATCAGATTAACTAGATTACCTTTTTCCCAAGGGTCTCAGAGTATTTATTAGATGCTTGTTATAAGAATGCAGTCTTTAAAAAATTCCCTTTATTTTTATTTCTTGCACATCTTTATCTTTTCTCCTCCTCCTTATTTACATTTTTCTTACATCTTTTCCCTACATCTATTCTTTGTATGGCTTTTATTTCTTCCTTGCCCTTTCTCTTTCCTCATTTATTTCTCTCACTCTCTTTGTGGCTTCTCTTTCTTTCTCCTAATCTTTTTTCACATCTTCCCCTCCCCCTTACTCTTTATGTCTTCTTTTCCTTTTCCTAATTATCATCTTTTTCTCCATGGCAGATTCTGGATTAGATTTCAGATAGAATTTATCAACTATTAAGATGCTAGGATAGCATAAGCAATAAGAGAAACAAATTATGGGCTTTCCGTGGGGGTTCCCTAAGAATAGATAGGCATGGTTGTCATTTGGGGATAGTTTAACAATAGTTCTTACTTGGGTATCAGAAGGAAAATCAGATCACGTAAGTTCTTAAATTAGAAGATACACCAGAGATCATGTAGTCCACTATCATCATTTTACAGATAAGGAAACTGAGGGCAAAAGAGTCAAAATGATCTGCCCAAAGCTGCTTGCAGCTAGGGAGCTGCAGAGCTGGGAGTTGCCTCTAGGTCCCATGACTTTACATTGCACTGTCATCTCCTGACCTAATGTGACTGTTGTGAGGATCAGATGATCACATAATTTAATAATGTAAGAACCTTAGAGATCACTTAATTTAATCTGCTCATTTTGTGAATGTGGTCACATAAAATGTGACAACGCTAAACCTTGAGCCCATATCTCCTGACTCCAAATGCAGCATTCTTTCCCTTATACCACATTGTGATCTTTTGAATTATTTTCCCAGGCCAGGGGCTGGCAAACCATGATCATTGAGCCAATTGCATTTTAAAAATGTCAGAGCCAATCTTGGCTTGCTGTGCCATACAGACATAGGCTGTAAGCTGGATTTTGCCCTCAAGTCCTAGTTTTTTTTTTTTTTTTTTTACCAACAGTAATTATTATATTACTGTATACTGACATGTTAGAGGGATTCTGGTCCAGGTACACACTAGGCCCTTTTCTAATTCTGTGATTCTGCCTAAATGGAGTGTTAAAGCCCTGAAATGTATGCCCAAATTAAATTGAAGTTTAATATTTAAATCATCAAAATCTTGAAATCTAGACACTGGTAGAGAAAACAGAAAAAAATTCCATTGCGTAATAATCCACAAATCTGCACATATCAAGATATCTAGTCCAATATTAAATAAAAGACACGTTAAGTTTAATGAGAATTCTGAGATGATATAAATTAATTAGCTGGTGACACTCTAACATTGATTGTTTTGCGTGCATTTAAAAACAAATTTTTTAGACTAGATTTCTCTATCTCTCTGCAGGCTACTCCTGGGTTGGTCTCATTTTGATCAGCAGGAGAGCTTTGATTCTGACTTGGATTGGCTTGCCCTGATTTTGGCAAGCTAGTGTTTCCTACCCCCGCCAGGGACTCACCAAATTATTGCTGAATTTAATACGGCACCCAGGATGAGCATAGCCCACTCAGACCTTCTGAGTTCAAAAGATCTGCCCTTCTCAGCCTCCATGGCAGCAACTCTTAGAGGCATGCACCCCCACACTCAGTTGGTGCATGCTTAAGGTAGTTGGAAGGTAATGAACTGAAAAGGTTCTATTTACAATTTTCCAAGTTGATTATTGTTTGCACAGCTTTCTCAAGTGAATTGAAGTATATTTTCTTTATTCTACAGTATGTGTAAGATTAAAAATCAAGCATTTCTGACAGCCAAGAGATTCAAATGTTTATGAAGGAACCTAGAGCAATATATTATTTTATTTTTACCAGCACAGAGCTCCTTAGAATAATTTTAAATAGGTTTACAAACACAAACCTTTTTGGAATGTCAGAATCACTAGGCAAGCCTGGCTACTTAGCTTCTTCTGAGATCAGATAGAAGCCCTGACCTCATTCTATTCCCCCTCACCATACAAAGGGAGAATTTTGATAACTTTCATTATAAGAAAGACTATTATAGTAAATCATCAATCTTACCTCAGAGCATTGTATACTCTTGCGTTTTTCATGTTTAATTCATACTGTGCTTATCTTTCATCTCCCTGACTATATCACTCCCTTACTCTATCCAGGTTCCTGGAGGTCAGAAATGGGGTCTTATTTATATTAATTCTGCCAGATTGTAGCAGAGTGTGCTGCTTATAGAAGGCACTTACTGAAGGTCTGTTGAATGAATGAATGAATGAATGAATGAATGAATGTTTTTTGAAATAAATAGAGACTGAACAGGAGGGGCTAAAGTAGAATTTTTTTTGCAAAATATTTGCTGACACATATAGTATTTTATACCTATTATATCCTTTGATTCTTAAAACAATATTGTAAAGTAGGTATTACTTATCTAATTTTCCCTATTTTACATGTGAGATGAGTAAGGGTCAGTCACTTGCACAGGATCATAGAGTTGGTAAATGTCAGAGACAGGATATGAATCCAGGGATCACGTGTCTCTAAGTCCCTCACTCTTTCCACTGCAGCACTTTGCTTCTTTAAGGTATCTCCCAAAGCAAATTGTTCATTTATTCGATATGGCTCTCTTCTAGGTTCTGTTCAAGGTGAATCATACATGCAGGAAGCAGCTAGGTGTCACAATGGGATCCTGGAGTCAGGAACATATGAGTTCAAATTTCACCTCAGATACTTACTAGTTGTATGACCTTGGGCAAGTCACTTAACCACTGACTGTCTCAGTTTCCTCAACTGTAAAGTGGAATAATAATAGCATCTACTTCACAGAGTTGTTGTGAGGATAAAGTAAGTTAATATTTGCAAAGTGTATGGCACAGTGCCTGGTCCATAGTCAGTGCTTAACTTATCTGCCTCTTCCCTTCCTTCCTTCTTTCCTTCCTTCCTTCTTTCCTTCCTTCCTTCCTTCCTTCCTTCCTTCCTTCCTTCCTTCCTTCCTTCCTTCCTTCTTTCCTTCTTTCCTTTCTTCCTTCTTTCCTTCCTTCTTTTCTGTTTCCTTCCTTCCTTTGAGGAGTGCCTTTTCTAGTATACATGTATACAATATGTGGTAGAGATTAAATCTCATAGTCCTATATGCTTAATCACATCCTTCCTTCAAGGTTTTATTCAAAATGTGTTTCTTTAATAAGAAATTTGTATTTGGATGTATGTGTTTGATTATGCATGCATCAAAATGAACTACAGTTGCCTATCAATGTGAATATTTAATCTCATACTATTTCTGTATCCTTTTTTTTTCTTCAGACTTAAATATGGAGTCATAGACACCCATCCAGTTATTCTTTATAAGCATAAAAAGATGTGTAATAAATGCTCTTTGATGCTGCTGTGACTTTGATTTCCATTCCTTTAGAAAATTGCTACTGTTTCTATGGGAGAGTATCATTATAGCATCAGAATGGTTGGCTGTGTTCTGTTTAGTTGTGCCTTTATATCACAATCTCTTTGGGGCCAAACTGTGGTTTCCTGTATACTTCTGAAGATCCAGGCATAGAATTAAAGCATTAGGCAAAGACAATAACAGTGATCAGTGCCACTTTCTGTCTGCAGACATGTTCTAGTGCTTAAGTGACAAGCATTGGGACTGTCTATTTTCTCTGTGCTTGTAAATGGTTCATTTTTAGCTGCAGTACTCAGATTTTTATGAAAACATTTTTTCTGACCTTTTGAAAAAATCTTTATAGGATCATCAAAACCAAGAAGATATATGTTTCCAAGAAAGGTATCAGTGACTTTTTAAACTACTTCCATTCCAAAGGAAGCTTGAGAGTCCATTCATCCATCCATTTATGTATCTCCTTAACTGCACCCAAAAGAAGAGGAAATGAGACACAACCCCTGGAATTCAATACCACTATAGTAATTTGGGAAAAGACAGTTTGTCTAAGTAACCATTCTAACCTGCTAATAAACTAATTGATCTATCTTGATGTTAAAATGGAAGTCTAGAGAGTTGAGAAGAAGTAATCTTGGGTAAAATTCACCAATTTTTTTTATATATACCTGTTAGCTACATGTAATGAACTATTTCTTTAGGTCTTGGGGATCATAAGTGTGATGGCTATTGAGGTGCCTACCATCTTTATAATCTCAATCTTAATGGGGCTTAAGTCAACGACAGGGCAGCTAGGTTTTGCACTGGATAGAGCACTGGATCTGAAAGAACTGAATTCAAATCCAACCTCAGACATTTACCGTTTGTGTGACCTTCGGCACTTAACTCTGTTTGCCTCAGTTTCCTCATCTGTAAAAAAAAAAAAATCCAATCTGGAGAAGTAAGTAGCAAACCAATCCAGTATTTTTCCAGTAAAACCCCAAATGGAGCCATTAAGAGTTAGATGTAACTGAAAACAACTGAACAACAAGGCAATCACATATCCAAGTGAGTTTTTCAACTTACTAGAGAGATTCCAAGACACGAAGTTCAAGGGATATAATGAGATAGTATATGGTTTTAGAGGGATCCTGGCCTCATTGCTTCAGCTCCAAACTTTGGATTCATCATTCTTAAATCAGATTAAGAAGGAACAGAAAGCCCTTTATTCTCTCCCTATTTTACTTCACTAAGGTATAAGATATACATCCCACTTCTTTCCACCACTTTTTTTTCTTTTCTCATATATATATGTGTGTGTATATATATATGTATATATATATATATATATATATATATATATATATACATACATATATGTAAACTCACTACAGGGTTATAGTTTTTTTTTACTTGAAACTTGAAAATGTTTATTTTATCAATACCTAATGATAAGGTAGATACCAATGTCCCTAAGGTTGTTATTTCAATAGGAGATAGTATAAGAACCTATATTTTTGACATGACTAAGTATGTATAATGATGTTTTGAAATAGAATGTGTAGTATTTAACTACTAATTCAACAAATTCAGTTCAACATTTTAAAACACTTACAGGTAGTGTACTGTGGAGATACTGGAGATATAGAGGTGGATATGTCACAATCCTTAACTACAAAGATCTTATGTTTTAATGAGGGAGGTGACTTATATACAAAAAACTAATAAAAGGCAGTGCAAGTTGAACATAAAGAAGAGGTGAAGTTAATATGTCATCAAAGATCTAGCATGGGAGCATTCAATTTGACCCAAGAAGGACAGGGAAAGCCTCATGCAGGAGAAAGCTGCTCCTTTGAAGAAAGGAAGATTTTCAATAGATAGGAGGGGAGATCAGTATAAGCAAAGGCATGGAGACAGTAGAAGGAAAGATGACTCATCTATTTTGCCAGAATATAGATTATATGGAAGAGAATAGTTGTATGAAGTCTGGAAAAAGCAAAGGAGAGGCAGTGTGTATAATGGAAAGCATGCTTTAAGATTATCCAAGAACTTCCAAGGTGTCCTTTTTATACTCCTATGATGTATAATTCTAAATATTAAGATAGTATTCCTTATCCTCTTTTCTCTCCATATTTTCATAATACTGTTGTCTCAGCAGTCTACCTGTCTCTCTCACTATTCCTTTTCATTCTTCTTTGATAGGTCCATTATCCACATAACATCTCTAAACTGTGAGTATATGATCTAACTGTTCTGGAGAACAATTTGGAACTATGCCCAAAGAGCAATTAAATTGTACATACCCTCTTATCCAGCATAACATTACTACATATCCCAAAGATATCATTAAAAAGGAGAAAAGGACCTCCATGTACAAAAATATTTAGAGCAACTATTTTTGTGGTGGCCAAGAAGTAGAAAATGAGGGGAAAGCCTATCATTTGGGCTGTGGTGTATGACTATAATGGAATACTATTGTGCTATAAGAAATGACAAGCAGGATGATTTCAGAAAAACCTGGAAAGGTTATGTGAATTGATGCAAAGTGAAGTGAGCAGAACCAGGAGAACATTATACATAATGATGGCAAATTTGTGCAATGATCAACTATGAATGATTTGGCTCTTCTCAGCAATATAATGATCCAAGACAAAAAGAACTCATGCTGGAAAATGCTATCCACATCCAGAGAAAGAACTAATGGAGTCTGAATGCAAATTAAAATGTACTATTTTTACTTTTTTTTTCCTTTGGTCTGTTTCTTCTTTTTCAACATAATTAACATGGAAATACATTTTACATGACTGCACATATATAACTTACATCGAATTTTTTAATGTATTGGGGAAATGGGAGGGATGAAGGGAGGGAGAAAATTTGGAACTACTTGAAAAAAAATGAATGTTAAAAATTGTCATTATACATAACTGGAAAAAAAAAATGCTGTTTAAAAAGGAAAAAAAGCCTCAGTATACTCCAAGGCTCTGTGCTGGGCCCTGTGTTATTCTCTTTAAACTTTTTCTCTTGACCATGTCATCATCACCCATGGGTTTAATTATGATCTCTGTGCAGATAATACCCAAATGTATTGATCCAGTCCCAATATCTCTTTTGATTCCAATCCTACTTTACCAACTTACTCTTTGACATTTCCTATTGGATGCCCATGCTATAGACATCTCAAACTTAACATGACCAAATATAACTCATTATCTTTTTCTACAAGCCCAGTCTCATCCAAATGTCTCTATTTCTTGTGCATACATCATCATCCTTCTAATCCCCTGGATTTACACATCAGAGCTATTCTTTATTCCTTAGTCTCCTTCACTCAACATATCCAAATGATTACCAAAATTTGTTGACTTTATCTTCACAACACCTTTCATATCTGTCTCCTTTTCTCTACTCACAAAACTACCACCATAGTTCAGGGCCTCACCACCACCTTTCCCTTCATTTATTGTGATAGTTCCTAATCCATATTCTTATCTTGTCACTCCCTTTTCCATTATACTCAGTTTTGCTGGGTAGGTGATTCTTGGTTTTAATCCTAGCTCCCTTGATCTCCAGAATATCATATTCCAGACCCTTTGATCTCTTAATGTAGAAGCTGCTAGATCCTGGGTTATCCTGATTGTGTTTCCACAGTATTCAAATTATTTCTGCTTGGCAACTTGTAATATTTGCTGCTTGATTTGGGAACTCTGGAATCTGGCTATAACATTCCTAGGAGTTTTCTTTTGGGGACCTTTTTCAAGAGGTGATTGGTAAATTCTTTCAAGTTCTATTTTGCCCTCTGGTTCTAAAATATCAGGGCAATTTTCCTTGACAATTTCTTGAAGGATGATTTCTAGGTGCTTTTTCTGATCATGGCTTTCAGGTAGTCCAATAATTTTTAAATTGTCCCTCCTGGATCTATTTTCCAGATGAATGGATTTTTCAATGAGATATTTCACATTGCCTTCTATTTTTTTCATTTGTTTGGATCTGTTTACTAGTATCTTGATTTCTTATAAAATCATTTGCTTCCATTTGCTCCACTCTAATTCTGAAGGAATTATTCTCCTCTGTGAGCTTTTGAGATTCTTTTTCCAATGTGGCAAAGTCGACTTTTTAAGGCATTCTTCTCCTCATTGGCTTTTTGGGCCTCTTTTGCCATTTGAGTTAATTGATTTTTTTAAGGTGTTATTTTCTTTAGTCAGGTTGTTGACTCTCTTTTCATGAATTTCTTGCATCATTCTCATTTCTCTTCCCTATTTTTCCTCCACTTCTCTTATTTGGTTTTCAAAATCCGTCTTAAGCTCCTATATGACTTGTAAACAGTTTACATTTTTCTTGGAAGCTTTTGGTGCAGGAGTTCTGATTGTGTTGTCTTACTCCCATTCCATGCTTTGATCCTTTTTGTCCCCAAAAATGGAATCTAAAGTTGGGTTGTTGTGTTTACTTTGCTTCCTTTGCCTGCTCATGTTGCCAATTACTTGACTTTTTAGCTCTGTGGTACTCTGCTTCTAGAGGGGAGAGCTTTGTCCCAAAACCCCAAAACTGGGGTTTTCACAGCTGCTGGAGCTATTAGTAGGCTGCTATCTCTTCAGCTCCCACCAGCTTTGGCTTACTGGTCACACACCTCAGGATTACCACCCAAGACAGGGATCCTGATCCAGGCAGCTTAAGGCAAGTGCAGTTAGCCTCTGAATGATCACTTGGCCCCCCTGCAATTTACAGGCTAGGAACTCTGAAGCAGCCACATGGAGATGGCTGCAGGGCCTTCACTTCTGCTGCTTTCCTGTGCTAGGGGCCAACAGCCAGACCCAGTTTTCTCCCCTAAATTTAGCCGAGTTCCACTGACCTTTCACTTTGTCCTTGATTCTTATGGGTTGATAATTCTGAAAACTGCCACAGCTGCTGGTGATCCACTCACCCAAATGCTCCAGCCGCTGCTTGTTCTGGCCTCCCTGGGGCTGAAGTCACTACTGGTCTTGGCTCCCAGTGCACTGTGATGAGCCCTTCCTGTCCCAACTGCTGGGCTGCCTTCAGTGGGAGCTTTGTTTCTCTGTACTTTTGTGAGTTCTGGAGATCTAAAATTTGTTTTCAGTCATATTTTATAGGTATTTGAGGTCGTTATGGGGGGAGCTCATGGAGTTCTCTTGCTTCTATGCAGCCATCTTGACTCTGCCCCCAACATTTATTTTCCCAAAGCACACGTTTGCCCATGTCACTCTCCTATTCAATAAACACTAGTGACTCCTTATTACCACTAGTTTAAAATACAAATGCCACAGGTTGACATTTAAATCCATTCACACCCTTGTTCCAATCTACCCTTCCAGAATTATACATCATTCTTCTTCATGAATGCTGTGGTCTAGACAAAGCAGCCTTATCACTGTTTCACACATGCAATTCTTTATCAATTATAAATGCCTTTGTACAGGCTGCCTCTCATACCAGAAATAAACTCCCTTGTTTCTCTCTTGAAGCTTAAAATTCATAGCAAAACACAACCCAAACATGGACTTCTAAAAAATATGATTCCTCTAGATTCTGGTGTTTTCTCCCTACTAAATTGTTAATATCTGTGTGGAGGATATATTGGAAAGGGGAGGGATAGATAAAAGGCTGTTACTAGACTCTTCAAATCATCCAGACAAAAGGTTATATGTGTGTGGGTTAAGATAGTTGTGAAACCATAAGTGATAGAAGGGAACAAATATAAGTGGTAGAATCAACAGGACTTGGTAACTGAGTGTCAGTCAGTGAATTAACATTTGTGAAGCAACTAATATGTGCATAACATCATGCTAAGCATTGGAGATACAAATAAAGACAAAAGGCATATTTTTCTGTCAAGAAGCTTATAGTTTAATAGGAGAGACAACAACTGTGAACAATTGTGTAGACAAAGCTATATGATGGAAATGATGGAAAAAAAGTCTCTACCATTAAGAGGATGGGGAAATGCTTATTTCAGAAGGTGGGACTTCAGTTGAGACTTGAAGAAAACCAGGAAAGTTAGGAGGCAGGATGAGGAGAGAGAGTGTTCCAAGTATAAAGGACAGCCAGTAAAAATTCCCAGTGTTGGGAGATGGAGTTTACAGAACCATAATGAGGCCCAGCTAACTGGATTGCAGAGGGTATGGAGAATAAGTTATAAGAAATATATAAGAAGTATAAGAGAGTAAGGTATGGTTGTTTGGTTGGCTGTTTGTTGTCTTTCATTCTCAAAGAGGACTAAAATGACATTATTCACTTGCTGTAACCAATGATTCCATATATGTATGATGTGATGGTTGATAGAGGACCTGTATTTTTTATATTAATTGTTAGTACAAAATTAGCATGACCATCAGAGAATCAGTCTATACTTTGTTGCATCTCAAATTCAGAGGTTGTATTGAGTTCACAATTATTTACAAGCAAAAATATGACATACCAACTCTCCTTCCATTTTAGTCTTGGCTCGTAGCCTTTTCAAGTTAAATATTTTACCATCAGTATGGTAGCTGACCTTGATGCCACATTTATCCTCATTGAAGGAATAAGACAACATTGCTGAAAACATCATGCAAAAAGCATAGGAGCAAGCACACAGCATTGCTTCATTCCATAGGTGACTGGGAAATCATAAAAGCATTGTCCATTATCCAGAACCCAGGCAAGCATGCCATAATGAAATTGGTATACAATATTGGCAAACTTCTCTGGGAAACCAAATTTTAACATAATTTTCTAGAAGTCTTCATGCCTGGCATTATCAAACGCCTTGTTCAGATCAATAAACGTTGTATACAGACCTCTGTTTTGCTCCTGGCATTTCTCCTGAAGTTGTCAAGCAACAAACATCATATTGACTGTTCTTTGTCTCTTTCTGAATCCACAATGGCTCTTAGGTAGATGACCATCTTCCAGGTGAAAGATCAGCTTATTATAAAGGAGGACTCTGGTAAGAATTTTGCCAGCAATGACTAAGAGAAAGATCCCTCCTGTTATTATCACAGGAAAATCTATTTCCTTTACTTTTATAGAAATGGACAATATAGGTATCCTTGAACTCCTGGGAATAACCTCTTCTTACTATACAACTCAGAAAATTTCAGTCAATTTTTGTATGAACAGTGGAGCCCCCTACCTTATAAATCTCAGCTGGAATGGAATCAGCACCAGATACTTTGCTACATGAGTGGAAATTAATGGCATTCAAAACCTTTTCCTCAGTTGGAACTTCAGCTAGGGAGGGATTGACTTCAACCTGAGGTAAATAGTAAATGGCTTCAGCATTGATTGATGTTGGTTTGTTAAGAACACTATAGAAGTGTTCAGCACATCTCTCTAGGATCATGTCCTTATCATTAATCAATGTGGCTCCATCAGTACTGAGTAGTTGAGATGCAGCATATGTCTTTGGCCCATAAATAGCCTACAGGGTATCATAAAAGTACTTTGGATTGTTACTATCAACATAAAACTGAATTTCACCTGCCGTCCTACTCAACCAAGAATCCTGTATCTCTCTAAACTTCACTTGCACTTTACTTCTGATGGGGTTAAAAATTGTCTTGTTAAAACTGCTGGTAAACCTATGTAGCTTTCACTTTTCATTTATCAGCTTCTCAATTTATCTATCATATTTTTGTCAAATCAAGTCTTGATGTTTGCAAGTATTTAGATCCAGATGAATAAATAAATGCAATGCTGTTCAGCAAATCTCTGAAAGCTGCCCACTCCTTTTCTGCTCCACTGTTGCCAACTATGTGTTGGATTGATTTTCCCTCCAAGTCAGAAAAACTGTTCCTCTCAGAGAAGCACTCTAATCTGTTGACATTGTCTTCTGATATTCATCTTGCCTTTTGGCTTCCATTTTTGTTGAATGCAGATATTTAGCTAGTATAGGATATGTCTATTATTAGTCCAGTACTCTCACACATCACCTTTGTAATTCTCACATCTTGTCTCTTTTCCTTATGGCAGTGGTTCTCAACCTCCCAAATGCCGTGACCCTTTAATACTCATATGTGGGTGTATCTGCATGTGGGTGGACCCACCTGGAGATGGATAGAGGAGCAGTGTCTTGGTTCTAAGATGATTGGAAATAAGTGTTTTCCAATGGTCTTAAGTGACCTGCAAAGGGGTCGTGACCTACAGGTTGAGAACCACTGTCTTATGGTGTCATAGTCTACTAAATATCAATGTTTGCTATGAGGGTGCATCCATGAATTTTTATTGCATTTAGGTAAATGAAAGGCAGTGTTGATGATGAGAAGGTCATAAGATCCACAAGTCTTCACTAGTAAGTGACCTTAATTGTTGCTGTTTCCAGCTCCATTTCTACCAAGGACTCCCTGCCATATCTGATAGTCTGTGCTTACTCTTGCATTAGTCACCCAGAATTATAAACTTGTCTTGTTTTGGCACATTGATGATAAAGGTCTCTGGGTGTTCATTAAATTTTTCTTTGACCTCATCAGCCTTTGTCATGGTGAGAGGATAGACACTGATGATAGTGGTATAGTGCTTTTCTGCAAGTGGCAATCACTTTGTCATGAGCCTGTCATTGGTAGGCATACAAGTTTGTTGACTAGATTATTTTTTGGTTGTGCAAAACCTATACCAACTCATAGTATTCCCTTTCACCATGGCCATTCCAGAAATGCACATATTCAGCTCCAACTTCAGTAAGTTGGCCTTTATTTGTTACCTTTGTTTCACTCAGGGCTGCTATTTGGATGTGAGTTCTTTTGCAACAAGAGCTGTTCGTCTTTCGGGCCTATTGAGTTTTGTGTTGCCCATAAGTGTGTGTACATTCCATGAACTGAGGGTGAGTACAGTCATCTCTGCAGAACTTCTCATACTTTTTTTGTGTGTTTTGACAACAGGGTGGGATCCCTACCTGCCATGGCAAGCAGGCCAGGGCTGGGTAAAGCAGACAGTTTTTAGGGTACTTTTTCTAGTCCCTTCCTCACACCAGGAGGTGAGCAGTGTGATTCTTAAAAGGCTTTTCAGATACCCAGGAGGCTGCTGAATCCCATTGATGATTCCAGTAAGATGAGGACTCCACAGCCCTGGCTTCTTGTGTGCAAGGTTGTGACTAAAGCTCCCAGTGTATCTATACCTGCTGCTTCATCACTTGTTTGTCACAAGACTTTGAAATATGTAAAAATTGTAAAATGGATGGGTGATATCTATTGATTCTTTCATAAATTGGATTTAAGCAAGGCAGAATTGCACAAAGGCAATGGCCTCACTCTCCCTTCCAGAGTCATCAAAGTCCAGTAACAAGTCGAAATCAAGATGACTGGTGAATGGCTTAAGATGAGGGAGATGACATCGGTGTCTTCAATGTGTAATTAAACTCTAAGTGCTCCACTGTGCCTATTTCAGCCACCTTCATGGCCATTGGAATAAATTGTTCTAATCTGCCCATTCTATCACGTCTTCACATGCTGGAGGTAGACACCTCCCCTAACTCACCAAGGGGTTTGAGATCCCTTAGTTACCCTCAACCTAGTTTATCCCATCTTCTGATGGGATGGTTTAGTAGGGTATGGCCACTGCACATGCTACAACTTCTTGGAGCCATAAGTAAGAGTTTCATAGATCAGGTGGACATCAAGGACGGAAAGTAGTCCTGAAAAGGGCTCAGCAGCCCTCATGCTGGAGCTACTAGTCTTCCCTGAAAACACCCCATGAAGAATAAGGTATAATAAGATTTGAAGGGGAAGAAAAGACCAACTTATAGAAAGATCTATAGGCCAGAAAAGGATTTCTTTGATCCTGGAGGCAATAGGGAGCCAATGGAGCTTAATTAGGGTTGTTATATAGTTGAATTTGTATTTTGGGAAGAACACTTTGACAGTTAAGTGGAGAATGTATTGGTGCTGGAAGAGATTTGAGGCAAGGAGATGAACCAGTAGTCTATCGCAGTTGTCCAGGCATGAAATGATGAAGCCCTGAACTACAGCAAGGTCAGTGAAGTGAAGGAAGCATATATGAGAGATGATAGGTGAATTCATGGCAGCTGATCAAATCATCAGGTGAAATTTTATAGAAGGAGAAAAAGAAGGTCCAAGATAGACTTGGAGGTAACTTATGGTTGAGAAGTGACCTAGATCAAGATCCATCAAAGAAGTTTAAGAAGACATGATCAGATAGATAGAAAGAGAACCAGCAGAGACTAGTGTAGCAAAAATCTAGAAAGAAGAACATATCAAGAGGAAGAGGATAATTGACAATATCAAAGTCTATAGAGACTTCAAAAACAGATCATTGAGGATTGAGAAAAGGCCTTCATATTTGATGATTAAGAGGTGAGATTGGAAGCCAGACTGAAGAGAATTAAACTAAGAGGTAAAGGAGAAACATATGATTATGAAAGACCTTCTCAAGGAGTTTAGACACAAAAGGGAGAAGAGGTATAGGGTGATAACAAGAAAGAATGGATGTAAGAGCAGTTTTGAGGATGGTGGTGTCATGAGTCAGTTTGTGGGCAGTAAGGAAGCTATTAATAGACAGGGAAAGATAGAAGATGAAAGAGTAGAGATGATAGAGGGGACATTCTGCCATCTGAGTGAGAGTAAAGAGTCAAAGATTGCTCCTATGTTACAAATCTAGATGAATGAACGAATGATGGTGTTCTCAAAAGAAAAAGGTAAATTTGGGAGAGGGCTCTATCAATGGGAAATGATAATGAATTTGGCTTTAATGATAATGCTTAGAAGTTATCTAGTGCTTTACGGTTTTCAAAGCACTTTACAAATAGCATCTTATATGACACTCACAGCAATGCTGGGAGGTAGGTGTCATTATTACTCCCATTTTACAAATGAGAAAAATAAGACATATAGTGGTTAAATGACTTACCTAGGCTCACACAATTAATAAGTCTGAAGCTGACTTTTAAACACAGGCCTTCCAGATTCCAGGTCTAGTGTTCTATCTAATGTGCCAACTAGCTCCATAAAATTCCTTTTCTTTGGTCAAAATGGACATGGTGGGAGGAGGTTGAAATGAGATAGAAAGAACTCAGTAACAATTTATTGAACACAGGCCTGATTGTCTTTTCTACCTCTCTGTTTTACTCTATCATTGTCTTCACTCCATGGTCTCTTGTCTCCTTGGTGAATCCTTCCAGAAACCTTTATTTGAGAAAGTTCCTACATCATCCCTAATCAC
This sequence comes from Pseudochirops corinnae, assembly GCA_028646515.1. NCBI lineage: Eukaryota > Metazoa > Chordata > Mammalia > Diprotodontia > Pseudocheiridae > Pseudochirops > Pseudochirops corinnae. The sequence goes on along the minus strand of CM053588.1, from coordinate 83,840,833 downwards.
TTCTAACCCAACTCAGCTTCTGACTTTCCAGACTACTTTTCTACTTTGCCCAATATGCATATCTTCGCCCACCCCCTTCCAGCTTCTTTTATATCTTGTCTTCTTCCAGTAGGATATAAACTCCATGATGTTAGGAATTTTTCTTTTATTTACTTCTATTTGTATTCCCAGAGCTTTGCACAGTATCTGGTATACTAATAACAATAATGTTTGATTTAATAAATTATTTATCTTATATAAATTCTACCCAGAGATAACCAGAGAAGTCAAAAGCCTCATGCAGAAAGCCTGGCATATTGGTATTAAAACCATCTTAGGCAAGAATCATACATATGCTTCTGTGCAAATAATGATATCCTCTTGTTTTCTGTTTGGAAAGTTATTAGAGAAAATATCTATTGGTGTGCTTGGCTGAAACTGATGCATCTATCCAGCAGAGAGCAATAGTATCAAGAAATAGATGTCTACAGAAGCTGAAACAGGTGTTGAACTCCAGGTCAACCTTTGACTTCTCGTCCTCTAACCAGGGACACATAAAAAGTGGGAAATGCCCAAGAACTGAAGAAGAATATTGAGCCTGTTAACACTTAGCAACACAATGGATCAAAGCACTCAACAAGGGGAAACATTAATTATCCCCTTCTTAAAAGTGAATCTAATGGAATGTTCTATCCTCTTTCTTCCAAACTTGTGAATAAGAGACTATTGTTCACCATCTATGGGAACTGCAATGAGCCAGTTGCGTTCCAGTTCTTTCAGTAGCAGTAGCTACCGTTTGGCTCACATAACATCAAATATGGACATCAGGCGGTTTATCAACTGAACTGTTACCCAATGAAGAAGTATAGAAACAGGATGAACAAGAATGAAAGAGACATTGAGGCAGCTTTTCCTTTCTTTCCTATATCCTTTTTTTTTTTTAGAGTTTATCTCTTTTAGGCAAACCTAGAGTCTCTTAGAATAAAGTAGAATGATTAACAAATGGCTCCTCCTCATAAACTATTTAAAAATTAGGTTCTTGGGGTGGCTAGGTGGTACACTGAATAGAGCATCAGCCCTGGGGTCACACGGACCTGAGTTCAAATCTGGCCTCAGACACTTAACACTTACTAGCTGTGTGATCTTGGGCAAGTCACTTAACCCCAATTGCTCTGCCTTAACCCCTCCAAAAAAAAAAGCAAACAAAACAAAACAAAAATTAGATTACTTCTATAACTATTGGCAGTTGCCAATTATGAGGAAATCAAGGCCATGAGTGTGATTCTTTTTTTTTTTAATTTTATTTTAGTTTGCATCATTCATTTCCACAAGATTTTGAGTTACATATGTTCTCCCTCTCTTTCCCCCACCCACTGCCCCAAAACAGCCATCCCAGTGTGTCCCCCTTCCCTCACTCTATTCTCTCCTATGTCACTTTTTGGTAGGGCAGGATGGATCTCCCAACCACAGTGCCTGTGTATCTCAAGTTCCAGTTGGATGTAATTAACAATAATAATAATAATAATAATTGCATATATATATATATATATACATATGTATTTTTAACATTTGATTATAGAACTTTAAATTCTAGATTCTTTCTCTTCCTCCCTCGTCACCAACCCCCACCGGAAGGACAAGCAATCAAATACAGGCTGAACATGTGAAATTATGCAGAACCTCTCCATAGTGAGCACACTGAGAGAGTCTGATTACATGTCCCTTCTT
>CM053588.1:83809500-83838626 GCA_028646515.1 Pseudochirops corinnae | reverse complement strand
GATATATGTTTGATTGATTAAAGTGAAACCGTTAACCCATTTTGAGTTGCTTTCCTTTAGAAAAGCAGATCTAAGAACCTGTGCTAGTAGCCGCCCTAGGTATGCTAGGGTGCTTGTTGTTACATACAGTGGACAGAGCACAAAGTCTAGAGTCAGGAAGACCTGAGTTCAAATATGATCTCAGACTTAATAGACATGTAACCCTGGGCAAGTCGCCTAAGTGATGTCTATCTCAACTTCCTCATCTGTAAAATGGGGATAAAAATAGCACTTATCTCACAGGAATGTTGTGAAAATCAAATGATATAATAATTGTGAAGTGCTTAGCACAGCACCTGGCACAGAGAAAGTGTTAAGAAATGTTAGTGCTGCTGCTGCTGATGTGAAGACTTTGATAGATATCTTGACAGTCTCACCCACAGTTCTCCAAGGGAGACTTTGATTCCTGTCTATAGGGAACATAGAAGGGACCTTGGGACTAAATACTCTGCTCTCCTCAGAGAAGTTATCAAACTAGAATTATCTGTACCTGCTCCCCCCATCCCCTTAGATATTATTAATCTAGGTGAATGCTTTTTAGGTTCAAGTTGTTTCCAGGATACCTTTTCTTTAAAGGATGGGGAGTGTCTCAAGGTTATATTTGAAGTCTTGATCTCTTCATATCGCATGCTAGTTATACAAAAGACCAAAACAAATAGTGAATAGTGAGTAAATCCATTTATCAAAGAAAATAGCAAACAGAAATCAGAGAAGTTATACAGATTAGAATAGACAATAAACAGAACAATGAACTCTCCCACTGGGAATGAGATATCTTACCCCAACCAAAAGAGAGTCCACAATCCTACCCAAGGTGAAATTCTCTGAAGTCTCAGGAAGAAAAGCTAGAAATCAAGGAGATATTGAGGCACTTACTTTGCCTTATGTGTCTACTTTTCAGTCTGTTCTCTTTCTCTCTGGATTTCTCTCTAAAAGAAAGTATGGAACCATGTGTGCTTTCTCTTGAACTGGGAAGCAAGAAGATTTCTCTTCTCCCAAGCTCTCACTATAATTCTTTCCCTTACCCAAGTATCAGGTATTAAGTCATCAGTCTCTCCACTAATAAGGAGAATGTTATGCACGTGTCCCAGGTTCGAAACCAGTGATAACACTAGAGATAAAAGGAGGAAAAAAAATGAGGCCTACATTAATCCATAAGTCAATCAATGGACATTTATTAAGCACTTATTATGTGCCATACTCTGTGCTAAGTGGGTGTTGTTGTTCAGTCATTTCGGTCATGTCTGACTCTTCATGACTCATTATGAGGTTTTCTTCGTAAAGGTGTTGGAATGGTTTGTCATTTCTTTCTCCATTTTGTAGCTCATTTTATAGATGAGGAACTGAGGCAAACAGGATTAAATGATTTGCCCAGAGTCACATGTCTGGTAAGCATCTGAGCTCAGATTTGAACCTGGAGTCTTCCTGACTCCAGGCACAATGCTCTATCCATTGTACCACCTGTGCTATGTAGGGGAGTTGCAAATACAGTAAATGAGAGAGCCAATATTGGCAAGAAACCTATATTCTAGTGGTGAAGACAAGGATATATACAAGCATATATAGTACACACATAAGGAGGATAAATACAGCTAGATATCAAGCAGTTACGTACAAGGCAGTTTAGGGGGAAGGTAACAGCAGTTCAAGGGAACAGGAAGGCTGCCTATAGAAGATGGTGCTTGAATTAAGTAACTTGCCCAGGATCACACAGCTAGTAAGTGTCAAGTGTCTGAAGCCAGATTTAAATTCAGGTCCCCCTGACTCAAGGGCTGGTGCTCTATCCACTGAATCACTTAGCTGTCCTTGTCAATTGTTTTTGATAATCATTAAACACTTTTTTTTCTTTCTTGTATTACTACCTTAGCTAACTTATTGTTCTATGAAATAGAAATGAGGTATCCTGGAAACAACTTGAACCAAAAAAGCATTCACCTAGACTAATAATATCTAAGGAGATGGGGGGAACAGGTACAGATGATTGCAGTTTGATAATTTCTCTGAGGAGAGCAGAGTATTTGTCATGTGACAAACAAGACAGAGGACTAGATATTTTCACCAGTATCTACAGAGAGAGGGAGGGAGAAGAAAAGGGAAAGAGAGAGTGAAATTATAGACCAAATCTAGTATAATTACATCTGAATTTCCAAGACAAGAAAGCAAGAAACTCAACAAAACAACAGTTTTATGAATTAATAGTGGAGACTACCAGTCCTTAAGATGCTTGCTCAATGTCCCTCCTCCATTGCCACCACGCTCCATGAGGACAAACATACTGGGACCCACTTAGGAATTTGCCTACTGCTGCAAAATTCTGATGGTGTGCTGTACCTTTGCCCCTCCCATTGTCCTGTTGCAATAAGAAATGAACTTCAACTCTGTTCAACCCTGTGAGAAAGAAGACTTGTGTGTGGACTTGTTAGAGTCGGAGAATATTCTTTTTATCTGGATTAATCCTTAGATTAGGGAACTCCAAGAGGGTAGAAACCCAGAACACTCAACATGTCTTCTCCCAACACTGTGAAAAATGACACACTGATTCATCTCAGCCATAAAACTAAAGAATGGAGGAAAATGTGGATGATCTTAGCATGTATAACTGCACTGGACCTGAAGGAAAGGGTACTGGCATTCATCTGGGGTCAGTTTTCTCACACTAGAAGCTACTTGAAATATAAATTCCTGAATGTAGTGGGAAACTGAGGCACTATTATGGTCGAGACTGAAAGGAATATCCTACATCAAAGTGAGAGAAGTTAGAAAGTGATCTATAGTACATATGAAGGAAAAATTCTTAATCTATGAAATATTCAAAGGGGCACAAAATGCAATTAAAAACCCAGATCATAAGGAAAAGATTCAATGGCAAAGATGCTAAAATTCAATGAGTACCAAAACATCCAAGAGATTACAAAGTCCTCTGATAAATAGTACAGGAAAAAAAGGAAATTTGGCCAACACATGATGAAATACAAAACTCCTTTTGGATCCCCAAAAGAGTATGAATCCACAACAGGAAGTGTCTCCCATACCTGGTATGGTAAGAGCAACATCCTAAGACACCTCCCCCTCCCCCTGCCCCATGCAGATTGGGCTAGTTTTTCTATAAAAGGTATTGATACATTTCTTGATACTTGGTTGGCCCAAGGGAATAAGGACTCAGATTGCTGACATCACATTCTCATTACCTAAGTACAAAGCAACCACAAGGAGCTAATTGGGCTTGTAGAAACTTGACTGCTGGATCATGACAGGAGCTTTATTCAGCTGAATTAACTCAAGGGGCTCTGCTATGGTTAAGTGAATTGCCTTTTTTTGACCATTGAATGACTTTTAAGAGTCTCATTTTGTTCCAGTATTGAACTTAAACAACTAGGTCACCAACCTGAGTTAAGCCCAGTCCAGAATACCTGAACTATTCTCTTTCCTCATTTCTGCCTCCAAGCTTCCATGACTTCCTTTAATTCTCAGTTAAAATTCTTCTTTCTGGCAGAAGCCTTTTCTAGTGCTTTCCCTCTGAGACTACCTTCAAATTATCTTGTACCAATCTTATTTATACATAGTCATTTGCGTATTGTCTATTTGAGACCAGGGACGGATTTTACCTTTCTTTGTATAATCAGTGCTCAGCATAGTAGCTGGCACATAATAAGTATTAATAAATGCTTTTTTATTTGACTGGATTTGTTGAATGATCTAAGATAGGAATAAGAATATTTAGAGAAACTAGAAGGGAATACATAACAAAACTTATGACTTGTAGGGCAGAAATAATCAACAGAATAATAAAAAAAAAAACCCTTGAATCCATGATGGCATTTCCACCACCTGACAAAAAAAGAGTAATAACAGTGTATTAGGAACACAATTATATGGCAGTGGAGGACAATCTGGAAGAAGAGAAGCAAAAGGGAACATGTTAAAAGAAGACTCCTATACAAGCTGGGCACATTGATCTCAAAAAGAAAGCATGCATAAAGACAATTTAATGACAATAGGTTACCAAAAAGAAAGTGGCAAAAAACAAACAAAAAAAAACTTGAACAGCATTATACAGAAAATAATACAATCAAACTTCACTGAACCTCTGAATACATAAAATGAAGGGTCAATTGAATTACTTAATCTAGAGATTACCATTGGGGGGGGGGGGGAACATACTTCAAACTCTAAGACACAAAGTGATTAAATTTAATAACTAAAAAGAAAAAATAAGTTTGCTAATTTTCAAACTTTAATTTTTCAAAGGCAGTAATAGGAGAAGGAGCTTAATTTTGATACTTCAGAAGATTTGATTCAAAGGAGCAAAAACATGAAAGAAAGATTATATAAACATATAGAGCATGAATCAAAAAAAAAGTTTAGAATAGAAAGGAAAGAAACAATGAAGAGAATAAGGTAAAGAAATCTTTCTTAGCAAAAAAGTACAGAAAAAGAAAAAATTGAAACTGACAGATAATAGAAGTGAGAGAGGAGATATGAGGGTTAGTGTATTATGAATTACCTACTTAACTGAGAAGGGGGAAAGGAGGAGAGAAACGAAGGGAAATTATAGAACTAAATAGAAGAAAGAAAAAATTAAAAATAAAACTCCAAACTTAGGGAAACATTTAACAAAAAGGAAGGAGTTGAAGTGGAGGATGGAGTAGAAGGAAGACTATGGGAATAGGGTTACATTAAAGTATATTAAGGAAAATTAATATAAGGTAGACAGTACTGACAAAAAAAGAAAATGCTATAATTCTAATTTAGAAAAAATTATATACACAAATGGAAGAAAACACAAATCTCATAACTTTAAGCATGAATGGATCAAAAATTCAGTTAAATGAAAGCAAATGACATAATACGTGAGAAAAAAACAACAATAAAAATTTCAGTCTCTTGTTTATAAGGAAAAGACCCAAAAGGCAGAGACAAAAGGAGTAAAAATGAGAGCGGGGCAAATTTCATTACCTATTAGGTTAAAAAGCAAATCAGAGAAATAATTAATAATTACATGAAAAATAAAAAAAAATAGACTGAATATGCATTCAAAAATTGACAATGAAACAAATAAATACCTTAAATGAAGATTAAAGAGGAAGTCTTAAAAATAGAGAAGAAATAGATACATTAGAAATCACAAAGCTCTGGAAAAGACAATAAAAAATTTTGAAGTTGGTTGTTTGAAAAAGCTAAAAAAAAAAAACCCCACAACAAACCACTGTAATCAACCTGATTAAAAATAACTATATGTTAAATAAATGAAATAAAAAACATGAAAAACATGCAATTACAGCAAAATGAAAAGAAATAAAAATAAGTATCAAAGTATTTTATGCACAGATATGTGCCAATAAAACAGAACACGCAAAAATATAAAATGTTCAAACTGGGATAACACCAAATGAAGATCTTCAATAATCCATTCTTAGAAAAGGAAAGAGACTTAATTATGAGAGAATTACTAAAAACAGAAAATGTTATGTGCTAAGGTATTTACAAGAAAATTCTAATAAACTTTTAAATAACAATATCTATTCAGGGTATCCTGGAGCCAATTTGAATTGCTTTATGAACTGACAGCTAAATTTTCAGTGTGAGCATTTGTACTTTCCAAAGCAGTACATCAAGTCTTGATTCATTGTTTTGTTGAATTTGAAACTTAAGAAAGAAAAGAAGAAAATGTTAATAATAAAGATTAAACTAAAAAGTGAGAATTGTACATTTTTCCAGAGAGCCAGGTGTTGAATATTTATCAGTTCACCCATGCCTATATTACACAAATTAATCTCAAATATTAAGAAAGCACTCTACCACAAACCTTTTGTGAGACAAATAAATAGTCCTAATGACAAAAGCAGGAAATGATAAATCAAAGCAGAAATATAGACCAAAATAATTAATGAATCAAAAATTTTCAACAAAAAACTTTCATACAGATTATAGAAGTTTATCCAAGAAATCATTTGTCATGCTCAGAGGGGGTTTATATAAATGATAATAGGATGACTCATCATTAGGAAAAATGATGAACATATAGGAGGAACTCTAGAAGGTATTTAAAAAAAATTATTTATTCTTTAGTTTTCAACACTCATTCTCACAAGATTTTGATTTACAGATTTTCTCCCTTTCTCTTCCCTACTCTCTAGCTGAAGAAATCAAGCATACTGAATACCCCTTCCCCCAATCTATTCTTTCTTATGTCCTTCCACATAAACTCCCTCGCCCCTCCCCCCCAATTTTCTTGTAGGGCAGGATGGATTTCTATACCCTGTTGCCTGTATATCTTATTTCCTGGTTGCATGTAAAAAACAATTTTTTAACATTTGTTTTTAAAACTTTGATTTCCAGATTCTTTCCCTTCTTCCCTCCTCACCCAATCCCTACTGGGAAGATAAGCAATTCATATTTTTCTTGGAAGCTTTTGAAGCAGGAGTTTTGACTTTGTTGTCTTCTTCTGGTTCTATGTTTTGATCCTCTCTGTCCCCAAAAAAGGATTTTATGGTCTGATTGAGCTTCCTCTGTTTGTGCATCTTGCCAGCCAATTACTTGACTTTTGAGCTCTTTGCCATGGTAGAACTTTGCTTCCAGAGTGGAGAGTGCTGTGTCCCAAATTTCTGGGGTTTTTGCAAATGTTGTCAGAGGTGTTGTCAGAGGTCTGAGGAGGGTGCCTTCTGTACAGCCACCGCAATCTCTGCCGCACTAGCACTCTTTACCCCAGGAACACCACCCAAGAATGTGGTCTAGATCCAAGCAGGGCAAAACAAGAACAATTCCCCTCTGCATTGTCACTTGTTCCCCCTACGTTCTGTAGGCCTGGAGCTCAGAAGGCAGCCACATGGCAGCAGGTGCAGCCACCACTGCCTTCACTTCCCCCAGGGCAGGGGCTGCATTGAAATCTTCTCTCACCTAGTTCCAACAGAGTTCCTTATTGACCTTTTACTTTCTCTTTTGTGTTTATGGGTTAAGAAATCTGGAAACTGCCATAGCTGCCAGTGATTCACCTTCCTGAAGTCTTCTCTGGCATGTCAGTGCCCTGGTTTGGAGCCTCCCTGGGTCTGGGCCAGTGTGGCTCACACAGGACCAAGCTCTACTCCTAGCTTGGTGTGATAGACCCTTCCTGTTGGCCTGCCAGGCTGCCTTCAGCAGGAGATTTGTTTCTCTCAGTCACTTTGTGGGTTCTGTAGCTCTAAAATTTGTATAGGTCATTTTTTACAGGTATTGGAGGTGGTTGGAGTGGGAGCTCAAGCAAGTTCCTGCTTTTACTCTGCCATCTTGGCTCCACCTCTAGAAGGTATTTTTAAAAAGGTCCAAATAAAAAGAGAAGAAGGAAAGGAGGTTGTAATGCCAAACAAAGGCAGCTTCCAATGGTTCGGATTACCAGCATAGCAAACCCTATTGATTCAGCAAATGTTCACGGAACAGAGAAAGTCAAAATACAGTGCAACTTGTTCCTTTAGCAAGTTCTCAATTCAATTCAGGCACTACTCCACCTCTAGACTGTACATTCATTTAGTCAGTCAAAGTCTTTTTTCAAATGGAGATTAGTCTCCAACCATAAACAAAGTACATGCATTGGGTCAATCACAGAGCACAAAGAAAACTCAAAGGCTTCCCACCCCTGAATCTCAAAAGGGGCAGGAGAGCACAAAAGGCCACCCACCCTTAAGTTACAAGGTTAAGCTCAGCATTGAATACCCAAGGAAAGGGCCTTCTTTCATCTTTACTCCAGGCAAGCCCTTAGCAATGTCAGTTCCTGGGGAGACGAAGCTCAACAAAGCCATAGCCAGTGTCCTCATCAAGTCACTCTCTGCCTGTAGAACAGCCCCAGAACCCCTGAAAACATCAGCAAGGCCCTCTTTCAGGATTTCTGTAAATATACAACAGGAAAATCCTTTTTTAGGGCTTCTGAACCAACAGCCACATTCCAGGACCTCTACAACAGCAGCACTGTCCTTCACCATCTGGTGAATCTGGAAAAACGACAACAAAACAGACAGACAAAATACTGGCATCACAGCCATGCCTCCTCAGTTCTTGGCAGTTCCGGGTGGCAGTTCTCAAAGTCCTGGGCAGTTCGAACAGGCTCTTATAGTCTTTCTCTCAGCAACTCAGGCTCCATGATACTGGATACTGCTCTCCCAAGGTCCTTCTGGCCTTCTCTAGGCTTGGGCCTCTCTCCCAATTCACGGCTCCTCCCAGTTCAGCCCTCTCTCTTCATGTCAACAAGTCCATCCCACAAGTGGGATTCACAAGCTCTGGGTTTTGATACTCAACCCACAAACCAAGGCGATACAGAAGCATCTCCAAATTCCACTACCAATACAGAGGTAGGGAGACAGACAGAGAAAGAGACAGTGATAGAGAAAGAGAATGGGAAAAAAGAATTGATAGAGGGAGAGAACTTCTTTTAAAGTTAGAAGACAAATTCATGACAGCTTTTCAGCACTGCATTGTTATGCCTCAGATTCCTCAGTTGGTAATAATTATCTCAGCATCTACTTCACTTACCCATTGGAAGAAAAACACTGTAAAGTTTTAAAGCGTGATAGATGTGGATTATTGCCTGAAAAAAAAGTGTAGGCACAATCAGACTAGGTCCTATATTTATCATTTCATAGACTGGCAAAAGATATACTTTTGTGACTCCATTTGATCCCATTCAAGCTCTTTCTCAGATTATATCTTAAGAAAAAGCTGAATCATTGATTACTTTGTAGTTGCCTCAGGTACCTGCTTTCTGCCCTCTACGCTTCTGGGACATTGGCATATGCAGGAGGTTAGGAAGGAAAAAGGGCTGAGGAGAAAAAGTTGGGTGGGAGCTGCTTCTGTGAGGGTGGGGAAAGGGAAAATGTTCATCACCCAGGGGCTATGAGTTCCCTGGGCTTTGTAAAGAGCCTCAGACCTTTTGAACACTCAGCAACTGTAAAATATACCATGGAACAAATTATTACTCATGCTAAATTAATTTGAGTCTTGGCTAGCTTTTTCACTTGCATAGGGTGGTGCTTTCTGAAACTAATCCTTTTAATCTTATAGGTTCTTCTATTATCACCATAACAGATCTCAAGCTTATGTTAATACGTAGGTACATTTAGGATCTATCTCAAGGAAGGACAAAACTGATCGTATACTTTTCTTTCTCCTTGTTTTTTTTTTTTTGTCTATATAATCGCAAAGTCAAAGTCAATGTTTGTATCATTCAGCTTAAAGCCATTAAAACAATTTAACTAGCAAACACCCAACCATAGTGGAACCAGAGCAAGCCTGGGTGAACTGATTCACCCATCACAGGGGTGATTCCCAAACCTTTCACTGCAGGACAGAGGTCTGGCAGAACTGGGTAAGAGACAAGCATAGGTCCTGTGGTAGCAGCAGCAGCTACTCCTGGGGCTATCAGCCCACAGTCTAGATGTTTAAAAATCATCTACCTGAACTTCCAGGACCCAAGATGATGGCATTCTCATCTCCCCGCTTTGACCCTTAGAATGCAGAGAATATTGTCCCCGTGTAAAATCCTGAAATAGTAGAACTGTGGCAGGCTTGAGAGATATACAAGAGGGTTGTGGCTGTGACTGCTGAGGCTGAAGGGCGCTAGTGCAGGACAAGAGGCATCCCAGTGGGAGATCCTGAACCCCAGCAGGGTGGAGTCAGCAAGTGCTAATACCAGAAGCCCAGGTGTGTCTTCACACAACCAGGGGAATTGGCAGAAACCAGCATGGCCTGGCCATTAGCAGTTGAGCCTGCCTGAACTCTACCCAAGGGGCATGGAGGCAGAATCCTGAAGCAGCCAGACCACTCCTCCCCAATACCTCATACTGTGAGCTTCAGTGTAACCTTGGAGAAATACCGAAAGTCCTGGCCTTGGCCTTAGTCTAGGCATGCAGAAGCCATAGCACACAAAGCCAATAATCAGGCCCCTAGTTCTCAGCATAAGAAGCATAGGTCAGAGCCCTCTGTGCCCCAGAAGCAGAGATCCACTTTAAAAGCCAGGAAAAAGGCAATCACAATGGGAAAAAAACAAATTGGAAAAACAAAGACTTTAGCATCCTATTATGATGAGGGAAAGAAGGGAGGGAAATGAGCATTGTATGAGCTTTACTCTCATTGGTTTCAGTTCAAGGAGAGAATTACATACTTTGTTAAACATAAAAATCTAATATGCTCTATAGGCAATAGTTGGGGAAAGGGGAAAGAAAAGGGGGAGATTTTACAGGAGGGAAGAAGTAGTAAGGGCAAAACTTAGGAAAAGAGAGGGGGGTTGATAGGGAGGGAATATTGAGGGAGGTGGTGGTCAAAAGGAAAAATTTTAAGGAAGGGAATGGAGAAATAAAAGCATAAACAGGGGAGGGAATAGGATGGAGAGAAAGACACGGATGGTAATCATAACTGTGAATGTGAGTGGGGTAAACTCTCCCATAAAATGGAGGCAGATAGCAGAGTGGATTACAAACAATAATCCTACAATATGCTGTTTACAAGAAACACATTTGAAACAGGGAAATATACAGATGGTAAAGGTGAAAGGTTGGAGTAGAATATATTATGCTTCAGCTAAATTAAAAGAAAAAGGGTAGCAAATCCTAATTTCAGACAAAATGAAAGCAAAAGTATATCTAATTAAAAGAGATAAGGAAGGAAACTATATCCTGCTAAAAGGTACCATTGACAATGAAGTAATATCATTACTAAATATATATTTACCAAAGGATATAGCAGTCAAATTCTTAAAGGAGAAGTTAAGGGAGTTAGAGGAAGAAATAGATAGAAAAACTATACTGATAGGAAATCTTTATCTCCCCTTCTCTGATCTTGATAAATCTAACCTCAAAATAAACAAGAAAGAAGTTAAGCAGGTAAATAGAATTTTAGAGAAGGTAGATATGACAGAGCTCTGGAAAAAAAAAATGAATGGGGATAAAAAGGAATACATCTCCTTCTCAGTGTGTATCAGTAAGCACCTGACCATGCTCAGGATGGCTGCTATCCCAGGTTCTTAGATCTGCTTTTCTAAAGGAAAGCAACTCAAAAAGGGTTAAGAGTCTTACTTTAATCAATCGAACGTATATCATTTACCTAGTTCAGGGGGAAAAGTCAGCACCCTGAGCTTCAGAGAATGCAAACAGCTACAAAGCAGAAGTTACAAGCAGACAAAGAAACAGATCAGCAGACGGGCTTCCAACCATCTGACCATCACATCCATACTTAGTCAGTTACCAGAAAGGGAAGCATCAACATCTGGGTTTTCAAAGCCAGAGGGTGGGGAGGTAGCACTTAACAGATTCCCAGAGTCTTCTCTGGCCAAATCACACAACTCTTCTCAAAATGAACCCCAAAGTAAAAACTCACATCAGGCTATATATAGCCTTCTCATGGATCAGCAAATGTCACAGCCCTCTTGACCCACTGCCCAATCATAAAGTAATAAGGCGTGGGCGTTCCTGAAGAACAAGCCTCCCACCATCGGCTCCACATGACCACATTCAGCCTATTAGGGGGCAGAGTATACTTTCAAATCAGGGAAGGTTCTCAGAGCCACTTAAGCCTATAAAAGGGCCTAGGGGCAGGGAAGATCTTCAGATTCCCATAACACCGTGGTACATGGCACATACACAAAAATTGACCATTGACTAGGGCATAAAAACCTCACAAACCAGTGCAGAAGGGCAGAAATACTAAATGCATCTTTTCCAGATCATAATGCAATAAAATTATATGTAATAAAGAGCCATGGGAGGATACATTAAAAACTAATTAGAAATGAAATAATCTTATCCTAAAGAATGAGTGGGTCAAGCAACAAATCATAGAAACAATCAGTAACTTCATTCAAGAGAATGACAAGAATGAGACAACATACTAAAACTTATGGGATGGCCATGAAAGTGGTTCTTAGGAGAAGTTTTATATTTCTGAGTGTTTACACGAATAAAATAGAGAAAAAGGAGATCAATGAATTGGACATGCAAATGAAAAAGCTAGAAAAAAGAACAAATTTAAAATCCCCAATTAAATAGTAAATGAGAAATATGGAAAACCAAAGGAGAGATTATTATAATTGAAATTAAGAGAACCATTGAATTCATAAATAAAACTAAGAGCTGGTTCTTTTGAAAAATATAAAAGTAAAATTGATAAATATTTAGTCAATTTGATTAAAAGAAAGAAAGAAGAAAACCAAATTATTAATATTAAAAACAAAAGGGTGAATTTACCTCCAATGAAAAGGAAATTAAACAATAATTAGGAATTATCTTTCCAATTATATGCTCATAAATTTGACAATCTCAGTAAAATGGATGAATATTTACAAAAATATAAATTGCCCAGATTAATAGAGAGGAAGTAAAATATATAAACAACACCATGTCAGAAAAAAGAATTCAACAAGGCATCAATGAACTCCCTAAGAAAAAATCTCCAGGGCTAGATGAATTTATAAGTGAATTCTATCAAACACTTAAAGAATAATTGATTCCAATACTTTATAGACTATTTGGGAAAATTGGAGAAGAATATGGTACTGATATCTAAATTGGGAAGAGCAAAAACAAAGAAAATTATATACCAATTTCCCTGATGAATATAGATACAAAAATTTAATAAAATGTTAGAGAAAAGAGTACAGCAACAATCACAAGAAAAATATACTTTATCAGGTAGGATTTATTCCAGAAATGCAGGGCTAGTTTAATATTAGGAAAACTATCTATCAGTGTAATCAATTATATCAATGACAAAGCTAGTAGAAAGCATATAATTTTCTCAATAGATGCAGAAAAAGCTTTCAAAAAATACAACATCCATTCCTATTGAAAACACTACAAAGCATAGAAATACGTGGAGTCTTCCTTAAAATAATAAGTAGCATCTACTTAAACCATCAGCAAATGTTATATGTAATGTGGATAAGCTAGATGCATTTCCAATAAGATCAGGGGAGAAACAAGGATGTCCACTATTGCCCCTGTTATTCAATTTGGTACTAGAAATGTTAGCTGTAGCAATAAAAGAAGAAAAATAAATCGAAGAAATTAGAATAGGTAAAGAGGAGACTAAGCTATCACTCTTTGTAGATGATATGATGATATACTTGGAGAAGCAAGTAAAAAATTACTTGAAATAATGAATAACTTTTGCAAAGTTTTAGGATATGAAATAAACTCACATAAATCCTTGGCGTTCCTATATATTTCTAATGAAGCCCAACAGAAAAAAAAATAGAAAGAGAAATTCCATTTAAAGTTACTGTAAACATTATAAAAATATTTGGGAGTCTACCTGACAAAACAAACCCAGGAACCATATGAATACAATTACAAAACACTTTCACACAAATAAAGTCAGATTTAAATAATTGGAAGAACATCAGTAGCTCATGGTTATGCCAAGCTAATAAAATAAAAATTATAATTTTACTTAAATTAATTTACCTATTTGTTTTCATACCAATCAAGCTACCAAAAATTATTTTATAGAGCTAGAAAAAATAGTAACAAAATTCATCTGGAAGAACAAAAGGTCCAGAATATCAAAGGAATTAATTAATGAAAAGAAATGGTAGGGAAGGTGGCCTAGCCATACCAGATTTTTAAACTGTGCTGTAAAGTAGAAGTCATCAAAACTACTTGGTACTAGCTAAGAAATAGAATGGTGTATCAGTGGAAGAGAATTGATGCTCAAGACACAGTAGTCAGAGACTATAGTAATCCACTGTTTGATAAACCCAAAGATTACAGAATTCACTATTTGACAAAAACTGCCAGGAAAATTGGAAAATAGTAAGGCAGAAACTGGGCAAAGACCAATATCTTACACCATATACCAAAACAAAGTCTAAATGGGTTCACGATTTAAATGTAAAGGCTGGTATGTTAAGCAATCTGGGAGAGCAAGGAATAGTTTACCTGTCAGATTTATGGAGATGGGAAGAATTTATGACCAAACAATAGATAGAGAGCATTGCAAAAGGCAAAATGGATAATTTTGATTACATTAAATTGAAAAGGTTTTGTACAAACAAAACCAATATAACCAAGATTAGGAGGGAAGCAAAATATTGGGAAAGAATTTTTACAACCAGTGTCTCTGATAAAGGCCTCATTTCTAAAATATACAGATAATTGGGTCGAATTTATAAGAATACAAGTCATGCCCCAGTTGATAAATGGTCAAAGTATATGAACAGGCTGTTTTCAGAGGAAGAGATTAAAGATATCTCTAATCATGTGAAAAAATGCTCTAAATCACTATCAATTAGAGAAATGCAAATCAAAACATCCCTTAGGTACCACATCTCACAGGTCAGATTGGCTAAGAAGACAAAACGGGAAAATGATAAATGCTGGAGAAGATGTGGGAAAATTGGAACACTAATGGATTTTTGGTAGAGTTGTGAACTGATCCAACCATTCTGGAGAGCAATTTGAAACTATGCCCAAAGGACTATAAAAAAGTACATACCCTTTGACCTAAAAATACCACTTCTAGGACTGTGTCCCAAAGAGATCATACAAGTGGGAGGAGAACAAGTATGTACAAAAATATTTATAGCAACTCTTTTTGTGGTGGCAAAACATTGGAAATCAAGGAAATGCCCATCAACTGGGGAATGGATGAACAAGTTGTTGTATATGAAAGTAATGGAATACTATTGTGCTATAAAAAATGAGGAGCAGGTGGTCTTCATAATAACCTGGAGAGACTTGTATAAACTGATGCTGAATGAGGGGAGCATAATTACAGGCACATCATATCTGCGATGACTGACTTTGATAGACTGGGCTCCCCTCAGCAATGCAAGGTTATAAGACAACTCCAAAGGACTCATGATGGAAAAGGCTATCTACATCCAGAGAAAGAAATATGGAGTCTGAATGCAGATTGAAATAAACTTCTTGCTCTCTTTCATTTTCTTTTGTTTCTTCTTCCTTGTTATTCATTACATTGGTTATAATTCTTCTTTACAACTTGACTAATGTTTAATGTGATGGTGTATGTAGAAACTATATCAGATTGCATGCTGCCGTTGAAGGGAGGAGGTGGAAAGTGAGGGAGAAAATTTGGAATTAAAAAACTTGTGGAAATGAATGTTGTAAACTAATAGTAAATGAATTTTTTAAAAAATTAAATAATAAAAACACGTGAACTTGTAATTTGAACTCTCAGTGAGGGAAAACCTTGCACTAGTGCAGATCAATGCCTATCTTACAATTTGTACTTTTAGAGTGTTGCTTATGGCACTGAGAAACTAAGTGACTTACCCAGGGTGACACAGCAAGTATGCAATGGAGACAGGACTGGAATGCATTTTTTTCAACCCCTGGGTCTGGTTATTTCTCTACTATATCACACTGTATCTAAATAATAATTTGGTCATTTAGGGACTTTAATTAGTGATGGGAACTGTGATTTCATTAATATAGAGAATCCCCAATGAGGAAACTACTTCTACCAATGCAGATTGGTACTTGCTCCTCCACTTGTAGTCTTGGAAAGTTGTCTAGGGCATCAAGTGATCAAATTTAGTCAATAATCTAGCCAAAATAACTGAATTTCAAGATGTCTGCCATCATGTTGACTAATGGGCTTCAGGTTAGCTATTTGAGCTGTTGTTATCAATTCAATGAAATTTGGCAGAACATTGATCAAAACTGGAGTAAGCAGAACCAACCTCAGCACTACCATGAAGATTGCTTGGTACGGTGGTTACCATGCTGGATTTCAAGTTAGGAAGATGGAGGTTCAAATCCTATTTCTGACACCTGCCAGTTATGTGGATTCAGGAAAATTAGTAAATGTATCTGAGCCTTGGTTACCTCACAGATGAGTCAAGACATCACCCTGTGATGTCATTGGTTCTTTCTAGAAAAAAAAGGACAAGCAACAATAGCCTGATCTATGAAATGATAGTAATGATTCCTGCAGTATTAACTTTGAAGGGTCACTGTGAGGTTCGTAAAGGTTAATAAGAAAAATAGTTAGAATTTTTATATTGCTTTAAAGTTTTCAAATTTTTTTACATTTATTATCTCATTTGATCCTCACAACAACCCTGGGAGGTAGGTGCTATTATGCTTGCTTTACAGGTGAAGAAATGGAGACAGGCAAATCTCAAGTGATTTATCCAGAGTTGTACAGCTAGATTGTCTGAGGTTGGGTTTGAACTCAGATTTTCCTGACTCCAGTTCCATTACTCCACTCTGACACCTAGCTGCCTCTTTGATGTATAAAAAAGCACTTTGCAAAATTTAAAATGTTTTATAAATGTTAGTTAGTATTAACAATTCATTTATGTCATGTAGACACTACTTGAATGTTTCTGTTAAGTTAGAGATAGTTGAAACTAATGACAAATACTCAAATTTCTTTTTCTTGGTACTGTATTATTGTTTTTTTGTCCCTCATTTTGAAGAGGATCAATGATCTCACAGGGTGATGTCTTGATTTGCCCATCAACTGGATTTAAGTGAGGCAGAGCTGCACAAATTCATCAGTTTCACTCTCTCCTCCAGAGTCATTGAAGTCCAATGGCAAGACAAAAGGCAGGATCATTGGCAATGGCCCTGGATGGAGCGGATGACTTTGGGTCATCAATGTTTGACCAAGCTCTAAATGCTCCACAGTGCCTGTTTCAGCCACTTTCATGGTCATTGGAACAAATTGCTCTCATCTACCCATTTCACCAAGGGAAATCTTCACGTTTGGGGGAGACATCCTCCTAATTCAACCTGGCTATCGTCAACCTGGTTTAGGCCATCTGCTAAGGTGGTTTTACCAGGGTGTGACCACTGGGCATGCTGCAGCTTCTTCGAGTCACAGATGAAAGTTGGGTGAAAGGTGGACACCAAAAGTGAATGAGCAGCCCTGAAAAGGGCTCAGCAATCCCTCACACCAGAAGTGAATGTTTCTGTTAAGTTAGAGTCAGTCTAAACTAATTACACAGTGGTTAAATATCTTTTTCTTGTTGCTGTATAGATATAAACTCAAAGGAATCATAGCCTTTTACATATTTTTAGTACTTTCATTCTAAAAAGATAGAAATACTCTGTGATTCAGGGTTTCCTTAGGAGGTACCTAGATGTCAATTTCTGTAAAACAGAAATAACATTTTTAAAAACTATGGCATTTGACAGTTGGATGAATTTTGGATAAATTCCCCTCCTTTCTCTGAGTGTCCCTTCTCCCTCCTACTTTCAAACCTTTAAAAGCAAAAAGCTCATTTTGCACAGCGCTCTGAAGGCTTTCAAGCAGGTAGTGTCCTGAAGGAAAATACGAAGTAAATTTTGGATTGAGGGGTCCGGGGTCATAAGCTGCCCATATACCTCAATACATGATTTCAAAAAGCCAATTTTCCCCCCAAGAAACTTGTACAATTTCCATTGTCTCCTAGGGGAGTTGTCTCCAAGTGTCTAAAGAAAGAATTAGGCCCAGACATGTAGATACTATAATTAACTTTCTATGTCAACAGTGAGCATCACTGTAATCTTGACTCATCTGACATGGTTGTAAAAGTCTTTTAAGAAGCATTCCTAAACATACATAGTCTTCTTGCAGATTTAGACACACACACACACACACACACACACAGACATACAGACACACACACACACTTGGTTATTAAGTAAAATTAACATTTCCCTGAGTTAAATTTTTAATAAATATCTTTCCTTTTTAAAATGTTTTAGTTAGGTCTTGAAGATATGTGCAATCTGCAAATAGTCTTTGGTCTTGTTAGACCCTCTTTCAAGAAAAGAAATTTCTGAACTAAAGAATATCATATATTATTTACCTGGGTCCTGTCACAGTGTTTCCCAAGAGTCTTACTTAAGCTTTAATAACTTTAGAAGTATAAATGCTACAAAATTACAACAAACAACATTTGAAAAATTTATTATTTAAAACTTTATGTATATGTTTGTTATTAATTTTTGAAATCAGCACAACTACAGTATTGCTTTAGTAGCTTTTGAAACTTTGTAAACACTTTCATCACTTGCTACTCATTAACTGAAAGTATGGCGTGTGTAATCCTAGCCCTAAATTTATGCAAAGAATGATGCATACATGACAGCTTTGTTATTATCTCACAAGAAAAAGTTTAATGGAAGCATCAGGAGACAGAGAAGCAACGCAAGAAGACACACTACTGATCCACCATGTGAGAAAGTGTCGTTCAGAAACTATAACGTTCAATGCATAATGGTAAGTTGTCCAACTTTGTTAAAATTCAAGATTTAAATTCAGAATTTATAAAACTAAAATTAACTATAAAGGAAATGTGAATAATTAAATTTTCAAATAATTTTTGTAAGTTTGTAGCACTTTACTTCTGAAATTATCAAAGCTTAAAAGTATAATGAGACTTTTTGGATATCCTATCCATTGTTCAAGTCAATTCAATAAATATTTATTTGTGATTATTGTTCAGTCATGTCCAACTTTCTGTGACCCCATTTGGGGTTTTCTTGGCAAAGATAATGGAGTGGTTTGCCATTTCCTTCTCTAGCTCACTTTACACATGAGGAAACTGAGGCAAACAGGGTTAAATGACTTGCTCAGGGTCACACAGCTAGCAAGTGTCTGAGGCCAGATTTGAATTCAGAAGATGAATCTACCTGATTCCAGGCCTGGAACTCTATCTACTGAGCCACGTATCTGCCCCAATAATGTATAAATATTTTTTAAGCACCTACTATATACCAGGCACTGCACTAAGTGCTGGGGAAATAAATTAAAAAAAAAGAAATCCTTTTCCTCAAGAAGCTTGTAGTCTAATAGAAGACAATGCAAGAAAGGAAGCTGAAAAGTGCAGGCTTGGGTTACCAGGTGCAGGAGGCATGATGTTCCCTGGATTCAAAACTGAGGACAGCTGCTCATGGAGAATGTCAAGTTGCCTGAAAAGTTTGGAAGTTCAAGTCCTCTATGAAGGAAACCTTTGGGAGGAGTTTATTGCTCTACCTTCAAGTTTTCCAATTAGAGGGGAGAGGTCACTAAGAGTGTGGAGAAGGTGTTGAGTATCAAAAACTGAATAAAAAAAAAACCTGAATCAATCAGCATGGTGATGAGATTTCAAGTGATCAGATGACCCTGGGGGAAGACATGAAGTTCCATGGAGTAAAACCAAACAACACTGCTAGTGGAATACAGCGAGTTACCTGGAAATTGCTGAAAGTTCAGTTTACTCTTCAGTTAGTTTTTTCAATCATGTCCAACTCTTCATGAAAGTAGGTTTTTCTTGGCAAAGATAAAGGGGTGGTTTGCCATTTTTTTTCCCCCAGATTATTTTTCAGATGAGGAAACCAAGGCAAACAAGGTTAAGTGACTTGTCCAGGGTCATGGAGCTAGTAAGAGTCTGAGACTGGATTTAAAATAAGGAAGATGAGTCTTCTTGATTCCAAGCCCAGCACTCTCTACTACACCACCTAGCTCACTTGAAATTCTGAAAGTTCAAAACCCTCTAAAAGGAAGGCATTGCTAAAAAGAAGATATTGCTGTCAATGACTGTCCTATTAGTCCAAATTTATAATCTGGCTGAACAGAACATGATTCTTGGTGTCCAAACCTGAATTAGTGAGAATTAGTTGTACTTAGAACCATAGAACCTGAATTTAAAACCTGTCTTTACTACTAAGTGCTTGTGTGATGTTGGAAAGTCACTTAATATTTCTGGGCCTCAGTTTTCTTTCTTTTTTTTTTTTTTTTGCTTTTTGGAGGGGTGAAGACAGGGCAATTGGGGCTAAGTGACTTGCCCAAGGTCACACAGCTAGGAAGTGTTAAGTGTGTGGGGCTGGATTTGAACTCAGCTCCTCCTGACCCCAGGGCTGGTGCTCTATTCACTGTACCACCTAGCTGCCCCTAGGCCTCAATTTTCTAACAACTGCAAAATATGGGGGTTGGATCAGGTGATGTCTGAGTTCCCTTCCAGTGATAGATCTATGGTCCTACAAATATAAACTTACTGGTTGCTCATATGCCTTTATTTGGGTTGCCTCAATAGTTGTTTTCCTTTCTTTCCATGAAGTTACCTATGTGAATTAATTCAGGCTATTTACTGGAAGGTTAAATTCTGAAGCTGAAGCTTATATACTTTGCCCACATAATGAGAAGATGGGACTCATTGGAAAAGAGCCTAATGCTGGGAAAGATTGAAGACAAAAAGAGAAGAGAATGGCAGAGGATGAGATGGGTAGATACTGTTGTGGAAGCAATAAACGTGAGATTGGACTGACTTTGAGAGATAACAGAGGACAGAAAGACTATGGCCCATGGGCTCACAGAGTTAGACATGACTGAACAGCAACAAAAACAGTACGTATGGGAATGAAGAAAAATCCAAACCTAAAAGTGTTGTCAGTCTAATTTGATGTCAGCCAACACTGGGGTTTCCAGATGCCCATTAAACAGTTCAACTTTAAACATAAGCTGTGAGGAATTTGATTGATTGAATTTGGGTGACCTGAATAATAAGTTTCTATGCCACATTTTTTATCCTTCTGTCCTGTCAACTTGTTCTTAAAAGTTAATCATGTCTCCCATTAACATTTCATTCCTTTCCTTTCCTAATTTCTAGCAAAAATAAATGTGATATGTGGGAGTGTTTGCTTACTTTGAAAAATCTCTCCTGAAAGTCTTTTGTGTTTTTGTTTTTCAGTTTATTACTTCTGTAAGCCAGAATTTTAAAGAAATCTACTGAGCTTGGTACTTAGTCTGGTGCTGGATGGGGGGAGTGAGTGCAAATTCACCTAGACCAGTGGTTCTCAACCTTCCTAATGCTGTGACCCTTTAATACAGTTCCTCATGTTGTGGTGACCCCCAACCATAAAATTATTTTCATTGCTACTTCATGACTGTAATTTTGCTACTGTTATGAATCATAATGCAAATATCTGATATGCAGGATGTATTTAAATTGAACACAACCCACAGATTGATAACCGCTGACCTAGACCATCATATTTAGTTGATTCCAGACTATGTTTCCCATCCCATCCAGCCATTCACTATGAAGGGCCTATGCAGACATCTTGTCATGTTACTGGCTATATTTTCTTTATTCCCAGACCCAATCTTTATGCCTACTGTTCTTGAAACATTAATCAATTCAATACTAACATTATTATTAGGAAGGGTGTGAAAGTAGACTACCTTAACATTCCATTCATAATCCTTATGAATTCTTGAACCAAATTCCCTTTCTCAATCACCACTTCCCTATATGTGTTGACACCTATTATTATAATGTAGGCTCTCTGAGGGCAGGTACTATCTTTCTGTTGTATTTGTATCCCTTGTGTTTATTTTAATAAATGTTCATTGAATGATTGCCTAACACAATACTTGCCACATTTGTTGTTTAACCATTTCACTCATGTTTTACTCTTTGTGACTTCATCTTAGGATTTTATTTGCAAAGATACTGGAATGGTTTGCTGTTTCCTTCACCAACTCATTTTACAGATGAGAAACTAAGGCAAAGGGGGTTAAGAGACTTGCCTGGCTTCACACAGCTAGTAAGCATCTGAGGCCAGATTGGAACTCACAAAGATAAGTCTTCCTGACTTCAGGTCCAGGACTACCCACTGCACCACCTGCCTCAATTTGACACATGGTTAGTGTTTAATAAACAAGTTTTTATTCATTCATTCAACCTCAGTAATTCACTGGATATAAAAAGGGGGAATAACATGAAAGTGAAAATATGAAAAAAACAATGCCCCAGTGACCCTTCAATTAACAAATACTACGGAAATGAAGCCTTTTATTATGATAAAATCAGTCATGTTTAATAAGCAGAAACCTAATAAAACCCCTTTTAATTTTTAGAAGTCAAGTAATAAGAACATAGGAAGTTACTGATGATGAAGAGGGGAAGTTACAGTTTTGTCACTGGCTAAGTGGGTAAGGAGGAATAACCAACACAGGTGTTAAGAAAGACCAGCTTGAGATCGAGTTTTGCATTCCTAGGACCTCTGTTGCCTAATCACTTGGGACCAAGGAAAAATTGCCCAAGTGTAAGATCTATAGAGTTGCTTCATTGCTAGATGGGGTACAGGGATCCAGAGATGCAGGTAGGCTTGTCTGAAGAGGATGAGAAGAAGAGAGAGGTGAAGAAAGAGTTGGTTGACTATTGTATCATAAATCATAGAATCATAAATTAGGAGCTAGAAGGAACCTTAGAGGCTTTCTAGTCCAACTCTCTCAATTTACAGCTCTGTCCATCTCTTTCTCTATTTTTTCTTCAATATTCATGTTATCCTCTCTCTCTCTCTCCCTCCCTCCCTCCTTTCTTCCACCCTCTTTCTCTCCCCCCCTCCCTTCCTCCCTCATTTAACAGAAGCAAACAGTATCTTGGAGGACTCTGAAATCACATATCTATTAAACCCTTGACCATTAATATGCAAGACAAAAGAGGACAGACATCAAATCTGGCTAATACTTGACCTCCTAGCCACTGGATTTGGCCTCCTTAGGCTTTTTATTTTTATTTTTTATTTATAATTTATGGAATAAAACAAGAATTTCTATAACACAGTTATAATAGGGATGATTGCATACAAAACTGCAAATGTACTACATACAACTTTTTATTCCTTTTAAATATATGACAAAGTTTTCGTGTAAATTTTGCTTTTTGCTAATAGCAAAAAGAGAGGAGTAAAAATAGAGAGATGGCCTGGAATTCTGATGTCTTCAATCATTTTAGCCAATCTGATAGGTGTAAAGTGATAGCTCAAGGTTGTTTTAATTTGTATTTCTCTAATCAATAGTGATTTAAAGCATTTTTATGTCTATAAATCCCATGAAGTAATTAAATCTGATTACTTTTGAGTTAGAAAGGTGCCTGTTGGTATATGAGAAATAATTCATTTGGCCCCCATAATAATTCAAATAACTTTGATATATTATATAAATCATATAGGAATAGATAGATTCTTATAGTAGGTCTCAAACTTTAATGTAATGTTCACTCCTTGCTTACCAAGTTATTAGCCTCACTTGCACAACCACAAGAATACTAACAAAGATATTTCCAACCTGTTTTACTCAAATTCTATGTCCAAACCCTGCATATATGGGATACCTTGATGCTTTGGAAAGTCCCCCAATTTATTTTTGTACTTACAGACCACTCTTTCTTGTCTAATATGAGCAAGTGTCCATCTTTCAACCATTTAGTCTGTGAAGATGCCCTATGCTTTACCCAACCTGTGACCCCTCTTCTGATGTCATTTTTGGTTCTGAAGAGCAAGGTCTATCAACCAATGAGATTCTGTGTTTCACCATGCCTCCTTTGCATGTTTTGAAACCCCATAAAAACAAAATCCTAGAAGAATGGTGCATCTCAGATCATGAGGAAGATCTCTAATCCTCTTTGTTAGAGTGGACCATGGACCCTTTAATAAAGTGCCATTGACTCAGAGCTCTGTCTCAGTCTCTTTTATTGTAGGTTGGATAATTTTAATCCCCACACATATCCTTTAATAATTTATCAATTGGGGAATGACTCATATTCTTGTAGATTTGACAAAGTTTTTTTTAATATATACTTTATATATATATATCATATATATTTTTAATAAATATAATATATATAATAAAATATCTATTTTAGATATGAGACATTTACCTGAGAAACTCCTTAGGCTTAAAGTATCTACTTGAACTTTCCTGGCTTAGCTGAATTTCTTACCACCTAGTCCATTGTGTTATTGGGTAGTCACTTTTCCTTTTAGCCCTGTCTACCTATCAAGAATTAAACTCTTGTCTATTAAACTTCTGGTATATACTGGTTCCTTTTGTATAGTTGGAATTCAGATCTGATCCATGTCTTTATCATACATGTTTTAGGAGGTAAAGCCAAGATGGTAGAGTAAAAGCAGGAACTTGCTTAAGCTCCCACACCAACCACCTCCGATACCTGTAAAAAATGACTCTAAACAAATTTAAGAGCTACAGAACCCACAAAGTGACAGAGAGAAACAAATATCCCACTGAAGACAGTCTAGAAGGCCAACAGGGAGGGTCTATCGCACCAGGCTGGGGGTGGAGCAGTCCCATGTGAGCAGCAAGGGCCTAGAACTGGGGCAGCCATTACCAGAGACTCAGACAAGCCTGAGCAGACTTCAGGAGAGTGAATCACCAGCAGCTGTGGCAGTTTCCAGACTTCTCAACCCATAAACACCAAAGAGAAAGTGAAAAGTCAGTGGGGAACTCTGTTGGAACTGGGTGACAGAAGACTGTAGTAAGGGCCCCAGCCCCTGGGGCAAAGGGTAGCAGTGGCTCAGCTGCTGCAGCTGCTGCCCTGTGGCTGCCTTTGGAGCTCCTGGCCTGCAGATGGTAGGTGGACCAAATGACCGTTCAGAGGGTAATTACTCTTGCTTTGAGCTGCTTGGATCTGGGTCACAATCTTGAGGGGTGGTCCTGGGGTATGTGGCCAGTGTGACAGAGCTTGTGGTGGCTATAGAGAGACTGCCCTCCTCAGACCTCTGACAACTGTGAAAACGCCAGCAATTTGAGACACAGCTCTTTTGACTCTGGAAACAGAGTTCTACCATGGCAAAGAGCTCAAAAGTCAAATAATTGGCTGGCAAGATGAGCAAGCAGAGGAAGCACAATCAGACCATGGAATCCTTTTTGGGGGACAAAAAGGATCAAAACATGGAACCAGAAGGAAACAACAAAATCAAAACTCCTGCACCAAAAGCTTCCAAGAAAAATATGAATTAGTCACAGGCCATGGAGGAGATCAAGAAGGATTTTGAAAATCAAGTAAGAGAAGTGGAGGAAAAATTGGGAAGAGAAATGAGAATGATTCAAGAAAATTATGAAAATCATGTTAATAGCCTGCTAAAGAAGACCTAAAAGTACTGAAGAAAGTAACACCTTAAAAAATAGACTAACTCAAATGGCAAAAGAAGCCCAAAAAGCCAATGAGGAGAAGAATGACTTAAAAATCAGAATTGACCAAATGGAAAAGGATATCCAAAAGCTCACTGAAGAAAATAGTTCCTTCAGAATTAGAATGGAGCAAATGGAAGCTAATAACTTTATGTGAAGTCAAGAAATTATAAAACAGGAACAAAAGAAAGAAAAAAAAATAGAAGATGTGAAATATCTCATTTAAAAAAAACACAACGAAACACTGACCTGGAAAATAGATCCAAAAGAGGTCATTTAAAAGTTATTGGACTACCTGAAAGCCATGATAAAAAAAAAGCCTAGAAATCATCCTTCAAGAAATTCTCAAGAAAAATTGCCCTGATATTCTAGAACCAGAAGGCAAAATAGAAATTGAAAGAATGCACCAATCACCTCTTGAAAAAGTTCCTAAAAAGAAAACTCCCAGGAATATCAAAGCCAGGCTCTGAAGTTCCTAGATCAAGGA
The DNA here is from genome assembly GCA_028646515.1 of Pseudochirops corinnae. Classification (NCBI taxonomy): domain Eukaryota; kingdom Metazoa; phylum Chordata; class Mammalia; order Diprotodontia; family Pseudocheiridae; genus Pseudochirops; species Pseudochirops corinnae. The sequence goes on along the minus strand of CM053588.1, from coordinate 83,813,212 downwards.
GAAAATATTACAATCAGTCAGGAAGAAACAATTTGAGGATTGTGGAAAGCCAATCGGGATAACACAAGATCTTGTAGCTTCTACATTAAAGGATCAAAGGGCTTGGAATATGACATTCCAGAGGTCCAAGGAGTTAGGATTCACACCAAGAATGACCTACCCAGCAAAACTGAGTATAATGCTTCAAGGGAAAATATGGTCATTCAATGAAATAGAGGACTTTCAAGCATTCTTGATGAAAAAAAAAAAGAGTTGAACAGAAAATTTGACTTTCAAATATAAGAAGCAAGAGAATCATGAGAAAGTAAACAGGAAAAAGAAATCATAATGAACTTATTAAAGTTGAACTGTTTGCATTCCTACATGGAAAAAAGGATCGTTGTAGCTCATGAGACTTTTATCAGTATGAGGATAGTTGAAGGGAATATATATGTGTATATATATATGTATATATATGTATACATATTTATATATGTATGTATAGGAGGGTGAATGTGTGTATAAGTGCATATGTGAGTGTATGTATATGTATGTACATGTATACATAGACAGAGGGCACAGGATGAGCTGAATAGGAAGGGATGATATCTAAATAATAAAATTAAGAGGTGAGAGAGGAATATAATGGAAGAAGGAGAAAGGAAGAGATAGAATAGGGTAAATTATCTCATATAAAAAAGGCAGGAGAAAACTGTTACAATGGAATGGAAGAGCAGGAAAGTGAAAGGGAATCAGTCAAACTCACTCTCATTGAATTTGGCTTAAGGAGGGAATAACATACACACTCCTTTGGGTGTCTTACCCTACAGGAAAGTAGGGTAAAAGGGGATAAGAGGAGGGATGACAGAAGAGAGGGCAGATTGGGGGAGAGGGTAGTTAGAAGCACATACATTTGAAAAGGGCAGAGTCAAAGGAGAAAACAGAATAAGGGGGGGATGGGATGGAGGGAAATATAGTTAGTCTTTCACAATAGAACTACTACAGAAATGTTTTCCATAACTACACATGTACAACCTAAATTGAATCAATTTAGGTTGTACATGTGTAGTTATGGAAAACATTTCTGTGGGGGTGGGTGAGGAGGGAAGAAAGGAAAGAATCTAGAAATCAAAGTTTTAAAAACAAATTTTAAAAATCTTTTTTTACATGCAACTGGGAAATAAGATATACAGACACTGGAGTATAGAAATCCATCTTGCTCTACTAGGAAGTTGTGGGGAATGGGGGAGGATATAAGAGACAGAAGATTGGGGGAAGGGGTATTCAATAGGCTCAGTATCTTTAGGTGGGGGTAGTGGAAAGATGGGGAGAAAATTTGCAACTCAAAATATTGTGGAAATGAATATTGAAATCTAAAAATAAATAAAGATTAATTTAAAAAAAATTAAAAGTACATGTTCTATTGCCACCCATATCCCAGCATGCTAACTTAATGCTTTTTGTTGTACTTGAAGGCAGGAAATTGAGAGGGTTATTGAAGCTTTGAAGGTTTTGTATATTTGATAGTCTTCTCATTTGCAGTGTGATATATAAGTGACAAAAAGAACTTTCCCTTTATTAGATTAAATTACTGGCTCCAAAGAAATAGTACTACCTAATGAAATAGGAGTGTCATTAACACTGAAGATTTTCATGAAATCCCATAAAATCCCATGAAGTAATTAAATCTAACTAATTTTGGCATGGCTTTTCTTATAAGTTTTTTTTTCTTCAAATTGGTCTCAGTTCAAAATTGGAAGCATGGATTTGCTTTATTTAGAATTTCCCACCTGGGGAATGAATGTCCCAGTTCCATGATATTCTACAGTTGTTTCAGCTATATGCAGACAGATTGCAGTCTTTGCTTTGCTACTCATTTCCTAATTGCCAACTGGAATTAGTTTTTGACCTCTGCTTCCTAAAGTCATTACCTGAAAATAAGTGTAGCATTATCGCATTAATCCTCAATGAATAAAAGTACCAATGAATAAAAGAAGAAAATTTACTTTCCTCTTACTCCCACTGCCAACCACTCACAAAGAAAATAATATGAAAAAGAAAAAAAAATGAATGTAAGAGGAAATTTTTTTTTTAGTGGATTTGTTTACCTTCTAACAATCTACAAATGAGTTAGGTATTATCTGAATCAGAGATTTCCCATTGTCAATCTTATAAATTACCTTTGATACATACATATTTGAGGGCAGCTAGATGGCACAGGGGATAGAATTCCAGCCCATAGTCAGAGAGATTCATCTTCCTGATTTCAAATCTGACCTCAGACACTTACTAGCTGTGTGACTCTGGGCAAGTCACTTAACCCTGTTTGCCTCAGTTTCATCATCTGTAAAATGAGCTGGAGAAGGAAATGGCAAACCAAATTGGCAAATGCTGCCAAGAGAACCACAAATGGGATCACAAAGAATCAAATACAACTAAACAAAAACAACAAATGTGTATATTTAGTTTTGCATTTACTTGTTTCTTTTTTCCCTTTTTAGACAGTTGAGTTGAGAACATTTTGAAGCCCTTATCATCAAAAGCCATAAAAAAAAGAAAGTATTGTTTTCTCTGGCAACAATATTGAGAGTCTCTAATCTATGAATGTCCTCTATTTCTTTTTTTTTAAATTAAATTTTATGTTTATTTTTAGTTTACAACATTCATTTCCACAAGATTTTCAGTTACAAATTTTCTCCATATCTTTCTCCTACCTACCACTCCAAAATGGTGATACCACTGTATACTCCCTCCCCCAATCTGCTCTCTCCTATATCCTCCTCCATTCCTCCTCCCACTGTATAGTAGGGCAAGATGGATATCCATACCCCAATGCCTGTATATCTTATTTCCCAGTTGCATGTAAAAATCAATAATGATAATAATTATTATTTTTAAACATTTGATTTTGCAACTTTGAATTCCACATTCTTTCCCTTCTTCCTTCATCAACCACCCTTATTGGGAAGATAAGCAATTCAATATATGTTATACATGTGTGGTTATACAAAACATTTTCGTAGTGGGTATATTGTGAAAGACTGAATGTATTTCCTTCCATCCGATCCTGCCCCCTCCACTTGTTCTATTCTCTACTTTGATCCTGTCTCTTTTCAAATATGTGTGCTTTTAACTACCCTGCCCCCCAACCTGCCCTCCCCTCCATCATGCTTCCTTTCATTCCTTTCCCCCCTACTCTCCTGTAGGTCAAGATACCCAATTTAGAGTGTATATCACTCCCTCCCAAAGCCAAATTCAATGAAAGTAAGGTTGACCCATTCCCTTTTTTAAAAAATTAATTAATTTATTTATATTCTTATTTACATCATTCATTTCCATGAGATTTTGAGTTACAAATTTTCTCCTCATCTTTCCCCTACTCAACAGCTCAAAACAGCCATCCCACTGTATAGCACCTCACCCAATCTGCTCTCTCCTATGTCCTCCCCCTCACCCCTCTGACTTTCTGGTAGGGCAGAATGGCTCTCCCTACCACAGTGCCTGTATATCTTAATTCCCAGTTGGATGTAGTTAATAATAATAATAATAATATATATATATATATATTATATATATATTTTAATATTTGATTATAGAACTTTAAATTCTAGATTCTTTCCCTTCCTTCCTCATCACCTACCCCAACTGGAAGGACAAGCAATTAAATACAGGCTGTACATGTGTAATTATGCAGAACATCTCCACAGTAGGCATATTGGGAGAGACTGATTAT
>CM053588.1:83789749-83809000 GCA_028646515.1 Pseudochirops corinnae | reverse complement strand
TTAAAAATTTTTTTCTTGTCTTTTAGTACCTAAAAATTTTATAGCTAAAAGAAAAAACAGAAATTCTAAAAAGTATCATTTTTAAATCACAATGCAATAAAATTAGGTTCAATAAGAAACTGCATAAACATAGATTAAAAACATGTGTTGTTGTTGTGTTTGCCCTTTGTTTTGGAAGAGGACCACAGCATCAGGGAATTGATGACACGACTTTCAGTTGACTTTGATTTGAGTGAGGGAGGACTGCTCAAGGTCACCAGACTCAATTTCTCCTCCAGAATCATCTGTATCCAGTGACCAGATATTCATCAAAATGACTGAAGATGACCCAAGATGCAATGGGAGACCTTGGCTTTTGGGTTAAGGCCTTTTCACCTACTCACTTAGAGTGAGGTAACATTCATCCATTGAATAGGCCTCTTTAAGAAGTGAATGAAGGGATGGCCTCTTTAATTATTAAAAAAAAAATGGGGGGAGGGGAATCAAGCTGGGATTTGGGGGAAGGAGGATCTTCAGGGTTGCTGTTCCAAAAAGAAAAAAGTTACCATTGACATTCAGTGTAAATCAGGAGCTCCCAAAGATTAAAAACTAATTGGAGATTAAACAACCTAACCTTTTAAAAAAAATTAATTAATATATTTATTTTTAGTTTTCAACATTCATTTCCACAAGATTTTGAGTTCTAAATTTACTCCTCATCTGTCTCCTCCCTCCACCCCAAAATATCATGGATTCTGATTACCCCTTGCCCCAGTTTGCCCTGCCTTCTATCACGTCCCCCCCCCATCTTATCCCCTTTCCTTATTTTCTTGTAGAACAAGATAGATTTCTCTACCCCATTGCTGTACTGCTTATTTCCCAGTAGCATGTAAAAATAATATTTTTTTAAATTTTATTTTATTTTATTTATTTTTTAAAATTTGATTTGTTTATTTATTTTTAGTTTATAAGATTCAGTTCCATAATCTTTTGAGTTTCAAATTTTCTCTCCCCTCCCCCATGGTGGCATGCAATCAAGTATTGGATCTGCAAATATTTTTGAATTGGATGTTAATTAGTCTAGTTGTATAGAAGGATTGTAACCAATGGAGTGAACAATGGGAAAAAAGAAAGAGAACCAAACATGAAAAAGAATGATAGCATGTAGATTGCTTCAGTATCCATTTAAACTCTGTTCTTTCTAGATCTTTCTCTGAATGTAGATATGTCCTTCCATCCTGAGACTTGTAGAGTTGTTTTATAACTATGTGTTGCTGAGAAGAATCCAGTTTATCAAAGTTGATCGTCCCACATACGATGTGTCTGTGATTATGTACAAATTTTTCCTGGTTCTGCTCTTCTCATTTAGCATCAGTTTGTATATGGCTTTCAGGTGAATATGAAGACCTCCCCATTTCTTATAGCACAATATGAAAACAATTTTTTACATTTCTTTTTAAAACTTACAAATACTCTCCCTTCTTCCCTCTCCACCCACTCTCATTGAAAAGGCAAGCAATTTAATATAGGTTATACATATGTAGTTATGCAAAACACTTCCATAATAGTCATGTTGTGAAAGACTAACTATATTTCCTTTCTTCTTCTCCTGCCCCCCACTTCTTCTATTTTCTCCTTTGATACTGTCCCTTTTCAAAAAAAAGTATTTGCTTCTGACTGCCCCTTCCCCCAATCTGCTCTGCGTTCTATCACGCACCCTCCTTTATCTCTTTCTCCCCTTACTTTCTTGTACGGCAAGATACCCAATTAAGTGTTATTCACTTCTCAAGTCAAATCCAATGAAAGTAAGGTTCACTTATGCCCTTTCACTTCCCCCCAATTTCCCTCCATTATGAAGCCTTCTTCTTGCTTCTTTTATGTGAGATAATTTATCATATTCTATCTCTCCTTTTCTCCTTCTCCCAATATATTTGTCTCTCACCTTTTAATTTTATTTTTAGATATCATCCCTTCATATTCAACTCACCCTGTGCCATCTATCTATCTATCTATCTATCTATCTCTCTATCTATCTATCTATTTCCTCCAAATACCGTAATACTGAGAAAGGTCATATGAGTTAAAAAATATCATCTTTCCAAGGAGGACTGTAAACAGTTCAACTTTAATAAGTACTTTACGGTTTCTCTTCTCATGCTTCTCCTGAGTCTTGCATTTGAAAGTCAAATTTTCTGTTCATCTCTGGTCTTTGCATCAAGAATGCTTGAAAGTACTCACTTACATTGAATATCTATATTGTCCCCTGAAGTATTGTACTCTGTTTTGCTGGGTATGTGATTCTTGGTTTCAATCCTAATTCTTCTGACCTCTGGAATATCATATTCCAAGCCCTTCAATCCCTTAATGTAGAAACTGCTAGGTCTTGTGTTATCCTGATTGTATTTCCACAACATTCAAATTGTTTCTTTCTGGCTACTTACAATACTTTCTACTTGACCTGGGAACTCTGGAATTTGGCTACAACATTCCTAGGAGTTTTCCTTTTAAGATCTCTTTCAAAAGGCAATTGGTGGATTTTTACAATTTCTATTTTATCCTCTGGTTCTAGAATATCAGAGAAGTTTTCTTTGGTAATTTCTTGAAAGATGATGTCTAGGCTCTTTTTTATCATGGCTTTCAGGTAGTCCAACACTTTTAAAACTCCCTCTCCCAGATCTATTTTCCAGGTCAGTGTTTTTTTTCTAATGAGATATTTCACATTATCTCCTATTTTTTTCATTCTTCTGATTCTGTTTTGTAGTATCTTGATTTCTCATAAAGTCAATAGCTTCCATTTGTTTCATTCTAATTTTAATTAATTATTTTCTTCAGTGAGCTTTTGGACCCCTATTTTCCATTTGGCCGATTCTGCTTTTGAAGGCATTCTTCTCCTCATTGGCTCTTTGGACCTCTTTTATCATTTGGGTTAATCTATTTTTCAAGGTTTTATTTTCTTCAGTATTTTTTTGGATCTTCTTTAGCAGGCTATTGACTCATTTTTCATGATTTTCTTGCATTGCTCTCATTTTTCTTCCCAATTTTTCCTCTACTTCTCTTACTTGACTTTCAAATTCCTTTTTGAGCTATTCCATGGTCTGTAACCAATTCATATTTTTCTTGGAGGCTTTTGATATATGAACTTTGACTTTGTTGTCCTCTGGTTGTATGTTTTGATCTTCTGTGTCATCAAAGTATGATTCTATAGTCTGACTTTTTTATGCTGTTTATTCATCTTCCCAGCCAAATACTTGATTTTCTAACTCCCTGTCAAGGCACGACTCTGCTTCCAGTGGGGTAGGGGTCAGAGGGTGAAAGGGGTATGCTCTCCCAGGTTTCTGAGGTTTTGTATTAGCTGCTGGATCCCCCACCAACTGTGGGCCCAGAAAACTGGAAGCAGTCACTCTGCTGCTGCTGCTGCTGCCACCAGCACTACTGCCACCACTACACCACAGCCCTGTGGTCTGACTGTGTGCTCTTCTTTCACCCAGGTCCCATAGAGTTTCTTCACTGACCTTCCACACTGTTGTTGGCATTTGTGGATTGAGAAGCCTTGAAATCTCCACAGCCATGAGTGACTTAGTCCCCTGAGGCCTGCCCCAGCCTCATTGCACCCAGCACAGTGTTAGACTGTGTTCTGCTACCAGCCCAGTGTGATATACCTTTCCTGTTGCTTCTCTGGGCTGTTGGGCTGGAGATGTGTTTCACTCTGTCGTTTTGTGAGTTCTGCAGCTCTAAAATTTGTCTGGAGTAATTTTTTTACAGGTGTGGAGGGGTTTGGGGACAAGCTCAAGCAAGTCCCTGCTTTTGTTCCACTATCTTGATTCTTCTCCTCCCCCCAAACAACTTAATCTTAAAGAATGAGTGGATTAAAGAATAAGTCATAGAAATAATCAGTAATTAAATTAAAGGGAATGATAATAATGAGATAGCATATCCAAACCTATATTGAAAATGTTGCAAAATCTGTATTCAGAGGAAATTTTTTTATCGCTAAATGCTTGCATTGACAAAATAGAGAAAGAGTAGACTGGTGAATTGGGTAAGCGATTTTTAAAAAATTAGAAAAGAACAAGCTAAAAATTCCCAAATACCAAATTGGAAATCCTAAAAATTAAAGGTAAGGTTAATAAAACTGAGTGTAAAAATACCATTGAATTAACAAATAAACAAGGAGTTGCTTACAGGAAAAAATAGATAAAACATTGGCTAATTTGATTAAAAAGAGAGAGAAGAAAAACAAATCAATCACTAGTATCAAAAATGAAAAGAATGAATATTCCACTAATGAAGATGAAGGTAAAGCAATTATAAGGAATATTTTGCCCAATTATATGCCAATAAATTTAACAATTTAAGTGAAATGGGAGAATATTTGTAAACAATATAAATTGCCTAGCTTAGCAAAAAATGAGATAGAATGTCTAAATACACTTATTTTACAAAAGTAAATTGAATACACCATAAATGGACTTCCCAAGATAAAAGCACAAGGACCAGGCAGGTTTACAAGTGAATTCTATGAAATATTTAAAGATAAACTAATTTCAATATTGAATAAATTATTTGGAATAATAGAAATCTATTTGGTTTGTAAACTCCTTTTATGTGATACTGATGTCTAAAATTTGATACTGATATCTAAACCATGTAGAGCAAAAACAGAGAAGAAAAATTGCAGACCAATTTCATTAATGAATATGGATGCAAAAATCAAAAATAAAATACTAGTTAATAAAAAAGATTTTTAAAGGTCATATGATTATATCAATAAATGTAGGAAAAGGGTTTTCTTAAAGTACAGTACTCATTTCTATTAAAAACATTTAGAAGTTTAGGTTTAAGTAGATTTTTCCTTGAATTTATTTGAAAAAAATATATTTATCTAAAACCAGCAGCAATTATTACTTGTAATAGGGATAAGCTAGAAGCCTTCCTGGTAAAATCAGGTGTGAAAGAAGGATACCCACTGTCATGAATATTATTCAGTATTGTATTGGAAATCCCAACACTAGCAATGAGAGAAGAAAAAGAAATACAAGAAATCAGAATATGGAATGGGGTAATAAAACTATTTCTATTTGCAAATTATATACTTGGAAAATCCAAAAGATTCAACTAAATAGTTAGTTGAAACAATTAATAATTTTGCAAAGTAACACGATATAAAGTGAATCCATATAAATTATCAGTCTTCCTCTATATCACAAACAAAACCTTTAAGAAGAGATAGCAATAGTTATTCTATTTAAAATAACTTCAGACAGTATAAATCTGGGGAAAGGTTATGAACAGGCAGTTTCCTGATGAAGAAATCAAAGTAATTTACAGTCATATGAAAAAATTCTCTAAATCATTATCAATTATAGAAATGCAAATTAAAACAAACTCAAGATATCATTTCATACCTATCAGATTGGCTAAAATGATTGAAAGGGAAAGTGACAAATATTGGAGGGTATATGAAAAAAATTGGGACATTAATTGATCATTGGTGTAATTGTGAATTGACTCAACCATTTTGGAGAGCAATCAGGAATTATACCCAAAGAATTTTTAAATTACCTGTACCCTTTGACCCAGCAATGCTACTATTAAGTCTATTTCCAAAGGGAAGAAAAGGAAAAGAACCTTTATGTTCTAAAATGTTCATAGTAGTTCTCTTTGTGGTGGCAAAGAACTGGAAATTATCACGATGCCTGTCAATTGGGGAATGGCTGAACAAGTTGTGGTATGTGGTAGTGGTGTAATACTAGTGTGCTAGAAGAAATTATGAGCTCAATGATCTTAGAAAAACATAGATAGACTCGCATGAAATAATAGAATGAAATAAGCAGAACCAAGAGAAGATTGTATATAGCAATAGCAATATTCTTTTTCAGATAAACTTTGAGTGAATAAGTCATTTTGATCTTTACAAATACCTGAATTAACTACAAAGGACTTATGAGGGATGACAGTAACTGCATCCAGAGAAGGAACTGATTAGTAGAAGTATTTATAGAATGAATTTACACAGACACTCACACTTGTGTCTAATGGTAGGCATCTCTAGGGTAGGGTTGGGAAGGGAAAAATGGAAAAAAGAAATTTAAATGAAAAGTTTATTATATATTTAAAAGGAATAGCAAGATTTGCAGTTTTGTGTGCATTCATCTTTTTTAATTATACTCTTATGGAAATGCTTGCTTTATTCCCTAAATTAAAAATTAAAATATACAGATTTTTTAAAAGCCTCTCTGTGGCAGAGATTTTGTGAATGTGAATTAGATTTTCCCCTCCCCCTGCCTTGCTTCCCAAAACCTTCAGAGTTCCTAAGCAAAAGGTAAAAGAAGGTAATTGTCTGGGACAAGTGCCTTAGTTCTTTAATATAGCGTGCTCTGTGCAAATATTAGATTCATACCATTGTGAATAATTTAGTGCTAAAAGCAGGTATGTTTGGTTAGATGGGGGAAAGCAGAGAAATGCAGCAACTGCATTCCATTCTTATAGAGGAAACATTGAAAAGACCCGTTACAACATGCATCATTCATATTTATAATGCATCTCATTACTGAGCTAGAATGTCAGTGATATTGAAGAGTACATTATATGTCAAGAGATAATAATATGCATCATTTCTTCCTTTGCAGATATTTCAGAATAATAGAGACATTGCATTCTTTAAAGAAGTACTAAGAAAAACATATTCTGCATGCACTTTCAGTTCATTAGGAAATGTGAAGGTCCCAGGTCTTTGGAATCTGGTGACCAGGCTGACACTTGAGAACATAAGAAAGTTCAACAATCATCCTTCTGGATTCAGGTCTCGTAAGAATAAGTCACTTTGACTTTCATTCCTTGTAACATTCTAAAACACATTAAAGAGGTAGTTAGTTAATATCTAGAGAAGGAAGCAGGGACCACAAAAAGGCAACAATGGAATCTTTAGCACATTAGCACTGACAAATCACGTCAGACCAATTTATTTTCTTCAGATTTGGGCTCCTAGAGCCAAATTCAGCAACTTATACAAGATTTTTTTTTATCTTTGTACATTTAAACCAGTGACAGTTGCTTGGCTCTAAAAACATATTTTTTTTGGCTTTTAAAATCACTAAAAGAAAAGAAGAAAATCTCACACCCTTGGATATTTATTCAAGTATGGTTTTCACTAGAAGATCTCTTTCATCCCTAACATTATCTAATTTCATGATTTTAAAGAGCATTTAAAATATCTTTGCCATGACACCATTCTTACATTTAATGTTTAAAAAGGTTCTGAATTGTTTTTTTAGAAACCTTATCAATAAGGAGAATTCCAAGTACTACCAACATTTGCAGCATTGTAAAGCAGTAGCAACCTCTCAGATTTGTACACTTTTCTACCAACACTTCTCTAGGACCCTCAAATATATCTCTGTCACATAGGTTTCTGATAGAAGGAGGTCAACAACACAGACTACATGTCTTCGAAAAGCCAGAAACTACAGTAATTAAATTACTGTTAATTTATACATTCAATTAAACACAATCAAGGTAATGCCTTCTGCTTGACACCTCAGTGTCTTTTTTGTCACAATTTCACCTTCAATTTTGTATGCTATTTATGTACATATCTTGTATTTTTCCTTCCTCATAAAACCATGAGCTCTTTTTATGGGAATCTGAAGATCTTCCCTGCCCGTAGGCCCTTTGATAGGCTTACGTGGCTCTGAGAACATTCCCTGATTTGAAAGTATACTCTGTCCCCTAATAGGCTGAGTGTGGCCACATGGAGCCTGTGGAGGGAGGCTTGTTTTTCCAGAATGCCCACACCTTATTACTTTGTGATTGGGCAGTGGGTCAAGAGGGCTGTGACATTCTCTGATCCAGGAGAAGGCTATATATACCCTGATGTGATGTTTTGCTTTGGGGCTCACTTTGTAAAGAGTTGTGTGATTTGGCCAGACAAGAATCTGGGAAGCTGTTGAGGCCTCCAGCTTTGAAAACCCAGATGTTGGTGCTTCCCTCTCTGGTAACTAACTAGGTATGGATGTAATGGTCAGACTGTTGGAAGCCCATCTGCTGATCTGTTTCTCTGTCTGCTTGTAACTTGTTTATATTCTGTTTGTATTCTCTGAAGTTCAGGGTGCTGACTTCTCCCCCTGAACTAGGTAAATGATATATGTTTGATTAAAGTAAGATTGTTAACACATTTTGAGTTGCTTTCCTTTAGAAAAAGCAGATCTAAGAACGTGTGTTAGCAGCCACCCTGGGTATGCTAGGGTGCTTGCTGATAACAGCTCCATAAGTGCAAAGATTATTTTATTCACCTTTCTATCCATCTTGCTCATCACATGCTCTCAACAAATATCTGTTCAATGATTGGATGAACAGCGCCTTAAGCTTTCAGTCACAGACACTGAAATTGTGAATTAATGAAAAATATATTTAGAAAATGAATCAATCAACACTTATTAAATGTATTTTAATTTTAAATTAGACTTTACACCAAACATTTTGTTTATCAAATTTATTTATGACAACTGTGTCAGGTAGTATACTAAGTGATTGGTATGCAAAGAAAAAAGTGAAGGTGTCTGCCCTCAGGGAGCTTAGTCTTTCTTATAAAGAGTTTAAGAAGAAAACAAAAGAGGGAAAAGAAAGTATTTAGAAGGGGACTGTGAAAGAACTATAGATAGAGTGTTTGTCTAAGAAGCCAAACCAATAAAAACTGGAAAGAGTACACTTCTGGTATAAGAGGACCTGAATTCAAATCTCACTTCCATCTATTTACTATCTTTGTGATGTTTGGCAATTCATTTAACCTCAATTTTCTCATCTTTAAATGAGGAAATCTGACTAAATGGCCTCTGTGGTCCCTTCCAGCTCTAGAATTATGATACTACAATTTTATATTTAACAAGGGAATTAATTTATTCCTTTTTTCCCTTACACCTTTAGGAATAGAAGTTTAGGTATTTTCCAGTGAAGAAGTGAAAAGATGATCTTAACCTCCAAATGCTCGCGAACAGATATCCCTGGGATTTCATGGTTTTATCTAGATGTTTCAAATAGCTCTTTCAAGGGAAGTCTGACCATATTTCACTATATGAAAGCAAGCTTATGGGGCCATATGAATTGGACAGTGTTTTTCAAAAAGAAGAGTTTAAAATTTGGTTAAAATCTAGTACCCAGTGGCAGGGGTGAGAAGAATTTCTAAATGCTTCTACAACTTTGAGTTTCAGAAAAGTGTCAGGACTACAAAGTTCTCCTCATTCCAATTAATGGAACAGGGCTAAATGTGTTATAGTACAACAAACCAATGCAAGAGTCTGAGATTAGGGCATCTTATTTAAAATGAAGACCTTCCCCCCTAGATTACCTGGATGCCACTCCAAATATATTTGCATTTATTCAGTATTTCATATTTATATATGTTTATGTGTGTTACATATATATGTATATATACACACACATACATACACATACTACTCCTCCCCCCTCAAAGAATATAAACCCCTTGTGGACAAGGGACTGTTTCATTTTTGTGTCTATAAGTTCATCACCAACAAGCTGGCTGGCATGTGGTAGATGCTTAAGAGATGTTTGGCTAGTTGCTGAGTTTCTTGCTCACTGAATGAATAGATGGATGGACAGATGGATGGATAATTGATGGAATAACTGCCAGTCTCAAAGCCAAAATTTATTGTCTTATGTCTTAACTTTTTTATTAAATTAGCATTTATTATTTGACTAGGATGCACCCAGAATTATCTTAGATGATAAGGAAGGTATGAAAGATCTGATGATTCTATGATCCCTAGAAAGTGAATTAGTCAGAGGACAATTTGGAGCTCAGAAGGATCTTGGAAGTCATCTAGTTCAACCCTATTATTTTACATGTAAGAAAAGCAAGACTCAGGATGATCAAATAAACTCCACTTGTCCAAAGTCATATAGATAGTAAGTGGCGGAGTTGGACCTCTTTCCACCCCTTCTAATAAAATGTCTTCTTTTACTGGAATCCTTCCCTAACCTCTCTTAATTCCAGTGTCTTCCTTTTGTTAATTATTTTCTATTTATCCTGTATATAGCCTGCTTTGTATATATTTGTTTGCATCTTGTTTCCACTATATTGTAAGCTGCTTGAGGACAGACACCATCTTTTGCCTCTTTATCCCCAGAGTTTGGCATAGCATTTGGCAAGTCATAGGAGATTAACAAATGTTTATGTATTGAGTGATTTTAAGTTCTGGGAATATTTAGAAAACATGCTTCCTCTAAGATATGGGATAGGGATAAGGACTTGGTTTCTAATTTCATGAGTATTGTGAGATTTCAACTTACAATGTTGTGTAGTTAACTTGCTAATAGTAGTCTACTTCCTCTACGATAGGGATTAATTTTAAAAAGAGCATTTCCTTTACCACCACCCCCCAAAGTGGTAAATATACTAACTGGGCAAGAAATCACTCTTTTGGCATACAGTGTCCAATTAAACCAGAGATCTTCCTCCTGGATTTCCTTTGAACTTCTGGATCATAGGCTTTAGCCCTCTCTGTATCCTTGGAGGTCCATTACTAATTTGAGAGTTTCATCTCTACATAGACGTCCCCTGAGTCATGTCTATTTATGATCAGTCTGTTTGTGACCAAATGCATCCTTAATCCCTACACCTCAGTATATTAATTATTAATGTCTAAAAGAGTCTTGGCCTGTATGCTCTTGGACCAGCTGTCATTTCCCACCAAGATGTTTATTGACAAGGATTTTCTTAAATCTAGTTTCCTTTCTGTTCCTTGGCCAATGGCTTCATTCCTGAGAGTCTTCAAGAATGCCTCAATGAAGAGAATGTGGGTGTGCATTCTGTGTCTCATCAGAGCCAAGAGTCCCCAGCATCCAGTTGGATATACATGCCAGTAGGCTAATAGTCCTTGATACTCTTCATCTGAGCTTCCTTTCTCTTTTGCTGGAGATGTGTCTGGCAGTGTATAAATCTGTCCAAAACTGGAGTGGATCTGTCATGCTTTGTTTCCTTAATCTCACAGGAACTCTTTAAACTTCTTTTTTTCCTAACAGAGAGTTAGGGACAATTGTCAGGCATGAATGCCAGATTGTTTCCAGCCAATCTAGGATGAGCAGGTTCTCCCCGTGAGCTTGTGTGGCACTGGGTGACTGAGCCAAATTAAAGAAATAGTCATTGTAACCTGCCAGAACTACATACTGCTTGCTATTGTGTGTAACTAATTCCACTTTCATTTAGTATCAAATAGTTCTTCTTTCTGACCAGGACAGGGAGAAAATATATTATCTTACCTTCCTTTTGAATTATCTCTCTCTAATCCACCACAAATGGCATATTACATATGTTGCATTTAGATGTGGCAGTTCACTTAGAAATGTATTGAAATACCTGAAATTTATGTGTGTATTATTCTTTGTCAGAGATTTCAGCAGCTGCAGTTAGCAAATCTGCGCAAAGATACCACTAAGAAAGAAAAAGTGGGTTGTGTATTAACACTGCCTTTTGAGAAGATCTTAGGTTATCACAATTTACTTAATCTTTTATTTGTGAACAAGTAACATAGGCTAACTTTCATTTATTTAACAAGCACTTATTAAATGCCTTCTGTATGCACATTGCTATCCTAGGCACTGTATGCTAGATTTTTAAAGAAACCTAAGGCATGTCTAAATTCACGTCATCTTACTCCAGAGCACTGAAATCCCTGTCCTTAAATGGGTAGTCATGGGGAGATAAGGGAATAGGTCATTTTGTTTTTATCCACAATGTTTCACAATTTTTTTATTAATTTTTGTTTAATTAGTTATGTCTTTTCATAAATCTAGGATGGATCCTAAGGTCATAGGAGGCCTTATAGGGCAGGGAAAAGACTAGTGGCTCAGAAGTT
The DNA here is from genome assembly GCA_028646515.1 of Pseudochirops corinnae. Lineage (NCBI taxonomy): Eukaryota > Metazoa > Chordata > Mammalia > Diprotodontia > Pseudocheiridae > Pseudochirops > Pseudochirops corinnae. The sequence goes on along the minus strand of CM053588.1, from coordinate 83,797,148 downwards.
GGAGGACCTAGGTTTAAATCCACTTCTAATATTTACTAATGATGTTACCACAGCTAAGTTACTCCTTTAGAGAAGGTTCCTTGACTACAAAATGAGAGGATTAAGCCAGAGAGTCTCTAAGGTCCTTTCTAGCTCTCTATGTATGATTTCTGATTGTAGAACTAGAATTAAAAGGACCATCATAGATGATCTAGTCTAAACACTTCATTCTACATGTAAAGAAAATGAGACCCAGTGTTTAAATGACTTACACAAGGTCATACCTGTATTTCATAGCAAAGACAAGATTGGATCTCTGGTTATCTAACTTCAGATTCTACATTCTTTTCTTTGCATCAATTAGACAACAGACATAGATCATGGATTGAGCATAAAATCTTGAGCTGAAAGGGACCTTGACTATCACCAATTCATCTACATGTCCCATTTTAAACATTGGAGCAGCAAATTAAATACTTTATAGTTGTCAAGATCTTCCAAGATTCTGTTGCTTCATTTCCTGGAGGAAATTATGACAGTATCATAGCAGTATTGAAAAGTATCCTGTAGCTTCGCAGAATAGTGTCCAAAGTTATAAACATTGCTCCACAAAAACATTGTCCTGGGTAGTGACACACACATTTCCCTAACCAGCCAGTAACTTCCAAAATATTACAGTAAATTCAAAGAAGTTTAAGCAAAATAGGGCACTATAATGGTCCATCGTGAAATAAAGAGAAGTAACTCAACTAAAGAGAGAAGGAAAGTAGTAATAGTAGTAGTAGTAGTAGTAGTGGTAGTAGTAGTAGTAGTAGTAGTAGTAGTAGTAGTAGTAGTAGCAGTAGCAGCAGCAGCAGCAGTAGTAGTAGTAGTAGTAGAAGCTGTAGTAGTAGCAGTAGCAGCAGCAGCAGTAGTAGTAGTAGTAGTAGTAGTAGTGGTAGTAGTAGTAGTAGCCCAGCAGCAGCAGCAGTAGTAGTAGTAGCAGCAGCAGCAACAGCAGTAGTAGTAGTAGTAGTGGTAGTAGCAGTAATAGTAGTGGTAGTAGAAGTTGTAGTAGCAGCAGCAGCAGCAGCAGCAGTAGTAGTAGTAGTAGTGGTAGTAGTAGTAGTAGCAGTAGTAGTAGTAGCAGTAGCAGCAACAGCAGTAGTAGTAGTAGTAGTAGTAGTAGCAGTAATAGTAGTGGTAGTAGAAGTTGTAGTAGCAGCAGTAGTAGTAGTAGTAGTAGTGGTAGTAGTAGTAGTAGTAGTGGTAGTAGTAGTAGTAGCAGTAGTAGTAGTAGTAGCAGCAGCAGCAGCAGCAGCAGTAATAGTAATAGTGGTAATAGTAGTAGTAGCAGTAGTAGTAGTAGTAGTAGCAGCAGCAGCAGCAGCAGCAGTAGTAGAAGTAATAGCTAGCATTTATATAGTGGCTGCTATGTGCTAGATATTGTGCTAACCACTTTCCAATAATAGCTGTCTCTAATAGAATCTAATTCAAGGATGAGGAACCTGGGGCCTCAAGGCTACACATGGCCTTCTAGGTCCTTGGGTGTGGCTTTTTACCTGAGCCTAAATTAAGCCCTAAAGTTACAAATACAATGAATGGAACAATCTCTACTCACAAGGAACTTATATTCCAATGGAGAAGACTACAAGTACATGTAAAAGTATGTATAGAATAAACATAAAGGAACAAATACATTGCCATTAAATATAATATAGTTTGGAGGAAGGGTACTAGAATTTGGAGAATCAGGAGAGGGTACTTGTAGAAGATAGTGCTTTAGTTCTGTCTTGAAAGAAAAAAAGATAGAGAAAAGTAAGTCAGTGGTTCTCAACCTTCTTAATCCTGTGACCCTTTAATACTCATTTGTGAGCAATCTGCATGTGGGCAGAACCACCTGGAGATGGATAGAGGAGTGGTGTCTCAGTTCCTAAGACCATCGGACATATGTGTTTTCTGATGGTCTTAGGTGACCCCTGTGAAAGCGTCATTTGACCCCCAAAGGGGTCGCGACCCCCAGCTTGAGAAACGCTGGAGTAAGTAGTAATTTCTAGGTATGAGGGATGATTAGTGCAAAGACATGAAGAAGAGTGAATTCATTTCAATGATTAACTACAGACTACACTCCGGAGATTGATTGAGAACAATCTGTGTCAATTCACAGAGACAAAAAAATGACACATCAAGAGGAGTAACATAAAATAAGAATGGAAAGCAAAGCTGGAGTCAGGTTGTTCAAAGTTTTAAAGGCCAGGTTGCATTTTATCCTAGAGACAATAGGCAGCTACTGATTGTTCTTGAGCAGGGAAATGACGTAGTCAACCCTGTGCATTAGAAATGCCATTTTGGGAGCTCTATAAAGATGGACTAGAGAGGAAAGAGACAGGATGCAAGGAAACTTGTTAAGGGACTGTTGCAATAGATGAGGAAAGAGATGATAGATAAGGCTCTGAACTAGGAAGGTGTTTATGTAAGTAGAGAGGAGACAGATGTGAAATGTTGTGGAGGCGTTGTAGAATACTTAAGATGGCAGATGAATGGACATAAGCAACAAAGGACAGGAAAGAGTCTAGAATGACCTTGGTGACTTGGAGTTTGGGAAGTAAGAAGTAAACAAGCTATGCTCTCGAAACAGATATCTGTGCTTGAGAGAAATAATTATTTCTCTCTCATATTGATAGCTAATTATTAAAGTTGGGGAGGATACACCTTTGTTTCCCCCTGTTCTATTTCCTTGTCCAGTCTCTCAAGGACTAGGCTGGTGGAAGATGGGATTAACATTATCCTTATTCTGTGTATTGCTACTCTACCTGGCTAGCTCAGGTTTGGGTGGAGGATGGAGATTTTTGATATATCCACCAAGGCTTGAGGTGGATATGAGGATAGTCTCTCTGTCCAAGAGTGACAAGATGTCTCTCTCAGGCTCTCACTGGAGTGAGCTTCCTTCTCTTTTTTAAGTCCACCTCTAATTAATTGCTAACCAATCAGGCTTGATGTCCATCCTCAAGAAGACTCCTCTTTCAATGGCAAAAAGGCCATGAGCCTGCTACCATGAGGATCTTCGGCATTTCAGAGTGCCACCAATATCCTTTCATTAAAATTCTGTTATTTATTAATTAATTTCTATTTATATTTTATTTATTGATATATAAATATTATATAAATGATAATTTATTAGTAAAATGACTAAGTACCCAGAAATTATACATCTTGAAATTTTTAAACACCACATGCTAGATGAGTAAGTATTATTACTACTTCTTCACCAGAGTTGCCTAGGCAAGTTCAGAAAAAAAAAACAAACCAACACTGACAATTTTATGCCAAATGTTTAAGTACATGAAATCCTAGCGCCTCAAATACGTTATAGTGGATGGCATTGACTTTAGAGTCTGAAAACTTAGATTTGAATATCGTCTTGGTAATTTTCTAGTTGTGTGATATTTGGAAAACCATTTAACCTCATAGAGCCTCAATGTCATTATCTATAAAATGGGGATAAAAATACTTGCACTATCCACTTCAGAGGATTCTTATAAAGAAAGTACTTTGCAAACTGTAAAGTATTTGGTAAACATGAGTTGTTATCATCTGATTCAGCTCTCAATCTTTTGTTCATAAAGCATCTTTAGCCAAAAGTTTACCTCTCTAGGATACTTCCTGCCCTTAGCATCTATCTTCAACAGAAGTTGTTGCTCCTATCTTTATAATCTCTGGACAGAGGGGATTGTTCTTAGTTAAAGGAAGAGAGCTATCATTTTCCTATACCCACAAGAGCAACATTTGTTCATACTTGTTTTAAATATGTTAGTTGATTAGTCATTGAGATTCATAAAACATATAAATATGGGTGTGTTAATTAAGGTTTAGCTCTTAATGAGAGAGAGACAGACAGACAGAGAGACAGAGACAGAGAGAGAGAATGAGAAGGAAGGAAGGAAGGAAGGAAGGAAGAAAGAAAGAAAGGAAAGAATGAAAGAAGGGAGGAAGGAAGGAAAAAAGGAGGGAAAGAAAGAAAGAGGGATAGAAAAAGAGGAAGAAAGAAAGAAAGAAAGAAAGAGAGAGAGAGAAAGAGAAAGAGAGAGAGAGAGACAGTGAGGGAAGAAGAGTCAAGAATTTCAATCCGAGACATTACAAATTGACTGCTGTCTTTCATCATCATTTCTCATTGAGCCTATTGCCTTGTGTTCTTTGTGTAGTCTTGTTCTCAGAAAATGTCAAAGGACAATAGCTCATGAATGTCTTGAGATGGCAAATAACTACACTGAAAGGAACAAGGAAATTGTAAATGGAAAGGTGGGATAAACCCCAGAAAAATTTATGTTTTTCTTTCTCACCAAAAAATAGCCATTTAGCAGTGGAAACTATAGTCAAACATCAGTTTTGTCTCCAGTTGCTAATTAGCTGGTATGCCTGGTTTTTTTTCTTTTCCCAATATACTGAGTGCATTCCAAAATAAATAAATATTCGATTTTATTTAATTTCATTATTTAGTTATTTTGGTGTCATGCAAACGACAGTATGATTTCTCATTTAGCTGAACATGAGCTTACATATGATTTCTAACACAAAGTATAAAGTGGTAAATGTTTGAGGAAAAATAAATCTAATTATATTTGTAGGTTAGTGACATCTACACTTTCAAGCCACAGCCAGGAAAGTAGCATGGGAGGACATGCATATTATTGCCAGAAAACAATGTGCTTCTCTGAGCATAAGCACCACTAAAATGTGCCAGAAATTGTATTGAAAATAAAATCTAGTAGGTTGTTGGTAAACGAAATGAATGAAAGAAAAAAAAAATGAACATGGTGTAGTCGTATAAATACACTTACACACCACAAATCCACTAATGAATCTGTGTTGTATTCACATTATTCACTCATTCCTTTCACATATTGAGAAAACACTATGGTTTTGGCACTGAGTCATTCCTTTTTGTTAGAACTATGAAAGGAGCAGCTAGGTAATATAGTGCATAGAGTGCTAGGCTTGGAGTCAGGAAGAGCTGAGTTCAAATCCAGTCTCAGACACTTACCAGCTGTGTGACCCTGGACAAGTCATTTGACCCTGTTTGTCTCGATTTCCTTATCTGTAAAATGAGATGGAGAAGAAAGTGGCAAACCATTCTAGTATCTTTGCCATGAAAACTCCAAATGGGGTCACCAAGAGCTGGACATTACTGAAACAATTGAACAACATAAAAGGAGAATCATTTGCAGAATCCAAACTGCTTAAGTATTTTTTTTTTATCTCAAGCATAAGACTTTAGAAATGTGCTTAAAGGGGTGGCTAGGTGGTACAGTGAATAGAGCACTGGCCCTGGAGTCAGGAGGACCTGAGTTCAAATTCAGCCTCAGACACTTAACACTTACTAGTTGTGTGACCTTGGGCGTGTCACTTAAATGCAATTGACCTGCCTTCCCCCCTCCAAAAAGAAAAAAGAAAAAAAGAAGACAGAAATGTGATTATCACTAACATATTTCACCATTATACCTTATAAAGTATTCTTGAGGATGAGAAAACTGGCTTAGAGCAGTGGTGGTAACCATCAACTAGAAATGGAACCACTAAACTGTACATAAGAGTTCATGTGGTACCATATTAACTTAGAAAACTATATATTAGCTTCACCTATACCTTACTGAATTTTGTCTATTTTTAAAAATAGTTTAATCTAATTTAGCCGCCAAGGACAGTTGCGGGCCTTATGGCCAGTGTTTGACACTCCTGGTTTAGAGTGATGTGACTTTTCCAAGATTGCAGTTAGTAAGTAGCAGAGTCAGGATATAAATCCAAACCCTTAGTATCTTTGCAGTCTACCACACTTCCTCTCTCACTTGATACTGATTCTGTCAATTGGCATGTTAACTATTGCCATACTATCCCCAACCTTTCCAGGCAGCAGGAATTTTTCAGAAGAAGGGAGGGAGTCCAGTTTTCCTAAGGTTCAATGGCAGTGATCCAGATCCAGGTCCTCAGAGAAAAGCAGTGTTATTCATGGCAGGTTAGATATTTGATGACCGCTGCAATGACTTAGAAATGGGAGTAAAAAGGAGAAGGGCTAGCAATTTCAAGTAGTAGCAGTGACTACAAAGGGATGTCCTTGAAGGCAGTGGAGTTAGAGGAGGGACAGAGAAGGAGAAGGAGAGAGAGAAAAAGAGGGAGAGGGAGAGGAGGAGCAGGAGAGAGAGGGAAAGAGAGGGGGGGAGAGAGAGGAGGAGAGAAAGAGAGAGAGACAGACAGAGTGAGACAGAGACAGAGAGACAGAGAAAGAGAGAGATCCTTGATGCCCATGAAAACCATCAGTTAGAAATAGAGAACATTAGGGGGCAGAGCCAAGATGGTGGCATAGAAGCAGGAAAACTCCATGGCTCCCCCCATAACCACCTCAAATACCTATAAAATATAACTTCGAACAAATTTTAGAGCTACAGAAGCCCCAAAGTGACAGAGAGAAACAAATCTCCCATTGAAGGCAGCCTGGCAGGCAGACAGGAAGGGCCAAGCCCAGCCCCACCATGAGCCCCTGGTTTTAGCCCCAGGATGGCCCCAACCAGCAGGGGCAGCAGTGGACTTCAGGAGAGTGGATTACCAGCAGCAGTGATGGTTTCCAGAATTATCAACCCATAAATGCCGAAGAAAAAGTAGGAGGTCAGAGTTGAACTCTGTTGAAACTAGGGGGGAAGGAGGAGGAATTCTGGTCCCTGCCCCTAGAGCTAGAAGTGCAGAGGTGTAGAGGCTCTACAGCTGCCTCCATGTGTCTGCTTTAGAGCTCCTGGCCTGCAGATCATAGAGGGGCCAAGCTAACATTCAGAGAGGAATTGCATTTGCTTTAACCTGCCTGTATCTGGATCACAGTCTTGGGTGCTGGTCCAGAAGTGTGTGAGCGGTGAGCCAGAGTTTGTGGGAGCTGCAGAGACAGCACCCTCCTAATAGCTCCAGCAGCTTCAAAAATCTCAGTGACTTGGGACAAAGCTCTCCCCTCTGGAAGCATAGTTCTACTGTGGCAAAGAGCTCAAAAGCCTTGGCACTGGACAGCAATAAGAGCAAACAGAGGAAGCAAAGCAAGCACAGCCATCCAACTTTAGATTCATTTTTGGGGACAGAAAGGATCAAAGCATTGAATGTGAGGAAGACAACACAGTCAGAACTCCTGTACCAAAAGCTTCCAAAAAAATATGAATTGGTTATGGGCCATAGAGAAGTTCAAGAAGGATTTTGAATATCAAATAAGAGCAGTGGAGGAAAAATTGGGAAGAGAAATGAGAATGATGCAAGAAAATCATGAAAAAAGAATCAACAACCTGACTGAAGAAAATAACACCTTAAAAAATAGACTAACCTAAATGGCAAAAGAGGCCCAAAAATCCAATGAAGAGAAGAATGCCTTAAAAAACCAAATTTGCCAGATGGAAAAAGAATTTCAAAAGCTCAC
>CM053588.1:83755010-83789249 GCA_028646515.1 Pseudochirops corinnae | reverse complement strand
AATCTTTAATAATTGTCAAAGAGGTAGAACTTCAGTCAATCAAACAAGCAAGACAGCATTTATGCATCCATCATTTTCTGGATTGTTGGTAACCTGGGCATATTTTCCCCAGATAACTTTGCCTCCTTGTGTCACAAGGCCCAGCTCACTCACATTCACTTCAATGACAGTCCCTTTGGTAATAACACTCAAAGTTGAATATAGTGGGGAGGAGGGATTTTTCTTCACACCAAGTATGGGTAGGCAAAAAGTGGCTTTAAGTTCAGGATGAGTTACATGAGCCTTCTTAAAACGTAAACCCATTGGCCTAATAAATCTTTCATATTTTGGTGGTTTTCAAGTAAAGCCATCCCCAACAAAGCAGACTTTAGTAACCATTCTCTTCCAAGCCTTCTTCTTTCTCTCTCCTGTACGAATAACCATTAACGCTTCTGTTTCTCCCTGGGCACGAACTTTTGGCAAGGGCACTTCCCATTTACCAGCTTTCTCTTTTCGCTTCTGCTTAATCATATTGGAGAGAACTTTGGCTCGGGACTGTCCCTCTCTGTCCAGCAGATACGCAGGCACAGCTCCTTGGGGAGTTTTTTCGTCATTCTTTCGCTTGGTGTTTCTCTTTTCATGCATCTTGATGGTCTTTTTCATCTGAATCTTCTCAGCGTGCCTCTGTTTGTGGTAGAGCTTGGCCTTCAGGCCAATCATTTTCTTGGCTCTCTTGGAGTGCTCGTGAGCCTCCCGGCTCTCCTTCTTCCTCTTCTTCTCGTAGTGATCCAGGCGGTACCCATAGCGCTTGTGGTGCAGCTCTATGTACTCGTTCTGGGGCATGTTGGCGGCAGGGGGCTCGTCAAAGAGCCGCTCAAAACGCTTCCAAACTTCAGACCCTCAAACGTGAGCAACCGACTCCCCTCAGGCTGGAAAGAAAAGGGTTTCCCCAGAAAGAAAAGGGTTTCCTAGAAATCTCTTAAGGACAGGCAATGTGCCTTACTTAACCATGTCTCCCCTACTGAAAGTTAAAACTATGCCTATTACATAGCGTTGTTTTTCAGTTGCATTCGACTCTTTATGACCCTATGAATCACAGGACACCACTGCTGTCTGTGGATTTTTCTTGGCTAAGATACTGGAGTGGTTTGCCATTTCCTTGTCCAGTGGGATAAGGCAAAGAGGTTAAACAACTTGCCTAGGGCCACACAGCTAGTAAGTGTCTGAAGTCACATTTGAACTCAGATCTTCCTAACTACAGGCCCAGCACTCTCTCCACTGAGCCACCTAGCTGCCTACATTACTAAAAACTGATCCAAGGACTGTATGGAACATTCTTGATTTATGAATCAAGTAGTGAACTGATATTTTTGATCTTCATGCCTAATGCAGTCTCTCAGGATCATAAAAATCTCAATTTATAGCTAGAAGAGGTCAGAAAACAGCCTTTAACCTAAAAAAAAAAATGCTGTTCCATTTCAGTATTTATTATCTAACCTGCAGTTAAGGTATGCATGCAGAATAGTCACTGAAATTTTACATGCAGTATTAAGGTTTATTATCACACTGGGACCACAGGTTTTATTACGCCCATTTCATCATCGTTGTTCAATTGTATCTAACTCTTTGTGACTCTGTTTGGGGCCTTCATGGCAAAGATGCTGTAATGTTTTGCCATTTCCTTCTCCAGGTCATTTTACAGGTGAGGAAACTGAGGCAAACAGGATTAAGTGACTTGCCTAGGGTCACACAGCTAGCAAGCAGCAGAGACCACATTTGAATGCAGGACAATGAGTTTTCCTGACTCCAGGCCCCACACTATCCGCTGTGCCATCTAGTTCTCCATACCCCATTTTACAGATGATTAAACTGAGACCTAGAAAGTTTCTGACATTCTCATATCAAATGCTCTTTTTGCTATTCCATAGCTGTCTGTTGAATGAAAGAACGTACTCATATGTATCCATTAGATCCATTAACAACACACTAAATGGGTTGAAATGAATTATCTTGTTTATACTCTAAACAAAATAATTTTCTTATATTAATAATTTCTGTTTTCTTTACAAATATTCGTTACCATTAATAATGTCAGTTAATGAACATTTATTAAGTGTCTACTGTGTGCCGGGTGCTGAGCTATGAAGGGATATGAAGAAAAGCAAAAGACAGTTGCTTGTCCTCAAGGAACTTAAAATTCAATGATCTTGGGAGGAAAAAAAACACACAAAAAGAACTTAATAAGTAGGGGGTGGATGGTATTTCCAGTAGGGACATAATAGAGAACTACAGTCAGGTCAGAAAAGAAGAGCTGGCTGCTTCTCTCTGGTGCCTTCTTTTAATGGAATTTAGGCCAGGAGCTCTGCACTCTCCACCCCTCAATCTGAGAGAGGGAGGGGCCCCAGAGGGTACTGACAAGACCCGAGGTCCAGAGCTGAATTGATCTTGCTTGAGGGTTCTGTCATGGTGCAAGTTTTAGAGCTGAAGTGGCCTTGCAAGATAGAGATTTCTGGGAAATGATGGAAAGTCTAGAGGACGTTAGCCAATTGGGAAATCTAAAAGAAATAAAAGTGCTGGAATTTCTTGAATATATTTTAATTTAATAGATTGTGTTCTGTGAATAATGAAGCCATACAGTATCCTGAACATAGGGCATATAGTAAATATCTGTTGGATGCTTTCATATGGCCACTATTGATAAAGAGATTAAAACAATACTTCATCAAACAAACACTTACCTTTTGGATGTGTTTCTTCTGCAATGGGCATGAGGGTAAGTGTGGGTGCCTCTGCCAATTAAAGGGAGGGAGCACCTCTGATGAGCTTGGCTAGGTGATTATGGTCAAGCTGCTGGATTGAAGACCTGAAAGGTCTTGATATCTCTCAGGAGAGGCAGCTCAGGATGATCTCAGGGCAGAGGCTGTTGGACTGTTTCCTTAGTGCCTTTCTCTCAAAAGTTTGAAGTTCCCTCTGGGTGAGTGGATAGAAAAGGATCCAGGTGAAGCTCTGTTGGGAAGGAAACCAGCACAGCCTTGGATACTCCCTGGGGTTTCCTGTGGGAGAAGGTTGTGAGTCATCAAGGCATAACATTCTATCCTTTGTCTAGCTGCACCTTCTCAGGAACAGGAGAATCATTGTGGCAGTTGTAGCCCATAGCACCAACAGGTATTGGGACAGTGAGTGTTGGGGGGACAAAGGTGATCCACTCAAACTCAAACTGGCCTTACCATGACTATAGCTCCACACTAGGACCTCTCAGAGACATATTGAATGGCCTAGGGATATACTGGGGCCTTTGTAGGTATAAGGGTATGTGGTTTTACCTTTACCAATGTAGATTATGTGTACTTATATGGAGCTATCTCAAAGTGATTAGCGTGGAGGCAAGAAAAGATTCCTCCAGAGTCTCCTCTCCCCACTATTCTCCAAGGAAGACTTTTGATTCCTGCTGTAAGTGAAACCTCATTAGAGCCAGGGGCTGGAGCCTCTGCTTTATTTAGAAAGAGGGGTACCAGGCTAAAATTATATCTATCTGCCCCTTCAATATTGTTAGTCTAGGGGAAGGAATATTTTTAGGGTCAAGTTACAATCCTGATCACTATTCTGTAATGAGAAAAGAGAGACCCAAACTATATATTCAATGCATGACTCCCCACCAAAAAGCCAGTTGCACAGTGAACACGTGTAACAAATAGAAAAGAAATGCATTTATCCAAACCATAAAACAGAAATCAGAGGAAGTATGCATAGAAGAATACATTCCAGGTAATGCAGAGTAAATGAGCTCTCTTGTTTGGAAAGAGATAATTTAGCTCAGACAAGAGAAATAATCTCAATCTCGGATCTCACCCAAAAGGAAATTCTTCAAAGGTTTTAGGATAACAAGGTGGGGGTAGTCAGGTGATAGAGACTGCTCTTTCCTCTACAGGTTGGCTTCTCTCCAGTCTTTCTCTCTCTTCAGGGGATTGAAGAGAAGTTAAAATATTGTATCTTCTCTCTTGAATCTGGAAGCCCAAAGACCCAGGTTCTCTCTTCTCCAACTCCAAGCTCTTACCTTCTACCTACCTCTTGCTCAGGTGCAAGGCTTTGTGTAATCAATCTCCACCAAAAAGGAGAGAATCCCATGCAATTGGACCTTTGATCAAAGTGTTACATAGGGAAAGCAAAGCCTCTGATTGCTTTATTCTCTCTGCTAACTTCACAGATGGCAGAGGCACTGATGAAATGGCAACTACAGTCTTCAAGCCTTTAAAGTTAAATGACCTTTTGCTTTTCCTTTTTTTCTACCTTAGAGGTTGGTTGATTGTTTGGTTATTTGGTTGTTTAGTTGGTTGGTTGTTGTCTTTTCCGAAAAGAGTACCAAAATGGTTACTATGTTGGGAAATGAGATCAAGGTACAGAGAGTGCGTTCAACTGGGGTTGATCAGACCAATATAATATTGGAAGGCTCTACCACAGCTCAGGCTAAAATAGTACATATGAACATTTGGAATGGAGGTGTCTCTAAGTTTGCACATCTCACTTTTCTTTTGAGCTACTGCAGGGTAACTAAGTGGCACAATGGATATCAGGAAGACTCCTCTTCAGGAATTCAAATCTTGTCTCAGACACTTACTAGCTGTGTGACCCTAGGCAAACCACAACCCTGTTTGCCTCAGTTTCTCATCTGTAAAATGAGCTGAAGAAGGAAATGGCAAACCACTCTAATATCTCTGCCAGGAAAACCTCAAATGGAGTCAGAATGAGTCAGACATGACTGAAAAATGATTCAATAGCAATTCTGTTTTGCTCATAGAGCACAACACCTTCTTTGATATGGGGCTGCCCTTCTGAATAGTCCTGTGCGCAGTGTCTCCCATGCCTCACAAAATTCTTCAGAGAAACCTTCAAAATGTCTTTGTATCACTTCTTCTGACTTCTGTGTGAGTGCTTGCATTGTGTGTGTTCTCTGTAAGATAGCCTTTTAGGCAAATGTACATTTGGCTTTTGAACAACTGGGCCAGCCTATCAGAGATGAGCTCTCTACAATGGAATTTGAATGTTTGTGAGTTGAGATCAGAGAAAGGACCAGGACCTCAACGTCTGGTACCTTATCTTGCCAAGTGATCTTCAGAATCTTCCCAAGACAATTCAAATGGAAGTGATTCTATTTCCTGGCATGGTGGTGGTAGACTGTTTTCTCAGGCATACAACAATGAGGTGAGTCATCTCTGCTGTCCCACACTTTCCTTCAGAGCCTCCCAAACACTGAGGAACTACAGGAATGCATGTTATCATCTCTGTGTACATCCCTGAAAAGTATTTTGCCAAAGTAAGTGAACTTATCCACAATATTGAAAATTTCTTCATTTACTATAATTAATGGTTAAACTTATGGATGGTGTAGTACTGACTGGTGGAGAGCTTCTGTTTTCTTGATGTTGTCAGGCCAAAATTAGTACAAGTGACAGAAAATTGATCTATATTCTGTTGCATTTCAGCCTCAGAGACAGCATTGTTTGTACAATCATCTATGAACAAAACAGTTGCATACCAACTCTCCCTCCAATTTAGTTTTGGCTTGTAACCTTTTCAAGTTAAATAATTTACCTTCAGTTTGGTAGCTGACCTTGATGCTACATCCTCATTGAAAGTGTCTAAAAACAATACTGAAAACATCATGCTAAAAAGCATGAGAGAGAGTATATAGTCTTGCTTCACTCCATTGGTGACTAAGAAAGCCAAGAGCATTATATGTTGTCCAGAACCTGTATAAATTTGCTACCTTGGAGTTGGTGTACAATACTGATGAACTTCTCTGGGCAACCAAATTTTGCCATGATCTTCTAATCTGGGACATAGAGACCTCTTGGCAAGATACTCTGGATTGACCAAAGGTTTCTCTTCTGGAGTCAGTGTTGTTAAGCAGAGGGAACTGCCCTGGGTAAAATCAGTACCAACTCTGACCATCCATGAACACACAATTTCCATTCATCCCCTACCCTACTCAACCCTGCCTGTTCAGCACCTCTTTCACCCAGGAATCTAAGGTTGGATGTGTTCCTTGCTCAGTTCTGATGTTGCACAGTGTTCTTATGGAAATAGTTGGTGTATCTTATCTATCACAATCCTGCTTCCATTGACCTGTTGGGGATGACGCAGGTCCAACAATCAATGGACAGAAGGGACTGACTTTTTTTTTTTAAACACTTGTGTGTGTGTGTGTGTGTGTGTGTGTGTGTGTGTGTGTGTGTGTGTGTGTAGGTAATGGGGGGTAGTATTGGTCTGAGTGGGTTATGATAAAGGAGTCCACTGACTCCTTCTTCCTTAATGATTCTTGTCAAAGAGCTGCTTGGAGTTAAAGCTAGCAAGGAGATGGGGGAACTTTGGGTAGCCCCAAAGAAGGACTTGGTTTTTAAGGACTCAACTCAAGAAGAATGGTATTTAACCCTGCATAATGGTACCACACATGTTCACTTAGAATTATTTGTGGTGAAGATGTGTGGAGAGGTATCAAATACAGTTTTTATGTATTACAAAAACTTTGCAACCTCTTCTTGAGTTTTTCCTCTAACTAAATTTGTTTCCACAGGACATTTGTTACCCACACTACACAGCTGGCACTACACAGCTTCTCCTTACAACCCCAGCTATGGCTCTTCTTGCTTAGCCCTTGATTATTGTAATGGTAATGGTAATTTGAAGATCTTCCCTGCCCCCTTAATAATCCTAGGTGAATTTGAGGACCTTCCCTAATTTGAAAATGTACTCTGCTCCCTAATAGGCTGAATGTGGTCACATGGAGCCTGTGGTGGGACGAGTTTGCTGAAGGGTGGACCAGAGTCCAGCAGGAGAAGCTTGCTTGAGGGAGATTTGTTTTTCAGGAAGGAACAACTTTTGTTACTTTGTAGTCAAGTGGGTCACAGAGGATTGTGATATTCTCTGACCCTGGAAAAGGCTATATATACCTCTGAGGCAAGATTTTACTTTGGGGCTCACTTAGGTGAAGTGTTGTGTGATTTGGCCAGATGAGACTCTCGGCAGCCATTGAGCCCCCTGGCTTTGAAAACCCAGATGTTGGTGCTTCTCTCTCTGGTAACTAACTGTATTTCTGTATTGGTCAGACAGCTAGAAACCCTGTCTGTTGGTCTATTTCTCTGTCTGTATTTTCTGTCTGCTTACAACTTCTATTTGTATTTTCTCTGAAGTTTAAGGTGCTGACTTTCCCCCCTAAACTAAGTGAATGATATATGTTTGATTAAAGTAAGATTATTAACCCCTTTTGGACTTGCTTTTCTTTAGAAAAGCTGATCAAATAACCTGTGCTAGCAGCCATCCTGGGTGTGCTAGGGTGCTTGCTTCTACAGTTAGTAACTCCCCAAATATTCCCTGTCTTTAGTTAGAATCTCAGGCAGTTCTCTGAAATTGAAAATCCTTTATGATGGTCATCCCTAGAGGTAGGGCTAGTCTTTCCATATACTTGATATCTGACATGAAAAGTGGCATCCCCTCTTTCAGCTCCTACCAAAGTCTCAGTGATGAGGTCAGAGGTGCCATCATCATACCCCAGGAGGGCAGATCATGGGAAAAGTTCCCTTGGGCCCCAGAAGGTATTTCTCTCTTTTTACAGTGACAATATGAGTTAGCTCTTAAAAGAACTTTTAGGTTTAAACCATATTGATGGATGGTGTGTATCTGCCAGTTAATTTAAAGAGAAGTAGGTCCCCAAAAGTTTCTGACTAGGAGCCAATAATGTGACTGCTCATCACAGAACATACCATGTTTGGTAAAGAGACATCTAAGCAGCCCCTCTTTCATGGATCCCCAGGAGATGAAATAGCCCATTAGCTCCCCTTCTGATACCTGTACCTCCTCTTGGTGATTTTTGATGTCAACTATTTACGGAAAATCATGAAGCAGTCACAGATCCTTCTGTTAGGGGCCCAGTGGGCAGCCCTCATGAGGCTATATGTTCCATGAATGGACTGAGGGATATGGTCGTAAACCCCACTTGGGAGAAGCCCCTGTCCATTCTTAGAAGAGTAAGATATCATAGCTACCCCTACACAGTGAGACTGAGTCACAATCAAAATGAATTCCAGATGAACAGAAACTTGGGCTTAGGGGACTCATAACTTCAGAGATGAGATGTCAGCCTCACCCAAGCTTCACATTTATGGATTTGAGTCTTTCTTTCTCTCTTATTTTCTTTCTTTTTTGAGGGTATAGAGCCACTAGGACACACAGTCAGAATTCTCTCTCAGCAGCACCAAATGAATGAAGGTATGGAGCTGTCTTGGCTAAGGCTAAAGTCAGGTCACTTAGATTAGAGTCAGGCAAGCTTTTAGTTTAGGAGCCCTGAACACAGGTCTAAATTTTCTCCAGGATTCTTAGGTTTAGAGTTAGAAGCACAGATTGAGAAATGTCTTTCCCTAATCTTTGCTCCTGGAAAGTTGATTGACCTTTCCTAAAAGTTCTCCTTTTCCCAACTGCACTTAAAACTAATTCTTACAGTCATCATTAGTACACTACATTCTCTTCCTCATGTCCTCCATGCATTGTCCTGAGGAAGACGTTTTATACACCTAAAAGGGCCCTTCCTACTCATGGTCCTGACAATAATAATGAGGAGGATATGTTGATGTAACACTTAGCATATTCTGTGCTAAGCACTTTAGAAATAATCATCTCATTTGATCCCCATAATGAGGTAGGTGTTATTATTATTATCCTTATTTTACAGGGAAGACACGGTGGCAAACAGAAGTTAAGTGACTTGTCCAAGGTGACACAGCTAGTAAATGTCTAACAAGCTGTGAAGTCTAAGGTCTTTATTAATTCCTCATCTGTTTTGCCCTTCCTTGTGTCTATGGGACACTTCTACCCTTGAGGCATCTGTGGCCACCCAGCAACTCTCTCACCTTGGTGGTGAATTCTGCTATTATGTAGTTAGAACCTCAGCTTGTGATGTTAAAATCTCCTGAAGCGATCACATTTGTGGGACTCCCCTTCCTCATTTTTATATTCAAGGATCCTGTGATTCTCGGAATAAAAAAAAAAAAAAGATGCCCCTTCTCACATCCCAAGTCGCTTAACTTCTATCTGTCTTAATCCACTGGAGAAGGAAATGGCAAACCACCCCACTATCTTTGCAAATAAGACCCCATAAGGGGTCACCAAGAGTCAGATACGACTAAATGACTGAACAACATGTGCCAGCTATGTTCAGCACTGGAGATGGAAAGACAGAGACAATCCCATCTTTCCCCTTAAGGAATTTAAATTTTATTGAGTGTACAAATAAATAAATGCAATATCTAGCTAGATGTAAATATAGACATATTCCTGTATATCTATATCAATGAAATTCTATATAGTATATATACTATATAGCCTGTACTGCTAAATATACTATATGGCATGTACTATGGTAAAATATTATATATACATGAAAACTTTATATATATATATATATATATATATATATATACATGTGTATATGTATATATATGTGTGTGTGTGTGTGTGTGTGTGTGTGTGTGTGTGTGTGTGTATGTGTATTCAGTCTTTAGTGTTTCCTGAATTTCGGATATATATGCATGTGTCTATGTATGTTATCAATATATTAATGTTATCAGTATTTTCAGCAAACTCTAAAGACTCTGTAGGGTAGGGATAGCATTAGGTAGGAATGGCCCAATGGTATCATGAAATCAGAGCTGGATCACAGGGGGGAAGAAGCAATAAAGACACACCAGGGTAACAATGAACAGAAATTATGATTTTGTATTCTCATTTGCTTTAGCAATCTGGGTAATATTAGTTTGGCAAACTGCACTGAACTCAAAGCAGGGAGATAAGCAGCCAAATTTCAGGAGTAACATTTCAAGGAAAAAAACTTGTCTAATAGTGCACTTACTTTAAGTAATGAGTTATTAATAGGCATGATAAGAGGGTTGTGTCTGCGTGTATGTATGCATATGTGTGTATGCATGTGTGTATGTGTATATGTGAGTGTGTGTGTGTGTGTGTGTGTACGTGTGTGCTTTAAAGACTCAGAATAAGTGATGTAAGAGGTGGACTTTTTTTAAATAGCACTTTGGGAAGGTTAGATGTTAGAAATGGGGGTGGAGCTTTCCACATCTCTACAAAGTGCCTTGGCAACCGGGCACTACCTACCCTCCGATTCTAGTTGTGCCATTGTTGCCCAGTTTGAAATCTCAATATCTGAAGGGAATGAGTCATTACTGCAGAATGAAAACCCAAAAGAGGACCCACCTTCCCTGAAAAAGTGTCCAGCACACAGGCAGGGCCCCAAATTTCAAACACATCAGGCTATTGCAGATCAACAATGTCTGCTATTCAGCTTAGATTACTGCAATTTTCAAGGCAGCTGTTGTACTAGAAATTATAATGGCCAATTTTTCTATAACAGAATGTTTTCAACCCTTAGCAAGCAATTATTTACTTCATTTGCCAGCAGAATGTTATTAACTTATCAATTTGAAAAGGCCTTTCATAAACTGAGCCCACCAAACCTATCCAAATTTATTTCTCATTAGTCCCAAATATAAATCTTTCTAGTCAGGATACTCTTCACTGTCAAAGAGTCCTATATCTTCCAGTCTATATCCTATCATAGCAGGGATCTTCTAGATAGATCAATCATGTTGATTTATGATGAGAAAGTGAAGATCTAGAGAAGTGGGAGATCATTCATTTATTCATTCATTCATTTATTCATCAATTATTTTATCTGCCTATCCATAGGCATAGGAATTGGAACCGCGATTTCATTGGTATAGGGAATTCTTAAGTGAGAAAGTTCTCTCATGTTGGCACCTTCTCTGCATCTTACAGTCTTAGAGAGTTCACTAGAGCACTAAGTGACTTGCCCAGGGTCACATAGGCCTTATGTGTTAGTGCTGGGATGTGAGCTCAGGTCTTCTGGCTCCAAGGAGAATTCTGTATCAAGTTTCTATATCAAATTTCCTCTGATCTGTATCCATTCATTCAACAGATAATAAGCAATTCAATGTAATTAATTCAGAAAACATTTTTTAAGAATTTATTTTATCCACAGCCCTGTGAGGTTAGATGACACACAATCACTGCCCTCATACACTTTAAAATTAGTGAGTATGTGATGACCATCAGATAGACCAGCAGGAAAACAAGCAAGAGCCCAGTTCCTGGAGAAATGGTATGAGGCCAGAATAGGCTCATCTTCAAGGATAACTTAAGCTACTCTACTAAATTTCCTCTTGGAAAAAGAAGTAAGAAGATAGGAAGGTCCTAGAAAATGAAAAGCTTTACAAACCAAACAGAATTTTATATTTGATCTTGGAGGCAATAGGGAACCACTGGAATTTATTAAGAAGGGGATGTTTACATGATCAAGTCCGTACTTTAGGAAGATCAGTTTGACTGTTGCAAGGAGAATGGATGGGAATGATGAAAGGCTTACCTCAGAGATGCCAATTAACCAGCATTGATCAAGCTAAGTCCCAGACACTTCTCTGGATACTGGGGATACAAGCAATCCAATTTACACCTGGCCTTCCTTTAGGTCGGCTGAACTATCTCGCTGGAGGAATAAGAGACTGGTGAGCCTCCTCAAATTGGATGGATCTTCAGATTTTTGGCAGATTTGCAGTTCATAAGGGGCAAGTTACAAAGACAATGAGAAGTCAGAGTGAGTCCCACTTGAACTGCACTTACACCTCTAGAAGATGAATCCCCTTTTCAGGTGTGAATTAATTTTTACTCCTTTTAGAAGGAGTACAAAAAAAAGTTGAGTAAATTGATTTGCATCTTGCAAAGGTTGTGAGGTTTTGAGTATTTCACTTTCACATGAAAAGGATGGAAATCCACTACTCTGTGGGCATATATAATGAGCTTACCCTGCAGCATACATTGCATCTGTACCTTTCTTCAAGGAAATGTTTTGCATAGAAAAAAACTGGAAAGCCTGTAGAGTTTTTGTTTTTTAAAGGAGTAATACCGAACTTCAGAACTATTTGGTGATTTGGGGGCAATTTACATTGCCTGGTTATGATTTACGGGCAGAGAAGATAGACTCAATAGTTACCTTAAATTAGAGTGAAACACAGTCCTGTACCTGAAAGAGTGAATGACAGGTAAAGGTAAGCCTCTGCTTTCCCCCCTCCTGCCTGGGAGATGGTAAAACTCAAAGCCAAGTCACTAGAGAGCACAAATGGAAAGGCTCCTACTGCCATTCTCAGGGTCTCAGCTATTTTTGAAGGCCCACCACAGTTGAGCCTATTGCTAAAGGGGGTGAATGCTAAAAATGCTATTCCAGCAGGAAACCCAGGGAATCCAATAGATCAACACCTCTGGAAGAGATACTATTCCTACTGAGGACCAAGTCTCACTACAGATCACATGAGCTTGGAGTTGGAGGAAGTTGGAATAGGTTGTTTCTATGGTCTTTAGTATGCCTTTCCCTTAAGCGCTTTTGCTGAGAGTGGATTTTGTTTATTGACTAATGAAATGTCTAACACATTTAAATTTAATCTACTTTAATAACAATTTCTCCATTATTTTCTTAAGTCTAGACAAGCAACAAAACAATAAATCAAGATTAAATGCTCACATTGCATTTACAATGAATTTCACATTGAATTTAAATATGGTTTGAGGTAGCTCCAGCACACTTCTGTAGCTTCTGGGGACCCAGTTTTCCAGGATGAGTGCAATGCAGAAGAATAGCCCCAAAAGGGATACTATACATATATTTCATAAAATATCTTATATATGTCATTGTTGATAATATCCTACAGCCTCTTTGTACCTTTTGGTCATCACCTGCAATTCTGATTCTTTGGAGAATCACAGCTGTCCCACTTTGTCTCACAAAGGCTTTATCAGAAAAATGGGTGAACATGCTAAAAATCTGTGACTTTCCTCAGACTGAAGAACTCCCAGTGTGGGAACTCCCTTTATTAATGTAGATCACACTTAGTCTATGACTTAGAGGTTAACTGATTTGCCCAGATGTCACATGTCATATGTGGGATTTATTTAATTTTATTATTTATTTCATTTTTATTTTACAGAATAAAACAAACATTTCCATAACACAGTGTAATAAAAAAATGATTGCACACGAAATTGTGAATCTATACCCAAATTAACTACAGATATGGAATTTAAATCCAGATCTTTCTGACTTCAAATCCTGCTTTGTTCGTTAGAAGAATACTGGGATTTCAAAAGATCTCATTTGTTTGTACATTCATTCATTCATTTGTTTGATTAATTAGAAAAATAGCTTGGGATCATTGAAAGCACTCCACATATATGCCCTGAACAAATAGTGGAGTCCCAAGGAGATGTCTGTTTTTCTTCCTTGTTCATGCCTCATGCATTTCCACAGACTAGGAGAGACTGATCCTCAATTTGTCAGACTGTCACCATGGCAACTGCTCTCACCTACTCCACAACAAGGCAAACTAGGGGATTATATTCTTGTGTTGTTATCGTCTTCCCCTCATGGATGTGTCTGGATATGAACAACAGCAAAAGTCTAATATAAAAGTGTGAAGTTTCAGTGTTCACTTGATTAATATCTCTCTTAATTCTAGTGCCTTCATTCTGTTAATTATTTCCTATGTATTTCCTTTGTGTGTTTTATATATATATCTATATATATATAAAATATCTATATCTATCTATCTATCTATCTATCTATCTATCTATCTATCTATCAATGTTTGCATGTTGTCTGCCCCCATCATATCATAAGCTTGAAGAGGGCAGGGAATGTCTTGTGCATCTTTTTATCCCAGCACCTAGGACAGTGCCTAGAACACAGTAGGTGCCTAATAAATGTTTATTGATTGATTGAAAATGACAGGTTTGTTTGTGTGTATGTGTGTGTTTGGTTTTTGTTTGTGTTTGGTTTTTAACCTATGAAAACTCCCAACCTTTCCTAATCTGAGAGGTGTCAAAGGAAGATACAAGCAGACTGGTGAAATAATTAGACCTTTAATTGTAGAAGAGAACTTCTGATATTCCACAAGGTAATGCCCTGAGAATTGTGGGTGTTATATAATAGCAAAGCTATTTTCCCTGTGGTTTATCTTTCCCCTGCAGCTCCTTTTCCTGCCCAATAAGTAACACTTCTGTTTGCTTCACAGCATACAGTGCTTTGATTTGTCTATGCTGGTGAGGAAATGGAAAATTAATTTTTGGGCACCTGCAGAAATCTAATTTATCACTAGGTTGTCCACATTCATTGTGATGAATGACTTAAATATCTGTTTCTTTAGCTTATCATTTATTTTCAATAGTGCAATGAAATGGTAAGAAATACAATGAGAAGGGGAGAATACTTTATTAGAGAGTACTAAAGAACACACAAATAATTTTAAGCTGTGATTTGATTTTGGTAGGGAAATAAATGGAGGGATATTCAACAGATTATTCAGAAATAATGGTCCACACATATTATTTTTAAAAATCTATTTCATTCCACTACCTGGAGAGCTACAAACTCTTTGTAACCAAGCTTTCTGTGCCCAGTTGAAGTTAAATTCGAGCACTGAAAATTAAATCCCTTTATAGAAAAAAAAAGTGTCATTGGCTAAATTTATAAGGAGATATAGTGATAATCCAGTAAGATGAATATTGCATTTACCTATATCTGTACCTATATCAGTATGTCACAGTTCTCTGATATCAGTGGAGGATTCCCATACTTAAGTAGATCACAGCCATATACAATTCATTAGATGAGGCTTTCACAGCTGCTTGAGTCTCAGGTTGTATCTTACCCTTGTCACACAGCAACATATACATGTATGAGGCAGTCTTTGAACCTATGTCTCCCTAGCCCCCAGATCTAGAACTTTCTCTACAACACATTTTGCCATATGTTTCCCTAAATTTATTAATATTTTTAAAACTGCACCAAGTAATCACATTTTTTCTTAGAAGATGGCTTATGGATTAAATTACTTCTTAAGACCTCCCTAGAAATTCTGAGAAGACAGAATTACATATGTCATCCAAGAATCTTAAAATATATGTTGTTAATTACTTTGGAGAGTTCAAAGATTGTAGCATTATAGATCTAGAGCTGGAAATGAACTCAAGAAACCAAGGTTAAATTACTTGCCAAAGATCACACAGATAAGTTGACAGAGACAGCATTTGAACCCAGATCCTCACATTCCACAACTGCTGCTCTTTCCAATGACTGACACTGCCTTGTGACAGAAAGTTATTCTAAGTGTATTTTCAAAACAATATGAATGACTCTTTGCATCTGTAATATTGCTGTCTCACATTAAGGCTACTTTTCTGGAAAACTAGTCAGGATATTTCTTCATTTGATAATACATATTCTTTTAATATATAGATATAGTATGCATAGTGGTGTACTAGTAAATGTTTAACAACCAGCTCTGGAGAGGGGGAGAATGTAAACGACATTTTCAAATTTAAGCTACATTATTTACATTTTTCATCACTTTCCTAAGTCTATCAATCAAAAAAACAAGAAATCAAACTCGGATTTGTAGGATTTGCCAATTTCAGAGGCATAAATGGTCACACTGAAAATTTAATGATCTACTCTTGACAACCCATAAGAGTTGCCTTCAGTACACACCTGGATGCAGAGCACCCAATAAAATCTAGATTTAAGTCAATATCCAATTTAACAAATGTGCATCCTATGTGCCTCCCACAGAGACACAAAGACAGAAACAGAATAGTATCTGTCCTCAAGGAGCTGTCATTCTATTCGGCAGCAAATGGTACATACACAGGTTAGTGCAAAATTTTTTAAAAAAATTTAAAAGTCAAGGCTGCAGAACACTACGTGTATCAGCAAATGACTCTTATAGGAGTTAGTGGCTAGACTGACCTTAAAGGGAGCTTGGCATTCCAACAAATTGATTTTGTATCTATAGAAATAATCCTGAATGTAGATTGTAATTATCAAAGCTCAAAGTAGATTAGATCTAAAGCTGGAGTTCCTAACCTTTTTTTGCCTGTGAAAGTCTGGTAAAACTTATGGATCCTTTTCCAGAAAATAAATATTTTCTTTTGTCTTTTTGGAGGGGGAAAGGCAGGGCAATGGGGGCTAAGTGGCTTGCCCAAGATCACACAGCTAGTAAGTATTAATGTCTGAGGTCGTATTTGAACTCAGGTCCTCCTGACTCCAGGGCCAGTGCTCTATTCACTGAGCCACCTAGCTGTCCCATTTTTATTTATTTATTTCCAGAAAATAAATATTTTCAAAGAATTCATAATCAAAGGAAATGCCAAATTTCAGTTAGAAGTCAGTGAAAATAACAGTCTGTTTTTTTTCCTCCTCCAACTTCATGGGTCCCTTGAAATCTATCCACAGATCATTTGGTTAAGAGCCCATGTTAAGAACTACTGAGAGAAGGTACATCTGAAGCCAACTAGTCCAATCCTTTATTTTATGAATTTGGTGAATCTGTTAAGCACAAGTGAAGACTTGTGTTGCAATAGGAAATCAGACCTTTGGTTTTCTGTATTGGAAAGATAAAACAACAGGTTAAATGATGGACATTTTGGACATTTCAGCTTGTTGCCATGTCAGCAGGCAGACACTAACAAGGCTTTCTCTCCAAACTGTGATGTAGAGTTTTAAGACTCCTTTCAGTCCATGATTCGACAGCTAATTTTCATCCTCTCAGTAGGAAACATGTATGCACTACGAATGATAACAAGCTATTAGCATTTACAACATAGTTTAGCTCTTACATAGTTGTGTATAATAATGTCCATGAGGATAAATTTTAAGTCTGTTTTATGACTTTAGACTACCCTGTTCTTCTTTGCAGGCCAGAAGGCAGAGAAAAAAAAAAAAAGATGATTATGCCTGCTCTTTAATCACAAGCAGACATAGAACCACCTTTTCCCATTATTATGGAAATGCATACTTAACATATTTATTAAAAACTATGGGATCCAGGAAGATAATTCTAAATACCGTAATGGGTTTTTGGTCAGCTTTCGTTCTCCAAAGCAATGAAATATCTGCCCTGTCAGTATTTTTCTGATTTTTTCCCATTCCGCTTACACCTAATTAGAGGAATATCAATATAACTTTATAAATCAAATAATTATTGAACTGTTCTCTGTACAGGAGTTGCCCTACATGCTATAACTCTGCATATTTGTGGAAAGGGTGGCACTTGCAAAATCATTCCTTTTAACTCCCCTAGAAAGAAAAAGAGAGATACAAAAGGGTAAATAATTCAATGATCAAACCTAGCCATCTTTTCAGCATTATTGAATTGAGATTTTGAAATGTCACATTCTTTGGGTACTGAAGGATTGTTTTTCACATTAAAAACTGTCATTAGAAATCCTTCTGGATTCATGTCAGAGAATAATTGTTTTGGCTTCAACAAAGAAAGACTATTTTGTTTCAAAGAAAGAAAAGCTTTTAAGGATCTTGGATTCAGAAGCGAAAGGGAACACAGAGGCCAGCTGGTCCAGTTTCCTCATTTTACAGATGAGATAACTGAGGCCCAACTTATCTGTATTCTAAATGGCAGATTTTAATCCACATTCCTTAACCACCACATTCGTTGAACTTTCCTGTCATTCCCAGTTTAGCAGTCATTAAAGAAGTTGGATTATATCACCAGTGGCTCTGCTGAACATTTGCAGCTTAATGACAACTAATGTTCATAATTTTGACATTTTTATATGATGATAACTGGGGAATTTTTGCTAATAGGGATAATGATTTACTCTTTGTCTGGAATGGGTTCTCAAAGACTGAGCCATCAGAGGACAAGCTCTGGCATATTGGAAGGGCTCTGAGTGTGGATTGAACGAGAGATTCTCTTCTAAGGATTGACCTAGATGAGTTTAGAGAGTTTCATTATGAGAAGGTTGTCCATCAGGTGAAGATTTTCTTTTGACCACAGCAACTTGTTATATTGTCCACTTTAAGCTGTGTTGGTAGAGGGAACATACATAAAATAACAGATCTTTTGAAATATTAAAGTAAGATAATTGATACTGAGTCTGTTGTCACAGTTGTGCAATGAATTTTTTCAGGAAGAGAACCAACTAGACCCTTGCCCTGAATTCAAGCTGTTGCATATGAATATGTCACTTAAACTCTTTTAACTTCTCAGAACCTATTCAGGGATAAGTGCCAGGAGTTCCCCACACACATGAAAGCATATGTGAAATCATATGCCACTATACTCCCTCCTCCAATTAATCAGAATACTTATGTATTGAAACACCCTATTTTATATCCATACTAAGGAATACATAGTTTACCCGACTTAAAAAACTGCCCAAAATTAATATGTTCTCTTTGGAAAGCAACATATCAACAATTTAATCACATTATTGGGGGGAAATAGCTTGGTAATAGACATAAAATCATCTGTTAAATGAGAGACTAAAACGAGATAATCCTTAAAGTTCCTTCCAGTTCAATCATTCTGCGATGTGGGCAAATACTATGTAAGACTTGGGTGGGTTTTCGAGGGAAAATATTGACTGTGCCATTTTGGATTATCTAAGTGACTACTTGGGACAATTACAGAATTGACTTGAAAAATTGTGACAGTCATTTGTTTGACTTCAAATTTCAAATTAGTTGCACTGAGTGGAAGGGGGCAGTTCATATTTGATAGGCCCTTAGGTTAGACAGAATCTGGGTGCTTGACCATTACTTCCAAAATGCCCCAGGGTTATTAAATATCTGATTACTCTTAACATTGTACCTATGGTCAAGATTCATCTACACTTATCACCATGGGTAAAAAGTGGGACAGAGAATGGCAGGGCCCTGGGGGAGAAGAGGGGAAGCTCCAGATTCTAGGCCTGAGCCATTTCCTCTTTATCATCCTTCTAAAGGCAAAATGTGGATTTTTTTTTAAAAGTGAGGAATGACGTTGGAATGCATTAACAATATTGGCCTTTAAAATTAAAGATTTGTCTTTTTGTTTTGTCTACCTGTTTAACGAATCATTCTAGTCATCATATTCAAATAAACCAACCATCACTTATTTGTCTCCATGTGACACAGAATCATAGAATAGAAAGAAATCTTTGAGAGGTCGTTGGTCTAGCACTACATTTTGGATAGGAAGAAAGGGTGAGCAGAGGTAAAATGACTTACCTAAGATCCTGCTGCTTAGTTGATATTGTTGGCTGAGACCTGGTCTTTAGAGTCACAATCCAGAATCCTTTTCAACACATCCCCTCTGAGGAGAGATCTGAATGATTCTGCTGCTGTCTTGTTAGACAAAAACTGATAAATTTAACCAGAAGTTTCATCTAGAATGGTTTTGTGAGGTTTTGCCACCAAACCTTTATCATTCCCTTGGTCATTTCTATGAAAATTCTGTGTCCACTAAAATAAAAATTTTAAAAGCCTTCATATTTATAGGATTTTATATAACAAGTGCAGAATGAATGCATATAACTCCACCAGCAGCTGTATGTTTTGGTTACAGACATGCTCATGTAGGTATAGAACAAAATCTGTTATCTTAAGTGGCCCACAGAGGGTGCTGGTGCACCATGAAGAGATGGCTCTTTACCTTGATGCCTGTTTCTCTCCATCTTTTAGTTTGTTTTTAATGATTAAAGCAAAAGGGGAAAAACATTCTTTGATGAAAATGAGCAACCTTAAAGCTGTGTGATTCATGATCATGTATCATGTTAAAATTAGGACACAGCCATTGAAATTCAAATAACAATTTAGCTTTTATTTCTGAATAGGGTCATTAGCAGAAAGATCTATGTCCTCTCAAAGTTAACTCTTCCTGTACTGAAAGTTGTTAGGTTTTTATACTCAGTATTTTCACATTTAAAAAAAATGCACCTGCATATACATTTCAGGGGTGATAATTTCATATAGCTGCTACTTTTGCTCTGTATTTTCAACTAAGGCAAAATGCATCTCCAGGACCTAATTAGCACAATGTATCCAGTGCCCCCAAACCAGGATTTAATATTCAAAATGAATGCAAAGCACTATGTGCAAAGAATTGTGGAAAATCTGGGAGTACATACAGAAAAACAAGAAAGTCCCTTCTCCCAAGGAGTTCACATTCACATATAAGTTCTAAGAGGAGACAACAAGTTCATGGAATTTCCTCACACTGTAACACACCCTTTCATGCTTAATATGCCTTAGTTTCTTCATCTATAAAATGAAGGAATTGGGAAGGAATTGGAATATAGTGTCTCTAAGGCACAGGTTCTTAAAGGATCTATAGATAGATTTCAAGGGGTCTGTGAACTTGGATAAGAAATTCTCTCTCTCTCCTGTCTGTATAGTTATATTTAGGTATGTGTGTATATACTGTATATATGTATGTATATGTATATATCTATCTTTATTCTTCAATAACTTCTAACTGAAATTTAGCGTTTCCTTCTATTATGATTTTTTAAAATAAAAACATTATTCATTGAAAGTGTTTATGAGCTTCATCAGACTGAATGTCAAAGGGTTCCATGTTACACAAAAGGTTAAAAATACCTACTCTTAAGCTTTTTTCCAGCTCTATTCATAAAGTCCTAAGAATTATGGTTACCTGTTCTACTTCCAGCAGAGCAACTGAAAGTATTCCTGTTGTCTTTTCAGATTCAGGCTTCCCATCTTTGTGTGTTTACGTCTTATTGCCAGCAACTCCTAAAGTCCCCAACTGTTTTCCAATTTATTCATGTTACAGTAATTAGTGGATATAAGCCTCTCCATGATGTCTGCTGACTACCACTTCTATTCCAGGTGAAGCTTCTTCCAAAGCACATATGGTTTTGAAAACTTTTGTCACTGTTAGTGAAATAATTTTATGGACAAGTGACTTGAGATAGGAAGTCATACCTAAAAGGAACAATGACTACATAATTCCTCAGAAAGTAAATCATCTGTTATATATGTATAACTATATGTGTACCTACCACGCAAGCTGCCCCTGAAGCACTTTGAGAAAGAAGGAAAAAGGCCTTGTAGAGTACATGGTAATGCATCCTTTCACAAGTGAGTTTGGAAGCTTCAGCCACTTACTATGATGTATAAGCTGTGCAAGATGCTCAGTAAAATGCCCTGTAAGAGTGACCACAGAAAGAACACCTCTACATAAAAAGCAATAAAGAGTGAAAAGGCTTAAATGATACCTTTAATCAATTAAAAAAAATTATATATCAATCAACCCATGCTATTAGCAGTTTTGAATTAAAATTTTCTAACTACTATGATCATCTTTCAGTGTATTAGGAATATTTTAAAGTCATAAAAATAATCTTCTAAAGTCAAAATGGGTACACAATTTAGATATAAAGGCTGATAGTATAAGCAAACTGTGAGTGTAAGGAATAGTTCATCTGTCAGATTTATGAAAAATGGAAGAATTTATGATCAAAAAGGAGATATAAAACATTATGAAATGCAAAATGGTTAATTTTGATCACATTAAATTGCAAAGTTTTTGCACAAACAAAACAAATGCAACTGAGAGTAGAAAAGAAGTAGAAAACCTGAAAACAATTTTTACAGCCAGTGTCTTGGATAAAGGCCTCATTTCTAAAATATATAGAGAACTAAATCAAAATTGTAAAAATGTAAGTCATTGTGGAAAATCTGGGAGTACATGGAGAAAAATTGATAAATGGTCAAATGATATGACCAGGCAGTTTTCAGATAAAGAAATTAAAGTTATCTATAATCATTTGAAAAAATGCTCTAAATCACTATTGATTAGAGAAATGCAAATCAAAACAACTCTGAGGTACCACATCACACCTATCAGACTCGCTAACATGACAAGACAGGAAAATAATAAATGTTGGAGAATATATGGGAAAATTAGAACACTAATGTATTGTTGATGGAGTTGTGAACTAATTGAACCATTCTGGAGTAAAATTTGGAACTATGCAGAAAGGGCTATAAAACTGTCCATACCCTTTGATCCAGCAATTCTACTTCTAGAGCTGTATCCCAAAGAAATCATAAAAGGGGAAAGGGTACATGTACAAAAATATTCATAGCAGCTCTTTTCATGGTAGTAAAGAATTGGAAATTGATGTGATGCTCATCAATTGCTGAATAAGTTATGGTATATGAATGTAATGGAATTATGGAATTGTCGTGGACTTGTTCCATAAGAAACGATAAACAGGTAGACTTCAGAAATACCTGTACTTCCGTGAACTGATGCTGAGTGAAATGTGCAGAACCAAGAGAACATTTTACACAGTAATAGCAACATTGTACGATGACTAACTTCAATAGACTTATTTTTGATGAGCAATACAAGGATCTAAGACAACTCCAAATAACTCATTACAGAAAATTCTATCCGCATCCAGAGAAAGAACTATGGACTGTAAGTGCAGATCAAAGCACACTATTTGTTTTCTTTCTTTTTCTTTGTTTCTTCTTTCTTGTGGTTTCTCCCACTGGTTCTTACCTATGCTGTTAGTGAAATAATTTTATGGACAAGTGATTTGAGATAGGAAGTCATACCTAAAAGGAAGAATGACTATATAATTCCTCAAAAGATAAATCATCTGTTATTTATGTATAACAGTATATGTACCAGGCAACACAAGCAGCCCCTGAAGCACTTTGAGAAAGAAGGAAAAAGGCCCCCTAGAATACATAGTAATCCATCCTTTCACAGGTGAGTTTGGAAGCTTCAGCCACTTACTATGGCACAAGCATTCTTCTTTACAACATGACTAATGTGAAAATATATCTAATATAAACATATATGTAGAGCTTGCATCAGATTGCATGCCTTTTTGGGGTGAGAGAGGGGAGAAGGGGAGAAAATTTGGAACTCAAAATCTTATGGAAATGAATGGAGAAAACTAAAAATAAATATATAAAATTTTAAAAAATAATTAAGCTTCTATGATTTATGCTATGATTAATTTATTTTTATCTTATGGGTATCCACAAACAAATGTATATTTCAAAATTTTGGTTTGACATGCTGTCATCCACTGATATCAGTCGGGCAATATAGAGCAGGAGTTCTTTGCCATTGCATTATAAACCACTTTAGAAGTTTGATGAAGCCTGTGTATCCATTCTCAGAATTATGTATTTAAATGTACAAAATGCCTTGCATAAATTCATGTGATTACAATGGAAAACAAATTATGTAGTTAAATACAGTTATCAAAATATTAAAAAATAAAAGTTCATGGGCCTCAGGTTAAGGACCACTGATCTAGTTCCTTGGTAGTACAAACAATGGAATTCTCATCCTTTCAAGTGACAGTGGATGAGGACAGAACAATTTATGAGTGGTTCACGTAGACACCAATTTGGATTAGTTCTGTTATTCATATTTGACCTGAAAATGTGAGCCCTCCCTTCCCTCTTAGAAAAAGCAGTTCCTTAGCTAATTATCAAGGAAGTATGTGACTTTGAAATAGATTAAAGACTCATCTTCTATGATATTTTATTTCTATTGAGTAAAATTATTTCTAGAAAAAAGTGAAATGAGGAAATAATCATTTTTTTCACCCAAATGACCTTCCTTTCTTTATAGCTTTGTAGATATTTTAAATAAAATTTCTACATCTTCTAAAAATGGTCCATTGACAGTAGGACGTATATACTCATTGCTTTGGGGTCGTAAAGATTAATTGCAAAAAATTAGACCAATCAAATCTTTTGATTACTTCTGATTACATTTCAGATGCAGTTTATGATTTCTGTTTGAAGCTCACATCTTTTTCTTTTTCAATGTCCTAAATTAATTTCTTACTAAAGCTCTTCGTATTTTTATAAACCGCATAGTTCTAAGTAATTGTGAAAAAAAAGGAAGAGAGAGAGAGAGAGAGAGAGAGAGAGAGAGAGAGAGAGAGAGAAAGAGACACTGTGGTTTCATTGGCATAAAAAATTCCTCCTAGAGAAAATTCCCTCTACTAATGCAGATGATTGGCACATTCTCTGAAACTTACTGTCTAGGGGAACAGAAAGGTAAAGTGATTGACCTAAGGTCACATCACCAGTGTGTGTCAGAAATAGAACTTGAACCCAGGGCTTCCTAAGTCTGAAATCAGCTCTCTAACTTCTATCTACTATATCATACTGTCTCTTTGAAATTAATAGTATAATTGCTAATAAGATAAGATAAAGTATACATTTCCACCAGGCATATATTAGTAGTAACATTAATTCCTGATCATCACTAATGTTCCCGCTCCATCAGGGGACAATTGTTCTAATTTGTCTATGCTGAATTCACTGAAATATAGTTGATTTGGTAGTTTGGGAACACCTTAAAACTAACTGACATTGATTGTAGCTATCAGTATAATTCAGGTCTCCTGATTTAAAAACAAAAACAAAAAGCCCTCCAGTAATACATGATACCAACCAGAAAAAAAATCCATATACACACATACATATATATATCTGTACACACACATTCTCATGCATGTGTGTATGTATATACATATACATGAGAATGCGTGTGTGTGTGTGTGTGTGTGTGTGTGTGTGTGTGTGCGTGAGCTAGGTGGCTAGATAGAGCCTCAGACCTGGAGTCAGGAAGATCTGAGTTCAAATCCAGCCTCAGATATTTACTAGCTATTTGACTATGGGCAAGTCCCTTAACCTTATTTGCCTCAATTTCCTCCTCTGTAAAATGAGCTGGAGAAGGAAATGGCAAACCATTCTAGTGTCTTTGTCAAGAAAACCCAATGGGGTCACAAAGAGTTGGACATGACCAAAACAACTGAACACCAGCAAATAGTTATAGATAGATATACCTTTCCCCTCTTATTTATTCAAACTTGCTTGTGACTTCATTTGTGGGGGCAGATTTATAATATCTCTGCAACTTCTCCCCTGCTTAGATAGTTCAATGTGGGCACTAAGAACTTACATGACTTGACCAGCATCACCCAGTCAGTAGTTTGTCCTAACATATTGAGCTTTAGAGTCAGAAACATATGCATCCCAGTCTTGCCTCTGATATCTACTGGTTTATCCTTTCAGTGCCTAAGGGAATTCTCTAAAACTACAAGTTCCTTACTAGTTGCTGATTTATATTGGTAGAGGGAGTTTCCTCACAAGGAACACTTTTCAAGGATGGAATCATAGGTTCAGACCAATATACAGATAAATTCATGTGTAGTTTCTAAAAGCATATGTGTTCAGTGGTTCCTGGAAGAAAAAGTAGGCAGAAAAGAGAAAGGATGGGAGAAGAAAATGTTGATGCTGTCTTTTTTATACTCAATAAAAAGATAATCAGGAATATATGTATATATATATATGTATATATATATATATATATATATATACATATATATATATATATATATATATATACTTAGCTGTTACCTTAGAGACTGATCACAGAATACAAAAACACAATTTTTATAGATTATTTTCTTACCAATTTCAAAGCAAACCAAAGCACAAAACAATCTATGTTCTGGATTCAGTTTTGTAATGCTTGCAATTTATTTATTGTGAACATCCACAGGGTGGCTTGTGAGGTAGAAGGAAAGACTTAATTTCTATTTTATTAATGAGTCATCTATTAAAGTCAACAAAAGAGGGAACGCCATGTTTTTTCTCAAGTTAATGGACATTTCAGTGGAAAATGAAGAAGAATGATGAAGGTACGAGTATCTTTGGCAAAAAATAATTCAAAATTATTGCAAATATCTTTAAATTCTCAAAAATCCTCACTAATTTTTAAATGAGAAGCTATTTCACCTTTCCTTCCCTTCTGCCACAGCAAGATCATACTACTCAGATCGCTTTCATCAATGCCTGATGATAATTTTTTAAAGCAAGTCTCTCTATTCACATGTTCTTGTGTAGGTGTTTATGATTACTACCAATTGCTAAACTGGGATTACTATTCATTAGAGGAAAAGAGCCTTTAAAAAGTAATTATATATAAAGAATCACATTGATTTTCGCAAAGGGAAAGGTGAAAGAAAAATTGGCTCTTGCAAACCCCTAAAGTACTCTTTTGGGGTATATTAGTAGAGCATTGCCATCATTTGAATAAACAAAATCTGGCAAAATTTAATATCAAAATGGGAAAGGATGAAGAGTCTTCATTTGCCCATCTGCATCTAAGGTTTGAACTACTCAGGGGCATGGTTTATAGATAAAAACTATACTTTGTTCCCCAACAAATGTTATGGGCCATCTGCTTTGCAGTAAACACGATTTCAGATTAATTGAAACGTTATAGAAATGATTGTCCCACCTTCTTTTGACATCACTGACCACATTTGACCCTGACATTAATTTCAGAAAGAAACAAACATTCCCATAAAATGACAAGGATTCCCAAAGAAAAAAACTGAATCTAAAGTCAAGAATTCTTTCTGTCACCCCATCCTGCTCCCCACCAAAATAAAAATAATAAATGTGAAGATTAATATTAAGTTGAAGAATAGGGTCTGACATCCTGCCCACTTTTTGAGAGAACTGTGGAAATAGAATGTTAGCTCTGGAATAATCTCATTTTTACATGAGAAAGATGATGCCCAAAGAGATTTGGATCTGTCTAAGCAGACACAGCTGGTCACTAAGAGAAATCTGCCAGGCACTGAAGCTAGTTCCTTCTATTACAGAGCATATTGTCTTTATCATCCAGGGGTAGGTCCATCATTCCCTGGATTCTCCCACTGGATCATCATTGCAGAGGAATTAATCAGAGATTAGGATAAGATTTAATCACTAGCAAAGCTCACATTTATACAGCTCTGTATAATTTGAAAAGTGCATTCCTCATAATAGCCCTATGGGGTGGGTAGTCTAAGTATATATTATCTAAATTTTACAGATGAATATAAATGCTGAAGTAACAAGGTACCTCAAGGAAAATGGTAGGAGACAGCATGTGCTAGGCAAGTCAAAACACTTGTCTTTGAGGGAGACAGCCCAGTGACCTGAACCCAAGAGCAGTCTTCCCTGCCCCCAACCACCAGACCTGACTCAAGTCCATTCTTCAAAGTCACCACTGAAGGGAAAAATCATTCTTGATAAGGGACCCACCTAACTCACCACCTCTAACAACAACTGCTTTCACTAATAGGCAGATAAGTACAAGTCCCAGGAATGGGAGCACTTTCCCCCTCCCCAAAATTCCAGTCCTGCTTCCAGCCCAGCCCCCATAGCCATCATCTGGGAAAGAAACTTCTATGGAGAAGGGATCAGCCATATCCTCATTAATTGGCAAACAGCTATCACTCAGAAGTCAAATCCAGAATCCAGCCTAAGTGAAGTAGCCAGTCATTCTGAGGGAAAGACAAGTAGTAGCATGCATCAAGCAAGTTAAACCACCATGACCACCATCTATCCTGAAATATCAGTGAAGACAGTATAGGACACTTAACATAAGTCTTGGGAATAAGGATGCTTTCAGACATATGTGAAGGTCATCATTCTGGGAAGCAATGCCTATGGAGATACAGCTGGGAACTTACTCCTATAGATGTTGCAGCCACGGTTACTAAAGACTCAGGAAAGATTTTGCCACCAAAGTCCTTGGCACTGCCAAATAATTCAACATAAGAAACTGAGAGGAATGTATCAATGTAAATCAATTAACAAACAACAAATTTTATTAAACACTTTCTCTATGCCAGGATTATGAAAGAAGGAAAAAAAACACAACAACAATCCTTACCTTTAAGGAACTGGCAATCTCATCTAATCTAAATGGCATTAGAGAAAAGGCATTGCCATTAATATTGCTACCGGAACCCTAAGGAGCCAGAGACCTTTCCATATGACTTGCACTAAACTATAGTTTCCTTTGTTAGAATGTGATCTCCTTAAAAGTAGAAATTGTTAAACTTTTAAAATTTATCTCCTCAGCATTTTACACAGTGCTTCGCATATAGGAGAAATTTAATAGATGCTTTAATTAATTGTGCTCCCTCAATCCAGTGATGTTAGAGCCCTGTCTGTTGGTTTTTATGCTAATTTCTCTGCTTATATTTTCTCTACATTCAGGGCGCTGACCTTTATCCTGAACTAATGAATGTAATTAAAAGTAGCATTGCTAACCACTTTTTGAGCAGTTTTTCCTTTAAAAGCAGATCAAAGAACCTGTGCTAGCAGCCATTCTGGGTGTCCTAAGGGACTTGCTGTTACAACGTGCTAATCAAACCCAGGTCTTCTAATGCCATGTCAATTTATACCAATTCGCAGGGACCATCTAGTCCAACTTATTCATTATATAGATGAAGAAACTGAGACTCAAAAAGATTAAGTGTCTTGCCCAAGGTCCCATAGATAATAAATTACAGAGAAGGATGTGAGTTCAGGTACACTGGACACTACCCCATACCTCCATAATCATTAGTGCCATTTCCCTTTAAATAATCATTGAGAAAAACTAGCCCCTGTAGCTCTATGCTGACACTTAGCTAATGGTCACATGCTATGTATTGACACTAGCCAATGTAGTTATTTACTGAAAAAACAAAAAAACAAACAACCAGACTAGAGTGGTACAGTCAGGCATGTGGTGACTCCACCTGAGAAAAGGTTCAAGAAGTGAAGAAATAGAAATAAGACTGATGGTTTGCCCTTCTTGGAGTGACACCTACACACACACACACACACACACACACACACACACACACACACACAGAAATGATCATTTATTTGGGCATAAAAACCTCATAATTTGTTGCAGAAAGACAGAAATATTAAATGCATCCTTTTCAGATCATGATGCAATAAAGGACCATGGAAAGATAGACTAAAATTAATTGGAAACTAAATAATCCAATCCTAAAAAATGAGTGTGCCAAACAACAAATCATAGAAGCAATCAATAATTTCATCAGAGAGAATGACAATGATGAGACAACATATCCAAACGTATGGGATACAGTTTTTAGGGGAAATTCTCTATTTCTAAATTCTTACATGAATAAAATAGAGAAAGAAGAGGTCTATTAATTGAGTGTACAACTAGAAAAGCTAAGAAAAGAACAAATTAAAAATCTCAATTGAATACAAAATTAGAAATTTTGAAAATTAAAAGATTAATAAAGTTGAAAATAAGAAAAATATTGAACTAATAAGTAGAACTAATATATAGTTATATTGTATAGTTAATATATAGTTACATTAAAAAATCAATAAAATAGATAAATGATTGATTAATTTGATTTTTTATATAAGGAAAAAGTATCACTATTAAAAATGAAAAGGAAATTAATAGGAAATGAAGAGGAATGAACCAATAAGAGGAAATTAAAGCAATAATTAGCAATGATTTTGCCCACTGTTTGCCAATAAATCAGACAATCTAAGTGAAATGGAAGAATATTTACAAAAATATAAATTGCCCAGATTAACTGAAGAGGAAGTAGAATACTTAAATAATCCCATTTCAAAAAAAGAAATTGAACAAGCTATCAATGAACTTTCTAGGAAAAAGTCCCCAGGGTCAAATGGGTTCATAAATGAATTCTACCAAACATTTTAAAAACAGTTAATTCTGATACTTTATAGACTATTTGAAAAAAAATAGATAAAAGAGTTCTACCAAATTCTTTTTTTTAGCACAAACATTATACTAATACCTAAACCAAGAAGAGTCAAAACAGAAAATTTTACATACCAATTTCCCTAATGAATATTGATGCAAATCTTTTGTTTTGTTTTTTTTTTTGGAGGGGGGAAAGTAGGGCAATCGGGGTTAAGTGACTTGCCCAAGGTCACATGGCTAGTTTTTGTGTGTGTGTTAAGTATCTGAGGGTGGATTTAAACTCAGGTACTCCTGACTCCAGGGCCAGCTCTATTCACTGCTCCACCTAGCCCCCCCCTGAGGAAAAATGTTTTAATAAAATATTAGCAAAGAGATTATATGATTTGTCACAAAGATAATACGCTATGACCAGGTGGGATTTATATCAGGAATATAGGGCTAGTTCTCTATTAGGAAAACTATCAGCAGCATTGAGGATATCAATAACAAAACTAACAAAAATCATATGATTATCTGAACAAATGCAGAAAAAGCTTTTGACAAAATACAACATCCCTTCCTATTAAATGCACTAGAGAACATAGGAATAAATGAAGTATTCCTTAAAATAATAATAAGTATTGCTAATACTGAATGAAGTGAGCCGAATCAGAAGAACATTGTACATGGTAATAGCAACATTGTTCAATGATCAACTATGATGCATTTAGCTCTTCTTGGCAATACAATGATTCAAGAGTCATGATGGAAAATGTTATCCAAATCAAAAGAACTATGTTGTCTGAATGCAGGTCAAAGGATAGTATTTTCACTTTGCGTTTTGTTCTGTTTTTCTATCTCATGGTTTTTCCCTTTTGTTTTGATTCTTCTTTTACAACATGACTAACGCGGAAATATGTTTGACATGTTTGTGCACGTATAGCCTAGGGAGGGGAGAAAAGAGAAAGGGAGAAAAATTCGGAATTCAAAATCTTACAAAAATGAATGTTGAAAACTATCTTTACATGTAATTGGAAAAAAGTAAAATACCATTAAGTACACACACACATACACACACAGATACACACACACACACAAAGAAGAAGCAAAAATTTACCAGTAGACTCAGTGCTTTTAAAATGTCATTTATTCAAATGGCATAGCAGAGACATTAGTTATAAAACAGTGCCCCAAATGCCAGAAACATACTTTTCCACAAAAACATCCAGAGTCCAAGAGCAGGGCAAAGTGAAACACATATAGGCACACATGTAGGGGACAGAAATGACCAAAGCAATTTACAACTCTAAAATTACAACTCTTAGATGTCCTTATAAAGTTTATTAAGAGGAGCTTTGTTTTTCAGTTGAACTGCTCCTTGCAGACCCAGTATCTCTGCTAGGACTAACCTCAACCAGGCAATCTGCTCTTCTACAGAGCAACTGTCGCCAAGTCAAGGCATCTCTGTTTAGGACAGCTCAATCCAATTGTCTATTGGGCTCACTCATATCACATTACAATCCTTTTTCCACTTTTAGCTACTGCCTGAATTGGGGGTAGGGGGAGTGGAGGTGGTTAATCATCACTCTTTTCAGCTGGAGTGCTACGAAGATAGGAGATAGCTCAATGGGACAAAGATGATACTAATAGGGAGGATAGAAAGATATTCTCTTGATTGAATTCTAGAAGCTTTTACCTTATGACTTCCTCAAAGCCTCAGTCCTGAGGTGGTTTGTCACCTCCAGGCAAAAGAACCCTTTCCTTTTAACAATTTTTTTTTTCTTGATCAAAAATCTCTTCCTTTGTGTGATTTGTTTCTTTTATTCAGTCATTTTCACCTCCCATATTGCCTTAGGATTCTTATGTAGATGAAAAAAAGTTGAAAAGCATTTGGTGCTCCAGAGTCACTTTATCTTGCTGGGTTCTTCATTTGCAATCAAGGTGTACTCATCTCCCCCATTTTCTAGGGTGGGGAATATTTGTTTTCTAACTAACATGTTTTCTCTTTCCCATTTCATTGTCTACCTCTGAAGACCTTCAGGTTCACTAGGACATCTATCTTACATATACTGTCATAACCCTTTCAGTTGAACTGAGCTCATCAACGGGCTTAAAAAAATTAGAGGGTTTTGTACTTTTCATTATTATTCATTTGAAACAGATAAATTGATTTTAAAATTTTATATTTACTATTTGATTCTTTTTTTTTCTCATTTTTTAAAAAGGAGGCAAGAAAGCCTCCCCCCAACATCAACCAGCTATACAAAGGTAAGGCCCATCTTTTGTACCCCATATGTTCATGATACATTTTCCATGCCAGCTTTGCTGTCGCCCTCCATTTTGCAAGTACAAGTTAACTATAAGGGTCATCTGGAAGTGTTCTAGTTAGTACATTAGAATTCATGCTACAGGGTTAATTAGTTCCCACACTTTAATGAAGCTCTGCTGAGGAGAGCTCATCTATCTTGGAAGAAGTACCTCCAGAATCAGAGTAATGGGGTACAGGCTCTGGAAAACTCCTTGAACTCTGAATCTTCCCATTTAATGAGGCATTTGCCTGAGGTCATAAGCTTTTCATTATAGCTAGGCCTAAATCTCTTACTCTTACTAGCCTAGCTTTCCGTTGTGCAGCTACTTCACACCCTTGATCCTATTAAAATATCTATACCCAAATCTGTTAACCTTAAACTAGCCTAGTCCTCCATTGTCATCTCCAGATATTCTTCAGCTGCTTCCCACCCTTAATGTCATTACAGGAGTCTGACCTCATTTAACTCCTCCTCAAGACATTCCCCAAACTCCTTCTCTAGATAATCCCTAGATCTCTCCCACAATCTTTCTGTATATAAGATGCATCTTACTTTTATGAAGGGGCAGAGAATTATCTAGGGCAGACTCACTCTCTGTCAGATTATTCTGGCCCACTTGTCAAAACAAGCTTTGCATATGCTTAGGCTCCTTAAGAGTCTACCCACTAAGGTGAATCTTTAATAAATTTTGCTTTACTTTGGCTGAGAGAAGACTTGAGTCAAATTCATTTGGCAGGACCTGGTGTGTTGGTATTTTGGGGTCTCAAGCACCCCTAAAGCCTACAATAAAAGGACCTAGATTCAAAACCTTCTCTAACATTTATTCCCCGTATGACTTCAAGCAAGTTGTCTAAGTTTCCTGGACTCCTTCCCGCTCTAGAACTATGATATTTCTTGCATTATAAGTGATACAACCCTTGGGTAAGGTCTAAAGTTGACTTGACAATTCTGTCACTGAACAAAACTCTAGTCCAAAACAGGTAAATTATAAATGTTCCCTCCAATCTTGCTTTGGGTGTACCTCCCTCTTGCCAAATTGAAGTATGTTATTATGAGGAGAGAAACCTTGGGATGATCAATATCCAGGAACTAAAGTTAATATGTAAATGTACATTTCTGAAAAAAAAATACTAGATAATAAAAGCTCCAAGCAAAGATAGCCATGCCAAATTTAAGTCAAGGGAATGTAAATTTTCTGTGAATATTTCATAACCAAACATGCCAAGTTTTAGAAAATCTCTGATTCCTCTAAGGGGAATTACAAATCAGCTTGTAAGTTCAGAAGGCTAGAAATTGCTTCAAACCTCACAGGCCATGGAATATCTGCTTAATGTCACATATATCCTATATCTTTTCACTCATTTTAATCCTCTAAATACAAGCACTTGAATAACAGTTACGAAATGAAAGCTTCCTTTTAGTTTCAAGTAAAGAAATATAAAATAAATAGCGAGGCAAATATTTAGTCAATTGTTTTCTACATAAGAGTTCAGGACCTACTTTGAAGCCTTATCATGGCATGGATGTGATCTTCAGTTCTCAAATATTACACCAGCAGAACACAAACTCTAGAAGGTTTTGTCAAGGAGAAAGGCTTTAAGCATTGTCCTGGCAATAGACTCTATCTGCCATATGAAGATGAACTCCAGCTCATTACAGAAATGTTCCTAACCACAAGGCTCACTAGTCAGTTGCAGAAGCAGATATATTCATATTGGGAGTCTCACAATAATAAAACTCATAACCAAGAAATTGCAGCAAAATGGAAAGGATGGATACTGGTCCTCCTTGGAAAGAAAAATAATGAAATTGATAAAGTGATTGTTTTACTTTATTATACTTTGTTACTAGGGAGGATTGTTGGGGAGAGTGGGAGGTTGTGGGAAAGATGAAGAGTAATAGTGATGTAGAAAAAAAGAAAGGGAAACATTTTAAAAACTTAAAAATACATAGAATAGAGCAGAAGATATCCAGAGACAAAGACATGCAAGACTAGTTGGAACTATAGCATCAAACTTATTACATATTCGTTTTTTAAAATTTATTTTAGTTTACGTCATTCATTTCCACTAGATTTTGAGTTACAAATTTTCTCCCCATCTTTCCCCTACCCCCTCCAAAACAGTCATCCCCTTGTATAACCCCTTCCCCAATCTAATCTCTTCTATGTCCTCCTCCATCACTCCTCTAACTTTCCAATAGAGGAAGATGGATCTCCCTTCAACACTGCCTGTGTATCTTAAGTTCCAGTTGGATGTAGTTAATAATAATAGTAATAATAATTGTATGTATATGTATATATATATATATATATATATATATACATATATATTTTTAACATTTGATTATAGAACTTTAAATTCTAGATTCTTTCTCTTCCTCCTTCTTCAGCCACCCCCACTGGAAGAACAAACCATCAAATACAGGCTGTACATATGTAATTACTCAGAACATCTCCACAGTGGGCACATTGTGAGAGACTGATTACATGTCCCTCCTTCCTA
>CM053588.1:83739499-83754510 GCA_028646515.1 Pseudochirops corinnae | reverse complement strand
GGAGGTCCCTGGTGGGGGCGCTCTGACTGCGCTTTCCTCCTCCCTCTCTCTCCCATGATCTTTCTTTTCCCCAAAGAAGGAATCTAGGGTTTGGGAGCTGTTCTTACTTTGCTTCTTATGCTTATTCTTACTCATGGTTGTTCAGTCCGTGATTTTTTTTTTTAAATCTCTGGGGGGTTCTGCTTCCAGAAGGGAAAGCTCTGTCCCAAATCGCTGGGGTCCTCCCAGCTGCCGTAGCTCTCAGGAAGATGCTGGGACTCTTCCTATTTACTTCCGGCTGCCTGGATAATGAAGACTCCAGGACCGAGGACCAAGACGGCGATCCAGATCCAGGCCGCTCAACACGAGAGCTCTTGGCCTCAGAACAATCACTTAGTCCCCCTGCTGTCTGCAGGCTGCGAGTGGGAAGCTGCAACGCGGAGGCGGGTGCAAAACCTCTGCCTTTCGCTTTTCCCCTCTGGAAGCCTTTCGGCCGGACGCTTTTCTCCCCGCAGTTCCCACTGACCTAGTTCTGAACGCTGCTCTCAGCTGCAGCTAATCCGCTCCTCTTCTCCTCCCGTCCAGCCGCCCCCGGTGCACAGCCGCGGCTTCAGGCCAGGCTGGCTTCGGTTTGCAGTGGTGGTATGGTTCCTCGTAGTCAAGCTGACTTTAGTGGGAGGTATCTTTGTGTGCATTTTGGAGTTCTAGGATTGGTTTAGAGTCCTATTTTATGGGTATTTTGGGGTGGCTATGTGAGAGCTGCGATATGTTGCTGCTGCTATGCCACCATCTTGGCTCCGCCCCCTTGTTTGACAATCTTGTCATTATTGACAAGGCATAAAACAAAGAGATGTCTACTTCTAGGGTGGGACCAGTATCCTAAGGTTCATGCAAATTAGGTTAGTTCTGTAAAAGACATTGAAACTCCAGGTGCAAATGGCCCACGAGATTAGGAATAGGACCATTGACTTGGCTGCTTGATCTCTACAGAACAAAATTAGCTAGGACAGGAAGGCCTGCAGCTCAGGTTTCTGACCATAGATCTGAAGCAAAACTGGCATAAGAAACCTATACTCAGCTGAATCAATGCTCTGTCTTGGATGAACAGCCTCCTCTGAATATCTTTTCACCACTATGATTTACTTAAGTTTTCTTTTGCTAATTATTAGGCGGACTATGAATTTCTTATATCGTTCCAATTTCAAACCTGTGATATGCTACTCATCTGCTCAGATTTGACTTTAGCAGCTTTCTGAAGTTGTACAGGGTATCTCCCAAAATGTGGTAAAGTTCTAAAACTGAAGAATTAAGGAACAAGTATTTATTATGGCCTACTATGTGCCAGGCACTTGCTAAGCACTTTATAAATATTAACTCATCTGATCCACCACAATAAACCTTTCAGACAAAGGCTATTATTTACTCCCATTTTAAAGTTGGAGAAACTGAGGCAAAGGGAGGTCAATTGAATTGCCTAGAATCACACGTCTGGTAAATGTCTGAAGCTAGATTTGAATGCAGGTTTTGTCCAGTGTGGTCACCATGTAACTGCCTGTAGACAGAGAGAGAAATCCGTATATGTGGTGAAGCTTCTCAGATGTTGCTGCTTGCAAATAACATTGTATTGATCACATCACTTTTCCCCTCCCCAAATGTAATATCATCTCAAATGATATTGGCATAGGAATTTTCATAGGTAAAACCAAAAAGATGAATAAATATTGTCCAGAGTATAAAATGCAGTTCAATGGGCTGCTTATTGAGTTAGTCTATCAGCAAATATTTTTTGGACAGGCGCTACAGATGGAAAACGGACCTGGTGCAGAATTAAATTAAAAAAGGAGAATTATCTGGATTACATGTGAAACACTGTATGGTACGTTCAGTGACCTAAAACTGCTCCCTGCAGTCAAAGCTCATCATTTCATACCATTATTCTTCCGGTGATGGTATATGACTGCAAATTACAGATCATAATCATCTTGGAAGAGCAAAATTGAAGGTAATTCCAAGGATAATGACTAGAAGAATTATTTGTATAAGCAGGCTGTAGTCAGGCACATGCTGATACATGTCTAACAATTAGCTCTGGGAGGAAATATATATAGGACACACTTTTAAGTTTAATCTGCATTATTAGAATTTCTCTATCACTTTCCTAGGTCTAGAGACAATCAACAAAACAATAAATCAAACTCTGATTTGTAGCATTTGCTGACTCCCAAGGCAAAAATGTTCATACTGAATATCTGTGGAGCCTTTAAAAGCAGGTTCCATCCCAGCTCTGGCCTCCATTACCAAAACCATATATTACAAAGATTTAAAAAAAAAATTAATTAAAATAACGATCAAAGATAGGTCTGATCAGAAAAAAAAGTGAATTGACCACATATTTCAATAAAACAGCCTGAAATTTCCACTGGAATTCATAAAACATTTTTTAAAAATCCAAATAAACACAGATGAAGTTCTCCAACCTGTTGGGAAGATGCTTTGCAGAACATTTATGAACTTGAGATAAAAAAATCCTGTGTAGGGGGAGCCAGGCGGCATAGTGAGTAGAGCACGAGCCCTGGAGTCAGGAGGACCTGAGTTCAAATCTGGCCTCAGACACTTGACACACTTACTAGCCATGTGACTTTGGGCAAGTCACTTAACCCCAATTTCCCTCCAAATAGAAAAATAAACAAATAAATAAATTTAAAAAGACAAATAAAAGTCATTAAGACAAGCAGTCACATTAAAAAAAAAAATCCTGTGTGGGATGCAACCTGTACAGATGAAGGGAGTACCAACATTGTTGAGGCTATGCATTCAGAAAAGTATCAAACTATCCCCAGTGCCTAGAATACTCTGTTTGCTACTTTTATAATTAAATTAAATTTTAAATTTTTATTCTGAACTTAAACACAAAACTAAAAAAAGAAATTAAGATTTGCATATACAAAGTA
The DNA here is from genome assembly GCA_028646515.1 of Pseudochirops corinnae. Taxonomy (NCBI): domain Eukaryota; kingdom Metazoa; phylum Chordata; class Mammalia; order Diprotodontia; family Pseudocheiridae; genus Pseudochirops; species Pseudochirops corinnae. The sequence continues at coordinate 83,751,580 of CM053588.1, read as the reverse complement.
AAACAGAAAAAAAGGATTATATGCAAGACTGTAGATAACTTGTGTACAGCTTATTTTCTTTTTAAAAATAAATAAATTCACCATGTTCCTTTCAAAGTTATGCTGTTTGTTGCCTTCTGGACTGCTTTCTCTTCTATGAATTTAAAAAAATGCTTTTCTGTGACCTTATTCCCTTTCTTTTCTACCTTTGACCATGCTGTGTCTATCTCCTCTTTTCCTCCGTTAGAAAAATGTCCACCCTCCAAAAATGAAAATAAAGACGCATTCCTTATAAATATTTTAATTTAACATTTTAACAGTTTTTCCCTCATCTTCTCAGGATTTAAAAGGGCATTTCAAGGGCAGGAGTGAAAGAGATGACCTGAAATATGCAGCTTCTTTTAAAATGTTGACATGGCCAATGTGAACTGATGTTTTCTTTTTCCCTCAAAGATATTTCCTGATTGGTGTTATAAACTGTTCTATTTAGTGCTAGGGTGGTGCAGTGAGAAGTGCCTAGGATTTGGAGGCAGAGAACTTGATCTTACATTTCTGCCCTTCTATTTAATTTCTCATATATCCTTGGGCAAATCACTTCCCCTCTCTGGGCTCAGATTCCTGTTGTGTGTAAAATAAGGGGCACGGACTAGATGGCCTCCGAATCAATGATCCTATTACTGATCCTAAGAGAAGCACTAGGATAAATAAGGAAGCCTGTTTCTCAGCCTGATCGTGTACAGTGGTAAATAGCACTTTATAAAACTAAAAATGCCCAATAATTATGTTGATATGAAGTGACTGGAAGCTTGTGGTATATAAAGAATAAAGCTAGACATTTAGAATAAAGGATCCTGTTGGAGGGTGACTGACTCACTTGATTTTGTTGTTCTTGCTTCACCTTCAGGAATATCCTAGAGTCAGCTTATACTAGCTCTCAAGAGTCAGTTGTCAAATGTTCGATGTTACATTTACACCTCAGAAATCAGCAAACCCTCAAAATCAGGACTTGGTTTATTGTTCTATTGACTGCCTAGACTTAAGAAAATGATAATAATTAAAGTTGAACTTTTAAATTTAGACACGTACAATTGTTAAACATTTACCAGTCCACCTCTGCTCCCTTTTCTCCTTCCATTGATTCATTAAAGAAGTCAATGAATCTTGGGGTGTGAGGGAAATCACTAGGCTCTGACCCAAATTGTCCTTTGCAGTTCGTCACAAGTGAGTCTTTGACAAATGGATACGTGACGGTAACAGCAACCACAGTGGCATACCTAGGATGACTGCTAACACAGGTTCTTAGATCTGCTATGCTAGGAAAGATAGCTGTTTAAGGGATCAACAATTGTTTTTAATCATATTCATTAGTTCAGGGTAAAAGTTAGCACCCTGAACTTCAGAGAAAATTCAAACAAAAAAATAGAGAAAATACTAACAAAGAAATAAAGACCAACGGACAGCACAGATCAACAGACAGTTCCAACTGCCTAAAGCAATGCAAGCATAACCAGAGAGAGAACCCCAACATTTGGGTTTTTCAAAGCCGGGGGATTCTTTACCAGCTACTCGAAGACTCATCTGGTCCAGTCACAAGAACACTCTTCCAATGACTGAGCCCCAAAGCAAAAAAAAAAAAACAATGCCAAGCTCAGACTATATATATCCTTTTTAGGGCCAGAAGGCATTGCAATGATTCAGTGCCTAATTAGAAATTAACAAAAGATGTAAAAGCCTTCCTCTAAGCAAGCCTCCCCTAAGCAAGCTTCCCTTAATGGGCTCCAGGTGAGGCCTATTAATGGGCAGGGAAGATCTTATTAACATTACAGTAACTTAGACTTAAAAAGTGATGTCATAAGTAATTTGGAGGCGCTAGCAAGAAATGACTATTTAGATAGCAGAAGAGTTCGTGGAAACTATGAGTGTCTACTATGGCACATGAATGTCCTGGAATATTATTGTCTCATAAGAAATGACAAAATGGACAGTTACATGGAGGACTGGAAAGACGTCTTTGAACTGATAAGGAGTGAAGTAAAAAGAGCTAAGACAGTTTATATAAGGAGAATGACATTATGAAGGAAAACAATGTCAGAGACTTTAGAATTCTATCAACACTATAATAAACCATAATGGAAAAGGAGGAAGAGGAGGGTATAGAAGGAGCAGAATTAAATGCTCAGAGAGGAAGACAGAGAATATTCAGAGATGCTTATTGCCCAGAGAAAGACTCAGGGAAAGCAGAAAAATGGTAGGATATAGTGTCTATTTGGGATCAGGTCTAACAGAGAGCAATATTTAGGGAAAACAGGCTTTATAAGAGTAGTGTGATGATACCTTCAGAAAAATCAGTGGTCTTGTAGCACTAGAGACACGAGTTCCTTCTCCATGCATGAACCCTGGTTACAAATTCTTTACATATATACCTCTGGTCTGTCAACTCTTCCCACTGTGAGCATAAATATTTGCGGGACAGTATAGCTTAGATTTATAAATGGATGGTGATATGAATTGTATAGATAATTTTCTTTCAATATATTTCATTAAAGGACTTTGCTTCAAATTAATTTTGTTCTTTGTTAAACTAGTAAAAAAAACATGTCATTGGGGGATCTTGAGCTATGATACTTTGAATCTGGGGTAGCTTTTCAGATGGAGATCCCATATGGAAGTGGGAGTATCCCCAGTTGCTTTATTGTTAATAAAATTATTGTTGCTAATAATAATTAGCACTCTAGGTATCAGGGTCTTGGACTATAAAACAAAGGAGTTGAACAAGATGATCTGTTTTCTGTCAGTTTTTGTTTTTACCCTTTCTTTTCTCCCCAACCTCTTCATCAACCCATTGAATCAAGGACAACCTCCATGGAAAATAGAAAGTTCAGATAGAAAGCTTGAGGTGGGCTTTTATTTGCTTTGTTTTATATTATATTGGAGTACAAGGGAAAGACAGAAGAGAAAGGGCCAGTCATGCTCTTTTGCCTTCATGATGGCATAGAGTATTTATGATTTTATTATCTGCATATAAGCCACAGCATTTTTTTCTTTCTTTTTAATACACCAACTTCTGACAACTTCCACTTGTCAGAAGTCCTCCCTTTGACTGCCTTCTTGAGTCACTACCCAACTGCCTGAGTGAGATACGCTCTCTGAACCCTGTGTGAAGATTCCTCAGAATGAGAAGGGAAAGAAACTATCTGGAAATCAGAGATAGACTTTTGTAAGACTGGAGAGACCTGAGTCCTGGGTTTACACAACCTAGGACCCTTCCCCCCTTCCCCTGTTGTCATCTGCAATAGGCCCTTTTCAGGAGTTTTAGACTTCCACCTTTGCTTGTGACCTTTTCCCCTTACTTGCTTGGCATTTACCAAATAAGGACATGGATGATACCTTGGCTCCCTGTCCCACCTCCCTGCCAACAGGAGATAGTGGTGGGCTTCTTTGTTATCCACCATTGGGTTAGATTTCACGCCAAGACTCAGAGCCCACCTCCCAGCCAATGGGAGAAGGGACAGCCAGGGGGAGGGGGCTTGACTGCCTTAGGATATAAATTCTTGTTCTGTCCTTTGTAAAACACCTCTCCTTGATCCCCACCATGGAGAGGACCACCCTTTCCCTGCAGTGGGGAAGAGAATAAAACTTCCTGTTCCTTCCTCAAGATACCTCTGACTTTTGATTTTTCTTGGGCAGGGGATTTTTGGTGTCCCTGTGCCTTCATGATGGTATAGAGTATTTCTGATTTTATTATCTGCACATAAGCCACAGCATTTCTTTCTTTCTTTTGTTCTTTTTAAAACAGCAACTTCTGACAACTTCCACCTGTCAGAAGTCCTCCCTCTGACTGCCTTCTTGAGTCACTACCCAACTGCCCTTTTGGGGTCCTGCTGAAGAAACTGATGAATGATTAGATAGAGGGATTAAAAAGCCCAGTATGTCTATAAATCACATAGAATTAAGTGACTGGGAGTCCTGAAAGGCAAAATATAAAAAAGTAGGAACTGTTTGTGCTCTAAAGCACCTGGAATCTTATTTGTTTAGAACAGCCAACCCCTAGAGTTGAGGGAATAGATGTCATAGCTGAGCCATGAAATTGAATAATAGTGCAGTTAAGTTTATGCTGCATTTTGGCAATGTGTTTGGGGACAACATGGTGTCCTTCTGACTTGTAAATCTTGTAAGTATCAGTATACAAATCAGATAAAAGTTTCCCCACTCAAGTTTTTAGCTTTTGCTGTGTACTAAGAGCAAGAAATCTGTACCCACTGTTAGCTGCTTTACCTCATTACAATATTTTTCATCAATAACAAAATTTCTGCCTAAGGTTAAATGCGAATAAAAAGCAAGATTATCAGACTATAGTTGTAATGAAATTGCACATTAGCAAGGAAATGTGTAAAGCTTCAAATACATACATATATTGTATATGCATACACAAGCATACATTTATATAATAGACAGTGAAACATTAAGAATTAATTAAATAAAACAATTTTAAAAAGCAAGCTGAAAGTTTCTTCCAATGTGTGAAGACATTTATACATCCTTATCCATTGTTTGCAACCACATTCATTTAATTGCCTATACTCCTTGCCTCTACTTGTTCCCCTTTCATATCCTGTTTGATCACTTTAAAACTCCCTCAGCTAAAAGCACTCTCTCCAAGGTTAGCAATGATCTCTTAATTGCTGAATCTGATGGCTTCTTAGTTTAGATTAAGTGTGAATAATGAATCCCCTGAGGTGATCCCATCTATTTGAATTTGCAGGAGTTGAAGTTATAATTATGTAAAGTACGGTAATTGGTTCTAGCCCAATGTAAATATTCACTGTAAATTTGAATAATTTGACCACTTAAGGGGATTCACTATTTCAACTAATCAAGATATAGCTATATTCTCTTCAACACATACTACACTCTAGAGAATCTGGTCTACTTGTTATTTCCCATTCATGACATTCAATTGTAATGGTAATGGAATTTAAAGATCCCCCTGTATTGGCTTGATTTTCCAGTCGAGTGTTAGAACCCAGAGCTTGTGAATCCCACTTGTGGGATAGACTTGTTGACCTGAAGAGAGAGGGTTGAACTGGGAGGAGCTGGTGCCGTGGATTTAGAGACAAGCCCAAACAGAGAGAAGCCAGAAGAACTTTTGGGGAGCAATGAGGAGACAGAAAGAGAGGAGAATTGCCAGGGGCCAGGGTTGCTGAGAGACAGCTGAGGGCCAGTCAAATCTGTCTAGGACTTTTGAGAACTGTCACCTGGAGCTGCCGAGGGCTGAAGAGGCATGGCTGTGATGCCGGTATTTTGTTTGTCTGTTTTGATGTTGTTTTTCAGATTCCTCTGCTGGTGAAGGACAGTACTGTTGTTGCAGGGGTCTTGGAAGCTTGCTGTTGGTTCAGAATCCCTGAAGAAGGATTTTCTTGTTGTTATATATACAGAAATTTTGGAAGAGGATCTTGCTGATGTTTTCAGGGGTTCTGGGACTGTTCTGTAGGCAGAGAGTGACTTGATGAGGACACTGGCAATGTATAATTTGGTTTTGTAAAGCTTTGTCTCCCCAGGAACAGAGATTGCTGAGTTTGCCTCTGGTCAAGATGAAGAAAAGACCTCTCTTTGGATGTTTAATGCTGTGATGATAAGCTGGTTGTAGATTGGGGTAGCTTGGGGTAGATGGCCTTTGTGCTCTTCACTGCCCCTTTGAGAAAATGCTTGGTGGTAATGGATGGTATTGTAATTCAGTTGTGATCCAGGGGGGTGGGAAACTTTTGTCTTTTTTGTGCTCTGTGACTGACCAAATGAATGTACTATGTTTATGATTGGAAACTAATCTCCATTTGAGAAGAGAGATTTTGTGACTGACTAAATGAATGCACTGCCCAAGAATGAGCTACTTTGACTATTGAATTATACATGATGAATATTATATTTTGATTTTCTCTGTTCTGTGTATATTTTGCCTTAATTTGTCACTGAATAAATTTGAGAGTTACTATGCTGGTATCCCGAACCTTGGAAGTTGCCTTTGCTTGGCATTACATCAATCTACTACCCCCATGCTTTTGCACTGGCTATTACCCATGTCTAGAATGTACTTTCTCCTCATTTCTCTCACTTCTATTTTGTAGACTCCCTAGTTCCCTTCCCAAGGATAGGTTCAAGAACTCCTTCCTACATGAGATCTATCATGATCACTCTAGCTACTAGTACCTCATAAAGTTCTTTGAAGATATTTTGCATTTACTTATCTAAATTCATGTTATTCCCCACCTTTCCCAATGGAATGTAAGATTTATGAAAGTAATCACTCTTGTTTTGTCTTTATAAGCCTTGTTGTTGTTGCTGTTCATTATATTTAGGAAGGAAATTCAGTTGGAAAGCCCTCAAGAAAATATTCAGAATTTAACATATCCAAGATAAATTTTGGGGGCAATGCAAAATGAGAGTGGAAGAATTGTAAGAGAGATTAATAAAATTCTTCCTGTCAGCCTTGTCTTGGTACGAATTAATTAATTTACTGAACAAAATTTTATTAGAAATCTACTATAAGGAAAGCATTGTGATAGATCACTGGGGAAGGCAAGATGATACATATTTTGGAGAAAAAGTAGTCTCTACCTCATGGAGCTTTTAGTTTAATAGTAATGATAATGAGAAGTAGTAGAGGCAATGGATTTGGTGTTATGGAAGACCTAGGTTCTACTCCTACCTTTGACACTTACTAGCTATATGACCATGTGCAAGGCACTTCAGCACTTTGAGTCTCAGTCTCTTGATTAGCAAAATAGAGGTATTTATGCTTGCCTCTCATGGGTTACTGTGAGAAAACCTTATAGTGCCATATAACACATCAGTGATTATAGCATGAGAACTCATGCAGTATTGTATGCTAAAAGCAATAGATTGATATAAGATACATGTTTTTATGAATCTTTGCATCTACCATGGAGGTAAGTGGTAAGATCCTACTAGTAGGCAAGTTACTTCCTGGGAGGAAGTTGGGTAATTAGGGAGGTACATTAATTCTATCAGGATAATTGGGTGATTGAGGATGCTTTAAAGCTAGTTCTCCTTCTAGCATACTAAGGAAAGACTGTATGCCTTGTCCACATGCCCCTCTTACTTTCATCAGGATCAGGATAAATATGATCTTGGTTAACTTTTTATTAAGGACAAACAAAAACATGGACTAAAAAACTGAATGTAAATGACTTTGAAACAATGAAGTATGATGCATTAGACTCTTCTAACAGTTGCCCTACTCCCTGATTAACAGACAAACAAATAAAACCAAGTATATTGCAACTATTTGGTTTCATGTAGACCTCAATGTCAGCTGCAGTAATTTTGCTGATTGTTTTGAGCAGCAAATCCTCTAATGTCCTCAATCATTTCAAGGATTAGCCAGAGCTAGAATGAGATGCTGCTGGTCACGTAGATGAATCATGTCAATCTCTACTCTTCCCTCTACCAGGTATTGTTCTCTCCACAGGAGCCCCAATTGTTTGGTGTCCTCTCATTAATCATTGAAGTTTTTATGTGGTTGGAAGAAGACATTGCTAGCATGTCATGCCTTCCCTATTGACAGAACAGTTGTCAACAGAGGGAGAAAATCCACTTTCCTTAAACAAAGAAATGGTTTTTTGTTCTTTGTTTTTTTCCCTCTGCCAAGGAAGGAGTAGCTAAGCTAGAGAATCAGTCATTTACTTGTACTTCCCACTACTTTGTTCCTCTTCTCCCTGACTGGTGCCAGTAAAATGGCTCTATTCTCTTTTCTCTACCCTGGAAAAGTACTTGAAAACATTTGTTTTAGGCCAATACCTTTGTCTAGAACCTTTTTTTGTCAAATGGTACCTTTGATTTCATTGACATAGGGAACTTTTGTGAGAGAATGCCCTCTATCAATACAGATTATTGCCTACTCTATAATTTATAGTTGTAGTTGCTTGGGCCACTGAGAAACTAAGTGGCCCATAACCACTAAAGTGGTCATATAGGGCAACTCGGTGGCAAAGCGGACAGAATGCTAGCCCTGGAGTCAGAAAGATTATCTTCCTGAGTTCAAATGCCTCAGACACTTACTACCTGGGTGACCCTGGGCAAGTCACTTAATGCTGTTTGCTTCAGTTCCTCAATTGTATAAAAAACTAGAGAAAGAAATGGCAAACTACTCCACTGTCTTTGCCAAGAAAACACCAAATAGAATCATGAATTATTTGAAATGACTGAAAGTGGCTGGATAACAACAGCAACAACAACAAGGCTTCATAGCTAATGTGTCACAGGTAGGACTTGAACCCAGAGCTCCTTGACCCTGCAACCAGCTCTCTATTACACCCATGTCAGTCCTTGTCTTCAGTGTAGGACTGAAGAAGAAGAAGAAATATAAGCACAAAAAAGGCAGATGAGCTGTAGAAATTTATAGTCATCTCAATGGAAAAACATCAAACTACTTTGGTGAATGTCAAAATATATAAAATTTTTAAATGACCCATGATAGAGTCTCTTCTTTTTACTAGAGGCAGCTACAAGTGGCACCATGGAGAAAGCACTGGGTCTAGAGTCAGGAAGACTTGAGTTTAAATCCAGCATCAGACACTAGCCATGTGACCTTGGACAAGTCACTTAACTTTTCTTTGCTTCAGTTCCCAATTGTAAAATGGGACTCATAATAGTATCTACCTTTTTGGGTTGTTTGAAAAATCATATGAGGCAATATTTTAAAATATACTAAAATGTTTAGTAAAGTGTCTGGCATATGATAGATGTTTGTTTCCTTCCCTTCTTATTTTCCCTTCTTATTTTCACTGTATCCTAAGGTTTTCTGTTATCAGGTCTCAAGTTTTAATTAATGACTACTATATTTTTTCCAAAAATGAAAAATTAACCTTGAGTTTTTTTGTTGTTTTTTTTTATGACAAACCCAGGGCAAAAATGTGATGATTTCTTTTGATCATGTAAAGCCCTTCAAAACCGAACCCCTCTTTTTTCTTATACTTTAATACCATCCATCCATGCTACAATCTGGCTGATTTGCAGTTCCTCAGACACACGTTCCATGTCCCATCTTTATGCCTCTGTAAGGCCTACAATGCTCTGCCCTAGTCTCTGCCTCTTGGATTCCCCAGCTTCTTTCAGGACTCAGATCAAATCCCATCTTCTATAGGAGGTGTTCCCCACTCCTTCCAGCTGCTAGTGCTTTCCCCTTTGATATTTCCTTCCATTTACTCTGAATATATTATCACTGAATTATTCATATGTTGCCTCCTCCATTAAAATATTAGCTTCTTGAAAGCTTTTTTTCTCTCTGTGCTTCCCCAACACTTAGCACACTGCTTGTGATATTGTGTTTGACAAATATTTGTTAACTGATTAACCTTAAGAACAGGAAAATAGAGGAAATTAAAATGCCTCAATCGGGGGTGGGGCACCTGTGGCATGGTTTCCCACCCCTAGCACCAAACAAAAAGGAAGATGGATACTGATAGTTCTCTCTATCTGGATTCTGAAGGACAGGGTTGAAAGTGTGGGGAAATAGCTCAGTTGTTAGGATGGCCAATAATGGACTGTTCTCTCTGCATTGTATATAATTATTTGAAGTTACAAGTGATGAGAATGGTAATCATGAAATGTACTTGCATAATGCTTTCATCTCATTCGATCTTTATTGAACCTGTCAGGTCTGTGAGGAAATTATATCCATTCCAAATATGAGGAAACAAGACTTGGGGACATGAAGCAGCTTGATAAAGGTAACCACCAAACTGCAGAAGTGAACTGACACTCGGGTTTTCTGATTCAAAGTACCTGCCCTTTCCACATCCTACAGAGAGGCATCTTACTAGAATACAACATTCATTTCAGTCAATCAGTCAACAAGCATTTATTAAGCACTTAATATATATCAGGCATAGTACCAAGCACTGGGAATACAAATACAAACAAAGAGACGATAATTTCTGTCCTCAAGAAGCTTACATTCTAACAGGAAGATGATGCATAAAAAGAAGTTGAAAGGGGGCAGGGCAGAGATGGTACAGTCTGGGAGCATGATGGATAAGTTGAGAGGAGAACTAGCTGGTGGGAAATGAAGAGGTCTCTGGTCTTGGTGCCTTCCTTCAATAAAGGTTTTGAGAGGAGCATCTGTCCACTACGTGTGTGCTGGGGTGGAGGATTGGGGTTAAGGGGAGGGAAGGAGTAGGGGCGAGTTGCTGAGGGTATTTTAGAAGTATAAGTTTGTGAGTTCCAGGGTGGAAAGGATCTTACAGGATGTGAAGGTTTCTGGGGGCTAGGTACAAAGGAGTGTAGCTTGGTCACACATGTTCATTTCATCCCACTTTTCACATGCAAGTAATAATTGCAATATTTTGTAGTTCATATAGTTCTGGGCTATTGTGAGGCTCAAGACAAGACAACAGATAGGCAGTACTTTGCAAACCTTAAACAGTGCTTTACTAAATAAATACTAGCTGTTGTAAGCCTAAAGTTGCCAGTCCCAGTCTGATGATTATTTCATCCCCTGAGACTTCCACAATACCATTGCTGTGTTCAAGCAGTGTTTATAGAACAATACAAGAGTAGATTGTAAATGTTTAACAATCAGACTGGGGTGAGAGTGGGAGTGTGAGAATATAGGCACACGTACTTTCCTATTTAATCTGCATTATTAGCACTGTCTTAAGCCTCAATGATCAACAAAATTAAAAAAAAATCAAGCTTCAATTTCTAGCTATTACCAATTTCTGAAATGCAATAATCAGTTCTTGAAAGCTAGAGTTGACTCCAGTACAACCTTGTCAGTTCCACCATGTGTCTTTCCATTACTCCTTGAAGAGTCTATAATTTTGATGTCTATGAGATTAGAATGTTACATGATTGACAACCATTAAGCATATCTGAAAGGAATATCTAACAAAACATGTACTAATTTGAAAGAGATCAGACAATTGTGATTGGAGAAACACAATGGATCAAAGAATTCCTTGACTCACATGTGAACTTGAATGAGGAACATACCATAGTCAGTTAGTCCACATGTATAAAATTCAGATAGGTACTACTGATAGACCACAGTACCACAAATTAAATAGGAATAAATTGGGTTAGATTACATTTAGGAAATTATCTCAATCTGCTTCCAATAACAAAACTCCAATTTGTTTTTTACATGAATAGTCCTCCAGAAGTGGTTATGCAATTTGCAACTAGTAAGGCAATACTTCTTACGATCTTCCATAATCCTCTTCTATGTTTTCAAATGAGTTTACCCTTTAAATTGGTATTTCTCTTAACTTCTATGTCTCTTCATTTGGTGAAGAGACTGACCAAATATTTGAACTTTTCATTGTATTAACTATTTTGTGTCCATTAAACTTTTCTAAGAAAGGGTGGTGCTCAGTTAGAACATCTCTGAGATACCATCTCATCCTAACAGATTGGATAATATAGAGGGGGCGGATCCAAGATGGCAGTGTAGCAGCAGCAATATATCGCAGCTCTCATATAGCCACCCCAAAATACCCATGGAATAGGACTCTGGACCAATCCTAGAACTTCAAAACGCACACAAAGATACTTCCCACTAAAGTCAGCTCGGCTACAAGGAACCATATCAGCACTGCAAACCGAAACCAGCCTGGCCTGAAGCTGCGGCTGTGCCCTGGGGGCGGCTGGGCAGGAGTTTCAGAAAAGCCTCTGAGGTGAGCGTGATTAGCAACAGCTGCGAGTGGGGATTGTGAAAAGGGGAGATAAGCGTCAGGCCAAAAGGTCTCCAGAGCGGAAAAGCTAAAGGTGGAGGTTTTGCACCCGCCTCCGCATTGTAGCTTCCCACCCTTGGCCTGGAAAAAGCAGGGGGACTGAGCGATTGTTTTCAGATCAGTGCTCTCGCGTTGAGCGGCCTGGATCCGGATCGCCGTCTTGGGCCTCGGTCTTGGAGTCTTCATTATCCAGTCAGCCGGAAGTCTATGGCAGCCGGGAGGACCCCAGCGAATTTTGGGACAGAGCTTTCCCTTCTGGAAGCAGAGCCCCACAGAGATTTTAAAAAAAAATTCACGGTCTGAAGAACCATGAGTAAGAATAAGCATAAGAAACTAAGTAAGAACAGCTCCC
>CM053588.1:83701121-83738999 GCA_028646515.1 Pseudochirops corinnae | reverse complement strand
CTATTGTACAATGTGAAAGTATTTACAGATCCTATACATGATTGCACGCCACCATGAGGAGGGGGGGGTAAGGGAGGGGAGAAAATCTGAAACTCAAGTGATTGTGGAACTGAATCTTGTAAATTAAAAGTAAATGAGTAAATAAAAAAAAAAAGAAAGAAAAAAAAGTAGAAAAGAATTAGATCATAACCAAGTGGTTATGACTATGGGTTAACCCTCCTAACCCCTCAAAGTATAAAGAAAATTACACAATACAATACAAAATTTTGTTATATGGAATTAAAAAAGATTTTGTACAAATCAAATTAATGTAGCTTGGGTAAGAATAGAAGTAACCAACTGTGGGAAAAATATTTCTATCATATATCTCTAAGAAGAATCTGTTATCCAAGGCATATGGACAACTAATAGAAATATGTAAAGCCAAAAGGCATCCCTTAGTACATAAATGTTCAGTGAAGTGAATGAACAATTCCCAAAAGAATTATAAACTAGCAGCCATATCAAAGACTGTTCCAAATCTCTAATAGACAAATATAAATCAAGCGTGAAATTTCACATCACAATCAATCAGTTTGGAAATCATAACAAAATAAAGAATGATAGTGTTTTTTTTTTTTTTAGAGATATTATGGAAACACATATTGTAGTGCTTTTCCTAGAAGTGATAGAGCCATTGATGGAGCCATTCTAGAAATCAATTTGGAATTATATTAAGAAAATTATACAAATTTCTATACTCTTTGGCCCAGACAATCTTGTTATCAGATATATATCCACCAAGGTGAGTGACAAAATATTGTTCCCACATAAACAAAATCCATAGAAGTACTTTTTGTAATAGCAAAAACTGGAAACACGGTGGGTACCCATCAGTTAAGGAATGGCTAAACAAGTTATGGTACATGAGTGAAAGGGAAAATTAAGAATTAATATTCATGAACACAGAGAAACATAAGAAGACATATGAACCAATGGAAAGGAAAGAGGATGAGCAATAAAAACAATGGCTACAAACAATACAAAAGGAAATAACAACTGAATTCTGGGAAATTTTCACTCAAAAAGGATTTATTAAGCTCTCATTACATACCAGACAGTGTGCTAAGCAAAGGGGTTAAAAAGAAAGGCAAAAGTAGTGTCCTTGCCCTCAAGGAGCTTATATTCTAATGGGGGTAATGCATTTTCATATGGGCAATAAACAAGATAAAAACCCTCATTTGGGGAAGGCATTAGTAGCTGGTTAGAGGGAAGGGAAAGAGCGTCTATAGGAGTTGGTGCTTGAGGTAATTCTTTTTTTTTTCCTCTCTTTAAATTTTTTTTTACAAATACTATTGCTTTGTATAGAATCCCTGGGAGCTCGCTGGAAGCCCTGAAAGAAGATTTTCTTGTTATCTGTTTATAGAAGTCCTGGAGGAGGGATTTGGAGATCCTGGGACTGTACTGATGATTTGTGTTGAGTTTTCAGATGTTGTATGTGGGTCTGTATTGATTTCACAGGGAGATAGTGAATTGATGATGGCATCAGCAATGTACATGAATGCTGTTTTGACTCTGTTAAGCTTTGTCTTCCCAAAAACAGAAACTGTGAAGGATTTGAGGTGGACTGGACACTATGAGCTTCAATATGGAATGGGAACTGGACAAGGAACTGGATGGGGAACTTGGTGAGGAGCTGAGAGCTGCCTACCTTTGAATCCAGGTGACAGTTGGGTAGATTTAGACAGGAGCTGGGACTGTGGAAGAGGAACCAAGGAAGCTGAGAGCCAGCCTTGAATCGAGATAAAAAGACCTCTTCTTGAGTACTTAATGCTGACTGAGAAGATCATGATTTACTGTGACATAGGGGTAGAAAACTTTGACCTTTGTACTTTGTGTCCCTTAAAGAATCTTGCTCCTTAGGGATGATTGAGTTATGGACTTACTGAATGATTGTACTTTGTGTCCCTTAAGGAAGATTGTTCCTTAAGGATGATTGAGTTAAAAACTTACTGAATGATATCTTTTGTTTAAAACTATGTGACCACTTTGGGGAAAACTATATGGCCACTTTGATGGTAAGTTGTTATGTTATAACATTGTGAATGCTGTACTTTGGTTTCTGTGAATGTTTTGCTTTAATGTACTGCTGAATAAATAGAGAATTCACTACACTATATGACCAGAACCTTAAAGCTGTTCACAGCAGCAGTCCTCTGGAAAGCTGCTCGTGCTTGGCTTTACACATACATACATACATACATACACATATACATACATACATATATACATACATACATAAACATATACTTTCCCTTAGAAATTCAATTCCTAATCTTTTTGTTTGTGCATCTCTTTTTTTCTCTCTCTCCAAAATTCTCTACTTTACTTCTACCTGCTACTTTGCCCTCCTATTACTTTACCTACCCCTGCTCCAACAATTCCTCCCTTATCTTCCCATTATCCTAAATCTTACTGCCTTTCTATACCCCCCTTTAACCTATTCCCTCACTCTCCCCTTACAAGATTCCTCCTTTATTCTCTCCCCACTCTCTATCCTCTTAGAGTTTTCTTACTTTTTAAATTTAGATTTTTATACTCTTACATATCTATCTATCTATCTATCTATCTATCTATCTATCTATCTACCTACCTATCTATATCTATATCTATATCTATATCTATATCTATATCTATATCTATATCTGTATCTATATCTATATCTATATCCATATCTATATCTATATCTATTTTTTCCCCTCTTAAACCCATTCCTGATGAAAGTAGGTTTCCGGAACTAATAGCCCCATTCCACCAGATAATTCCTCTGTATTGGTTCTTTCTCTTGCACCTAATTTGTATAAGATAATTACTCTTTTAGCTATTCTTGAATGGTTTTACTTTTAAATGTCATATCATACTTAGGTCTAGCCCAATCTTTCTTATAAGCTACCTAATTACCAGTAAGAATCTTAAACACAGGTTTCACATTTTCCATACATAAAAAGTAAACATTCTATCCTTATTTAGTCCCTTGGAATTGATTACTGGTATGTACTTTATATTTCTCTTGTCTCTTATATGTTGAATCTTCTATTGAGTTCAGAATTTGTTTGTTTGTTTGTTTTTTTAACAGTCCTGAAAATCTGACAGCTGATCAAATGTCCATTTTTTTTTCCATTCAAAATTATGTTTACCTTTGCTGGGTATGATATTCTCAACCAGAGGCCCAGTTCTTTTGCTCTTTGATATACAGTGTTCCAAGACCTGTGATTTTTTAGTGTTACCAACTCTAGGTCTTGTGTAATTCTAATTGTGGTATAATCATATGTAAATTTTTTTCTTGTTGCTTGTAATATTTTGTCCTTTATCTGGAGGTTTCAGAATTTAACTATAATATTCCTGTGAGTTTTCCTTGTAGGATCTCTTTCAGGTGGTGATCAGCAGATTTTTTTTTTTTCTATTTCTGCTCTCCTCTCTTGTTCTAATGCTTCAGGACAATTTTCTTTAATTATTTCTTATATTATTGTATCAAGATTCTTTTTTTAAAATCAGAACTTTCTAGTCCAGTTATTCATATGTTTTTTCTTCTTGATCTGTTCTCTAGATCTGTTGTTTTTCTTTTGAGATGCTTCACATTTTCTTTTATTTTTTCATTCTTTATATTTTCTTTTTTATTTCTTCTTCTCTTATAACTTAGCTGGCTTCCCTTGGCCAATTCTGAATTTTCAAGAAGTCATTTTCTTCCTTAAGATTCTGGATCTCTTATTCTAATTGGTTGGCTTTTTTTGTCATCATCTTCTTGTTTTTAGTGTATTATTCTTATTTTTCTTTTTAATTTTTTCTCAATCTCTCTCATTTGATTTTTAAAGTATTTTTTAAAGTTCTTCAATTAATTCTTTTTGGGCAGGTGACAATTTAACCTTATTCTTTGGGGTACAAGAGGATTTCTTTGCTTCAGCATGCTCTTCTGAAGATGAACCCTCTTCTTCTCTATTCCCATAGTAGCACTCTATGGTTGAATTTCTTTTCTTCTTTGCCTGTACGTTAAAAAAAAAAAAATTGGTTTTTATAATTACCTCTAGTCCAGGGGTATAAGGGATGGTGCCTCTGGCCTCTCATCTTCTTCAGTTCTCCCCTATGACTTTGAACCCAAACCAAGACCTCTAGTCTCCTATAAGCGTCCACAGCCAGGCTACCTAAGCCCACCATCTAGCAATGATGCCAGTCTGGACATTGTTCTGAGCTGGGACATTGGATTTGATTTAATTTGCATTTCTCCCATTAGTAGAGATTCTAAGATAGTTTTCCCTTATGAAAATGAATAACTTGGATGTCATGCTTTTGGAAGATGCTTTTTCACATTCTTAGATGGTTTTAAGATTGATATTTGACTCTTCTTAACAAGTCAGATCAGTTCCTTACAGATCTTGGAAAGGAGAATTTTCTTAGAGATATTTGGGGCAGAAATTCCACCTGACATTTGTGCTTCTCCAACCAACTGTGGATCCAGCTCCATACCAGATGAGAAATCCCTGGACACTTTTGACTTGAGCACTTTTCAGAGGCTTACCAGTTTATAGCATAGAATCTCCCCAAACCTTGTCTTCTCTCCTCCACTCAATCAATAGTTCCTTCCTCTGAGACTGGATTTCTTTTGTTATTATTATTATTATTATTATTAGTTTTCAATATTCACTTTGATTTTGAGTTCTAACTTCCTCTTCTTCTTCTCCTCCCCCCTTCCCAGGATGGCATGCAATCTGATACATGTAATACATTTATAATCTTATTAAGAATAATTCCATATTAGTCATATTGTGAAAGAAGAATGAGAACAAAAAGAAAAAACATGAGAAAGAAAAATTTTAAAAAAGAGAGAAAATAGTATGCTTCAACCTGCATTCAGACTCCATAGTTCTTTCTCTTAATGTGGATAACATTTTCTATTATGAGTCTTTTGGAATTGTCTAGGCCATTGCATTGCTGAGAAGAGCTGTCAATCAAAGTTGGTCATGGCACAATGTTGCTGTTCCTGTGTATGTACAATGTTCTCTGAGTTCTGCTCCCTTCACTCAGCATCAATTCATATAAATCTTTCCAGGTTTTTCTTAAGTCTGCCTGTTTATCATTTTTTGTATGAAACAGTAATATTCCATTACACTCATATGTGACAACTTGCTCAGCCATTCCCCAATTGATGGGCATCCCCTCAAGTTCCAATTCTTTGCCACTACAAAAAAAAAAGAGTTACTAAAAATATGTTTGTACATGTGAGTCCTTTCCCTTTTTTTTATGATCTCTTTGAAATATAGGTCTAGCAGTGGCATTGCTGGAACAAAGGTTATACACAATTTTATAGCCCTTTGCTCTTCAGAGTGATGGGATCAGTTTACAACTCTAACAACAATACATCAAGTGTCCAATTTTCCCACATCTTCTCCAACATTTATTATTTTCCTGTTTTGTCATATTAGCCAGTCTCATAGGTGTGATGTGGTATGGATTTGGATTTCTTTGGGGTGTACTTTTTGACTTTCAATGATTTCTCTTCCTTGAGTGTAAAAACTCCTTGTGACCAGAGGTTTTCTCTTTTGGTATAGGCTTCCTCAGAGAATGGGAGAGAAAATAGCCCAGACTAAGCTCATCTTAAGCCTTTCCAGGTGGTGGATACTTGAACATTTGTTTGTCTTCCTTTATTTTACCCCTAATCAAAGAGTCTAGTGATATCCCTAAAGAAAAGAGCTTGGAGTCAGGAAGACCAGGTTACAAGTCCAATCTCCATCTAACAACCATTGCTTGAGTCTTCATCCTAGAGAGCTCCAGGGCAGTTACAATCAATTCCTGTTCCCATTTTCATAGAGGACAGGCCAGACTCAGTGTTTCAAAAGTTATCTTTGTAACTACTATAGTTCTCCCCTTTTGGGAGGGATGAAGTCTTTGAATCCTCTTCCCTAGTTCTTCAGACAACATGCTAATAGAGTAACTTTCTGTTCCAGGCCACGTTGCACTCACTTGCTTCTCTCATGAGGCAGTCTCTCTGTATGTTTTCTCACTGAATTCAAAACTTCTTGGCTTGTCCCCATTAGCCTTTAATATTCCATGTTAAGCCCTAGATTTACAGAATTTTTTTTAGTCTGAAGGAGTCACGACAGCTGGGCTCACTGTAAACAGAACAACTGCAGTGTATGGGCCCCTTGAATCTGTTTTGCCATCTGAGTTTTGGACCCCAGCTGGAATCCCCCTGAAACCTCCTGGAGCACCTTTGTATTTTAATACCTGATTCAATCTCTATATGAATTAAATGACTCAAGGCACCACTCACCTTGAAATGATTTCTTTCCCTGAGATTTCTCATTCCACTTCAAGACAATTGTTATTACTTTTTTGCAGACGGGCAATTGGGATTAAGTGACTTGTTCAAGGTCACACAGCTAGTTTTTTGTGTTAAGTATCTGAGGCCGGATTTGAACTCAGGTCCTCCTGACTCCAGAGCCAGTGCACTATTCACTGCACCACCTAGCAGCCCTTTAAAATGATTTCTTTTCAATATTTAGCCTATGTTTACTAAGGCAGTCCTTCTTGTTCCTTCTTTAAGGAGCAGTACCCTCCACCAACTATTAACAGAAGATTACTATGTAAAGATCCCAGAATGGATTCATAGAATTGGCCACTACATCTTCTTTCTCTTTTTCATTATGCTTTACATTTTTTCATAGAAAAAAAAATGCTCCTTTAGAAGTCACTGATAGACTTTTTGAATTCACCTCTTCAGGCTAAGATTACTTTTTGGAAGTTGTGATCTTTAAGAGTGATTATGTTATTTCATGGACCAATCTCACTTGGAATTGCGTGTGTGTGTGTGTGTGTGTGTGTGTGTGTGTGTGTGTTCATAGTATTGCCAGTATACCCCTGTAACATTTGAAGATAACTTTACTGAGGCTGTACAGGTTTCAATTATATGTGTCACTAAACCTGCACTAGGTCTTCAAACGAGTTATCCTCCTAGTGGGGAATACAAGGGTGGGATACAGAAGATAAGAAAATGAAAAAAATAAAGCATAGAAAATAAAACTATACTAACTTTGCCAGATTATGAAAAGACAACTGATTTTATTTGAACTGAATTACATAATATTGCCAAACTGAAATTACATAATATGTTTTTGGTGGTTCTTCTCTGGAGCAAATAAACAAAATAATGAACTATTCATTTCATTTCACCCTTATGAAGTATTTTTTCTTTTAATTTTTAAAAATTTTCCCTAGTAACTTGTAACAATTTTTAACATTCATTTTAATAAAATTGCTGAACAGATTTTTTTTTAACGAGTAACTTGGACTATAATCATATAGATTTTACTGAATTGATTTTTCTAAATGAGTAAATCAAAATGAAATCAGTGCATAAGTTAAATTTCCTGGGAACCTGGGAATTTAATAATTTCTTATGGCATATTACATCGATTTACCATAATTTGTTTAGCTATTCCCCAATAAGAGTACTTATTTTCCAATTTGTAACTTCTGTGAACAGAGCTGCTTTAAATATATTTGAACATATATGTCCTTTTTCCTCTTTCTTTGATCTCTTTGGGATATAGGCCTCGTAGTGATATATCTAGGTTAAAGGGCTTACGAGGTTAGTAACATTTTGGACACAGTTACAAATTGTTTCCTAGAAAAGCTGGGACAATTTGTAAGTTAACCAACAATACACTAGTGTGTCTGTTTCCTGACAGCCCCTCCAATTTTTTTTATTTTGTTATCTGTCAGCTTGCTAAGTGTGAAATGAAATCTCAAAGTTGTTTTAACTGGCATATTTCTATTTTTTAGTGAATTGGATAATTTTTTATGTATGGTGGTTGACTGCCTATCCATAACCTTTGACCCTTTATCTACTGAGGAATAACCCTAAGTCTTTTCAATTTGTAGTCTGCTTGCTAATATTTTATTTGAAATTTTTTAACTCAATGTTCAATTGGGACATTGCTATATAGTTTTTTTCTTCTTCTTTGCTTTAGCTCTCCCTAATTTAGAAATCAAGAATAAATTTGAAGGGTGGCTAGGTGGCACAGTGAATAGAGCACTGGCCCTGGAGTCAGGAGGACCTGAGGTCAAATTCAGCCTCAGATATTAGACACTTACAAGTTGTGTGACCCTTGGGCAAGTCACTTAATTGCAATTACCCTGCCCTCCCCCCTCCAAAAAGTTAAAAAAAAAAGAATAAATTTGGATCATACATTGCAAAGGTGACTTTTTATTATTGCAAGGAATTTTTGTAATATTGGGATTAATTAATCTTTGAATATTTGATGAAATTCTGTAAATTCATCTACTCTTGAGTATTTTTATTTCCTTTGCATATCACATATGGTTTGTCCAATTTCTTTTATGCTATTAGGTAATCTAAGTAGTCTATTTTTTGTTAATCTGGCTATTTTTTGTTAAATATTCATTCATTTCCTCCAAGCTATCATTTTTGTTAGCATGTAATAAGATAAAATATGTTTTGATGATATCCTTTATTTCTTTTCAGTTATTGGTAGTTCTTTTTCATTTTTGATATAAATTATCTGGTTTTCCTCTCTCTTTTAAATTGTTTATTTTATTAGTTTTTCTTTTCAAAAAGCCAACTTTTAATTTGTCATTTCAAAGACCTTTTTGCTTTTGATTTTATTAATCCCTCTCTCTTTTTTTTAATTTTGAGAGGTTCTACTTTGTTGCTTAGTTGGGGATTTTTGGCTTTTTGCCTCTCCATGAAGTCCAGGGTCAATTTAGCGTTTGTGTTTTTCTAATGACATTGTTAACTCATATTGAGTTTGCAGTCCACTAATCCCCTCAGTTCATTTTGAGAAAAGCTACTGCCTAGTTATGCCTTTCTGAACTTGTTCTTGGAAAGGAACTTTTTGAACCAAAGTCTAAGATTTTACATATATCCTATTCAAACTTCTTCTCCTAAAAGTCATTTGAATTTTCTACCTTGCAAGTACTTTTGTGATCCTGACTGGTATTAACCATCATGTTTGTTGTGCTTTCTTCCTCCTTCACCTTTGAAAATTTGATGAGCACACCATATATGTCTTTGTCCAACTCACTGTTAAATTAAATAGCATAGAGCCAGGGACAGATATGTTGACACTCCATTGTATTCTACATTAATAGGTAATGATAATAGATGGCATTTATATAGCATTTTAAGGTATGCAAAATACTTTACTTGTGACATCCCATTTACTGTTCTTTGAATGTGTCCATCCAGTCAGGTCAGGTTCCATTTAGTTACATTGTCGTTCAATCTAGGAATTTCTATGTTTCAGGAGATCCATAGACTTGATTGGACGGGTGAAAATTACATTTTTGTTTTCATTGAATTTTGGTTACCTTTGAAATCCTATGAATTTTATTTAATGCATTTAAAATCTTTCTGAGAATGGGTCCAAAGGATTCCTCGGGTTGCCAAATGGGTTCATGACACAGAAAAGGTTAAGAACCCTTGAATTCTTAACTGTAGTATTCCATGTTTCTATCATAATATGAAATGAATTCATGACAATTCATGAGATGAATTATTAAATACTTTGCTAAAAATATAGGTAAACTATATCTATAGCAGTCCCCTGATCTAGTAGCTTTGTAATTTTAATTTAGGATTCAGTTATCTTTATGCCAATAAAATAGGATTTGAGCTATTCTAATTTTTTGTTTCACAGAGTTCTAGAGGGAAAAAAAAAAAAGCATTTGCCCTAACTGGAGGAGAGCTATCTTTCTTTAGAGATATAACTCGTTCACTTTTGGAGCAAAAAGTCTCATACTCAACCATCACTTCTTCTTTTGCACTATCCAGAGTTCTGTTTTGTCTTCTAAAAGATAAATGCTGATCATTTAAGCACTATAAATTCAAGTGATTCTAAGTAAGCATCTCTTCTACAAATCCTTCAATTTTATTAATGAAAACATCATTAAAATGAGCCTTCTTGAGATTTGGGTTGGGTTTTTTTTTGGTCATTGGAAACATAGTGATCTGAGATGGTTTTAAAATGAAGATGGCCCTAGAGAGTAAAACATGACATTCTGATTATTTCTTAGTAAATTGTTAATCCTTAGGTCCCATTCTACTTGAATCACATTGGTATGGGATCTATCAAATTGGTAGCAGAGGAAAAAAAAATTATTGACCTGGGAGAATCATCAAATTTATCATGAATGGCAAGACCTCCTTCTTGGAAGGCCAGTGTTTGGCCTTTAACTTTACAGATTTTTTTTTGTTGGGTCCCTTGGCAGAGAGAAAAAATGTCTGCTTTAATGATTGATCAACTTGAAGACACTTCTGCAGCTGTAGAGTTGGTGGGTAGTTAGCACATATTACACATGGGATTCTTTGAGAAAGAGTCAATTGGTCTTGGCAACCTGGAAAGGTAATCACTTAGTGCAAGCATAGTGGAAGGAATCAATTGGACTGATTGAATTTGGCCTTAAGTGAGCTAAGTGGAAAAACTGGATGGCTAATAAAATGGAGGGCCCATAAGCATGGATCAGATTATTGTACAGGGGAAACCCAAGTGAAGGAATATGGAGGCCTAGAGAACAAATTAAAACTCCATGAGGTAGTCTGAATAGTAAGGCTTGTAGGAGAACAAAGACTGGAGTGGAAAGAAAAGTCATTTAGGGGACACAATTTTGAGATTTTTAAAGAAATAATTATAGATCAAGTTCCGGGGTTCATTTTATTAATAGAGAAGCTTTATGATTTGCTACCTTCCTTCCCCATTATAGGGTTCAAATATTGGGAAAAATGAGAGTTTCCTATAAGGAACTATGTCATGGGCTGCTCAGTGTCCAGCACAAAGCATGATTGGAGATATGAATAAGAAATGACCAGGCCATGTAGGTAGTTCAAGAAAGAACCATGAACTCCATTTAATGATTCTTTGAACAAGGTTTTTAAAGATCCAAAAGACAAAGATTCAAGTATTCTCATCAATAAGCTGTTTATTACATCCTGCAATATTATTATCATTATCATAGTCTGATCATAACAATAGTCTCACATCCTGGAAGCAGCCCCGATAAAATCAGGCTCTTTAATTCTAGGCACCAAAAAGTCTTGGGAAAGCCAACAAGTCTTTGGGAAGTCAGTTAGCCTTTTTTTCACATGCAATGCACATCTCTGAGAGCTGGCTTCCAAGCCTCAGGCCAAAGCTGCATTCTCAAAGACATGTGCCTAAGAGCTGATCCCCCCCTCCACCCAAATCAAATACTTTGGCTTTCTACAGAACCAAATTTTCTATTAGTGAAGTAAATTTTTACATTGAGTACCTTTATCAGAGTTACTACATTTTATTTCATATTTTTACGATGCTTGCCTCACTGTTTATCATGAAGGTGCTAAAAATGGTAAATAAAATTAGTGATTGTAAAGTGTTAGCTGTGAAAATTAACATTTCCCTTTCCTCCTCCCTCCACCCCAAGAGACTTATTTCTTTAATTCCTAGTAACTAATCATTAAAGGAAATAATTATGGGGCAGTAAATTTGAGCAACTTCTGGATAAGGAAAACAATGGGAAAATTTCTCTCTCATATCTGATTTTCAGAGGTTATATTCCATTCTTAGTGGTAATTCAAAAAAGCAAAAGGATTTTTTCCACAGGCCAACAAAAGGCAATTCTTTCTCACTGAACAAAGGCATCACTGATATAAAAATAATAAGAGAATAGAAGCCATTAGGGATCTGTCTGGTTTCTTATCCACACTCCCAACTTACAGTTAGAATACCAATTACATTTAATCTAGATATTTTATTAGATTTTAATAACATCTCTCCTATGATAGCTTCCAACATGAACTTAATTGTGATGAGTTTTTTCCATTTCTGAAATCCTACTGAAATCCTACTTTCTAAAATAGGATCTAATAGGTTCTATTTAAGATGACATACTTTTTATGATTCTACTGACACATTGCCATGGGAACATGGCATTTTTTTCAGAAACATTTCCTTGTAGCAAACAAGCAAAGAAAAAAAAAAAACCACTCTTTTTTCCTTAGCTGAGGAAAAAGTTCATTCTACTACCATGGGAAATTGTGACAGCATTTAAAAACTAACATTCCACTTCCTTTCAATCAGTATGCTTTGCAGCACTATAGAAAGAGTAAATTGATTAAAGTGTGGCCAGCATCAGATTTGTGGATTTGAGAAAATGGTTTGTATTCCATTGAACTGCATGGATATCAGATTTGGTCCTTGAGGTGAAGAAAAGTATATTTAATGGGCTATACTTTTTTTTAAAGCAATGCTTCAGCTTAATGTTGGAAATGATGTGTATTCTCATATTAATGCATGGAAGAGCATTTATATAACAGGGATAAATGTCCTTGAAATTTAACTAAATTATTCAAATTCCTCATAATAGGAAGCCTAAAAACACATAATTAAAAATAAAATATGAAATTTTACATCCTATTATTTTCTGGAATAGTAGTGAAGAACTGTTTTTCTTCACTAGAAGGTCAAAAGTTGCTCCAAAAGTTGCTCCTGGACCCTGTCAGGTAAGACTTAGCTGGATAGTGAAAATTATGTATGGAACGTTAAAAGAAAAAGAAATAAAAAGATTGTTTTCTCCCAAATACATGAACCACTTCAAAATATGAAGTATTTGATTTCCCTCATTCTTGTTAACCAGAATGAACCGGCCTCTAACCTGTGGATGACTGGAGCCAAATAGAGCAAGACAGAGACAGAATAGTTGGGAATCAAACAGAAGTTTAATTTCAAAGTGAGGGAAATGGCTTGCAAGCAAGGACACAGGCCAGGGCCCTGACCTACTGGGGAAACCCTAGGCAGTGTAGGGAGATTTCAATACTTATACCAATGGTTACACAGTGAGCTGTAGCCCTGACAATGAGGGGGTAACAGCAACAATGAGGCAAGTTTGATTCATAGCAGAACTTTGTGACCAGAACATGGGTACTTGTCTGAGATTGTCTGGTGCTTGTCCAGGCTCAGAGACTACCTGGTGCTGGTCAAAGAGATAGAATAATTATATTATTTTGCCAGTGGGTGAGCACAAAGGATGGTTGTTACGCCAAGCTCAGGGCATAGCTTGCTTACTGGGTCTAAGCTCTCAAAAATAGGGTGTCCCCTAATATCTTGATATTTCTACCTTTCAGCCAAAGGAAGGGAGTCTGAAAGAACCTCTATCCTTCTCTACAATAAAGGAGAGGCAGGTATAAACCAAGATGTCAAGAGAAACTAGCTGGACCAGGCCAAGAATTTGAGTTGAACAGGTCTTGTCTAACCATTGCTTACTTGAAAGCAGAAAACATGTGAGGCTAGGTTGCGGGAGTGCAGTGGCAAGAATGTAACAAAAGGGAAGAAGAAAACAAACCTAGGACAGTATACTCAAGCTCTCATCCAGAGTCTCAGGACACTTTTCTCACCTGCATGTTAGCTGCTTGAGGTCCCTGGAAAGTTTCTGCCATCCACTCAAGAGCAGGGGCTTTCTCCACATGATCCAGGAGTATAAATCCACAAGTTTGACCCCGATTGTAGTAGTCAGAAGGACATGGTGGAAACTCTTAGAAGACATAGGGGTTGACAATCATGAGAAAACTCCTTACATCAATCTTTGGATCTGAGTTTCTGATGAGCATAGCATAGGTCCTTAGTTAAGAGTTTCTAAATAAATGTAGGGATGATCCAGCTTCCCAGCCATGCAGGGTTAGGTTCAATCAATGTGATAAACTTTTTCTCACAATTCCCATGATTGCATAATTACATTAAGTAGGGTCACATTAATGTTACAGTATAGATCAAACTATTTAGAGGGCTGACAATGGACTAGTTTTGAGAAGGTAGATTTATATGTCATCAAGGTAACCAAGAAAACAAATGTAAACATCTTGAAACAAAAGATGAAAGCAATACACCAATTATCTCCAATAATAATTAATATCAAGTTTCCATTTATTCTAAAAACCCATTCTCAGTGTTCATTTAATCAGCAAGTCTTGAGTCTCAGATGTTTCATGTAGTAATCTGGTTCCTAGATATCTTTTCTTGGGCAGTAGGCTTTAATCTCAGGACGGTTCTGAACGGGGTCCTGCTTCTCTGGCTCCAAATCTAGAGGTTCCTAGATAATTCTGTCTTAGTGTAATTTAGAATGATCACTTAAATTTGGTTTTCCAATTTTGAAACTTCAGATAATTTGAGTTTATATATCATTGTTGTTTCCATTTTTACCTAAATCCCACACCTGCTATGAGAATCTTTTAAAATTCACAAGGGTCCAACCGTAAAATGAGCTTTTCTGCTTTTTAAAATTATCAGACAGACATTTTCAAAATGGGAAAAATATTTTCCCCTTCTTTACCATTGTTATTACCATTATATGTAAAACCCTTAATCCAATTTTGAGAACTTATTACTAAAACATACTTGAAGCATGAATTTTCATGACAGATAAATTTTGGAAGTCAATCATATGCATAAGTTTATATCTCTTAGAGAAAATAGCTTATTCCTGTTGCTTTCCTCAAAATTTACTATTCCGTTTCTTTAGAAAATTTTTTACATCTTTATCTTATTACCTTGTTTAATCATTTCCCCCTTAGGAGAATATCATCCCAATATTATAATTTGATCACAAATACAGGTTACAATTGTAAGGTGTTCCTGTGTGCATTCTATAACAGTAACTCAGAAATGTCCCAGTGCCAACCTATTATGTAATAGATTTAGTATGTACTTATAAAACTTCTTTATTATAGAAATTTACTATTAAAGGAAAAGAAGGACGTGGTTATGACACTGTCATATATTATAACGGGGGAAAAACTCTCTCAGCTCTGTTTGATTCCAGGAATGAGTCACATCTGACAGCTAATCATTTAGTCACAGGGTGTTAAAAGTAAGAATCAGAATTAACCAGGTGGAGAAATTTCCTTTTCAGAAAGGAAATAGCACAATGGGGAAATAGAGTCAAGGCAATCCTACCTTGGGACATGCCAAAATCATCCCCAAAAGCAATAAAGTAATTATGTGATTTTGACAGAGGATGAGATCATCCAGAGGATAAGTGCAAAGGATTGCTGTTATGTCAAGCTCAGGGCATAGCTTGCTTGCTGGACCTTAGTTCTGGAAAACAGGGTGTCTCCTAATATCTTGACAAACTCAATAGTATACTTACTTTCACTTTTATCAAAACCATCTCCCAATTTGTCCTTATTCAGTTGAATATACAAAAGCAGTGCAATGAGTTTCCCTCAGAGCCACCATTATCTCAACTATAGCTTCCTTAACCTAACAGAAACTGAATAGTATCTTTTTAATGCCTTTAATTCTAAATGATCTTACTTGAAGCAATAGCGATAGTTGATAATCATAATTAAATAAAATATTAGGAATTGCTGTTGGACTTAAAGGATTGGGGCACCCTATCCACTCTCTTTTTCACTAAAGGGCCTATTAGCCCTGAATGTGGCATATGGTCCAGACCAGGTTTGGTCCTGAGGAAACTGGCCTCTAATTCAAGGTGTTAGTATTCTTCTTCTCACACTCTTAAGCTCGTTAAGTTTCTCCATCCCCTGTACACCAAGCCTCAGGAAAATTTTTCTTAAGATTTAAGCATTGGCTTATGCCTAGATCTCCCAAAAAGTATAGTAAAAAGATTCTCAATCTACAGTTGGAATTAGGTATTGAACAGGTGAAAACAGTTAGGTGATGAAATGGTTTGAGTGTCAGGCCTATAGTCAGGAAAATTTCTCTCCTTAGTTAAAATCTATCCTCAGATACTTATTAACTGTGTGATCCTGGGCAAGTCAGTTAACCGTCTTTGCCTCAGTTTTCTTATCCATAAAATGTTCTGAAGAAGGAAATGACAAACTGTTCTAGTATCTTTATTAAGAAAAGCCCAAATGGGGTCATGAAGAGTTGGTAAATGACTGAAACAATCGGACAACAAAATGGAACAGATGTTTCCTCAAAAATTGCTTGACAAATATTATGCCATTTTGATTCCTGCAAAACCCTGACAGGTAGATGTTATTATAATTCTCATTTTATAGATGGAGAAATGGACACATTCAAAGCTTAAGTTATTTCCTTAGAGTAACACAACCAGTAAGGGCCTGATTTAAATTCAGGTCTTCTGGACTGCAATCTAGCACTCAGTCCCCTATACCACCTAGCTACTTAGGTATAGATTTATTACACACAAAGGAAATTCTAAATGGAGAACACTCAGATGTATATATTCAACACAAGCAAACAAATAAATGTCAATATTGCTACACTTAGTTGAGAGATTGTCACATAAAACTATCTAAACCCAGAAGTCTTCAGGATTTCTTATGCATTTTATGTTCAATCAGAGCTCTGCACTACATTCCTCAAAGTCCAGGTCTACTGGCAAAATGGGTCAAGGTAGGGCTCACACTCTTTTTGGTCATCATCTTCAAGGACTCTTGGATTTCCTCTTTGCCATCATTCAGCTCCAACCAAAGATACCTAGGGTTTCTAAACCTTTCAGACTCACTATGTTGTCTCTAACAAGTCCATCTCAGAATATGTTTTCCTAAAATCAGATTAGAATAAACACAAATTGACTAGACAAAACTTAGACTCAAGTTGTCTTAGAGAGGATATGTGTTTTATTGACCACTTACTCCTGATTGTGTAGCAAGTTTATTCTGGATCCCTCTTCCAGAATCAGACTGTCTACATCTGTCTTTCAGAATTCTACTCCTTCTAATTAGGTAATTTGCTATCAGTACACAGGGCCTTTCTTGTGTATACCTGAGAAGGTTTTTTAAAAAGCAGTTTCCTTTCTGATTTAGGAAGAGTGTGGACTAGGACATTTAGAGAAAGAGGCTAGCTCCACTTGAGGCAGGTTTTGTAGTCATGTGAAAAAAAAAATAATTCCAGCACATAGTGAGGACACCACGGGAAGGATTTTAGGAAGGAATGATAAGGATACCTGATAGCTTTCCACTGTTTGCAGTGATGAATTTCCAGATCAGATATATGCATAGCAAAATGTAACCAGACAACACAAAGATAAATGATTTTTGGATTATCTATTTTCTTGGGTTTTTCCTGTGCTGGTGCTTCTCCCTTCTACACCACCAGCATTAGCAAATGGACTCACTGGATGTTGATAAAGAAAGTAGACTGGGAATTTCACCTTGGAGACAGAGAACACTGATTGAAAACAGAACCTATGTACATAATAGTAAGGGGATATAGTAGTAGGAAGAAAACAACAATTTCTTAAGGGCCAACAACTTTCTAAGCATTTTACAAATATTCTCTTATTTGATCATGCAACCCTGTTAGCGGACATGATATCACTACCCCAATTTTGTAAGACCTATCATTTTATTGACATAGAAGAATTCCTTCTACCAAAAAAATAGTTGTGCCTTCTCAGTGATTAAAAAGACAAACCCTCACAGAGTTACTCATAGCACTGAGAGTCTAATTTACTTGCCTAGAGATGCATCACCAGTGCATGTCAGAAGCAGGCCTTGAACCCAGATGTTCTGCCTCTAAGACCAGCTCTATTCGTATGATTTCTCAGCGTATGAATGAAATCTAATAAATATCATACTTCCCAGGACTGCAAACATCTGTGAAACTGCTCCAATTAATGCAACTATTCCTTTAATGTAACAGCCTCCAGCTGAGTATTATTTCCACAGCTCACAAGTCCAAGATATGTAAAAGGACATCCAGATTTCACTATGGGGTTTTTTATCTGGATTTTTATGAGGACACATTTTCCTTTTCACTTTTTTCCTATTGTCACAAGCAAGTATCATAAGTGGACTCTTAGGGAGTTCTCTGCTTAGCTGTTATAACACCCTCAAAAAAAAAAAACCGATAAAAACACAGAAAGGCCTGAAAGAGACTTTGTCAGCCAGGTTGGA
This sequence comes from Pseudochirops corinnae, assembly GCA_028646515.1. Lineage (NCBI taxonomy): Eukaryota > Metazoa > Chordata > Mammalia > Diprotodontia > Pseudocheiridae > Pseudochirops > Pseudochirops corinnae. The sequence goes on along the minus strand of CM053588.1, from coordinate 83,721,091 downwards.
AGGGCTAGAAAAAACCCTGAAATCTATAATGTGAACTATAAACATGCTATATATTGACTTTGCTGTAGATTTGATTGAGAATGTCAGCATATTGATTTAAGGAAGAATCTCCTTCCTTAAGGATCTTGGATGAATAATGACAACACAAGAGATCAAGAGCATCCATTCACTCCTTCAGCAAACATTTATTAAGCATTTCTTATCATGTACAACATTGTGTTCAGCCCAGCAGGGAATACAATTATCAATAAAAACAATTGGTGACAAAGTCAAGATGTTAGAGTAGTGAGAAGAAGTACAACAAGCTTTTCCCCAGATTCATTCAAAGAGATCTATAAATATGCCAGACTGAATATTGACGGGGAAATCCAAGAAAAATCCACATGGAGCTACTTTTGCCTTCCAGGTCAGTGTAGGGAAACAGAGAAATTTATGGAGACTAGGGAGTGAGTAAAGCCAGGAATACTCCAGTACAAGGGAAAAGCTGTGCACCAGGGCAAGAACAGATCCCAAGACCACAGCAGGGAACAAGTACTAGCTATTAACTTTGTCACTCACTACCCAATTCTGGATTATAGATCCAATATGGACTGAGGAGGAAATCTGCATCTAAAGATGGCATTCAAGGGCAGGGTTCAGTCACCTGGCCCTAGGCTGTGTACATAGAGAGGAGGAAGTTCAGTAAGGAGTAGCAGCAGTGTGACTTATATTCCAGGTGCAGAGCAGGGTTTCAGTTCCAATTTGTAATCCAGGCTGAAGTCTGCAAAGAAATAGCCAGGGTAAGAATCCCAGATCACAGGAAAGTTTGCATTCCTGTCATACTGAATCAGCAGAGCTTCCCTGCTGGCTGATAGCTATTGAGTCCCATAGCAATCTAGTGTTGCTCAGTCCTAAACCCAAGTCAGGAACTTGCAAAGCTAACACCAAGGAGGTGGTGATCAGTCTTCTCTGATTCAGATCATTTTGTGAGCACTGCTAGCTTGCACATTACCAGCCTGAGCTTTTCCCCAATAACCTAGAATAACACAACACGCAATTTCCCAAGACAGAGCAACAAGGTCAATCTAGACCTTCTCTCCTGAAGTGAGTAGATCCTGATCTTTGTTTAAAAAGATTGTAAAGTGTTTTTTTTTAAATGAAGAAATGAGTAACAAAGAAAGAATACATAAGGAAATTAACAGTGTGCCACAGGAGGCACAAAATCATATTCAAGTAACAAACTCCTTGAAAATTATAAGGAAGGGAAGCATATAACTTCATAAGACAAGAAATATTAAAACAAAGTCAAATGACTGAAAATAGAAAGAAAATAGAAAATAGATATTTTATGGTAAAAAACAAACAACTGACCTGAAAAATAGATCAAAAAGGAAAAATGTAAGGTTCATTGGACACACCTGAAAATCACAAACAAAAAGAGAACGTAGATATCATATCTCAAGATATATTAAGACTGCCGATATCTCTTAGAGCCAGTTGACAAAGTGGAAATAGAAGGAATACTTTGGTCCCCTTCCAAAATAAACCCCCAAATGAAAACTGTCAGGAACATTATAGACAAAATCCAAACTTCTAAGTCAAAGGAAAAGTCTTGCAGGCAACCGGAAAGAAAAAATTCAAGTACTGAGTAACCACAGTCATTTTCACACACAATTTACTGTTGCTACTAGAAAGATGAGGAGAGTTTGCAATACAATATCCCAGAAGAAAAAAAGGGTATAGGCTCATAGCCAAGAATAACTTAACTAGAAATTATAACTATAATCACACGGGGAAAAATTAATCTTAAATTAAATAGAGGACTTCCAAGCATATTTATTTTTGGAAGGGGACAGTGAGGGCAGGGCAGTTTGGGTTAAATGACTTGCCCAAGGTCACATGGCTAGTTGTTCGGGTTTTTGTATGTGTGTCAAACGTCTGAGGGCAGATTTGAACTCAGGTCCTCCTGACTCCAGAGCTCTATTCACTGAGCCACCTAGCCGCCCCCCCCCCCCTTTTTCCTAAGCATTTTTCATTAAAAGACCAGAACCGAACGGAACTTTGAAGTTCAAATAGAGAAGTTAAGAAAAACAAAAAGGTAAAAAACAAATAAGCAATCATGAAGGATTAAGAAAGGATAAACTGCTTATGTTATAATATTGGGAGATTATAATGTGTCCTCTTTGAATCCCATCATGCTCATGGGTCCCAATAGGAATCTAATTAGACAGAAGACAGGAGGAGTTCTATTACGTCTGAATTATCTTAAAAGAACTATGGAAAGGGGGCAAAGGAATACATTGCAGGGACAGGAGGAATGAAAAGGATGTTTAGGGATATTAGGGATATTAACTCCCTTAATCAGGGTGCACACATAGAAGTCTATAAAAATAAAGAGGAAGCAGAGGAGAAGGTGATACTCGAACGTCACTCTCATTTGAACTAAGCAAAATAGGAACGATTACACACACAGAGTTGGGTAAAGAAATGCTTTTAAATCAACAGAGAAATAGGGGGGAGAGGAGAGAAGGGAGAAGGGAGAATTACAGGGAGAGTAGATGAAGGGACAGATTTGTCTTATGTCATATATCTATATGTATGTATGTATCTATCTATCTATATACACACACATGCATGTTTTGTTTGATTATGCATGTCTGTAATGGTGTTTTCCCCCATTTGTTCTCAATTAGGGAGAATGGAGAGAAAAATTCATATTTTTGCTTATCGAATTTTTTTTTTTTGGAATTTTTTGGAGGGGAAGAAGGCAGGGCAATTGGGGTTAAGTGGCTTGCCCAAGGTCACACAGCTAGTAAGTGTGTCAAGTGTCTGAGGCCAGATTTTAACTCAGGTCCTCCTGATTCCAGCTGGTGCCCTATTCATTGCACCACCTCAGTATCCCCTGATTTTTTTTTTTAATGCAGAAAAGCATAACTTATTTAAAAAAAAAAAACTAAACAAAAGAAATAATTTCTGCCCTCAAGAGTTTATAGTCTAGGAGCAGGAAGAATATGAAAGAAAAGCTTTGTACCAGGGAAAATGCATTTCATATGGAACAAATCCAAGTACCTGTAGCTATTTTCTATAGCTAACGTTTTTAAAGTGTTTAAGGTTTGCAAAATACCATAAAATATTAACTCATTTGATCCTCACAACAGTTCTATAACACATGTGCTATTTTATTATCTGCTCTTTACAGATGAGTAAACCAAGGAAGACTGTTAAGTGGCCTGCCTAGGACCAACACAGCCAGCAAAATCTGAGGTGGGATTTGAACTCAGTTTCTCCTGATTTCAAGTCTAGCACTCCATCCACTTTATTGTCTAGTTAGAGAAACTATCTGGATCCATAAGGACAAGGACACCCTGCTGATGAAAAACCATGAAAAACCAAATAATCCAGAGAGATTTATCAAGACCCATTTCCATCATTCAACAGGACTGAACATTGGGTACAGCAATGTGCTATCTTGCAGTGTTAGCTTCACACTCGAACTCTCTAGAATAGATGCTTTCCAAGGTTCTGAATATTCCATCCTGAGAGAGAAGAAAAGGTTTCCCTGTGTTAACTATTTTTACACAGCAAATTCTTCAGAACAAAATAGAGAGCTATTGTATATGGGCTTGATAAATGTAGTTGTGTTGCATTTAATTGTGGGATTTAGGAAATTAGTTTAAATTTCCCAGTGTCAGTTTTGTGAAGTCAATCTTCTCCACCTTATATAAAAGGAACTACTTGTTTGACCACATCAACGTGCAAATGTAAGTGGATGTACATTAATCTTGGCACAATTTTCTGGCTAATCTCAAATAGTAAGACCTCTCTGTCAACAGCTTGAGACTTCATAAGAAGAGGAGTGGGATTCAGGATCCCTGTATCTGTTTATGAGCTACCATCATTTCTTATCAGATTTAATTTTAAACTACATGTTGTACAAGTCTACCATTCCATAGATGAATATTAAAAAGTCACGTAGGTTCAGATATATTTACAAATGAATATATATACAATATTTGGGCACAAAATGAATAGATGAATTAGACAATTGGAGTTGTATCCAACCAAATTGATCTACCACTGAACTGAGTTCTCTGAATTCAGTATTTCATCTCATTCTATTGTATCTTTGTATAAGTAGACTCACGTGACCAGAACAAACTCCCTGCTCACTTTCATCTCTTAAAGGCCTTAAGTTTTCTTAAGGCCAAACACCAGTACCATCTCCTAGGAGAACCTCTCCTGATGTCCCTTGATTTTGCACCCCTAACGTTCTTGAAATTATTTTATTTTCACTTCTTGATGTGCATGTTGAATCATTTTTCCAGCAGAATGGATCATTTTTCCTTTTGTCTTTTTATCCTCACTATTTAGCATAGTATCTTACACATAGTAGGTGCTTAATAAATGTTCATTGAAGTGTGTGGCTACATAGTTGCCTTCTTTGTATAGAGGAGTTAAACTTTTAATTACACGGTGCTATATGAAAGGATTAGTGGGCAGGGTATCTTTGTTCCTTTTATCAAACCTTCAAAATAAGTATGCATATTTGGTGTCTTAAAAGGAAGAGCTTTGCTGATGCAAACAGCATGAAAGCTCAGTGTGAGCACCCAGGGAGCAACTGTTTGACAGTAATTAAATGCAACAGTCAGTGTTGATTTGGTTATTTATAGAGTCCAAGACCATGTATATTCTATGAAAAATACAGGTGTAGCAAGTTGAATTCCTAAGTTGCCTTTAAGACAGAGATGAGAGCAGAAGGAAAATTATATATTTGTGATTAATCCATGTGTACCTAATACATGACAGAATGGATGAATCTGCATGAGGAAATAAATGGGACAATTAAGGTAGGGGAGAGAAAGAATGTAGCATGCAATGCACTGCAATGGAATAAAGAGGTTTTTCTCTACTAGTATTTCTTTCAAGGTTAAAGGCCAAACACAAACTAGAGGTCAAAGAATAATTAGCAAATTCACAAATGTTGCTTCTTTTCTGCCTCCATTTTCCAAGACAATATTTTTATTATTATAGAATCATAGATTTTGAGAGTTGGAAGTAGTTTTGCAGCCATCTAATCCAACTTCTACATGCAAGATCCCCACTATAGTAGGCCTCATAAGTGGTCATTAAGCTTCTCCCTAAAGACTTCTAAGAAGGGAAAACTCAATACCTGTTAAGGCAACTCATTCCACTTTTGAGCAGCTTTAATTGTTGTGAGGGGTAGGTAGGTGGTGAAGTGGTGAGAATGCCAGACTTGAAGTCAGGAAGACTCATCTTTGTGAGTTCAAATCTGATCTCAGACACATAAAGGGGCAAATCATTTAAACCTCTTACTTCCACTCTTCATATGTGAAATGAGCTGTAAAAGGAAATGACAAACCACTTCATTATCTGTGCCAAGAAAACCCCAAATGAGGTCATGAAGAATTGGACACAACTGACCAACAAACAACAATTAATTGTGAAGTTTTTTCCCAGAAGTTGTTTTCCTCTTTTTTGTCTTCTACCCATTGTTGCTCATTTTGCCTGTAGGAATAAAAGAACAAGTGTAAACCCTTATCTGACTGATGACTCTTCAAATATTTAAGATAGCATATCTCCTTGACCTTCCCACCACACACAAGCTTGACATGGTATGTCATGTCCTTTGTCAGACTGTGAGCTTCTTGAGAGCAAAGTCTTTCATCTTTCTTTGTATCTCCAAGCACTTCATATAGTACCTTGCACATTTAGGCACTTAATAACTGTATATTGAATGACTATTGGCTGACTCAAAAACAATTTGAATAAGATTCTCCTCTTGCTCATCATCATCATCGTTTGCCTAAGGTTACACGGCTAGTGTCTGAGGTCACATTTGAACTCAAGTCTTCCTGATAGGCCCAGTGATCTATGCACTGTACCACCAACTGCCTTGCCTACCATTACTCAATGCTTCTCACCTACATGGGAAGTAGAGCTGGCAAGAACTTAGGAGGAGAGAGATCCCAGTCATCTAGCTTCCAGCTTTGAGAGAAAACATCAGATTCCAGATTCTTTTCAAGGAAAGTACCCTGAAGGGAAGAAAAGATCTCTGGGAAAAAGCTGACAGCTGAAATGCAGAGGAGCCCGCAGTTCAGTCATGTCCTATCACCAACTCATTATACTAAAGACTTCAGGGAATTTCCTCTAGGGTGAGATCTCTATCTGTTTGTGTCAATATTATTAAGCACCTACTATGTGCCAGGCACTGTGTTAAGCTCTGGCAGTACAGAAAGAGGTAAGAGATGGTCTCTGATCTCAAGGAGCTTATAATCTAATGGGGAGACAGCATGCGGACAAATATTTACAGAGGCAGGTAGGTGGCACAATGGATAGTGGCCTAGAGTCCACAAGATCTGAGTTCAAAGCTGGCTTTAGATACTTACTAACTGTGTGACCCTGGGCAAGTCACTCGACCCTGTGTGCTTCAATTGCTCATCTGTAAAATGAGTTGGAGAAGGACATGGCAAAACACTCCACTATCTTTGCCAAGAAAACCTCAAATGGGGTCACAAAGAGTCAGAAACAACTGAACAACAACAAACTATATACAAGAGAAATAGGACATAATTAATAGAGGGAAGGCACTGGAATTAAGAATGGTTCAAGAAGGCTTCCTGAAGGTAGGATTTTAGTTGGAACTTAAAGGAAATCAGGGAGATGAAGAGTCAGAGAACATTCCAGAGAGAGGACATTCCAGGCATGTGGGCAGTCAGAGAAAATGCCCAGAGATCAGAGATGGACTGTTTGTTCATGGAACAGTCAGTAGGTTACTGTGACTGGATTGAAAAGTGCATATTAGGGAATAAGGGGCAAGAAGCCTGGAAAGTATGGAGGGGCCTAGGTTATGAAAGACTTCGAATGTCAAACAGAACATTTTGTATTGCCTCCTGGAAGCAATAGGGAGCCACTGGAGTTTAGTGTGTGTGTGTGTGTGTGTGTGTGTGTGTGTGTGTGTGGTGACATAATCAAACCTGTATTTTAGGAAAATCCCTTTTAATGATGAAATGGAGGATGGATTGAAGTGGGGAGAAACTTGAGGCAGGTAGTTGCCTGTCTGTTGATGTATTGCTCTCTCTCTCTCTCTCTCTGTTTCTCTCCCTCTCTCTCTCTTTCTTTCTCTCCCTCTCTTTCTCTCTCTCTCTCTCTCTCTGACACACACACACACACAAATACACACACATACGCACACACACACACACACACACACACAGACACACACACTTTGAAACTGACCTTCAGTGTGAGGGAAGTCAAGCTTTGGATATGTAACTTAGGGCACATTTTCCCCATTAAGAGATAGCAATCAGAAGTGCAGCTTGAAACCAAAAATTACCTCCCCTAGACTAGCAATTTTTTTTTCAGAGGAGGCAGAGAAATATAATTTTAGTCTTCTACTATTTCTCTGAAGAGAACAGAGTGGCCAACTTCTGACCCCAACCTTTCTTTCCCTCCTAGCATGCATCAAAAACTTCTTGAAGTTGGGGAGGGCGTGCATAAGACCCTACAGATACCTATTCATACCTCCTTATGATTCACATGTTAGGCCCATGTGGATAGATGCAACCTACCTAGGTAACCCACAGATACCTCTCTACAATTTTATCTATATCTATATATCTCTAGTTAGCTCTAGATCTAGATCTAGCTATATCTATGACACTCTTTCATGAATCCCTGTAGCCAAAACATATTCATCACCTGGTATTTGTTGTCCAAGGTCCAGTCAGTCTAGTTAAACTCTCAATACCCATTTTTGGAGTCTTTCCAGGTGAGTAGGAACTGATAGAGCTTGTAAGTCTTTGAAACTTACAAGGCCAAATCTTTGAGAACCCAGTCACCTCTATACACGTTATTGAGATATTTAAATCATGTGTGTGTGGGGGGGGGGGAGTGAGGGAGGAGTATTGAAGGACCTAAATGGACATAAGAAATGGAAAAGATGCTATCTTAGAGGGGATCTTTTTTAGTTGCTTCTTTAAAAAAAGTCTTAACAAATGACCTAAAAATCTTATGTTAGACTTTTTAAGCAGAGCACAGCAAGAGCTATAGTTGTTTTTAACTTGTTACATTGGGAAAATACTGTTTTTGGCTTAGCAACACATCAAGAAAATGTTGAATTTGTTCTCTTTTGCCAGGTAGCAAATATGAGATGCTGAATAAAGGATTATAGACTTGAATTGGTTCAGTGGGAAAAGGGAAGGAATATCAAACAAATCTATAATTGTTTTAATTTTTTCTCAGAGTTTATGATCTATGCATGCATTCACACACACACACACACACACACACACACACACACACACACACACAATCTACCAGACTACAAAGTAGTCAATCTGATGTTCCCAGCTGTTTTTACAATCAAATCAAGCAAACAACACAGATTAACAGTCTGGCCAGCTGTGCAGAAATTCATTGCTAAAAATAGATGCAGTTGATTTTAGGAGCTTCTTCCAAGAGAATGGCCCAAATATGAAGTGCTCCTGTTTTAGTTATCTTGTGGTGGCCTGGTGACATTTTCCAAAATGGCATACTTTTCTTCATCTGTCTCTCTAATGACTCCACTGTGTCCTTTGCTGGTTCATTTTCCAAGAGCTTCTTCCCTTTTTTCCTCAACCCTTTTCCTTTGATGAACAATTTTATGCCAAAGTTTTAACTGCCACCTCCGTGTACAAATTAATATGGAGTCATCATTCCCATATCTATATTCCAAACACAAATGACTACCGTATTATGTGCTAATTCAGGTTCGCATTTCACTTAGAACCCTCCAAGTCTTTTCAGAACAACTGTGTCTAACTGTGCTTCACCATCTCCTACTTGTAAAGTTGATTTTTTGGTACCCATGTGAAAGACTTTACATTTGTCACTATTGAAATGTACCTTGTTAGATTCAGTCCAAGTGCTGACAATGTACTTTTGGATAATGTCTGTTACATGGATGGAACTATATCTCTTTTTTGTTATGTCTGTAAATTTGATGGGTGTACCATTTATACCCTATCCAGGTCAATGAATTATCATATGGCCCACTACTGTCACATAACCCTAATGTATTTTTGAAGGTTGTTTTTTTTTTTCAATCTACATGCAGGAATTTACATTTATCACTATAAAATTCTATCTCATTCATCAGATTCATAGTTTCAGTTCATCTTTCAGGCTGTCAAGATGTTGATGAATTCCCATTCTGTCTTCAATTGCACTAGTTATTTTTTCCAGATTTGCATCATCCACAATTTTGACAAAGATGCCATCTGTTCCTTCAACCAAGTTATCGGTAAAGATTTTGAAGAGGAAGAAGCAAGAAGAGTCTGGTGGTAGACAAGTAGAAATCTGTCTCTATATCAACCATTGCCCCCACCCATCTAATGATAATTTTTCAGGTACAGTCAGGAAACCAGCTGGAATCTTTTAACTATGTAGCATCATCCATCTATTACTTCTAACCTTTGCCCATGAAGACATTATGAGAGCATTTGAATATTTCTCTGAAATCTAGTTACATTATATATAATTAGACTTTTACAAAACAAACCATCTTAGATTTTGTGTGTGCGTCTGTGTGTTTGTGTTGCCACAAATACATAGTTTCTTATTTTATTTTCTATTCTAGGGTGTTTTTATGTGCTTGTGCTCACACTAGCACACAAATTTTCACATAAAGTGGAGGTCAAAGCAACTGTCGTATAACTATGATCCAAATAGACTTATGAGTTAAATGAATTAGGTTAATCTATCAATCAACAATTTTTTATTGTGTCTACTACATACTAGGCACTGGATAAATGAAGAAAAAAATGAAATAATCCCTGCTCTTAAAGAGCTTAGATTCTACTTAGAGCAACGGCATGTGTATATTTGTAGATATATATGTATGTATGAATATACACAGATACATACACATCAATCAATCACTAAGCATTTCTTAAACATCTATAATATGTCAGGCACTGTGCTAATCTCTGGTGATACAAAAAAGGGAAATACAATCCTGCCCTCAAGGAGCTTACAACTAATGGAGGACACAACATGTAAAACACACATATTTACATATATGTGTGCACACACACAACAAGCTATGTATAGAATAAATAGGGAATAAGAAAGGAGCTAGAATTGAGAGGGCTGGGGAAAAACTTCTGGTAAAATATGGGATTTTATTTTGTCTGGAACCTAAAGAAAGTCAGAAAGGTCTCTAGGTGGAGCAGAGGAAGAACATTCCAGATATGGAGGACAGCTAGACAGAATTTCCAGAGATGAGAGATGGAGTGTCTTGTTCATGAAACAGCCAGGAGGCCAGTGTCACTGGATTGAAGAGTATGAGTTGGAGGGTCAAGTGTAAGAATAATGGAGAGTTAGGTGGAGGGCTGGGTTATGAAAAGATTTAAATGCCAAGCATAATTTTGTGGGAAGTAACATGATCATGAACTTGAACTTTAGGAAAACGAATTGGAGTAGGGAGAGGCAGGAAGACCCACTGCAGTCTATTGCAATATCCATGCATGTGGTGATGATGGACTGTGCTAAAGTGATGGCAGTGTCAGAGGAGAGAAGTGCACATATTCAAGAGCTATTGCAGAGTTGAGATTAATAGGCCTTGGCAACAGCTTGGATATAGAATGTGTGTGTGAGAGATAGTGAGCAATCCAGAATGATTCCCATGTTGTTATAATGGCAAGCACAGAAGTAGTTCACACCTTGTTTCAGCTATTGAATTAACCCCTTGTTTTGAAAAAAAGAAAAAACCAAGATTCTTTTGAGCCTTGTATCAAGTCTGTTAAGAAACAGAACATATGAACCTCACAACTTGTGAACCCTAGAACTCATGAACTCCTGCAACAGGAAGGGGAGGAGTTAATGACCATATATAAGGAGAGGACCAGGGTAAAGACAGCAGAACTGAGAAGACTCTTGTGGTAGCAGAGTCAAGAAGGAGAAAACTTGTGGTATGCTGGCACTCTGTCTGTTCTGTCTGTGTTGATGTTGGTTTGTGATACTTTGTACAAAAGTCCCGGGACCTTACTGGAAGCCCTGAAAGAGGATTTTCTGGTTGTATGTTTACATAAGTCCTGGAGGAGGGTTTTGGAGGTCCTGGGATTTTACTGATGATTTGTGCTGACCTCTTGGACCTTGTTTGTGGGGCTGTGTTGATTTCTATGTCGATGATTTGTGTTGAGTTCTCAGACCTTGTTGGTGGGTCTGAGTTGATTTCACAGGCAGATAGTGAATTGATGATCATGCCTGCAATGTGTATAAATATTGCTGTGGCTCTGTTAAGCTTTGCATTCCCAGAAACAGGAACTGTTAAGGATTTGAGGTGGACTGGACACTGTGAGCTTCCATATGGAATGGGAACTGAACAAAGAACTGGACAAGGAGCTGGACAAGGAACTGGGAGCTGCCTGCCTTTGATCCCAGGTGACAGTTGGAGCTGGGACCATGGAAGAGGAACCATGGAAGCTGAGAGCCAGCCTTGAGTCAAACTGAAAGAAGATTTTACTTGGATACTGTGTACTGACTGAGAAGATTACAATTTACTGTGACTTAGAGGTGGAGAACTTTGACTTTTATACTTTGTGATTGAATTAAGGATTTTGTTACTGACTAAACGAATGTACTTTGTTTAAAACTATGTGACCACTTTGCTGAAAGCTGTGTGGCCATTTTAGTGATAAGTTGTTGAGTCGTGACATGGTGAATGCTGTATTTTGATTTTCTGTGATAAGTCGTAACGTTGTGAATTCTGTACCTTGATTATCTATGAATTTTTTGCTCTAATTTTTATTGAATAAATAGAGAGATCACTATATTATGTAATCAGAACTTTGAAAGCTGTTCACAACAGCAGTCCTCTGGAAAGCTTCTCATGCCTGGCTTTACAGTAGTGAGCCTGGGACTAGGAGGATGGTGTTGTCCTCTACAGTAATAGGGAAGATGGTGGGGGAGAGTAGGGTTTAGGAGGAAAGATACTCCTGGCTCTGCCACTTGCTACCTGTGTGACTGTGGGCAGCCCTCTTCATCTTTTGAAGCCTTAGTTTTCTTATGCTTAAAATGTGGGTGTCAGATTAGATGACTTCTAAATTCCTTCTAGCTTTAAATCATCTAAAGCAATGAATAATGGTACTGCAATGTCTAGGCTCTATGGGCCTAGTTTATAGTGAGGTTAAATGTAGGGTGAAACTGAAGAAACAGATGTTAGGGATGTATATAATGCCCTAATTCAGCTGTTGTATGAAAACAGACACCATAGTGTCTTCACATCCTTTTAACTTCAAAGAGTTTGACTTTACTCTAGTCATATGAATTTGATTTTCCATTTTGCTGGGAAGAAGCACTCTGAAAATCAGAGATGAGATTAATGAGAATTCAAGGGGGATAAGATCTGCAGCTGTGATGTTTTAATTATTTTGTTATTGAGTAATTTATTAAAATAATATTTTAATTAATGGCAGTGCTGTGCACGCAGTACCAAACAAGTTTGAGAAAGGAATACTCTAGAGACAAAGGGAATGGCTCCTATTTCTCTTTCTAAATTTGCTTTCTTTAGCCATGCCTGACTAGATTTCCTGCTGAGTTATGCAGCTGCGAGCCCAAGGATTTTCCACACCACATGAACATTGAGATATATTAAACAATTCAATCTGTTCTTTTAATTCCATCAGCCACAAACTGTTTCCAATCATGCGGGGAGTTTTAATTTCTCATTTGGGTACATGGGTGGAATCTAGTCTTTCTTCTACATAATTCCTGGCATTATGCTTTCAAGCTTTGTAATTTTATATGCATTGTTAGGCAGAGCCTGGCCATTTGAGAGCAAAACTACATGTTTGGTCAGTTATCCGGAAATACAAATTCAAATTTGTATAACCCTCTACAATTTACAGAGTACTTTTGTTGCATCATGAGGGACTATCATACGAAAGCACAGAGGTGAGAATGGGAGTTTTCTGGGCAGAAAGAGCAAGGAGAGGAAATCAGTTTGAATGGAAGATAGAGTGTATGAAGAATAGGAAAAAAATGGAAATGTAGATGGGAATCAGATTATGGAGGAATCTTGTCTACTTGAGGTGTAGAGATATTTCTACTGCAAAGAGTCTTGCCAACACTTCCTAAGTGTGAAACTAACACTGTTTGCTGTAATAAAAAGAGTCTAGACCTTGAGGCAGAACCCCTGAAACTATAGCTAATGCTGACATTTATTTCTGTAACACTTATGAAAAATAGAATATTAGTTCTTGTAATCAGTGGGGCTTTCCTAGGAAAACTAAGAGCTATCGTTGCTTCTGTATGTCTTTTAAAAATGAAATGTTTCCATATGAAATTCAGCTACTCTGTGGACTTCAGTTCCTTGTAAAGGATTGTTTTGGTAAGTGATAAGCCTGAATGTGTAAAGGCTCCTTTGAGAATCTTTAATGCATTGTACAGATATTCAGTAAGTCTAAACTGTCAATTTTGCCTCTCTATGTAAATGCTGAGAGGTAAATATCTTTTAAAATGAAGACTGTGGGACTTTTTTGTTAGGCATTTTGATTTTATTTTTATATTTTGTAACTACAGATTCCAGTTGGGATGTTAGGTGTTTTCATTTATATCATGGACTCATCTTGCATGAAAACATTAACATTCTTTATTAACATGATTTATAAATCAATATTATAGGTATATAAGATTTACATTCATTTTAAGATGTTTTTGAGAAATAGGGCTTATATTTGTAAGTTAAGTGTGAACTGTCCAGGTCACTCAGACAAAGTGACCACAAAATAGAAGCCTCCCTTTAGGGTCACATGGGTGATGTTGTAGGGGAAGGCAAGATAATGATAAACAAGAAGTACCAGTCACCCGAAGAGCTCAGGGACAAGATGACAACAGAAAATGTAGGACAAAAAGTTCTCCATCTATGAAGTGGTACCCAATAGAGCGGCATCACAGTTATTAGACTGAGAGTCAGGTAAACATATACAAAGACTGTTTTTAGTTTAGATTTTTAGTTAGCCACAATAAGGAAAAGATATTAAATAAAATATACAGGATTGATTTATTTGGAAGTAGCTTCACTGCTTCTATATTCTCTACAATGGTCTGCTGGTCATTAACCTGAGGAAGAACTACTCCAACTTAGATGCTTTTTATTTTTTGGACCACTAGGTCCCAATGTCATAAACCTTAGTGCTCTGAGTCAATTAAAATTCATTTATATATTTTCACAAGCAAAACCAGCAAGCAGTTATTAAACAATTATTAGTCACTGTGCTAAGTGCTAGAGCTAGAAAGAAAAGCACAAACAGTATCTGCCCTCAAGAAGCTCACATTCTAATAGAGAAGATAACATGTATTTATTTAATTGTACTAGCATTCATTATCTCTCCCTCTCATTACTCCTCACTGTAGAAGGCAGCTGGGTAGAGAAGTGCATAGATCTCTGAGCCTGCCATCAGAATAGTCTGAATTCCCATATAGCCTCAGACACTCACTGTGTGTTCTGTAGAAGCCACTTAACCTCTGTCAACCTCAGTTTCCTCAACCATAAAATAGAGATAATAATAACACCCATCAGAATTCTAGAGAGGACCAAATGGCATGAAAAATATTATTTATTCATTTTTCATTGTTAATAAGGGGAAGAAAGGGAAAGGAATAAATATTTATTAAGTGCCTACTACTTGCTTTATCCAGTATCATGAGTGCCCCTCTCGCTCTTCATGGTCTGGATGTAATGTGATTAATTTTAGTCTAGTATTTCATTTGACTGTGTTATTGGATTCTATCTTTTAAAACATTTCCTGACATGCCCCCCCCCCCCTTACTGGGGAGTTCTTTCCCAGTTTTCATTTAGCTTCATAACTATTTGATTTATCTTTGCTTTAGTCACTCCAGCTGAAGGGAACAGCATGAATGAATATTTTATTAAGAGCCCAATACGTACCTGGTGCTACTCTGGGTGGTAGGGGTACCAATACAATAGTGAAGCATTTCTTGTCCGCAAGGAGTTTTCTAGTAGGGGAATAGAATTTATGTTAGAGAGAAGTGACCAAGGAAGAGAGTTTTACTCTCTTTAGCCATATAGCCATAGGAATGATGAATGGAGCTACAAGGGAATGGGTTGTCAGAACTTTTCCAGTACCAGTGATAATACTGAATTAATTACTATTCCCAGAGTAAAAGCAAAAGGTGAAGACTTGGAGGATGAAGATGACTGTTTCTTCCTTTTCCCTATTTTTCTTGAGCACTGAGAGATTAAGTGAATTGGCCATGGTGATATTACTATCTGTGTATTTGTCAGGTGCAAGGCTTAAAGTAGAAAAATGAAGATCATCTTGTTCCCTAGAGTTGAAACCATTATAGATGAGAAGATCTGGTTCGTGAGATCATGGGATAATAGATTTAGAGGTGGAAGGGAATTTAAGGGTCATCTAGTCCATTTTCAGACAGGGAAGAGACAGAATTCATAGGATTCTTGATCATAGATTTAGGATTATCTGGTCTCACTCCCTTATTCAACAGATTGAGAAATTAAGGCCTCCTGGATATGAAATGATTTACCCAAGGTCATACAAGTAGTAAGTGACAAAACCAGGATTGGAAACCAGAAAAGAGATAGTTCGGGAGAGGTTTTTGATCTTCCTGGTCAAAGTAGGGTGGGGAAGAGAGGGTTTGGGAAGTTTTGAGAAAGATGAAGATATTTGGAATATTATGGGGAATAAGTAGAGCAAGAAAGAGGTAAATAAGGTAGTAGCAAAGGGCTGAAAAGTTATAAAGTTATTCAGTTTTTGTTACATTGGGGGGTATTGAGTATCTCTCATGATTGTGTATATAGGGAATGTACAGTATAATAAAATACATGCAATAGTATAGTTCATAATGGTTTTTATCTGGGTTACTAGTTTTTACTGCATTTTCTTCTGCTTTTTGACCACTTGATAAGGAGAAGTATTCATTATATATCCCAAGCATCAAGCCAGTCTCTAGTATATTTTAAAAATAGCACTAAAATGTAGCTACTAGAAAACCTGGTGAGGCAGATGTTCTTTTTTCCTACTATGGCAGAGAAGTCAATGTCAAAATTTACTTTGCATTTATTAGAAATATATTGCACTTTAAATTTTGTAGTGACAGATTTTGCATAGAATGTTCAATGAAAATAGAATCAATCACCAGATTCAGGTACTGAATATAAGGTGAAATGGAATTCAGACCCTTCAGGAAAAGGATACTGGATGTCCTGGGAAGTTGACACACTGGATGATTTTAGAACTAACTTAAAGTATCCACAATCATAGCTCCTTAAAACCTTCTTTGCCATTTGGATTAATATATCCTCTTAGAATTGTGTTAAGCTCTTCAAATATGTGTTTGTAGCCCCAGAAGATAAGTTCCCTATGCTTTGTATGCTCTGGGTCTTTTATAAATACTTTTTCTTGGATTAGAGGGAAATTTTATGAAGATGGCCTTGAGTAAAAAAGTCTTTTTTATGATAATGTAGCTTATGTATCATTTGGTCCCTAGTCTCTGAGACTGCTGACCCAAGGTTCATCTTGGAGACTCCTCTCATAAAATCTCTGGTTTATTCTTCCTTTGAGATTTCACTCAGGGACATAATATAGTTTGCATTTTTCTTTAAAAAGGAATTAAGATTTCATTTAAACACACTGACTAAAAAACCAGTAAATAAAAGCCAAGTTTAAAAAATCTATTTCCTTCTCTACCCCCTCCCCAAGAGATGACAAGCTCTCATTCATACCATAAGCAGTCTGTACAAATTTCTGTTGGTCTCTCTTCTCAGGTACTAACATAGAAATTATGGTTTACATTGCCATGTTGATCTTGAAGTACCCTGATAAAGGAATTTAATCGATTTAACAAGCATTTATTAAAGAATTAGAATATAGAACTTAATTAATATTTAATTGATTGATGATAGATCTGTCCCATTCTTTTTCTACTGTTTCTCTTCTTTTTAGATGATTTTGACTGAAGACAAACAATATTAAGAACTATAGAACTACTCATGTGTTTTTACAAAGGGAATAGAGTGAATAATTTCTGTCTCCCATGGAAAAAGGAGGGAGAAAGACACCAACATTTACCTACCACCTACTATGTGTCAGGCACTGTGTTAAGCACTTTACAAATATTACCTTGTTTGATATAACAATCCAGGGAGGTAGGTACTGTTATCTTCTCCATTTTATAGAAGACAAACCTGAAGCAGACAGAGGTTAAATGACTTGCGTAAGGTCACACAGTAGTAAGTGTTCAAGACTGGATTTGCACTTAGGTTTTCCTGACTCCAAGTCTAGCACTCTATTCATTCCACCACCTAGTTGACCACAGAAATGATTTAAAATTACTGCTCAATTTGGGTAAGGAATGTGGAAAAAATTAGACACGATCTTCAATTACTTCATTCCGGCAATTGTAGTTTATTTTTTTATGTGAAACTGCAAGTCTATTATTTACAATTTGCTATTCCTTTTAAATATATAGTAACATCATCATGTAAATTTCTTTTATTCTTCCTTTCTCCCCACTCTCGAAATGAATACCATTAGACACAAACATGTGTGTGTGTGTATGTGTGTGTGTGTTCTATACACCTATTTTTCAGGTTTTTTTTTCTGGATGCAGACAGTATCTTCCTACATATGTCCTTTGTAGTTAATTTGGGTATTTATAACAGTCAAAATGACTTGCTCACTCAAAGTGGTTCTTAAAACAATATTGCTGTTACTGTATACGTTATTCTCTTGACTCTACTCATTTTGCTCTTCATTATTTTGTGCAAGTCAATTCATGTTTTCCTGACACCATCAAGTTCATCATTTCTTATAGTGTAGTATTATATATATTCTCTCCCAAAGCAAAGATGTTTAAAAGTTTATATCAACAGGTTTTTGATGTGAAAGTGTCTATATTCTGCTTTGAAAAGGAATAATCAGGCCATTTTCAAAAAGCAATTGCAACTTCTGAGGCATATCTTTTTTCTGGGGAATATTTCTATGATTTATAGTTGGGATAAAATAAGTAAGGTACTGCTTGTTCTATTTTGTCTTCTTTTGAAATATTAAGAAATATGAATTAAAGTGGTTGATATAAAAGTAATTTGATATTTGCACCCATATCAGAAATCATTGTAAACTAATTGGGGAAAGAGATAGAGAATATCTAAAAAATAAAGTACATTAAGATAATCAAAGTAAAGTTACATATACTATATGATTCAGGATGATCTAGATAATTCCTTTTATGAGGGTTACTTCTCTTTGAGAGGGAGTAATGAAGGCTGGGAGATGAAACTCTATTGTTCAGAACATATGACTTGCCTACACATACCCACACATACCCACACACATGTGTATATGTGTGTATATATGTGTGTTATGTATACATACTAACTTAAATACATATATATGTATTATATATTATGAAAGAGTAACTGCATGTCTTTTTAAAATTTGTTAATTTAGTTTTAGTTTTCTACATTCATTTCCATAATTTTAAAATTTTCTTCACCTTCCCTTCCCACCCTTTCCCCAAAACAGCATGCAATATAATATGGTTCTACACATACATTCCTATTAAACATATTTTTATATTTGTCATGTTGCACAGAATTATGATGAATGGGAGAGAATAAGAGAAAGAAAAAAAAAACAAAAAAGAAAATAGTCTGCTTCGCACTGCATTCCTATTCCATAATTCTTTCTCTAGATGTAGATGGCATTTACCATTATGATACCATTGGAATTGTTTTAGATTCTTGTACTGCTGAGAAGGGCTAAGTCTATTAAAATCCGTCATCACACACTGTGGCTGTCTCTGTGAATGATGGTCTCTTGCTTCTGCTCACTTCACTCAGCATCAGTTCATATAAGTCTTTCCAGGATTTTCTGAAGTCCACCTGTTCATCATTTCTTATACCACAATAGTATTCCATTACATTCACATAGCACAACTTGTTTAGTCATTCCCAAATTAATGGTCATCCCCTCAATTTCCAGTTCTTTGACACCACAAAAAGAGCTGCTATATTTTTGTATGTGTGGGTCCTTTTCCCATTTTGATGATCTCTTTGGGATATAGCCCTATAAGTGGTATTGCTGGGTCAAAGGGTAAGCACATTTTTAGAGCTCTTCAGGCATAGTTCTGAATTGCTCTCCAGAATGGTTGGATCAGGTCACAGCTCCACCAACAATGAATCAGTGTTCCAACTTTCTCACATCCTCTCCAACATTTATCATTTTATTGTTTTGTTATGTTAGTTAATATGAGAGGTATGATGTGGTATCTCAGATTTGTTTTGTTTGTATCTCTCTAATAAATAGTGATTTAGAACATTTTTACATGACTATAGATAGTTTTAATTTCTTCTTCTGAAAATTGCCTGTTTATATCTTTTGCCCATTTAGCAACTGAGGAATGACTTGTATTCTTGTAAATTTGATTCAGTTCTCTATATATTTTAGAAATGAGGCCTTTATCAGAGACCCTGATTGCAAAATTTATTTCCAAGTTGTCTGTGAAGCATAATATATACTACTCTAGCCTTTTACCTTTACCCTGTGTGTGTCCGTTTCAAATGTGTTTCTTGTAAGCAACATGTTGTAGGATTATAATTTTTAATCCATTCTTCTATCTACTTCTGTTTTGTGGGAGAGTTCATCCCATTCACATTCACAGATATGATAACTATCTGTGTCTTTCGCTCCATCATATTTTCTCTCTGTTTACTCTCTTACCCTCCACAAAAGAGTTTTGCTTTGCTTTTGACCACTACCTCCCTCAGTCTTCCCTCCCTTCTATCGGATCCCTTCCCTTTTCTATTCCTTTTCCCCTCAAACTGTTTGTAGGGCAAGTTATGTTTCTATTCTTAACTGAGTTATGTTATTCCCTCTTTGAATCAAATCTGATATGAGTAAAGGTCAGACAATTCTCATCTTTCTCTCTTCTTTCCTTCTACTATC
>CM053588.1:83679811-83700621 GCA_028646515.1 Pseudochirops corinnae | reverse complement strand
GTTTTTATCATCATATCAGTTAAATTATACCTACACCCTCTGTCTATGTATGACCCTTTTAAATGTCATAATAAAAATAAAATTCTGAAGATTTACAAGTATTATCCTTCTATTTAGGGATATAAACAGTTCGCCCTCATTGAATAAAATGTTTGCTTTTAATTTTCTCCCCGTTTACCTTTTTATTCCTCTCTTGAGTCTTATATTTGAAGACCAAATTTTCCACTGAGTTTTGGTCTTTTCATCAGGAAGATCTAGAAGTCCTTTATTTCATTGAATGTCCATCTCCTTGCCTGAAATATCATACTCAGTTTTACTGGGTAGTTGATCCTTGGTTCTAGTCAAAGCTCCTTTACCTTACAGAACATTATATTAGAATCCTTCTGATCTTTCAGTGTAGAAGCTGCAAGGTCCTCTGTTATCCTCACCGTAGGTCCACAGTATTTGAATTGTTTCTTTCTGGCTGCTTGTAGTATTTTCTGCATGACCTAATTATTCTGGAATTTGGCTACAATATTCCTTGGCATTTTCAATTTGGGATCTCTTTCAGGAGGTGATCAGTGGATTCTTTTGATGACTATTTTACCATCTGGTTCTAGGACCTTGGACAGTTTACCTTGATGATTTTCTTGAAAATACTATCTAAGCTCTTTTTTTCATCATGACTTTCCTGCAGCAGACTAATAATTCATAGATTATCTCTCCTGGATCTTTTCTCCAGGTCAGTTGTTTTTCCAATGAGATATTTTACATTTTCTTCTATGTTTTCATTCTTCGGATTTTGTTTGACTGATTCTTGATGCCTCATAGAGTCATTAGTTTCTACTTGCTTATTTTTAATTTTTAAGGCATTGTTTTCTTCAGCTAGCTTTTGTACCTCCTTTTCCATTTGGCCAATTTTACTTTTTAAGGAGTTATTTTCCGCAGTTAGATTTTGCACCTCCTTATTCATTTGGTCAACTGTACTTTTTAAGGAGTTGTTTTCTTCCATGATTTTTTTTTCCATTTTGTCAATTGTATTTTTAAAAGAACTAGTCAATTTTTCTTCTATCTCTCTAATTTGACTTTTCAAATCCTTCTTGAGCTCTTCTAAGAATGCTTTTTGGACTTGAGACCTATTCATATCCCATTTTGAGATTTCAGATGTGAGTATAACATCAATGCTGTCCTCTTCTGAATTCATATTTTGATCTTCCTTGTCCCCATAGTTAGAATCTATAGTCTTTGCTTTTCTAATTTGGTTCTTGCTTATTGTGATTGCTTTTTTTTCCTGACTTTTAAAGTGGATCTCTGCTTCTGGAGCACAGGAGGTTCTGTCCCACACTTCTTGTGCTGGGGGATAGGAGCCTTATTACTGGCTTTGTGTGCTGTGGCCTCTGATTCTTGGAGTTGGAAGTTATATATTGATGTAGGTTACCTGGAGCAGAGCTGGAACCGGATAGTGCATACCAAGGCTAGGTGCAGTCTTTCTGTGTTACCCCAATGTTATACTGAAGGTATTGGGGAGGAATGGTCTGGTTGTTGTAGGTCTCTTCTTTCCCTAGGGCTGTGCTAGAGCATAGGTAGGCTCAGTCACTGGTGGATACTCATTCACATTGTTGTCTGCTGATTTTCCTGACTGTGCAAATGTACCTGGGGTCCTGGTGTTGACACTTGCTGGCTCTACCACCCTGGGGTTCAAGATCTCCTACTGGTCCACTGACGTGGCTGCTGGCTTGCTGGAATGCATCCTGTCCTGTACTGGTTGCCTTCAGCCACAACAAGAGGGACTCTTTGCATTAATCACCTTAGCCTCTCAAACTAAAAGACTGCTGTGCCATTTCTGCTGGCTCCACTATTCCAGGATTTCTCCTGCAGCAATATTCCATGGATTTTTAAAGGTCAAGAAGAGAGGGTGGGAATGCTTAGTGTTTAATCTATCATCTCGGCTCCTGGTAGTTTAAATAGGTGACTTTCAAATATTCAGTCTGTGGTCTGATAGCACCAGTAGCTGCTGCAAGCTATGTGTGCAGGCTCTGTGTAGGACTGTGCCTCTCTGTCACCCAGTTCTGACAGATTCTCATCCTGTACTGAAAAGTCTGGGAAGTGCCATTGCTGCCAGTGATTCAGTTTGCTGGGGTATGCTCTGGCCTCCTCTTTGGTCAAGTCTGTGCTGGTGGAGCCCAGACCCTCTAGCCTCCTCTCCCAGTGAGGTGCGACAGATTCTTCCTATTGATCCCCCAGGTTGTTTTGGACTGGAAATCTGCCAGACTCTCTCTCTGTGGATTCTGCTGCTCTAAACTTTGTTCAGATTTACTCCCCAGAGTAGCTGAAGAATTTTGTGGGAGAGCTCAAGTGAGTGTCTGCTTTCACTTTGCCATCTTGCCTCTGTCTCCCTGTATTTCTTAAAAGGGCATTTTATTTTACTTGAACCCTGAAAGAATTTCAAGAAGAGATATTTCTGATTTTAAATAGTTGTACGGAGTTTCTCTTTCTTGATGTAGCATTGCTTGGGATTTTGTTTTTGACTTGGGAAGAGCAAAAAAGACAACTCACTAAAGTCATGATAGGGATTGGGGTGGAAGATGAAGGGGTGGTAGAATGCTAAAGAGAGGTTATGGGTACTTGAGTCCTTTCCTTCTTCTCTCTGTTGGCCTCCCAGGCAGAATGAGTTCCTGTTGCACACCTTATCTCTGTTCTTTAAAGTTATATTTATATGTTTTAATTTAATTAATGTAAACCAGGTAGATTAGGGCATTCAAGAATTAGAACATTAAAGCTTAATTCTTTTCTCAAGGACTTACCATCTTCTAGCATTACCTGATAATGCTGATGGAAAATTCATTTATTTGCAATATCTCTGTGCCTTAATACATGACTAATTATTATAAAAGTTCCATGTGTTACTAAAAAAAAGTATATACTTTTGCAGTTCCATTTAGAAAACTACAAAAGTGATTTATTTCTCCAGAAATTGGATCAGTTTCACATTTACCTTTTTTTTTATCTTTCTTTTAGATTTATCCAAAACCGAAAGACAGATGTTGAAGTCTCTTATCATCATTATTGTATTGCTATACATGCCTTCTTATACCTCAGATGTTTCTTTTATGAAATTGGATGCTAAAACATTTTGATCATATGAGAATATTGATATTCATTTGTTGTTCATGGTTCCTTTCAACATAATGAGATTTTCATCTTTATTCTTTTTTTTTTTTTTAATTCTCATTTTTGGTTTTTTTTGGACAGTATGATTGCAACTCCTGCTTTTTTGGATTCACTTGATATGTAGTAACTTTTTCATCTCCTCAATTTTATTTGCTGAATGTCTTTTGTTTTTCAAATGTGCTCCTTGAAAGCAACAAATTATAGGGTTTTGTTTTCTTATTCAATCTGTCACTTTTAATTTAATGGATTGTTTGTATTTATATGCTTATACTATATTTATCTAACTTCCCTATTCTTGATGGAATCAAAACTTCTGAGGTATGCATTCTAGGTTCTCTCCCTTCCCCTGCCCTCTACCTAGCAGTTTCTGCTAAGAGTTTATAGAGCTTGCCCTTTTATTGATGTGTGTCACTCCTAGGAAATGGCAATTCTTTCAAAAGACAAAGAGGGAACACTGCCCCATGGCAGGTCACACCTCTCACCACAATGTCCCTGATTCTACAGTTGACCATTGACTTATCCTCTTCCACTGGTCCCTTTCTTTCCTCATTTCCCTTGAAATCTCCTCCCTGAATCCAGTTTTCTATTCCCCCAGGCATCAGAAGCCCCAGGATTTCCATTACTCCCATCCAACTGAAAGCAGGAAGGATGGTCTTTTCAAGAACTAGATCATTGCAGACGACTCTTGCCCCATTGTATATGCCTACAATTCTGCTGTCACAATTGTCATTGTTCTTTTAAACCATTCAGAAATAATGTGTTTTGTTTCCATCATTTCCCCAAAGTCCACAGGGTTCTCTATACTATGAGGTGTTGAGTCTCCCCCCCACTCCCACATCCCACTCCCAGTATTCACAGATGTTTGAACTAGCTTACTAGATCAGGAGCCATGTTTATTTCTACTCTTAATATTTTTCCAGTTGGCTTATCTGCTTTTGCTGAAGGTCTTTGAATTTTCTTCATCTTGAGATCTTTGGTAATTTCATTCCGCAGTCCCCTTATTATTCCCTATTACTTATTTTCTGTCTCCTTTCTCTCTGAGCACGGTTTCCCTGGGGGCTGGATCTGAAAGCATCTCAGCCTCCTTCACTACTGGGAAATTCATTAGCCTAAGTCTCTGCCACAAGGGACTTTTAGCAGGAAAGAACTGGCCCAATTGGGTGCTTGGCTCTTTCCCTTAGGCTTAGGGGAATACTACATGGCTTCCTACTTATGTATTCTGTCTCTTTCCCTTTGTTCCTCAGTTCTTTGGCCTATTTCA
Organism: Pseudochirops corinnae; assembly: GCA_028646515.1. NCBI lineage: Eukaryota > Metazoa > Chordata > Mammalia > Diprotodontia > Pseudocheiridae > Pseudochirops > Pseudochirops corinnae. The sequence continues at coordinate 83,696,210 of CM053588.1, read as the reverse complement.
GAGAGCTGCCACACTGGTGCTCTTGGGGTTTGGACTGATTTCTGTAGTTTGGGGTTTGAATCTTTTGGTACTGGAAGAAGGGGAGTGGAGAATTGGCGTGAGGTGTTGAGTTCTACTTCAATTCTAAAGAAATATCCTTCTCTTTTCTTTCTGTTTATCCTTCGTACTGCAGGTATCTTTTGTAGTACAAAAAAAAATCTGCAGAGGGGCTTGCTATCTAGGCCTCAGCAAATTTCTCCAGTTTGGAACTTGGGTCTCTATGGCACTGGAAAAATGGAGGAGGGTGTGCATGTAGGGTTGTGTTTGATTCATGCCTGTGGGTCTGGTGCCTAGTACAGGTTTGTTTCAGTAGCATGACTGTCATTGGGAGAAGTTGGTGCTAAGTGAACTCTAGTTAGATTATTTCAAGTTTTTGCTCCATGAGTTTTGGGGTTCCTGTTGTCCTAGATCATGGAAACAACTAAAATTGTTTTATCTGTGGTGTGTCATTACTGTTTTGAAGAGGTTAGAGATGTCTCACCATGTGAGAAAATGTTTAGTCTTCAGTCTTGTTGCTTGAGTGACCTGGAAATCAGGAGAACAACTAATATAACAAAAACAATAATGTAAAGGCTGTAAAACTTGGAAAGACTTAACAACTCTGAATGATGCAGCAGACCTTCAGATACAGTGGGGAAATATTATTTACTTGATAGATAAGAATATGCAGCAAAAAGATAAAGTGAAGAAGATGGCAGCTTAGAAGCAAGAGAACTCCATGGCTCCCCCATAACCACCTAAAACACCTATAAAATATGACTCTAAACAAATTTTAGAGATCCCAAACCCACAAAATGACAGAGTAACAAAGCTCCTGCTGAAGACAGCCTGGCAGGCTGACGGGAAGGGGTTCATTGTAGTGCTTGGGAGCCCAGACCAGCGCCGCATGAACCCGTAGTTGGAGCCCTAGGACAGCCAGAACAAGCCATGGCTAGAGCTTTCAGGAGAGTGGATCACTGGCAGCTGTGGCAGTTTCCAAAATTATAAACCCATAAGAAACCAGGACTAAGTGAAAGGTCAGTGGAACTCGGCTAAATTTGGGGGAGAGGGTCCAGCCAACTGCCTCCAGAGCTAAAAGCAGTCTGAAGTGGTGGCCCTGCAGCCACCTACATGTGGCTGCTTCAGAGCTTGCAGCCTGCAGATTACAGGGGAGCCAAGTGATCATTGACAAACTAAATGCTCTTGTCTTAACCTGCCTGGATCGGGATGGTGGTCTTGGGTCATGGTCCCGGGTTGCGTTTTCAGTGAACCAAAGTTGGTGGGGGCTGCAGGGGCCTCCTAATAGCTCTGGCAGCTGTGAAAACCCCAGAAATTTGGGACAGAGCTCTCCCCTCTGAAAGCAGAGTTTTACTACTGAGTCCAAAAGCCAAGTAACTGACTGACAACATGAGCAGGCAAAGGAAGCAAAGTAAGCCCAGCAAATCAAACCTTAGATTCCTTCTTTGGGGACACAAAAGATCAAAGCATGGAAGGGGAGGAAGACAACACAGTCAGAACTCCCACACCAAAAGCTTCCAAGAAAAATGTAGACTGGTTATAAGCCATAGAAGAGCTTAAGAAGGATTTTGAAAACCAAATCAGAGAAGTGGAGGAAAAATTGGGAAGAGAAATGAGAATGATGCAAGAAAATCATGAAAAGAGAACCAACAACCTGACTGAAGAAAATAACACCTTAAAAAATAGATTAACTCAAATGGCAAAAGAGGCCCAAAAAGCCAATAAGGAGAAGAATGCCTTCGAAAGTCAAATTTGCCAGATGGAAAAGAATCTCAAAAGCTTTATGAATAGAATAAGTCCTTCAGAATTAGAGTGGAGTAAATTGAAGCAGATGACTTTATGAGAAATAAAGATAGTATTAAACAGATCCAAACAAATGAAAAAAAAATAGAAGGCAATGTGAAATATCTCCTTGAAAAAACCACTGACCTGGAAAATAGATCCAGAAGAGACAATTTAAAAATTATTGGACTACTTGAAAGCCATGATCAAAAAAAAAACCTGGAAAGCATCATTCAAGAAATTCTCAAGGAAAATTACCCTGATACTTGAGAACCAGAGGACAAAATAAAACATGAAAGAATTCACCGATCACCCCTCTTGAAAAAGATCCCAAAAAGAAAACTCCTAGGAATGTTATAGCCAGGTTCCAGAGTTCCCATATCAAGGAGCAAATATTACAAGCTTCCAAGAAGAAACAATTTGAATACTGTGGAAACACAATCAGGATAACCCAGGATCTGGCAGCTTGTACATTAAGGGATCAAAGGGCCTGGAATATGATATTCTGGAGATTAAGGGAGCTAGAATTAAAATCAAGAATCTCTTACCCAGCAAAACTGAGTATAACCTTTTCCAGGGAAAATATGGTCATTCAATGAGGTGGAGAACTTTCAAGTTTTCTTGAGGGAAAAATCAGAATTGAATAGAAAATTTGACATTCAAATATAAGAAGCATGAGAAGGTAAACATGGAAAAGAATTCATAAGGAACTTATCAAAGTTGAACTATTTACATGTCAACATGGAAAAATGATAATTGTAACTTATGAAACTTTTCTCAGAATGAGGATAGTTGAAGGGAATATAAATGTATATATATATATGTATACATACACATATGTCTATATAGGAGGGTATATATGCATATGAATACATATGTGAGTGTGTGTATATATATGTACATAGAAAGAGGGCACAGGATCAATTGAATAGGATGGGATGATATTTTAAAAGGTGAAATTGAGAGGTGGGAGAAGAATAATATGAGAGGAAACAGGGAGAGGCAGAATGGGGTTAATCCTCTCACATGGAAGAGGCACAGAATAACTGTTAAAATGGAGGGGAAGAACAGGAAGGCAAAAGGGAATGGGTTAACCTTACTCTAATTGAATTGGGCTTAGGGAAGGAATGACATACACTCTAAATTGGGTATCTTGGCCTACAGGAGATTAGGGGGAAGGAGATGAGAGTGGAGAGGATGGAGGGGAGGACAGGTTGGGGAGAGGGTTGTTAGAAGCACACACTTCTGTAAAGGGACAGGGACAAAGTAGAGAATAGAACACGTGAGGGGAGGAATAGGAAGGAGGGACATATAGTCAATCTTTCACAATATGTCCATTGTGGAGATGTTCTGCATAACTACACAAGTACAACCTGTATTGAATTGCTTGTCTTTCCAGTGGGGGTGGGTGATGAGGGAAGAAGGGAAAGAATCTAGAATTTAAAGCTCTAAAATCAAATGTTAAAAAAAAGTATGTGTGTGTATATATATATATATATATATATATGTATGTATATATGTAATAATAATTATTATTATTATTTACATGCAAATGAGAAATAAGATGTACAGGCACTGGGGTAGGGAGATCCATCCTGCCCTACCAGAAAGTCAGAAGGGTGATGGGGGAGGATATAGGAGAGAGCAGATTGGGGGAGGGGTTATACAGTGGGATTGCTGTTTCAGGGTGGTGGGTAGGGGAAAGACAGGGAGAAAATTTGTAACTCAAAATATCATGAAAATGAATGATGTAAACTAAAAATAAAAAATAAAATAAACAGCAACAAAGAAATATTATTTACTTGCATTTATATCCCCTGCACATACCACAGTGCCTGGTGCATTGTAAGAGCTTCATACATGCTTGCTTCCTGGGAATGGAGGGAAGTTAACCACACTTCACTAGACACTTCAGGGAAATTGCTTTTTCAATGGTGTTTTTATGAAGCCTTTTTTTTTCCCTTTCCCTTCCCCTTTCCCTTTCCTTTTCTTCCTTTCTCTTTCCTTCCTTCCCTTCTCCCTTCTCTTCCTTTCTTCCTTCCCTTTACTTCTCTTTCTTTCCTTTCCCTTCCTTCTCTTTCCCCTTCCTTATCTCTATCTTCCCTTTCCTCCACTTCCTCCCTTTCCCTTCACTCCCTTCTCTTCGTTCCCTATCTAGAATCAGGGGTCAATAAACTCAGCTCTCATTAGACATATTGGGACACTCTAGGATAACTGATGGAGAGGATGGATCCCGTACTGCCATTGTTTTAGAATGAGCTTTGATACTGTGTGGCATGATTTATTGAAGATTTGGTTGGTTTCCATTGAATTTAATGAATAGTAATTCTAAGGAGAAGAATTTAGCCAGCTGTTGTCTAAAACATTGTGATGCAACCCTGCAGATTGGTGGAAAGAAAAACAAAAACAACATCCTGCCAATATTATTTTTACTCAACCCACAATGTTTTTACCCACTGTATCTGATAGAACTAAAGTGTTGATGTAGTTGGTGATGATGAATAAGAAGCAGAAGAAAAACAACTAGAGTTGTAAGGATATTAGAGTGCTTATTAAAGTTTTTAGTGACAATCTGATTCCTTTTTGCCTTGACCAATTTCTTGTATTTACTTCCACGTGATGGCTTACCTTCTAAAATTACGACAGAATTTTGAAAGATATGTATAATTGTAGTCTGCAAACAGAAGACCTGGATATAATTTTTGATTGCTCTAGGGTGAGGGAAAAAAAGGTCGAGTAAGTGGTTTTCAAAGTTTGGGATTCTGGATCTCCTTTACACTCTTAAATTTTATTGAGGACCCCAAAGAGCTTTTGTTTATGAGGGTTATATCAATTGATATTTGCTATATTAGAAATTAAAATGTCTTTATACTATGATGAAGATAATTTTGACCTCATAGACTTCTAAAAGGGTCTCAGAGACCCTCAGGACCACACTTTGAGATCTTCTGGGCTGGTTTGTTTCTTTTGTTTGTTTCTCTCTCTCTCTCTCTCTTTTTGGAGGGGGCAAGGCAGGGCAATTGGGGTTAAGTGATTTGCCCAAGATCACACAGCTAGTAAATGTTAAGTATCTGAATCTGGATTTGAACTCAGTTCCTTCTGATTCCAGGACCGGTGCTCTATTCACTGTGTGGTCTAGCTGTCCTTAGTTAATTTTTTAAAATAAATTTTGCCTTTTCAATGATCAAGTATGTATTTTTTCTTCCCCTGGGGAAAAAAAAGGCATAGAAAAAAGAAAGAAAACCTTTGTAACAAATATGCATATTCAAGGAAAACAAATTCCCATATTGGCCATGTTGAAACATGTGCTTCTCATTTGGAATATTTAGTTATCATTAAATTAATACAAAAGTTTCTTTGGGTGGTAGTTCATCTCTATTAACACAGTAAAGACGTCCCCTTTCCCACATCCAATTCATTGACTGGGTATATTGACGTACTTTAAAAAAAATATGATTTCATCGGGGTTAGCATTCCTATCACCTAGGCAGATTATACTTTCTTCATGGTATTTACTATGGCCTCAAACAAGTTATTACCTGGCAGCCTCACGTCTTCTGATAATGTGTTTATAGGCTTAGCTTGGCTGGCCCATGGGCACAGAAGCAGGCCACCATCATCACTATCATTCAGTGCCTTTCCAGGTCAATAGTACCAGCTACGGTTTAAGATTCATTAACACTGAACAGACCAATAAAAAGGAAACATTTCAGTGAAACTCTTATTTTAGATGTGTAATATTGACAGTAATCAGGATGTTAATGAAATGCCTTTATCCAAAATAGGACAAAGAAGAATAAAGCAAAATTCTTGAATTAAAGAAATGCTTTCTTGAAGAAAACTGGCAAGGCAGAACCAATTCCTGGCATAGATTTTCACTTTATTTCCATTGGTTATTCATGTGACTATGCTTGGTCTGACTTTTGAATTGAATGTCCCTATAGGGACAGATTGGGTTAGGCTTTAAGGAGTTTATCCAAAAAATGGACTAACTATATACTATAGAGTTATAGACTCAAATATCTCAAAGCTGATTAGGAAGGTGAGGGCCTTTTAAATCTAAAAAGAAAATCTTGCAGATACATAACAAATGGTCTGATAAAAAAAAACTGCTTCATGTTGACTCAGAACAAAATTAAACATTCAAATCCATTATAAACTGTCATCCTTATGTCAGAAGTCCTTGTGACACAAAGGAAACAGATTGTTTTATGGAAGTGCCACACTTCTTTTGGCTTGAGCATCTACCCAGAAACATAGAGAAATTACATAGTCAAATAGTCTGGCACCAAAAATTCCCCACTTAGAGTTTGGCTGGCTGAAGTGTATTAGAAAGAAGTGTTAATAAAAGAAAGAAAATCCAGCACGCTAACTGTGATCTTGGACAAGGCATTCAACATTTCTGGGCCTCAGCTTCATCATCCATTAAAGAAAGACATTCGATTAGATGATTCTAAGGTTCCTTCTATCTTTAATATTCTGAATCTTTCCTAATTTTCAAAATAGGCAAATTATAATCTAGAATCTCCCATTATTATCTGGCTATACTATCATCTACTGGCACAGGGATCTCAAATTCTAAACAGTGTCTGTGATGGGGGATCAAGACAACAGATTTGTGTCCCCAGCAACTAAAATACATATTGTTGGGGGTGTGTGTGTGCTGACAATTCCCCTAAATCAGCATGGGCAAGAGGAAAGTAGAACCTAGTGATAGAGTAGAAGCATTGTGTTGTATTAGAAAGATGCCTGGATTTGAGTACCTGGCTCTATTACTTACAGTATGGGTGACTTTGAGTAAGATAATTCCCTTCGCTGAGACTTAGGTTTCTTATGTGGCAAATTAATGGATTGAACTAGATTGTTTCTAGAATGCTTTCCAGCCCTAAATCTGTGATCTTAGTTCAAGCATAACAGAGCTTTATTACTTTAGAACCTTAATTAGAACATTGGTGTTCTTAGGATGTCTGGCACTAGTTCTTTCTCCATTAATAATGAAAAGCAGAAAAGTAATTATTGGACATAAAATAATTATAATCATTCATAATTATGATGAACTAGAAGGGTACATGTGGGTGAACTGCTATTAAGTTTTTGTGCAATTGATTCTTAAACAGCTGACAACCCTGAGTCTTTTATGTCAGGAAACAAGGTTGTATCCAACCTAAAGAAGGAATCACCCTTGACTGTTTCTGATAGGAAATATCTAACTTCGTAAGCATCTTTGACTCTTTTTCTGAACTTGTTTCAAAATCTGTGGGAACTGGCAGCAATTTCAACATCTTCCCTAAATCACATCAGTTCTGTTATACACTAATTTTCATCAAAATTAGATTAAAAAGGTTTTTGTTATTGTGTAGATTCTAGAACATTATATTAACTTGGGAAATAGAATAGTTTTCACCTTTAATTGGTGGAAATATGGAAGAGGAATAGGTATGATGCATGTGTATTTATGCTGAGGTCGAGAATTGGACTTAAAATTATCATAGGAAATAGTTCTACACAGAGTTCATTCATCTATATCAGTGGTTCTCAACCTTCCTAATGCCACAACCCTTTAATACTCATATGTGGGCATATCTACATGTGGGTGGACCTGCTTGGAGACGGATAGAAGAGTGGTGTCTTGGTTCCTAAGACCATCGGAAATGTGTTTTCCGATGGTCTTAGGTGACCTCTGTGAAAGGGTCGTTCGACCCCCAAAGGAGTTGTGACCCACAGGTTGAGAACCTCTGATGTATATGCTTTTCAGACCTTGTGGTACCCAAAAGGTGCATACTTCATGCAGGTTAGAATAAAAATAAGCTGAATTTATTAATTTGCATATACAATAAATCTGTAGGAGTGTGTTGTTTGTTTGTTGATTCTTGGACATGGCTTCCTATGTTCTTAAAAAAGGTGTCTTTGGTGGGAATATTGCATAAGGGAAAGAACGCTGGACTGAGGGGTGAGAAGGCCTGGTTTCTCATAGCATCTCTGTTACTAAACTAGCCATGTGACTTGGGACAATTAATCTCTCTGGGCATCAGTTTCTTAATCTGTGACTCAAACTAAAGTTAGATAGTTTTTATAATATTAATTCTAACTCAAAATCCCATTAGTATATATTCAAAAAAAGCACAACTGTTAACTTTTTTTGCAATGGGAAGACAAAATGACGTGTAAGAAAAGAGATAATTCCATTGCCCTTTGGCTGATCTTCTATTTTAATTTTTTGGAGATGGATAGCTTATTACTGTACAATGTCACCAAAAGAATGTTGTTGTTAAACACACACACACACACACACACACACACACACACACATCACTGGTTTCTGGTCAAGATGAATGCCTGAAAGGAGGCCAAGTATTTAGCTACCACATACCTCTCCAGTCAAAAACCTGAAATCTGCACCATAATAAGCAATCATCAAGAAATCCAATGGGAAATACAGAGACTATTTCCACTCCAGAATCACACAAAAGTCAGCCAGAAGCCTAGATAGGACATGAGCAAGCTGGTACCAGTTCAGGAAAACAAGACTGCAACCTCTCAGCTAGACTGGAGACTGGCTGGGGGCAGTGACAAGAGACTGCAGGGGTCTGTGTCCAGAGACAGGAAACATGGAGGTGATCTCCCAAAAAAATCCTAGGGGGTCATTGGAATTGCATAGAATGGACCTTGGAACTTCTCAGAAGTGATAGAAATTACTGCAATACAGCGGCACTCAGAGTGGGACATCCCAGGCTTGGAGGATTGCCAAGTTTCCAAGCATTCTATCTTAAGTTGAAATAAAGGACCCTGAAAACCCAACTCTCTGAACCTTAGAGATCTAGGGACTTTTAATGTCAGGATACGGAGTTAAGCACAGTAACCCAGGTAATCTAGGATGAGAACAAGTATAGGTGATCACTTCATTCAAAAGCACAGCAGGGAGAAGACCCTGATCCCAGGAAAAAAAGGAAAGAAAAATCAGCAACTAAAGCTAAGGCTATGGATAAACCAAATAAGGCAATGACAAGTATGAAATGAATTGTTATGGATTTAGAAGAGTCTCAAAATACAGCCTAGAAGGTGAAAGTAATTCCCTAACAAATGCATACTGACTCAAAAGAAAAAACGTCAACAAAAATACAGGAATACCTAGAAAAAAATGAAGCAAGATATATATATATATATATGTGTGTGGAGAGGGGAAGGTAGGGCAATTAGGGTTAATTAGGTCACACAGCTAGTTTTGTGTTAAGTGTTTGAGGCAGGATTTGAACTCAGTTCCTCCTGACTCCAGGACCAGCGCTCTATTCACTGTGCTACCTAGCCACCCCAGCAAGATATTTTTTTTTTTAATGGAATAAAAGTTCTGGAGGAAATAAGTAGAAGAATAATAAGTGTCTTAGAAAATAAAGAACCTTACCCAAATAACAGACAATCTACAAAATTAGTACACATCAAACAGAAATAAATGACTCCGTTAGAAATCAGGAAATATTAAAATATATTAAAATACTGAATAAATAGAAGAAAATGTAAGATATCTCATATAAAAAATTTTACTTGGAAAATGGAGCAAAGAGAGATGAATTTTAAATCAGTGGACCCCTTCAAAGTTATGATTTTTAAAGTCTGAACACTGTATTTCAAGAAATCAAGAAATGAGAACTGTCTAAAATGATTACTGTCAGAAGACAAAGTGAAGACAAGATTTTTCATTTACCTCCTGAAAGAAACCTCAAAATAAAAAATTTAAGGAATGTCATAGTCTATTTCCTACTTCCATATCAAAGAAAAGATAATGCAAGAAAGCTAGAAAAAAGGAGTTTGAGTTCCAGGGAACCATAGACAGGATGACAGGCAAATCCTACTATAAAACAAAAAGGGATTAACAGAAAGACAAGAAAAATAAAATTCCTGATACTGAAAAAAAAGGATTAAAAGCAGGAAAAAAGAGAAAAAAAAAACCCTGAATTTAAGGGAGTGTCCATCGTTTGTGGAATGGCTGAACAAATTGTATGAATATATGAATATAATAGAATATTGTTATGCAAAGAAATGACAAAAGATACAATTTCAGAGAATTTGGGGAAGAGCTGATGCAGACTGAGATGAACAGAACCAGGAGAACAATTTATGCAAGAAGCAATATTTGTAAGGGAAAAAAAAAAAGACAACTTTGACAGACTTTAGAACTCTGATGAAATGACCAAGTATATCTCAAAAGGACTAATGATAAAGCACGTTAATAGCTACCTAATAGTGCGGTGGTAGACTCAAGATGCCAAAAGTGATACACATTTTTGTACATGATTACTGGACTATGTTTGTTTCAAAAGTTTTTTTTTTCTTATCTCATTTTTTAATTGGAGTGGGAAGGATTTGGAAAGGAAAGAGTAAAGTCAGCCCCTTTTTTGATGTCAAAAATGATTAATAATGATTAAAAATAATAATTAAAATAATTTAAAAATAAATTATTAAAAATAATAAAAATAATAAAAATAATTAATGCACAGAAAAGCAGAAAATTCAGGAGGAAGCATGGACAAGTTTTGAAAGCAACATGTGGGATATATTACTATTATGAATAATGAGAATAGCTAGTACCTATATAGTCCTTTCAGGTTTGTAAAACACTTTACATAAAATAACCAATATAATCTTCGCAATAATCCTGTAAGGCAGATGTGGTTATGATCTCCAGTTTACAGGTGATGCACTTGAGACACACAAAAATTAAGTGACTTACTCAAGGTCAAACATCAAGTAATGTCTGAGGTGGGATTTGAACTGAGGTCTTCTTGACTCTAAATTCTGTGCTCTATCCATTCTGTCACTTAGCTGTTTATTATTATTATTGTTGTTGTTGTTGTCGTTATTATATACTTTTCAAAAGAGCAAGTAGCATGTAATGGGGATGTTGTGCATATGGAGATACTTGGTGGGGGGGATTGGTGTTTAAATTCAGAATTTTAAAAAAATTGATTAGAAAGATGTAAAAAGATAGAATTTTAATTCAGAGAGAAGCTTGAATCATTAAAATAACTATGAGATTTCTCAAAGGCAATCCAAACCACACTCTCCCTGCTTCTCAAGTCAGGCCATAGGCATAAGCAGCATCGGCCTAAGATACCTGCACATTGAACTAATTCTGTGAGTTATTTAAGAGCAAATAATTGTTTAGATTATAGGTACTTTTCCATCACTTTATCATCATCATCATCATCACTATTCCTTTTAAAAATACCTTTCATTAGGGGTGGCTAGGTGGCACAGTGAATAGAGCACCAGCCCTGGAGTCAGGAGCACCTGAGTTCAAATCCAGCCTCAGACACTTACTTGACTAGCCATCTGACCTTGGGCAAGTCTCTTAACCCTGATTTCCCCTCCAAAAAGAAAAAAAAAATGCCTTTTATAGGCCGCATTATTTAACTCAAGATATTTCTAGGAAGTCTTCCATAATATTATCCCATTCTGATAAATTTGCCTTTTCTATCTTGAGCTCATATATATTCCACTTAGAGTATATTTTGTTGATATACAACTTTTAACTATTAAATAATTTTCACGTCTCTGTAAATAGATTATAAACTCAATGGAGGGCTTTTGTATCTCTCTAACAGGGTGATGATAAGAAATTTATTTTTCTTCCCTTTTAATTTTTCAATTTGCCATTATTGAAATGCATATTGTGAAAGCACCCTGCTCTGGGTGGTCTATTTTCATAGGGGCTAAGGGAAATTTTAAAATGTTAGCTTATGAACAAAAGTCAATAATGCCTTAACATAACCTATGTATATCAAAGATTTTGAGAAATTATCCCATTTACTGTAATTTGTTTATTCAGTACATCATACCTCCATGATTTTAAAGCCATGATAACTCCTTTCAGCAATGCAAATTTTGACCCCTCGATAACGATTGTCATGAGTTGTAGTGGTGGAAAAAATTCGTAAGTGCTGATGACCAGTTTCTGGATAAGCTTCTGTTTCTCAGATTAGACACTTTTAAAAAGGCTTTTAGTTTAAGCCTTTCCAGATTGGAAGGACTGTCCAGAGCTTATGTTCTGATGACATAGACTTCAAAAATTGCTTCTATATCCCAAAGTAACACGCAATTAAGACTTTAGTGGGTGATTTTTAGTTGTATTGATTAAAAAATTTCTTTACAACCAGGATCCAATCTACTTTCCCGTTTCTATTATCCTCATTATGCCACATTATATCTTTTTTCAAACAAAATGGATCTTCTTGTCATTTTTCACAGAGCATACTCCATTTCCCTAATGCCTAGAATATACTCCATCCTGACCTCTGCCTCTTAGAATCCCTAATTTTTTTCAATTCAAGTGTAACTCTCTACAACACTTTTTTCTTTATTTCCCCTAGTCACTGCTGCCTCTCTTCTCCCCCTAAAATAATATTGAATTTATTTTATACAGTTTCTATATACTCATATGTACCTACGTTCTTTCTTAAGGAAATGTAAACTGCTGAAGAACAGATATCCTTCCATTTTTTCTTGTATCTTCAGTGCCTAACAAAATGCCTGGCATATGGTACTTAATAGATGCTGACTGATTGATTTCATTATTCTGCTATTTTCTATATATTAAATGGCTAAAGGCCTAGAAAAATTTCTAATTCAGTGTCATTTACATTGTATGCTATAGGGATTAGTACAAATAGATTTTTAGCAATGAATCAAGTTAATAGCACAAAGTCAATGGATACTATGTGTATATCTCAGCAAATAAATTTTCTGATCATCATTTTACTATTTAAAATAATATGAAATTTCCAGGATGCAGCAAAAATTTAAATCTTGGAGCAAATTTAGGATTTGTATTTAGGTTTAATCCATTTTCTAGAATAAGTGTGGGACTATAATGGTGAATTCTTGTTTAGTTTCATAATGATGCGATGATGATAATATTTCTGTTTTACAATACTTTAAAATGTATAAAGCATCTTACACACATTATTTCATCTAGGCCTCATCATAGTCCTATGGGGTATATACTCATTTTGTAAGTAAGAAAATTCTTGTTGAAATGAATTGATTTGACTCTTTGGGATCCTCATTCCAGAGACTCAAGTCAATTCATTTCCACAAGAATTTAGTAACTGCCTACTTTGTGCTGGTCATTGTTCTATGTCATAAAGAGAGAGAGAGAAAGAGAGAGAGAGACACACACACACACACACACACACACACACATACAGACCAAGACAGAGAGACAGAGACAGAGAGAGAGAAAGAGAGGGAGGGAGGGAAGGAGGGGAGAGAGGGAGGGAAGAGGAGGAAGGAAGAAAGGAAAGTAGAAAGGGAAGGAGAGAAGAAGTAAGAGAGGAAGGGAGGAGAAAAGAAGAAAGAAAGAAAGCATCCCTGCTCTCATGGAGTTTACATTCTACTGAAGGGAAACAATATACACAAGGTAATTGAATACAAAATAAATGTAAAGTAATGGGGGGGGGGGCGAGAGTGGACTGGGGGAGGAAGGTTGAATTCCTTGAGATATCAAGAAAGGCCTCTCGTAAGAGTTGGCTCTTCAACTGAATCTTGAAGGAAGCTCAGGATTCCAGGAGAAGAAGGTGAGGAAGGAGATCACTGAAGACAGGAGGAACACCCTATGCAAAATCAACTAGAGAATTAGATGTAATGTTATGCACAGGGAACAGTGAGTATTTCCAGTTTGTTAGAATACAGAGTGGGTGAGGAGGAATAAATGATTTGTCAATGATCACACATCTAAAGGGTATCAGAGGCAGGATTCAAATCTGTGCCCTTTCTAACTCTAGATCTAAGTCTCTTTCCATCAAATAAATGTCACTAGCTCTTTCTGGGAAATTAAAGCTCTTGGCATGTTTATCTAATAAAAGACGCTTGGTTGAAAACATGGTTCATGTGGATTGAGAATTTTCTTCGCAACTAATTTGATTGGATATCTCATTTGAGGAGCTCAGTGGCACAGTGGATAGAGTGCCAGGTTTGAATTCAAGAACACTAATCTCCTTGAGTTCAAAATCAGCCTCAGATATGCTTACTAGTTGTATGACCCTGAGCAAGTCATTTAACCCTGTTTTGCTTCAGTTTCCTTATCTATAAAATGGGCTGCAGAAGGAAATGGCAAGCCACTTTAGTATCTTTGCCAAGAAAACACCAAATCTGGTCATAAAGAGTTGCACATGTCTGAAAAACAACTCAACAACAACTTAATTTAACCAATAACAATGATTTGAAAGTCTATTGATTGGCCTAGAAAGTAGTTTTCATTGCACTTGCTCATGTTTTGTTTCCAGCACATTGTACACTGTGAGAATACTGTGTAATTTAGAATCAGAACACCAAATTGAGCAGAAACAGAATGTATAGTCATTTATTTCTTTCAAGCAATTTATACCTCCGGATACTAGCAGATGCCTTGCAATCACAGCATTCTGATAAAGAGTTGCAATAAACACAATTGTTCAGAGAAAAAAAAAAAGCCATCTGTTCAAAACTAAATGAATCCTTACTGCCTACTCCCAAGGTCATTTTTATGAATATTTTGCACAGTTTTGATAAAAGTGCTTCCCTGATACTGCACATTTATCAAGAGACAAGTACAGTATCCCTCAGCTTTCTTCAGATTTAAATAGATAATTAGGCAGTCTCATGTACTAAAGCCAGAAGTGAGCCAAAATGGTCCTTAAGCAACTGTTCTACATCAACATTCCCAGTAGATTTTGGGGGCTCTTAAAAAATAGAAACTAGTTCTGATTTACATTAAAATGCTACAGTAGAAGCCCAGGGTATGAAGTATAAAGACCTAGATGCAGATTCAAACTCTCTCTCTCTCTCTCTACTGTCCATGTGGTCTTTCAACTTCACCATTCTGAGGCTCAGTTTCCTCAGTGATTTCCTCTCTTTTGTTGCCAATTTCTTTTTAACCACCTGTTCTTTCTCTGCTGCTTATAAACTTGACAAGAGTTCTTCTGTTCTTAATAAAACCTTCACTTTCACAAAACAGATTTCTTGATCCTGAATGAGAGATTAAAAAGGAAGAAAAAATGAAAAATAAAGAACTAAATTCTAAAGGGTGGTTCAGACAACTGGGGAATGACTGAACAAATTCTCCTTTGTGAACGTAATTTCTTATGCAGTAAGAAATATGTGATACAATTTCAAAGAATCCTAGGTAGTATAGAAAGCATGAAATGATCAGAACCAGGACAACAGTTTAGACAAACACAGTGCTGTTCTCTCTCTGATCAATGACTAGACTGACTATTTTCAGAGGATGCATGATAAACCGTGTTACCCACTTCCTGACACAGAGGTGATGGACACAAGGTACTGAGGCACACGTTTTGGTGCACAGCCACTCTGCAGATTAATTGTTTTTTTTAATCTTTGCTTATTTATTACCTTCTCCACCCCTTTTCTTCGTTTTTAATTTGGGATGATTAGTGATAAGTGATGCAAAAAAGCAAAAATGAGGGTCATGTTATATTTATTTGTAATATAAACATAATATAATACAAAGTAATACAATGTAATATAATGTAATATGTATATTATGCTACAATATGATATATGATATAATGATAAAATATAATGTAATACAATATAATATAATGCAATATGAGGCAATACAATACAATACAATATAATATAATGGATAGGATTGATGTGATGTGATATGACGTGACATGATGTGACATGACATAATAAAACATAATATAATGTAACATAATATATAAATTATATATATACACAGAATACAAATAAGGAGAAAAAGCACAGATAAAGAGGACAGTTTTGAAAGTGTTATGTAGAATTAATTATATGTTGTTTTTTTTTTAAGCAAGCATCATGAAATGGAGATACATAGTTTCATACAAAGTCCTCTTTTAGGTTATGCTATGTTTATGGAAATATTCTTGTGTTCCCTCTCTCTTTCTCTTTCCCTCTCTCCATCCCTCCCTCTCCCCCCCGTCTCACTCTCCAGTTTAAAAAAAAAAAACAAACAACTAAAATAAAATCCTTTACTTGATCCAGTCAGCCTAGAGGCAGCTAGATGATATGGTAGGTAGAATGTTCAGCCTGGGGCCAGGAAGAATTGGGTTGAAACCTGCTTCAGACCCTTACTAATTCAGAAAGGCATTTAAATTTTGTCAGCCTCAGTTTCTTTATCTTTTTATCTCACTTAATATTATTTTTATTTTTTCTAATTACATGTAGAGATAGTTTTCAACACTCACTTTTATAAGCTTTTGATTTTCAATTTTTTTTCTCCCTCCTTCTCCTCCCTTCTCCCTAAAATGACAAGCAATCCGATATAGGCTATACATGTACAATCATGTTAAACATTTCCACGTTAGTCATGTTGTAAAAGAAGAATCAGAAAAAAATGGGTTAACTGAAAGAGAGAGAGAGAGAGAGAGAGAGAGAGAGAGAGAGAAAGACATAGAGAGAGAGAGAGAGAGAGAGACAGTGAGAGAGAGAGAGAGAGAGAGAGAGAGAGAGAGAGAGAGAGAGAGAGAGAGAGAAAGGAGAAATTACTATGCTTTGATCTGCATTTGGACTCCATAGTGCCTTCTCTGGATATGGATAGCATTTT
>CM053588.1:83666507-83679311 GCA_028646515.1 Pseudochirops corinnae | reverse complement strand
CATATATCTGAGTATATGTATAAATGAATCCATAGAGGGCATAAGATCAATTGAATAGGAAGGGATAATATTCCAAATGGTGAAATTCGGAGGTGAGAGAGAATTAGATTGAGAGGAGACAGGGAGAGTCAGAATGGGGTTGAGCATCTCATGAAAGAGGCAAGAGATAATTGTTAGAATAGAGGGGGAGAACAGGAAGGCAAAAGGGAAAGAGTCAACCTTACTCTCACTGAATTTGGCTTAGGGAAGGATTGACATAAACTCTAAACTGGGCATCTTGCCACATAGAAAAGTATGGGGAAGGGGGATGAGAGGGTGGGATGATGGAGGGGAGGGCAGGGTAGAGGGGAGGGCTGATGAAAGTTCACACTTTTGTAGAGGGACAGGGACAGGATAGAGAGTGGATGGAGGGGACAGAATAGGAAGAAGGGACAAGTAATCAGACTCTCACAATATGCTCACTGTGGAGAGGTTCTGCATAATTACACATGTTCAGCCTGTATTTGATTTCTTGTCCTTCCAGTGGGGGTGGGTGACGAGGGAGGAAAAGAAAGAATCTAGAATCTAAAGTTCTAAATTGAATGTTAAAAATATATATATGTATATGTATATATATATATGTATAATTATTATTATTAACTACATCCAACTGGAACTTGAGATACACAGGCAATGTGGTTGGGAGATCCATCCTGCCCTACTGGAAAGTCAGAGGGGTGAGGGGGGAAGACATAGGAGAGAATGGATTGGGGGAGGGAGAATACACTGGGATGGCTGTTTTGGGGTGGTGGGTAGGGGAAAGATGGGGAGAAAATTTGTAACTCAAAATTTCGTGGAAATGAATGATGTAAACTAAAATAAAACTTAAAAAACCCTTAAAAAGAAAAAGAAGATAGACAAGAATGGGGAGAGGCTTGAGGCAGGGAGATCAGTTGTGAGGTCACCTCAACAGATCAGGGACAAAATGATGAAAACCTGAACCACAATGTTGGTTGAATCAGTAGAAAGAAGAGATTCTACAGAAGAGATATAATGGAGACAGAAATGGCAACATTTGCTAATGACTGCATGAGCTGAGAAAGAATGGGAAGCTAGAAGAATGCCACTAATCTTGACAGAAGTAGGGAAGTTTGGAGAGAGAGGAATATGTGGAGGAAGAATGAATTCTGTTTTTAATGTGTTGAGTTTGAGATACCAAAAACTAGATATTACCCAAAATCAACATGTCTTCTCCCACTTCCACGTATTCCCATAAGCCATCCCCATGACTGTTAGACTTTTCCATTTATCATAATATCTTCTTTTAATGCTCAGCACAGGTTCCAATTGTTTTGTGCAGCAGTCCCTGACTTCCGCAATTAAAAGCATTCTCTTCTTCCTCAAAGTTTCCTAGAGTATTTTGCTTGAATGTTTTCTTTGTCCCATCACTCCTTATTTTATTGATTCTATACATGCCATATTTTCCCCAACTCCAAGGGCAAAAGGTAAGTTCCCTAAGTGAAAGGAATATTTCAATTTTTATATTTTCATCCTAACACATAGTACAGTACATGTTGAATAAATTTAAGTCTGTATTCTTTGTATAGATGACCATCATGTATGCAGACCACCCAATCATTCACTCCACATTCTCTGTATTCTTTCAGAGTAAAATTTAAGGAATCAATACTGGGGGTGACTATTAGCTATTCTAGTGGTTCTCAAAGTGTGGTCTGAGCATTCCTGGGGTTTCCTGAGACCTTTTTAGGAAGTTTACAAGGTTAAAAATATTTCCATAATAATATTGTCATTTTAATTTATACACACACACACACATCTTAAGATTTGTACTGCACTGGAATCAGCATAACTTTTGTTCGTGAGGACAAAGTATGAGCAGAGGAATAATTCCCATTCTTTATAAATGATCATTTCAGAAAGAAAATATTAAAGACAAACCTGAGGAAGACTGATGTGTAGTTTCTTTCTCCACTGATGACGTTCTGATTATAAGAGATTCGAGAATTCTGGCAAACACTTAGTCATCTGACACATTTCAGGTTTCATAAGAGATACTTTGCCCTGGCTTTTCTAATGTAGAAGAAGATGACTTCACTTTTCAGTTTAATTTTTAAAAGCACATCACTTTGACAAGTAGCCTGAGATCATTGTTGATGAACTTATCTGACTATAATATAATATTTGTATGATAAAATATAGAATAGTAAAATATATTATAATACAATATTATGATGTGATGTAATGTATTACATATATCATAACATATCATACTTTTTCATATATATATATATACATATGTTTCAGGGTCTTTGAAATTTTGCCAAATGCACTAAAATTAATATTCTAAGAAATAAATATTTATTGGGAAGAGAGCATAGTAAAGGTGGTATCATAGAATGGTGTCAATTAATCATTTAAGTGCTTTATTTAGTGTCTACCTCAGATCATGAGAAATGAAACCTTTTGGTACAATGTGGCATTTTGTTATAACATGGCAACATCTGCCTGGATGTTCTTTTCTTTATCCCTCCATCTCATGACATAACAACATAGGCAGTTTTGTATTCAAGTGAAAGAAGAGATAGTTTCTAACTTGACCTGTTGCTTTAATTTTCCCATGAGATAATTAAAAAGGTATTTCTTGACTCCCCATAAAGCAAAGTGAAAAGTATAGCAATCTTTCCCCTACCCATACTGCCATTCCCACATGGAACAGGACTCAACTAGATGAATTTCTCTCTTGGCCCTGGCAGCCTTTTGATTTTGTTTCTTTTCCTAAGTAGGTGAACTAATATCATTCTCAGGATATAGGTGCATAGACTTAGAAGTGATCCTGTGATTTAGAGAGGTCTTTGGTCCCATTAGCTTGGAACTGCTGGCAGGGAAAGGTTTTGCATTGGAGAGTAGACAAAAACAAGCAGACTGATTCATGCCTGATTACTTTTTTAGACAGGTATACAGCCTGAGTTGTTTTGATGTCGCAAAATTGAAGTGAAATAAACAATTACTAACCAGTAGTCCTGAAAATTGCTTTATGTTCTATTGAGTTTTAAGTATCAGCTTCCCAATAGATTGTAATGTCATAAGGTTATATAAACCAACTTTAAGTCACTCTATTAATTAATGCTTTGATTCCTTTGTGCTTTAGCATTTTTGTGTAGAAATAAATCAACTTCCCCAAACTACATGTCTGAATAAACAAAAGGGAATATCAAGGAACTGTAGTCCTTGTTTGCCCAACTGTGATTACTTAATTTTAGAGCTATGAGGAAGATAATTAATCTCTTATTAAGTACTGCTGTAAATTTTTTTTTCCTGGGAAGTTCCTGTGTATCCAATAACTGGTTTGGTCAACTAAATTCAGTAACAAATTCAAAATCAATTTGAGCTTCAAATTTCAAACTTTCCTAAGCACAATACTCTTGTAGTCAATGCCCTTGCAGGCAACAAAAAATTTTCAGATGGCCAGAGAGTCGTAGTCCAGATCACTTACTGATCATTTGTCTCTTTGTTTTCCTTCCCACTCAGACTGTGTGAATCTGCCCAATAGCAATGATCAGTTCTGAGCCATGTCAGCACTTTATTAGGGCATACATCCCAGGGTGTCTGTAAGGATAGGAAGCCTGAATCCTTACATGCCTGTGAGTAAATAGACTGTGTGACTTCTGTCGCTTTGAGCTCTTGTGTTCCTTTTTGATACCACCTCATTAGGGATCTCTTCACATCTGAAAAGGCAAAAAGCAGCAAAGATTGACATAGACAGATAGAACAGGATTTATGATTTCAAGAAACAGGAGTAAAAAGAGAGAAGGAAGAGTCCATTTTATTGTCCATTTGTACTCATATTCCCTATATATGCAAACTGAAAAGCAAGCTCTATAGATTGATGATAGAAATACATGTTATAATTTGGACAATAGACAGTCTTCCTTCACTTGTACTCTCCTGCGTGGATGGTCAAGTCAAAACTCATTTGAAGTCATAAATCTCTTCCAGCTGACTGCAGTGTTCCAGGGTTTAATAAAATCAGCACAACGTCATAAACAAATTTGAAGGTTTAAAGAACCTCATTATCTATAGGAAATTCCTTTTCAACTTGTACAGCACTGTTACTTAATAAATGTTCATTGAGTTGAACTGAATTGAACTGTGGCATGAAGCTGAATAGCTCAAGAACATTTGGTGTCTCTATGAGTTCAATACATGTGACTCTAGCCATTTCTGATACTTAAGAAGAGGCTTTGACAAGTAGAAATGAAGGTCTTCATGACTTCAAGAATAGGTCATGCCAAGATTGTTTTATTTCTTTTTTTTCCCTTCAGAACTACTAGAATGATCAATCATGGAATGCTAGGGTTAAATTTTCCTGAATTTTGTCATAGCATTTTACAAGTTTCTCATTCTATGTGTGTGGATGTAGTAGATTCTTAACAAATGCTTGTTTATTGACAAACTGAACAAAATAGATAGCTAAGGGTTAGACAAGAGAATTGTTAGGTGAATACAAAAGTGGTTGAACGTTAGCACATAAAAATTATATTAATACATAATTTAACACAGTCTCTTCACAAAAGAGTTTCTGATGCCAAGAAAAAGCACATAGTACCACACATACAGTGAGATGTTAGTATCCAAGTGTTTAGAATGTTCACTATAAATATAATCTGGTAAAATTACTAATTACTTCATTTCTAATTTAAAGAGCTTAAAATTCAAATATTACATTTGTTTGTTACCCTAGATTAGACTGTAACCCTTTTGCTTCTGCACACTGACTGTGCTGTGACTATTTTTAACAAACTTTGCAGGGTTAGCCCCTTAGCATATAAATTACCACAGGCCACTGGACCTGAAGCCTGAAGTAAGGATCCAAATAAAAGTAGAAAAATATTTCTCAATTCTCAGGTGTAACACTCCTATGGAAAAAAATATCTTGGAATAACACTTTTGGAACTGATTGACAAGCCTTCTTTTTGATTCAGTTTTTATAATGATGAACCTGCCATTTTAAAGGTTACTGACTTCAAAAACAGATAAAAAAAAATAGCAGCAAGATGGCCATGATGACATTATGGAAAACCTTGGTTAATGGGATACCTGGGTGCTAGCCACTAACTAGCTGTGTAATATGTTAGGTAAAGAATTTCATTTCTTAGGGCTTCAGCATCTTTATCTTTAACAGAAGAGATGAATAAGATACTCTATTAACATACCATTTTAGAGCCTAAAGTAGCTTTGATATTTATGTGATCTCCATAGATCATCAGCTCCATACTTGCATGCTTATAGAATTGAGCAGATCATTCTTTTTTTGATATACCACCCCCAAAAGAGAATACTTTGAGTGTTATTTTACAAATATGAAAACATGGTTTTAAGCTGAATTTTGCTCCTAGATTTTTCTTCAGTAGTCTCTATTTTTATGGTCTCATACAAATTAAAAGATTAAAAAAAGTAGTTTATGGGAAAAATATTGCAAGTGCACATGATTCAGGTTTAAAATTAAAAAAAAAATTCCACACTAATATTCCTTTTCCAAAAAGATCTAAGAACATGATTCCTCAAAAACTTAAAAAACTGAGACAAAAAAATTAAGTTTCTTGGAAGCTTTTGGTGTGGGAGTTCTGACTGTGTTGTCTTCTTCCCATTCCCTGCTTTGATCCTTCTTTTCCCCAAAGAAGGAATAGAGTTTGGTTGCTTTTCTTACTTTGCTTCCTTTGCCTGCTCATGGTTGGTCAGTCAATGATTATTTAGCTCTGTGGAACTCTGCTTCCGGAGGGGAAAGCTCTGTCCCAAATTGCTGGGATTTTCCCAGCTGCCAGAGCTTTTAGGAGGCTGCTGCAGCCCCTACCAGCTTTGGCTCACTGAAAACTCACCCCAGGATCTTCACCCAAGACCATGATCTGGATCCAGGCCACTCAACGCAAGGGCACTTGGCCTCTGAATGATTGCTTGGCCCCACTGCAGTCTGAAGGCTGGGAGCTCTGAAGCAGCAATGTGGAGGCAGCCACAGGGCCTCCGCTTCTGCTGCTTCCTTGCCCTGGAGGCAGTTTGGCCAGACCTGCTTTTCTCCCCCAATTTTAGCTGAGTTCCACTGACCTTTCACTTAGTCCTTTTTTTCTTATGGCTTAATGATTCTGGAAACTGCCACAGCTGCTGCTGATCCACTCTCCTGAAGCTCCAGCTGCGGCTCAGCTTGTCTGGCCGCCCCCAGGGCCACACCATGGTTTCAGGCTGGTCTGGTTTTGGCTCCCAATGCTGAGATGGTCCCTCCTAGCCGAGCTGCCTTCAGCGGGAAGTATATTTTTGTGTGTTTTGGTGGTCTAAAATTTGTTTAGAGTCATATTTAATGGGTATTTTGCAGTGGCTGTGTGGGAGCTGCCATACCTTGCTGCTCCTATGCCACCATCTTGGCTCCACCCCGACAAAAAAATTAAGAAACAGCAAAGGAAAGGTATTTCTCATTTCAATTATAACCTGGGACTGGCAATTTATGTCCTTCTTTTGTTTCAAAAAAAAAGTGTGAGAGGGAGTGATCAAATTATCTTTTGCCATTTTTGGATCTTCAGCAAATTCAGGATCAATGAAGAAAAATCCTGGCATGTCTACTTTTTCCTGAGAAATAAGCCTTTGTTCTTCAAAACAGAAGCACTGTATTTTATTGAAATATGGTCCAGCTTCAAATGGCAGATTATATGTAGAAATTCCAATTACTGGTTTGTTAGCAGGATTCTTAGCTTTGTAAAATACTACTGCAGTCTCTCCTGGTATCACATATATTTCTGTTTGTTGAGGTCTAAAGTTTCAGTGAAGACTTGCATGCACATCTGCATTGAAGGTGACTTTAATGATTCGATCCTTAACAGGTACCATAGTCTCAATCTAGTCTGAAGCATGACCAGCTACAGGTGACCCACCAAGTCCTATTGTCTGGCAGTAGAGGCAGTGGAGGGGCATCTCGGTATAGGAGGCCCCAATAATTCCCACTATAGCTGCAGCCACGTACATGAGCACGGTGCAGTTCTGCTGCTGCCACTCCTGCTTCTGCTCCTGGTGAATGGCTTTGTGCTCTTTGGCCTCCATGGCAGCAGCCACTGTTGAAGGGCCGTGGCCTGGCCACCCCACCAACCCCAGAAATCCCCAAATCACTTCCAATGGGACCACCCAAACACCACCATGGCAACCCAGGCAAAACGCCGGAGCCCCCTGATTACCTTTTAGGTCAGCGGTTGTCAACCTGTGGGTTATGTTCAATTTAAATAAATCCTGCATTTCATATATTTACATTATGATTCATAACAGTAGCAAAATTGCAATTATGAAGTAACAACGAAAATAATTTTGTGATTGGGGGTAACCACAACATGAGGAATTGTATTAAAGGGTCGCGGCATTATGAAGGTTGAGAATCACCATTTTAGGTAAATATGCAACCTGAGTTGTTTGTATATTGCAAAATAAAGGTGAAACAAACAATTCCAATTAGTGGTCCTGAAAACTGCTTTATGTTCTATTGTTTTAAATATCAGTTTCCAGTAGATTGTAATAGTAGTCATAATGTTACTGAATCCTATTTTAAGTCATTCTATAAATTAATGCTTTGATTCCTTTATGTTTAGCATTTGTTTTTGTGTGTAAATAAATCACCTTCCCCAAACTACATGTCTGATTAAACAAAAGGGAACAGCAAAGTACCACAGTCCCCGTTTGCCCAGTTGTAGTTACTTAATGTCAGAGCTATGAGGAAGGTAATCAATCTTTCATTACGTACTGCTGCAATTGTTAACAATTACATAGGCTATTTCTCATTTTCTTTTTGTTGACTGAGTCAGTTGTTTCTGTAACTAGTGTGAAATTTATCTATTTGCAGATTCTAGAACCTGAGCAGGTATGAGGGCCATTGCTAAGTACTGACTGATAGAAGAGACTCGTTGATCACTGATTGACCCATGTATTTACTTGGAATTTGCTATGTGCTCAATAACTGTCTTGGTTAGTCACATTTAGAGTTAAAATTCAAAGTTAGTCATCTATCTGCTTAGCAAACTTTAAGTAATCTAGATATGGAAAACTAGCAAACTTTCCTGACCACACTGTTCTTATAGTCAATAGAGTCAATGCCCTTGTAGTCAACAAAAAATATTTGGGGAGTGAGGGAGAGGTTCACAGTCCAGATCACTTATCTGTCTCTAGGTTTTCCCTCCTACTTAATCCCTTTGATAATATCTGAACATGTGAGCACTTGATCAGGTTGCACATCCCATGGCACCTGTAGGGAAAGAGAGCCTACACCCTTACCTGCCTGTGTGTAATATACTGTGTGACTTCTGATATTTTGAGCTTCTCTGTTTCTTCTTGTACCACCTCACTCAAGATCTCCTCACATCTGGGAAGGCTAAAAGTAGCAAATCTTGGCATAGACAGATAGAACAACATTTATGATATTTGAGATAATTTGTTTAGGAAACAGGATTAAAAAGAGAGGAGAAAGAAGTGTCTGTTTTTTTGTCCATTTGTACTCATATTCCCTAGATATGCATGTTGAAAAGCAAGCTCTATAGGTTGATGATACAAATACATATTATAATTTAGCAATACACAGTCTTCCTCCACTTGGTCTCTCCTGTGTGAATGATCAAGCCAAACTCATTTGAGCAGTTACAAAGCTCTTTCAGCTGACTACAGTGTTCTAGGGATTTATACAATCAGCACAAGGCAAATAAGATTTAAAGAACCTCACTATCCATAGGAAATCCCTGTTCAACTTTCACTGCACATAACACATGCATACTTAATAAATGTTCATTGAGTTGAATTGAATAGAACTGTGGCATGAAGCTGAAGTAGCTCAAGAGCACTGGGTGTCTCTGAGCTCAGTACATATTACTCCAACCCTTTCTGGAAGTTAAGAAGAGGTTTTGACAAGTTGAAGTGGTGATCTTTAGGACTTCAAGAATAGGTCATGCCAGCATAGTTTTTTTTTTTTCCTTTTCCAAGTTTTGGAAATTCTCTGTCCTTAAAAACTGATTGAATGGAACCTTCATCAAGCATTGAGGGGCCCTAAGACACTCTTATTTCTCTAGAGCTACAAGTCCCCACAAAAGACCACACATGATTCTACTCTGAAAACTTCCTGTTCAGCTATTATAGTACTGTAGATGCTAGTTGTATGATTCTTTGTCAACTTTTCAGTAGAAACTAGAAAACAGCATGAAAGTAAAAAATAAAAACATGAATGTTGAAACATTGAATCCCAGGGAAATAGGGGGTTGGGTCCCTTACGACTACTATCAGTTGTAATTTTTCACTAGACATTACTGAAAATACACTTTTCTGAGTACAATTCTTTACAACAAAACATTAATTCTGCTAATATGCACTTTTCCTAACACAGTATTTATGAAATGACCCATAAAATGAAGTCCACAAAATAAAATTGGCAATATTCAAAATATTTTTTATTGCTTGTGATTGCCTAGAATTCTGTGACCTTTTGTGCTAATATCTCAGTTAAAAAAACAAACAAACATTAATTTCAAACAATATTGAATTGCTGTTACACATGAAATCTATGGTACCACAAATACAACACAGAAAATAAAATTCTTAAAAATAAAACATTTTTAATATGAATGTTATCTTCCACTGTGTCATAGGGCAGTGTGAGGATATTGAACTGTATAAAAAAATCATCATTTAATTAACACTGAACACAATTAGCTGAGTCTGTAGGTATAACAGCACAAAATTTATCTAGCACTTTCATTTTCTCACTAAGCAACAAAATCAGTAAACAACAAGGAGAAGAATGGTTAAATACAATAGGAAGAAAATGTGAATAACAGAAGACTATTCTACATCTACCAGAAATAGCAGGAGGGCATGGAAGACCAAAAGGCTCAAAATGTGATCCAAGGTGATACAACCTGCAGATCTGAGCCTAACCACAAGTGAAAAATAAAATGGACATTCAATTTTTTGAAGAGAGATGTTTGAAACTCTTGTAGATATAAAACCAGATTGGATAAAATATTTTTTTTTCTTAAGAACCCCAGACTACAGAAGTACAAGAAAGGTAAACAAATAAAATAAAACAACCTGCTATATGGCAGGCACTATGCTAAGCTCTTTACAAATATTACCTCATTTGATTTCCACAAAAACTTTTGAGGTATTATTATTATTATTATTATTATTATTATTATTATTATTATTATTATTATTATTATTATTATCTCAGTTTTAAAGATGAAGAAATTGATGCAGAAGTTAAACAACTTGCCCACAGATACATAGCTAGTAAATGTCTGAGGATAGAACTCATATTTTCCTTTCCCCAGGTCTAGCATTTGATCTACTATACCACTTTACTAGAGATAATCCTGACAAGCAATGATTAATGAGTGACTATGCCAGAGGTATCAGCATCTGTGTTGTGGCCCTGATATTCTTGGTGCTAGTCCTATTCATTGGTATTAATATATATCAGAAGGCCAATTGTCCATCTATCTGTTTCTGTAAATATTATTAGCAATGTGGCTCAAGCTAGATGCCTGATTGCAATTTCTTAATAGTGAAGAAGGAACTATGTTTTATATCCAAGATGTGCTCCCTTCTCACCAAATATCAGTTCCACATTGAACATATATGACAAACAGCCAAGAAATACATTTATCTAAGACAATAGCAAAACAGAAATCAGATGAAGTAAAAAGAGGAGAATATAGACCAGAAAATACAGAGTGAAGGAGCTCTTACATAGGAAATGAAGCAGCTGGTCAATCAAAAATGAGCCCTATATCTCAGTCAAGGGGAAATTTCACAAAGTCTCTAGTATAGTAAATTGGGGATAAAGACATAATGGAGACTACTTGCTTCTCTCATGTGGACTTCTTCCCAAGGTCTTATCTTTTTTCAGCAATCTGAAGTGGAATTGACATTTTCCATCTTCTCTACCAAAGCTAGAAATCAGAGCTATCTGAAGCAACTACTGATATCAATAAGATCTAAAGAGCACTAGGATTTTGAATACTTCCTCTCTTCTGTTCTCACTAACTTTGTCCCACCCTTCACAAGGCATGGGGCATTGATTTCTACCAAGTTATGAGGGAATCCTATACCAAGGGTTTTAGGACTTAGCTTACCCTTCCTTGAAACATTAAGATCCTCTAGCAGAATTTGGAAACATGTTAAGTTTGTGGTGACTATTTAGTAATTCAATTATTATTTCATGTGTCCTCTTTTGGAGGGACATCAAGACTCTTTAGGGCCCAAAGTAGAACACTGTGTTTCACTAAACTCTCCAGGATACCCAGGAGCTGTGCAGATATTTTTGGTCATGAAGATTACCAATGTGGCTTTCAAGTAATGTAGCTTTGCTAAGCAATCTGTTACACATGAAGCCTTTCTTTACTCTTCCCACAACCCTATACCTCCCCTTAAAATAAAGTTTAACTTGTGTTTAGTTTGTATAGTTATTGAAGCAATATAGCTTAGTGGATAGAGTGTTGGCCTCAAAGTCAATAAGACTGGGTTCAAATCTCACTATTGACAATAGTGGCTATGTGATAAAGGACAAGTAACTTAACTTCCCAGAGTTTTAAGTAATTCTCTACTATCATATTGCAGAGAAGATGCCAACTTTCATTGACAAAGTTTACTCTTGCAATAATTCTCTAAACAGATGAAATTATAGGTCCAATCTCTATTCCTATACCTAAAACATTGAACAGGTAACCATAGTATATTGGTTAGAAAGATGGCCTCAAAGGTAGAAAGACTTGGGTTGAAGTTCTGCTTTTGACACATACTTGCTGTGTGACCACAGGCAGATTACTTAGTATCTCAGTGCTCTAGGAAAATCATTGACACTAAATTCTAGAGGAGGAGGTGACTCATACTGATAGAGGGAGTTTCCTCATTTAGGAATTCTCCATATTAATAAAATCCCAGGTCCAGTCCCTCTCTAGATATATTTCCCCTATGTCTTGAATTTACCTACTTTGTACATCTGCTCATATGTGTACATGGTGTGAGTAAGGGACTGGAAAAGGTGCCCTAAAAACTGCCTGCTTACTCAACTCTGGCTTGATTACCACAATAGTTAGAGATCCCACTCTGTGGTCAAAACACAAAAAAAGTATAGAAAATGTCTGCAAAGATGATTCCACTCACAACTGGCACATGAAATGTACACACACTAGTCGATAAAACAAAATCCAGCAGACCTGAAAGACAACCAGCTCTTTTCACAAGAGAACTCAGCAGGTATCACATCCACATAGTAGCCCTGAGTAAAACAAGGCTGGTAAATGAAGACCAGCTTACTGAAGTTAGAACTGGATACACATTTTTCTGGAGTGATTAACATGAAGGGGAGCACTGTGAAACTGGTGTAAGTTTTGCAATCAAAACTAATTTAGTCAACAAGCTTGTATGCCTGTAAGCGGAGTGAACAACGGGCTCATGACAATGAAATTGCCGCTTGCAGGGAAATGTCATGCTGCCATCAAGAGGAGGACTGCCTCTTCACAGCCTCAACAAGCTCTGCCACACTACGCTCCTCACGCCAGGACTTCCACCCAAGACTTCAATCCAGATCCAAGCAGGGAAAAGCAAGAGAATACTGCCTTAGTTCCAGAAGAAAGATTCCTACAATTGCCCTGTGGTCAGTTGCTTTGTCTTCCAACTCTCAGCTACAGCTGCTGCCACCTCTGCTGCCCCAGGGGCAGGGGATGGACCAAGCTCTTCTCTTACCCAGTGTTTCCCTACTGTCTTTTTGCTTTCTTCTTGGCGTTTATGGGT
>CM053588.1:83631495-83666407 GCA_028646515.1 Pseudochirops corinnae | reverse complement strand
GGTAATTGGGGATGAGCTCAAGTAAGTTCCTGCTTTTACTCTGCCATCTTCGAAAATGGTGTATTTTTAATGGAGGTAACCTGCATGATTTAATTGTTATAACCAGGTACTAATTGAATTTGTGAAGTTATGCAAGTCACTGAACCAAAAAACTGAAAAGACACCCTTATATTCCCAAACTTACCATGTGAGAATGGCAAAACTAATAATATAGTTAGCTAAATATTCACACAATAAAAAAAAAAACATTGAGCAAAGAACCAAAATATTATATTGCTAATTAAATTAAATAAGTGACCAACAGGAAGTAATAGCTATGTAGTGAAATATAAGTAGAAAGCTCAATAAACTTGAAATCAGAAGACCTGTGTGCTAGTCACTCTTGCCATGAATTATTTGTGTCACTGTAAGTCATAGATAGTAAAAAAAAAAACAAATCTAATAATTCTTTCATGGGACAGATTTTTAATATCATCATGTGGTAGAAAAAGGATTAGATTTAGTGTGATTACAATAATAATAATGATAACAATAATTGACATTTTACATAGCTTTACAAACATTATTTTATCCTGACAAAAGACCTTTGAATTAAATACGTTGAGTTAATATCCCCATTTCTTAGATAAGGAAAAACACACTCACGCAAGTTAAATAGTGAGTTCATGTTTGCATAACTTAAAAACCCCAGAATTGAGATTCAAATGTGGGCATCTCCTGATTCCAAATGAAGAATGTTTTTCAAGGTCTTAAGAATTTTATTTTTTTCTAGCTCTATAAAATATTTTTTGGTAATTTGATTGCTATGGCACTAAAGTCAATTAGGTTAGGTAGGATAGTCATTTTTATTATATTAGCTCAGCCTAACTGTGAACAACTGATATTTTTCTAGTAATTTAGATCTGACTTTATTAGCATGAAAAGTGTTTTATAATTGTGTTCATATAGTTGCTGGGCTTGTCTTGTCAAATAGATTCCCAAACATTTTATATAGTCTACAGAAACTTTAAATGAATGTTTCTTTCTATCTCTTGCTGCTGGACTTTGTTGGAAATATATAGAAATGCTGAATATTTATGTGGGTTTATTTTATATCCTGCAAATTTGCTAAAGTTGTTAGTTTTTCAAGTAGTTTTTTAGGTGGAATGTTGGAACACTAATTCATTATTGGTGAAGTGATGAGCCGATTCAAATAATCTGGACAACAATTTGGAACCATGCACAAAGGGCTGTAAATTCTCCAAATTTTGCACATTAAAAAACACAGACAAACCAGAACACTGCCTCATGGGGAATGTAGAGCAGCAGAAATAAACAAAAGTCAGGGTAAAGTGGTATACTCCTGAAATTATTAGAGAAGACCCCAGGAAACATCACCTCCAGGGGTAAAGATTAGGTTTGAGTGAAGTACAAACACCTCTAAGGCAACTCGGAGGAATCCACAAAAAATAAGCCCAGGGGGCAGTTGGGTTAAGGGGCAGCTTCAGCTTTAGAAATTTTCATCTCAGGGACAGTGCTGGAATCTGATGGCTAAGTAGAAGATTGAAGAATTTTACACTGTATAGGGACCCCCAAGCATAGCTATGCTGACCAGACAGTGGAGGTCTGTGAATCAAGGGAGAAAGAGATAGCACACATGTGGTGAGTACAATAGTAGAGGGGTAGGGACTCTGCTGGCTGTGGCCATTAGCAGGACAGCAGAGTTCTTGGTTTCAGTACCAGGACAGAGAGAATAGTTGTAGTTTGCAACCACCAGAGGGACCAGAGAACACAGGGAGCAAAATCATTTGTGGCTGGGGGCCCTAACTGTAGCTAAGGACTGAAGAGAAGAACCCAAGTTTGTCCCCAGGACAAACATCAGAAAATAACAATAAGAAGGACCTGGGTTGATTAGAGAAATGAGGATCAAAACAACTCTGAGGTACCACATCTCACCTGTCAGAATGGCTAACATGACAAAACATGAAAATGATAAATTCTGAAAAGATGCGGGAAAATTGGAACACTAATGCATTGTTGGTGGAGTTGGGAACTGAGCCAAAAACCATTCTGTAGGGCAATTTGGAACTACATGCAAAGGACTATGGAAATGTGCATACCTTGACCCAGCAATGCCACTTCTAGAGGTATATCCCAAAGACATGAAAGTGAGAAAAGGACCTGTATGTACAAAGATATTTATAGTAGCTCTTTTTGTGGGGGCAAAGAATTGGAAATCAAGTACCAGCCCCTCCCTAAAGTCCTTCTCAGTTATTCCTTATGTTGTAAAACTACCAAAAAACCATAGAAACCATCTCTATTAGGCAAGGTCATTGTGCAAGGGAAAGGAATGATAGTAAACTTGATAAATTTTATTGCTTATTGTAGCTCCATGAGACTAAAGATAAAAAAAATTGTCTCTAAGCTGTGATTAGTGAGACTTGTTGTTTAAGGTAAAAGGCATTTGGGACAATAACTAAATTTTGTTTGGAGTTTGGATTTGGGTATAGTGTCTGCATAAATCAGTATCCAGAGAGATGCCACAAGCTACTCAGAGGGGATGTGCTGTGGAAGTCTACATTTGGTAAAAACCGAAGGAACAATCATAGCCTCAGATAGGATGGGATTCCTTTGGCCAAATCCATGAAATTCCTTTGAAAAAGAATGTTTCCCACATATTCCTGAGTCTAGCTGTGAGGTGGTACCAATACTGCATCAAGGGAAAAATTAGAAGAAAAAAAAATAAGAGCAATCTAAGAAAATTATGAAAAAAAGTCAATCAACTTGAAATAGACAATCAAAAACTTAAGGAAAAAAATAATTCCTTCTAAACTAGAACAGGACATATGAAAGCTAATGACATTCTAAGACAACAAGAAAAAATAAAACAAAATCAAAAGAATGAAAAAATAGAAGAGAAAGGAAAACATCTCATCAGAAAAACAAGTGATCTGGAAAACAGACTGAGGAGAAATAATATAATAATAGGACTACATGAAAATTATGATTTAAAAAATCTTGATACAATATATGAAATTATTCAGGAAAATTGACCCAAAGTTTTAGAAAAAGAAGGCAAAGCAAAAAAAGAAAAAAATCCACTGATCACCATCTGAAAGAGATCCCAAGAGGAAAACTAACAGGAATATCATAGTCAAGTTTGAAGATCCCAGGTGAATAGAATACTAGAAACAACAAGAAAAAAAGCAATTTAAATATCATGGAACAACAATAAGGATTACACAAGACCTAGAAGCTACTGTTCTGAAGAACTGTAGGTCTTGGAATACTATATTTGTAATAGCAATCGGTTTAGCAGATACTTAGCACTTAGTACCTTGGAGCTAAGTATGGAAGGTTCGGACTCTGTCCCACTGTTGAGAAGGCATGAACTCCCCTGTTGATGTGGAAGAAGGGGATTGGCTGATACAGGAGGCCAGAGTGTGTATATAAGCAAGAATTCTAGAGACAGAGAGACAGAATGGGAATGCTGCTCCTGGTGAAGGAAGAATCATGGAGACTGAAGCTGGCTGAGAGAGAGAGGAAGAGAGAGAGAGAGTTTCTCTCCCAGCATCTGGAAGCTGAGCACTGAGTTGGAGTTTTCTTGAGACCAGAATCTGGTGAAGGCCACCTGCAAGGCTGAGAGGGCTTGCCTGGGAGGCCTCCCGCAAGGTTGATATTCCTTCTGGGTGCTAGGGCCTGCTGAAGTGCTGGAGGACTGAAGAAGCATGACCAGGATAAGACTTTGTTTGTTTGTGGCCTGGCTGATCCTTGAGTTCCAGGCAAGAGAAGTGGTGAAGAGTTTGAGATGTGCTGGACCCTGTGAACTTCATTGTGTGCCAGGGACTGCCCTGAGGACTGGAAAAAGAGCTGGGAGCTGTCTACCTCTGAGGATTGGACAAGGACCTTGGAGCTGTCTCCTTCTGAATCCAGGTGATTGTTTAGTGGATTCAGGAGGGAGCTAGGACCATGGAAGGGGATCCAGGGAATTAGAGAGACCACCCAGAGTCAAGATGAAGAAAAATCCTCCCCTTGGATGAAATTGAGGTTTTCTGGACAATGAGGGGTGGAGGATTTGTGTGGTTTTCTAATGACTATATTTGTGATTAATGATATTTAGTAATTGTGATTCTAGATTAGTGACTGATTAAGTATTGAGTTGCCCCATGAGTGGAAGTTTGATTATTCTATTGTGAATTGATTGAATGATTAAGTATTGATTTCTCCCATGAATGGAAGTATTGATTACTGTATTATGAATTGATTGAATGCTTTGTTCTAAATATTGTGGCCATTGTAGCGAAAACTGTGTGGCCATTTTCTGTGATAAGATGTATTGTTGTGAATATTATATTGTGATATATTGTGAATGTTTGCCTTGATTTGTAATGGAATAAACAGAGTAGTAGCATTCTTTTGGGAATCTGCTGGTGCATGGCATTACAACATTCCACAGAGCAACAGAGCTGGGGTTATAACCAATGGTAACTTACCCAGCAAAGTTAAGTATAATTCTGAATGAAAGAGGAAAAAAATATATATTTAACGAAGTGAAAGACTTTCAGAAAGAGGGATGAGAATGAAAAACGACCAAGCTTAAGGGAAAATTTAACATATAACATCTAGGAGAAATAAAAGGTAAACATTAATGATCAATTAGAAGGGATTCAATTAGGCCAAATTGTTTACTTAGATGTGAAAATATTAGCAGTACTGTTATTACTGGCATCGTTATTTAGCTAGATTGAAAGAAAGGCTTGGGCTGAGCTAAGCTGAATATGACAGAGTGATTCTCAGAGTGATTCTTAAAAAAACTGTATTGGAAGAGACAAAAAGGACTAATTTTTTTATGTAAATGAGACATAAAAGGAAAAACTGATACAGATGAAGCTGGGAAGGGGAAGGGCAAGTAGTGCGGGAACCTTACTCTCATTAGGAATGAGTTAAATAGGGAAAAACAAATCTAGAAGGGTATAAAAGTCTTCTAAATTCAGAAAGAAGTAAGAGGGCAAATGGGTAGGGTAGAAGAAAAGGATAAGGGGGGAATTCTTGGAGGGATGGGTAGGGCAAGAAGTAGGAGGACAAGGTGGTATTTAGAAGCAAAGCAGAGAAGTGAGGAGGGATAGGGTAAATAAGGTGAGAAGGACAGTGACAGAAAAAAGGAGGAAAACACACAAGTAAATGTATAATGTGAATGGGATGAATTTGCCCATAAAACAGAAAGGATAACAGACTAAAAATGTGAATTCGACAGTATATTTCTTTTAGGAAACATTATAAAATGAGAGATACACAAAAAGATGAAATAAGGAGCAAGAGTAGAATGCATTAATAAATTAAATTTATGTAAAAAAGCAGGCATAGTCATCATCTGACAAAGTTAAATTTAAAATAGATTTAATCAAAAGAGAAAAATAGAGAAACTACATTGTGTCAGCCATATTATTCAATATTGTTTTAGGCCATTTAAAATAACTAGCCACTATAAAATTCCTGAAAGTATGCCTGCCAAAACAGATACAGAAACTATATGAACATAAATATAAGACACTTTTTATACACATAAAGTCAGATCTAAATAATTTAAATAATGTTTATTTTTCATGGATAGGTAAAGGCAATATAATAAAAAAAAATGACTATTTTACCTAATCTATTCTGTGTTATCTCAATTAAATTTATTAAATATCATTACAAGCATATTATGATACTGAGTTAGAAAAAATAATAATAAAGTTCATTTGGAAGAACAAAAGGACAAGAACTTCAAAGAAATCAGAGGGAAAACATGTAAAGGAAGTAGATTCAGGAGTATCAGACCTTAAACTACATCATAAGTGGAGAGCATTGTTGAAATGTAAAGTTGGTCATTTTGATTATTTTAAATTAAAATTTTCTTGTATAAGTAAAACCTATGTAGCCAAGAATAGAAGGAATGTGGAAAATTGGGGAAAAAAACTTTCATAGACAATCTCTCAGAGAGGATGTGATTGGGTTGAAATATTGCTGTGGTGTAGAAAATTATAAACTAGTTGATTTAGAAAAACATGGGAAGACTTGGAATTATGAAGGAAGATATTAACCACCCTCTGAGAAACAGATGACAAGTGGAAATAAGCGTAATACAGTTTTACATATATGTGTATGAGTATATACATGTATATATATATATATATACATATATATATGTTTATAGATATCTATGAATATGTGTGTATAGAATGGATATATCATATTTCATATTATCCATAAGGATCTGGGTTAACTGAAAAAAATGAATGGATTATTGAAAGAACAATTAAGGAAGTTAAGTTCTAATATTCTGTATCAACATTGGAAGAATAATTTGTTCACTGCTTTATGTAATTTGAATAATAGATCATTGGGAGGAAGTAAACCTCTAGCCAGAATGATGACCCCAAATCTGCAAATTAGAAAACAGCAAATACCTAAGATCCCAAATATTTAGTATTGCACTGTGAGGCACAATGTCCCAGTATCATATCCAGGAACATCTGGTTTGGTAGGATATGATTTACATTGTTAAGAGGATTTTTGGTTGGATAGAAAAGAAATAAGAAAAATCTTCACTGGAATATGTTTGAGAATCCCTAAATATCATTTTGGATGGACATTACCTAAATCAGGATTAGAAGCTTGAGGAATACATGTATGGGCTGGAGTACTAGATTCTAATTATCAAGGAGAAATTATTGTAACATTCCAAAATTTAGGTGAAGAACCCATACAGCTTTGTAAAAATGGTAGAATAGTTCAAGTGATTATTATTCCTTGTGAAATACTTCTTGTGAAAACTAATCCTCCTTCTGAAGTAACTATCAGAGGAACTGAGGGGTTTGGTTCTGATAGAATAAAATTGTGAGCTGAAGTATACATAAAGCAGAAGCTAGATGATGTTGCAAAGGCTGCAGAAATTACAAATTGTGGGAAAGGTAATACTGTAACTGTTGTCTATTCAGGAGAAGATGATTACCAGATTGTACTCTTAACTCATATTTTCTACCATGAATAAGGCTTTGATAGTGGGTTCATGGACCCCAGAAGCATGGCTGACCCTGTATCTATCTTGCTTCTACTTATTGTCTCCTTGTTTCTTTTTGGCTTTTTGTCTGTTTAACTTGTTTTAAATTTGTTTCCTGCAGGCTTAGTACCCTCCACCTGCAGATGCCTGATCACTTAAGCTAGATGTCACCCCCATCCACAACTGTAACATGTCACCCCTGGACCTGACGTTGACCAAACTCTGAATGTCAGCTAAATAAGTGACTTCTCGAATGGGACCTCTTAGGGCAGGGACAGTTTTATGTCCAGTTGCAGCAGGAAGTAGGGAGAAGAGATTTTTGCTCCTTGTCAAGATGTGGAGCCTCATTTATTCATGGGGGAAATGATGGGGTGCTTGTGCTTAAGCCACAACCCTAAGACAATTTTTTAATGTGCTTATTTTCTGTTATCCCTGTTATATTGTTATAAAGTTCTGTTGACACCAGTTACTTTCCCCCCCAGTTAACCCATAAGCTCCCATTAAACTATGTAATGAAATGTATTTTAATGTATTTTTGCTATATAAGAAACATGAAAGATCTTGGGGCTGAATGTAATGGTAATGAGAATTTGAAGATCTACCTTGCCCCTTAATAGGTCTGAGGAAATTAGAAGATCTTCTCTTCCCCCTAATAGGCTGAATGTAATCATATGGAGCCAGTGCTGGGAGAAGCTTGCTAAAAGGTGGAAAGGAAACTACTGGAAGCTAGAAGCCAGAGCAGGTAGACAGAGGGAGGAAAGAAAAGGCAGACAAGGAGACAGCTAGACTTGTATTTGGTTTTTTCCCCCTTCTGTGACAACTAGGCTTGTGTTTGTTTGTAGGAAGACCAAAGGATGATGTGGCTCCCTGCTGTGCTATGGTGTATTAACTTCTTTGTTGCTATGATGGATTTGGCTTCCTGGTGTTTGGATTTGACTTTCTGGTATCTAAATAAATGTTTTGTTTCTGTCTTCTATATGGAGAATCTGATATATTTTGTGATTCAGAACTGCACCAGAATATTCAGTTACGGTCAGTGATGTGAATATTGCCTTGATGCTACATTGCTTATTGTAGCCTTCTTGGGGGAAAGGAGAGGGAGGGAAAGGAAACAATGAAGTAAAAAGTGCATAGCAGACAACAAAAGAAAATCTACAAGGAAACAAAGAAAAGCTGGGAAATTTGGAAATAATGTGTAGCATTTAGTTCATAGGTTTTCTTGAAATAAAAATTTTTGTTTTATATCAAATTCTCTCATGTTCTGCTGTATACACGGGAATGATTTTTTTCTCACTTTTTATTTAAATTTAAAATGTTTAAAAATTACAAAAAAAGAAATATGTATTTATTAGGTATCTATCATATATGAGGCAAAGTTAGAGGAGTAAAAGAGTAGAACAAATTGAGGTATCTTTGTGTAATGGAGAGATTGCTGGAGCTGGAGATATGAAGACTTAAGTTCCTGTCCTACTTGTGACACTTGATAGCTGTGTGACTCTGGGCCAATCATTTCTTCTCTCTATCTTTCCTAATTAGTAAAATGAGTTGGTTGATTCAATGATTTTAAGTTTCCTTCCAGCTCTAAATCTATGAGTCAGATGAGGAACAAATTGTATAGTCCAATATTTTGGCAAGGTGGGGTATTAAAGGGTAACAGAGTAAAATAACGTTGGACAGGTTAGCTGGAGCTAAGCTAACAAATTTGTATTTTCTCTCATAAGCAAAGGAGAGTCACCAAAGATTTTTAAATGGTAAAATGACATGATCATACATGTATATTATGATGATGAGATCAAGCAGCCAAGGTCAAATGAATTACATTCCAGGGTTCCAAAAGAAGTGGCAGATGAGATTACTGAGCTGCTATAGGTGATATCTGAAAGTTAATGAAGAATAGGGTAGGTGCTGCAGAAGAGGTAAAGGGCAAATGTCCTTTTTTTATCGGAGTGGGGAAGGCAGGGCAATTGGGGTTAATTTGGCTAATGTTAAGGCCAGATTTGAACTCAGGTCCTTCTGATACAAGTGCTTTATTAACTTTGCCATCTAACTGCCCCAAATGCCCTTATTTTCAAAAGAGGAAATTGTTTAGTCTATAAATTCTAAGCCTAATGACCAGTTCTTGGAGAAGTTCTAAAACCTATATTTTTTCATTGATTTATTTACTTTTAGTTTGCAAGATTCAGTACCACAATTCCTTGAGTTTCAAATTTTCTCCCCTCCCTTCCATGCACCCCCCCCCCATGGTGGCGTGCAATCATGTATAGGATCTGCAAATACTTTCACATTGTACAACAGTCTGGTTGTATAGAAGTGCTATAACCAATGGAGTGAACAATGAGAAAAAGAAAGAAAACCAAACATGAAAAAGAATGATAGTATGTAGATTGCTTCAGTCTCTGTTTAAACTCTGGTCTTTCTAGATCTTTCTCTGAATGTAGATATCTCCTTCCATCCTGAGACTTGTAGAGTTGTCTTATAGCTGTGTGTTGCTGGGAAGAGTCCAGTTTATCAAGGTTGATCATCACACATATGATGTCTAAAACCTATTATTAAATAAATGGTTTTTAAGCATCTTGAAAAGAAAACAATGATTGGAAAGGGCCCAGCATGGTTTTATCAAGAAGACACTGCAACATATTAATCTCATTTGACAGATTTACTAGATTAGTAGATTAAGGGAATATTGAAATAAATGTAGTTTATCTATCTATCTATCTACACAAAGTCTTTGATAAAGTCTCTCATATCATTTTTGTGAAGAAGAATGATGCAAGTTAGATGATAGTACAAATGGGTAGATTTAATACTGGTTGGATGATTAGACTCAAAAAGTGGTCATTGCTGACTCAATGTCAACTTTGAAGTTGCTTTCCAATTGAGTGTCCTTGGTACCCATTTTGGACTTGTGCATTTACCATTTTTATTTATTACTTAGGTAAATATATATATGCCAAATTTCAGCAAATTTTCTGATAATACAAAGTTGAGACCTAACATATTGAATAACTGAGTCAATATCCAAAAAGGTCTTGCTATGCCAGAATGATAGGCTGATTCTAGTAAGATAAAAATTTGAGAGAAAATCTTACACACTGAGTTCCAAAAAAATCAATTTCACAAGGACAGGATAGTAAGCTTTAGTAGAAATGTTTGCATGCAAAAGACCTGGAATTTTTAGCAGATTGCAATTTCAGTATGTTGTGTGATCCAGCAGCCAAAAAATTAAATTTCAGAAATCATTGAGAAGCATAAGTGGGATATGCTAGAGTCAACTCATACTAGCACCCAAGAGCTGGTTTAATTTTTAGTGTGAGCATTTACAACCCATAAATTGGCAAATGCTACAAATCAGGGCTTGGTTTATTATTTTGTTGATTGTCTAGACTTAATAAAGATGGAGAAAGTGTTAATGACAATGATGACAGGTAATGTGACCTAAGGATGAAAGAAGTTAATAATACAGATTAAATTTAAAAGTGTGTCATGTATACATTTTTTTTTGGAGAGTTAGTTATTAAATATTTACAAGAAAGCTGCTGTGTTACAATGTACAGAAATTCAAAGATGATAGACTCATTGGATTCTGGATTCTGCCCTGGCCAAGCTATTTCCAGAGCCCAATCCTGGATGTTATATTAGTGTTCTGGAGAGAACCTGGTTTCAATACATACCTGTGTGACTTTAAATAGACAGTCACAGTTTTTTATCATGTAATTGGGGGGCAAAATAATATTTAAAAAATTGAAGTCTTATGAATATAAGGAATGTATGTTGAAAAACTGGGTAGCATCCAGTGAAAGAAGACCAAGATTACTTAAAAAACAGCAATCATGCCATACAAGGATCAGATGAAAGAACTAGTGATGCTTAGCCTGGAGAAGAAAAGACTTAAGGCAAGAATATGATCTTCAAATGTCATCGTGTGAAAGGACAAAACTTCTTTTTCTTGTTTTAGGGGACAGAACTAAGAGCAAAAGGGAAAAATGTCAGAGAAGCGTATTTTAATGTAATATAAGGATAAACTTCCAAAACTATACAAAGTAGAATGGACCATCTTGGGATAATGTGGTCACTTGCACTAGAGATCTTCCAGCAAAGACTGGATGTCCAGAGAATTTTATTGTTGTTATTGAGGAACCAATTGAACTGGATTATCTTTTATGTCCCTTCCAGATCTTAGATTCTTGGCTGCTTTAGAGATTATTTGGCAACTGTGTCAAGAATAGAGAAACAAAAAACTAGAGGCAAGAAAACCGGGTAGATGGCTATTCAATAATCCAGAGAAAAATTGATGATTGCCTGAACCTAAGTGGTAGCAATTTGAGTGTAGGGGACAGATATAAGAGGTATTATCTTGGTAGAAATGATATGATATGATCGAGTAATTAATTGGATGATAATGGAAAACAATGGAGAAGTTAAAGATGGCTTTGAGGTTTCAAATTTGGGTGTTAGTGATGATGGTGATGCCATTAAAATACAGAATTTGGATGGCAGGGGAGCTTTAAGGGTCAAGATGAGTTCATTTTTTTTAATACATGTCAAAGTTGAGGTGCTAGAAAAATACTGATATGAAAATGTCTAGCATACAAGAAATTAGGAACTGAAGGTCAGGGGAGAGGAGGGTGGAATATATAGATTTGGAAATGATTGCATAGAATCAGTCACTGAAACTGAGCATAGATGAAATCAATTCAGTTAAACTCAACAAAGATTTATTAATTACTTAATGTGTGCAAAGTCATGGTTAAGATGGATAAGAATTTTTCAGTAAGACGTAACCAGCTTCGTGGAGCTTACAATTAAGTAAGACACATATGCCTATTGATATATATATCAGATTAGATGACATCCCAGGCCCTTCCAGTTTTAAATCTAAAGTCTTATGAATCTAAGGAAGTTACATTGACAAGCTGGGTAGCATCCAATGGAGAGTGACCATGTTGATTTTTTAAAAAATCACAAAATAATTATATAGCAAGTTCATTAATGAGGCACAAAACAAACTGCAATGAGACACCAACACAGGCTTTTTTTTTTTTTTTAACAGAATCCGTGACTGTATGATCTACTCTGAGCTCAGCTCATTTCTTTGAGTCGGATATCTCCGCGGGGGATAAAACGGAAAAAGTCTTTGCCCTTCTTTACAACCCCACAGTTTGGTGGCTGGAAAAGAAACGAGCAACGCACCTCGTGGAAGGGTAGGGGACAACCGCTGCAGCAACCCACGGGCGCTGGGCAAGTCTGGCCAGGTAAACAGCCAGGCCTCACGGTTCGGGGAGGGCAGGTCAGCCTGGAGGTAACACAAGCGGCTTGGAGGTGAATCAGGATTTTGTTAATTTGCCATCAGCTTGTAATTCTCCGTGCAACAGCATGCCCAGACCAGCTCAAGGAACTGCACTACTTCCTCCTTTCTTCTAGGTAAGCCTCCTTCTTCCGCCCTGGGAGGAGCCAACCTCGGACCCCGCCTCTTGGCAGCCGGGCTTCTGCAGTTATAGCGGAGATGCCTGATCTAAAACAACCGTAGCGTATCTCATTTGCGGGTTATTTCTTTCGGTACAGACCAAACAGTATCCTAAAAGCAGAAAGCTGAAGTTCCCCGAGTGGCCTTTGTCTAGGAGGTGGCTGAGGACCTGAGTATTTTGGAGCCGCTTGTCAGGCAGCCTTGTAGGCAGCCTCGAGGAGGGTGGCCCCAGGTCCTCAGGTGACAGCGGAGGGAGACGTGGAACCCTGGACAGTGAGTTAAGGTTCTGGCTGCGGACGCTGCGTAAAATTGAGCGGCACGAGCGATCCAAGCACCGACGAAAGGCTCCCTAAAGTCCAGCCACGGCCTCACCATGTGAGTGATGTGAGGAGCTGACCCGACTCTCCCCATGCCCCTCCCTGAGAGCCTTGGAGCCCTCTCCCCCGCAGCCCTCCTCTAACTCGCTGTCTGCTGTCTTTGCTATGCAGGTCGAAAGTTTCCTTTAAGATCACGCTGACCTCGGACCCGCGGTTGCCGTACAAAGTGTAAGTGACATAGCCGCCGGGCTGGGGGCGGTGCGACCCTTCTCCTAGCCTCGATCCCCTCCCCTCCCCTTTTAAGCTGATAATAGGGCGGAGTCGAGGGTGTGGTGTGGTGACATCCATTCCCTCCAAAGTAAATCCAGATGTTGATGATGGGGATCACAGGTTTAAGGGGATATCTCTGAATATAACTAGTCCAGCTCCACTCATTGCACCGGGAAGAAAACTAAGCCCTAGGAAAGTTGTCTTACTTACCAAAGAAGCATTTATTAAACACCTACTTTCTGCCAGGCACAGGAAGTACAATGACAGAAATGAAATGGCGGTTAAGAATCCAACTTGGGTGGAGGGGGTGTGCTTCATGAGCCAGCACTCTTTCCATTGATGCTAAGAAGACTCCTCAATCCCTCCACATAGCTTTCTCAAAAGGGGCAGCAAAGATAGGTTTCAGATTAGAGAGCCATTTTTGCCATGACTCTGAAACATGATAGCTGTGTGACTTTAGGCAAGTCACTTGAGCTCTCAGACCATTGAGTTGCTCATTTGTATTAATGGAGAGAGTTTCCACTTAGGATACCTGACTCCAGTGAAACCACAGCTCTGAACCATATGCTAGACCCTGGATATAAAAAGATTCTTGTTCATCCTAGCTTTTGGAAGAGGTGCAGTGACATCAGGAGGGTGATGACTTGACTTGCAAGTGGCAGGGTTGTGCAAAGTCATCAACTTCATTCTCTCCTCCAAGGATCATTAGAGTCCAGTGGCAAGCCATAAGACAGGACTACTGGCTGTGACCCTCATATACAAAGACAAAAGAATTAAAAGCCATTGTTGTCTTCAAGGAGTTCGAATTTTTCCCACACCACTACCGCCTGAGTGTCTGGGGTACCTAATTTTTAGCCTTATTTTTGACTCTTTTTTGTCCTTCACCCAGTAAAACTATTTGAGTGTCAGACTCTGTTTCTTCTACCTCAGAAATGTGGATCAAATTTTGATTCTCCTCTCCATTGATACAGTGCCCTAGGGTAGTCTGTCGTTTCTTGCCTGGACTGTTAGAAGAACTTTCTAATTGGTCTTCCTGCTTCCAGTCTGCTTTCTCCTGTTCCCCGTCAAATGTTAACTCCTTCAGATCATAGACTACTTTTTATTTGTTTTTAAAAGTATGGCCTAAGCATCCATCACAGTGCTTTGCACATAGTAAGTATTTAGTGATGCTTATTAAATTAAATTGGTTCCATCTTCTATATTGCTACCTGATTAACCTTCATGATGAACTCCTATGATCTTGTCATTCCCATTCCCAGTGGCCTAGTGACATAAAGCAGCTTCTCTTCCCCCACAACCAAAACATTCAGGAGCCTCCATTTTCCCAGTCTAGCTTACCTATCTAGTCTGTTTTGTTCTACTGCCTTTCACTTAATCCACATTCCAGACAAATTAGGCAACTTTCCACCTATTTTTCTTGTCCCATTTTTTCCCATTTCTCATCTCTGCCAGTCTTCATCTGTTGAAGTGACTCCTCTATGTCAAAGCCAAAATGATGTTCTCCATTCATCTTAACCTTTTTAAGTTTCTCATAACCCTTTACCTAGCTTTCTTTTTGTTCCTGTCAAATTCTGCTTTGTTTTTTATAGCTTTGTTTTATATATATATATATATATATATTCTTCATGGAATATTTGTTCACCTCCAATAGACTGTAAGCTTTTTGAGATGAGGAATTGTGCTATTTTTCATCTTTGAATTCCCATCACCTGTTAGTACCTACCATGTGGTAGATGCTTAATAAATATTTGTCAAATTTAAAGGTCCTCTTCCATAAAGGGAAGCAAAGTATACTTTTAAGCCATGCTTCATTCACCTAAGATAGTTTGTTTTATTGGACCACATAGTATGGTTTCATGGAAAAAATACTTAGTTTTTATTTGAGAGAACCCAAATTTTTGTATGCTCATTGACTAGCTGTGAAACCTTGAACAAATCACAAACTTTCTGAGCTTCAGTTTGCTAATTATGTATATTTCATTGAAAGCAGAAAATATTTCATATTTCCAGGGCCTAGCTTAAGAGTACATACTTAATAAATGTCAGCTTGAATTATGTGGAGACATACTGGAAACTCTCGAAGATTTACTAAGTTTCTTATTATGTAGAAGTGATTTATCAGTTTATTAGGTTTTAAAATGTAGCTTCCTGAAATCATCCATTAGTTATATTGTGTTTATTAAAATATTTTATGGTACTATTGATTGTATTAAGCATATTATATGTCAGATTTGGAAATGGTATTGTCAGTTAATCACTGGAGATGGAATTCTACCAATCCATCTATATTTTCTCATCTGGTACACTTGCATTTTTGAGCTGCCTGGCAGAAGATAGGAATAGAGTTATTCATTATCAAACAAAACAAAGAAATTGGTTTTAGTGGCATTATTTGTACTTTGTTCTACTCTCACTAAGTTGAGGAACCTCAATGCTTTTGTTCAGGTACTATGTTTCTATGTAAATTAAGTTGAAATTTTGTATACCAGCAAATAGGAAATACAACTTCTAGTTTTTCAGAATGAGATACCTTAATCTT
This sequence comes from Pseudochirops corinnae, assembly GCA_028646515.1. Taxonomy (NCBI): domain Eukaryota; kingdom Metazoa; phylum Chordata; class Mammalia; order Diprotodontia; family Pseudocheiridae; genus Pseudochirops; species Pseudochirops corinnae. The sequence goes on along the minus strand of CM053588.1, from coordinate 83,650,796 downwards.
TTAAGGCCAAGAGTAATGTTGGTTTAGGCTATAAACTTATTTGTAAACTTATTTTTATTTATTATTATGTGCTCCCTCTTCCTCCTCTCCTGTCACTCATATACTTTCTACCATTACCTCCTTCACCCTGACCCAAATGTTAAGGTGGCCTTACTCCTTACTAAGGCTAACCTTTCTGCTTGCTTAGGTAATCCTCTTCCTTCCTATCACTCCTAATTGCCCTTTCTGTTATTCCCACTTGATATCATTTCTTTTTGTTCTTTCTTTTTTTTTTTTTTTGAACAGGTATCATGTAAAATGTTTTCATATCAGCCACTTTGGGGAAAAAAAGCAACAAAAATAAAGTGAAAAAAATATGCTTTAATCTGCACTCAGAGTTTATTAGTTTCTTCTCTCTGGAAGTTGATAGTATTTTTCTTCATGAGTCTTTCAGATTTGTCTTGGATCATTATATTGATCAGAGTAGCTAAATCTCAGTTGATAATTGTTATAATATTGCTGTTACTATGTGCAAAGATTTGCTTCTGCTCACTTCAGTTTGCATCAATTCATATATTTTCCCAGATTTTTCGTACCCCTCCTTATTTCTTATAACACAATAATATTCCATCACAATCATATACCACAATTGTTCAGCCATTCCCTAATTCAGCGGTTCTCAGCCTGTGGGTTGCGACCCCTTTGGGGGTCAAACGGGGTCACCTAAGACCATTGGAAAACACATATTTCCGATGGTCTTAGGAACTGAGACACTGCTTCTCCATTGGTCTCCAGGCGGGTCCGCCCACATGTAGGTACGCCCACAAAGGAGGATTAAAGGGTCTCGGCATTAAGGAAGGTTGAGAACCACTGCCCTAGTTAATGGGCATCCCCTCAATTTCCAGTTCTTTGCTATCACAAAAAAGAGCTGCTATAATTTTTTTTTTTTGTATATATAAGTCCTTTTCCTTTTTTTTTTTCATCTCTTTGGGGTACAGACCTACTAGTGGTTGGGTCAGTGAATGTGCACAGTTTTATAACCCTTTGGACATAATTCAAAATTTTTATCCAGAATGGTGAGAAGAGTTAACGATTCCAGCAACCATGCATCTGTGCCTGTTTTTCCACATCCCTTACAACATTTGTCTTTTTTTTTCTGTTATGTTAGCCAGACTGATAGGTGTGAGGTGATCCATCAGAGTTGTTTTAATTTGCATTTCTCTAATTATTAGTGATTTAGAGCATTTTTCCTGTGACTTGATAGCTTTAATTTTTTTCTTCTGAAAACTTCCTATTAATATCCTCTGACCATTTGTCATTTGGAGAATGACTCTCATTTGTATAAATTTGGCTCAGTTCCTTATGTAATGGAGAAATGAGGACTTTATTTGAGAAACTTGCTGAATTTTTTCCCCTGTGTCCTGCTTTCCTTCTAATTTGACAGCATTTGTTTTGTTTGCACACTAACTTTTAAATTGCATATAATCAAAATTGTCTATTTTGCATCCTCCTCCTCCCCCTCCATGATTTCTCTGTCTTATTTGGTCATAAACTCTTCCCCTATCCTTAAATCTGTAAAATTTTCCATGCTCGTCTAATTTACTTATATCACCCCTTGTTTCTAAATCATGTACCTATTTTGACCTTATCTTGGTAAATATTGTGAGATGCTACCATATTGCTAGCCAGTTTTCCTAGCAGTTTTTGTTGAATAGTGAGTTCTTGACCCAAAGACTTGGATCTTTGGGTTTATGGAACACTAGATTATTATGGTTATTTACTTGTGTTTATTGCGTACCTATTCTGTTCCACTGATCAATCACATTATTTCTCAGCCAGTAGCAGATTGTTTTGATGATTACTGCTTTGTAATACAGTTTAAAATCTGGCACTGCTAGGCTGCCTTTATTTTTTTATTTCATTGATTTCCCTGATATTCTTGACCTTTTGTTCTTCCAGATAAATTTTGTTTTTTTAATTTTTTTTCCAGCTCTATAAAATAATTCTTTGGTATTTGCAGTGGTATGACTCTGAATAAGTAAATTAAGTTAGAATTGTAAAGTAAATTGGTTAGAAATGTCATTTTTATTATATTGGCTTTGCCGGCTCATGAGCAGTTCGTATTTCTCTGTTTAGATCTTTGTGCAAAAATGTGTAATTACATGGAATTTGTGTAATTATGTTCTTATAGTTCCTGTGAGTGTCTTGGCAGATAGGCACCCAACTATTTTATACTGTCTACAATTATTTAAAATATGATTTCTCTATCTTTTCCTGCTGGGTTTTATTGATGATATATTGAAATACTGATAATTTATATGAGTTTACTTTGTATCCTGCAGCCTTGCTAGTGTATTCTGTAGTGTACTTTATCAGTTTCTTTTTCTTGTCTTATTACTATAATTAGTATTTCTAGTACAGTATTGAATATTAATGGTGATAATGGACATCCTTGCTTCACCCTTGATCTTATTATTAGGAAGGTTTCTACTTTATCCCCATTACAGATAATGCTAGCTCTTGGTTTTTGATAGATACTGTTTATTCATTTAAGAAAAACTTCATTTATTCCCATGCTATCTAGTGTTTTAAATAGGTATAGATTTTGTATTTTTTTCTAAAGCTTTTTTTCATTTCTTGATATAATGATATGATTTTTGTTGTTTTTCTGGCACTTAATTTTAATTTATTCCCAACTACTGGCTCATTCTTTACTGCCTACAAACATGCTCATGTCTCTCCCATCATGAAAAAACCCTCACTTGATCCAGTCCTTGGTAACATTCATTCTAATTCTCTTCTGCCTTTTGTGACTAAACTCGTTGAAAAGGTCATCTACAGTAGGTGCCCCCACTTTTGCTTCTCTCGCTTTCTTCTTAACCACTTATAGTCTGGCTTCCAACTTTATCATTCCACTGAAATTGCTCCCTCCAGGGTTACCAAGGATCTCATAATTGCCAGATACAGTAGCCTTTTCTTTATCCTCATTCTCCTTGAACACTGCAGCCTTTGACATTGTTGATCACTCTCTCCTCCTTAATGCTCTTTCCTCTGTAGGTTTTCAGGGCCCCACTATCTCCTGCTTCTTCTTCTATCTGTTTGACTGATGAGGGTTATTTGAAAGGGTGGATTTCTATGGAAATCCTTTGAGGGTTCTTACCAGTCTGAAAGAATTACCAGGCATGAGCAATCTTGGCAGTTTTAAGAGACTTTATTACGCTTGTCAAGCAGACAGAAGGGAACCAAGGGGAATCCTCCTTCGAAGTGTGGGGATTGGGGGTACTGATTATATAGTAACAAAAGTCATACAGAGGTAGAGTTTGGGAGGAGCACCCGGTCTGTCTGCCCTGAAAGGTTCCCCTTTGATAAGGTGAAGTTCTTTTGTTAGGAGTTATCTTACAGCTGGCCACTAGAACAAAAGGGGTAAACCTTTCTCTAAGGAATCCTTTTAAGAATTCTTAGGTGTGGCCTGTTGTAGTTAAAGATCTTCAGGGAAGATACTTACAGGCTGGGGGCAGGGGAAGGGACAGAGTTAATGACTTACAACTGGTGGGGAAAGGTGACCTTTCCACAGGCTGATATCACATACCCAGGTGCCCAAACAGATGAGATTCAAGACAAAATCACCCCAAAACATTACAAGACCTCAGCGCCCCCTTCATGACCATTCTTTTTCAGTTTCCTTTGTTGGATCCTTCTCTAGATCACACCCACTAACAACAGATATCTTCAGTGTTTTGTTCTAGGCCCTCTTTTCCCTCTGTACTACTTCACTTGGTGATCTCAGCTTTCATAAATTTAATTGCCATCTCTACTCTCATGATTCTCAAATCTACCTGTCCTGCTCCATACCTCTCTGCTTGACATCCAGTCTTGCATCTCCAACTGCCTTTCAGATATCTCAAAGTAGGTATCCAGCAGACATCTTAAACATGTTCAAACTGAAATCATATCTTTCTCCTAAGCCCTTCCCATTAATGCCACCTTTCCTATTACCACAGGGCAACACCCTGGTCCCAATACTTCATACTTGAACCATAGGAGTTAACAACTCCTCGCCATCTCTCACTGCACGTCCCATATCCAGTCTATTACCAAGTACTGTCAATTTTACCTCAACATCTCTCAAATAAACCTCCTTTCCTCTTTTGACAGTCACCACTGTAGTGCAGGCCTTCATTACTTCACACCTGTACTACTACGATAGCCTGCTGGTGGGTCTCCTTGCCTCAAGTCTCACCCTACTCCAATCCATATTCCATTTAGCCACTAAAGTGATTTTGGTCAAGTGCAGTTACAACCATGTAACTTCCTAATCAATAAACTCCTTCAATTGCCTGTTGCCTCCAGGATCAAATACAAAATCCTCTGCATGATATTCAAAGCAATTTTTAGTAATCTAACTCCTTCCTATTTTTCTAGTATTCTTATACCTCACATTCCCTGCCACAAAATTACGTCACAGTTTCATGGATTAATATTTTCTTCTGAAATCAGTAACATTTTATAATAAAACATCTCATTTTGAAATAAAATAACAACTATCGATTCATTGAGACAACTGTGATTTTGGCAACTTAATTCTTTTAAATTTGTCTATGCCCTTTACCTTTTGTCACTGTCAATCTCCTGGATACTTTCTCTGTGGTTTCCCTGACACTGGCCTCTTGTTTTTGTTTTTTTCTGCTTGTCTGATTATTTTTCTGATTCCTTTGCAGAGTCACATCTCCCACTCCCATAAACTTGGTGTCCTTTAAGTCTCTGTCCTTAGCCCTCTGAGTACAGTATCTCTTTTAATTCATCCCTCTCTCCTCTCACAAGGCCTCTATTCTAATTTAAATGATTATCATCTTTCAACTAGTTCAGAAATTGGCAAACTACTGCTTAATGGCCAAAGTCGACCTGTTGCCTGTTTTTGTGTGGCATTGCAAGCTAATAAAGTTTTTAAAAATATTTTTAAATAAAATTTTATTAGAACACAGTCATGTTCATTCTTTTGCATATTTTCTATGGATACTTTCATGCTACAAAGACAGAATTGAGTAATCTGGTAGATAGTTAGCAATAACTGATAAAATAATCCAAGCTATATGATTAATTAGCAAAACAGGAATAATAAATAGGTTAGTGGACTCCCCAGCCAGTCCAAAGCCCCTGAATACAGAGACAGATTTTTAGTTATGGAAATCAATTAACTACATAAGACCGGTTAATTAAAGGAAAACAATTAACCTGTATACATGCTAGGATACAAAATTAGGTAATCTGATATCTAATTAGGGGAAAGATTAGGGACTTTCCAAGTTGGGAGGAGGAGAGCAAACAGGTACAGTTCCCTGAAATCAGAAAAAGAAGTTTCCCACTCTCCTCAAATATTTATATTCAGTTAAAGGAATAAGGAAATAATAACTGATTGAACAATACAGGGCCAGTTTACAGATAAGACTGAAGGGTTGCTTGAGATCTATAAATATGAGAAAACTTGTATCAGTCTGTACATTTAACTAGGTTGCTGGTTATTATCACCCAAGTCCTTAGTTAAGAGTCACTAAGCAACAGGTAGAGGTGGTCCAGCTTCCCAGCCATGCAGCACTAGGTTCAAACAATATAATAAAGTTTTCTCACAGTTCCCATAATTGAATAAAGTTGGACTAGACCCATAATTGAATAGAAAAGGAACTGTACTGGTTCCAGAATTGAGTAATAATATTGAGTCATTGTGGTTCACTCAATTCCTTAATTTCCTCAGCAGTTGCAACAGAGCCCATCTGTGTGTGGTTCTCTCATCCTTTCTCACTGCTGCTCAGTGTGCTACAAATTGAAGTGACACGGTTCCAATTCAGCACCATTTTCAGTGCTACATATCTATACTGTGACATTTTGTTTTTTTATTAGCAGTACATACTCATCGTGTTGATACAAGAAAAGAAGGAAAAAAGCTTTATTATAATTTTATCACTACAAGGCTGAGACTTAAATTTTTCTGGAGTAGAACTACCTTCAGTCCCTGTTAGCAAATACTTAATAGCTTTGGAAATTAGCTTTACTGAGGATTTGATAATGTTTCTTAATGAATCAGCCTAAAATTACAAGACAAAATAGCACTTCTCTATGGAAATTATACTGCAGTAAAGTCAATTAAACAACTGTTAACATTATTTGAATCACAAATAACATCTGCCTACTTTATACACTTCCTTTTCTGTTGAAAGTTAAAATAAGATAAGAAGGAACCTCTCTATTCCCACACAGATTTGCAGAGTATATGTTTTCTGAACTCAGATACAGTTTAAGGAGAGTTTTTCAGATCTCAGTGCAAGTGCAGAAGAAATTTCCCATATTTCAAAATTCAGTTAACTATGCAATTGAAAAGCTTCCATCTAGTCTTCAATTGGAATTAATTAATCTGCAATGTGATGGCATGCTACAAGAGAATCTAATGGAATCTTTAAATGCCTTCTAAGCCATGAATACGTTTAATTAAAATCTTGTAATTGTGGATATTATTACTTGGCAGTACTCATGAAAAGTACTATGTGGAAAGAAGTTTTCAAATATAGTATATGTAAAATCTTACTATAGTTGAGCATTAGCAGATAAACATCTGCAATTGATTTCCATAACAGAGAATATTAACTTTGGGTCCCAATGAAGTACAATTTTATCCCTCCAAAAAGAAATCCTTTTTTTTTTTTTTCATTTAGAAGGCCTTTGTTATTTTAAAAAATTATACTTTATTATTATTCTTGTTATTCATCAAGAAAAGAGTGTGGAAATTTGTTTTCTGTCTGGTTAAGTACCAGCATATTATCCTTGATTTTGCCTGTTGTCCTATAAAGCCTAAAGCATTTACTATCTGGCCCTTTATAAAACCGTTTGCTGCCCTTTGACATAGATTATTGTATAAGCTTCCTAATTACTTTCCCTCCTAATTGTCTCTGCACCATCTAGTCTGCCCTTCACTTAGCTGCCAAAATAATCTTCCTAAGGCACAGGTTTTAGGAATTGGCCATGTAATTTAATCTGATTAAAAATGTATCATTGACTGTTGGTGGAACTGTGAGTTGGTCCATCCGTTCTAGAGTCCTTTGGAATTATGCTAAGACAGTGACTATAATACTCTTTGACCCAGAGATACCACAGGTAGACATACACTCTGAGTAACCCAGTGACACAAAGAAATGTCCACTTCTATGAAAATATTTATAGCTCCACTTTTTCTAAGAACCAGAAACCTTTGTTAGATAGACATCCATCCATTGGGACATGATTAAATAAGTTGTGGTATATTAATAATGATGGAGTAGTATGTACTATAAGAAATGATGAATACAGGAAGATATATATACTAATACAAAGTGAAGCAAGTAGAACCAGGAAAATAATATATTCAGTGACTACAACGTTGTAAATAGAAAGAACAAAAACAATGCTGAAACTAGATTCAGAGGAAAACTATAGTGCCCAAGCCTGGCCATGAAGAGAAGAGTTATGAGAAGATACCCATTCCAGCTTGTTACTAGAAGTAGCATATTGAATACTGCATACAATGTTAGATTTTTTCAATGTGTTGGTTGCTTTTGTTACCAAAATGGTTTTAGGATATTCAGCAAGTCAAGCAGTTAGATGAGCCCAGGTTGGAATCTAGTACTCCATTCCTGACTGCTAAACTGGCCTTGAAGAAGGAAACTTCTAGCACTTTGTATTCCAAATTGCTTGGGAGCTAAATATTTTATGACAATTTTTTTTTTATTCTTACGGATAATTTCTTTCTCCTTTCTAAATTCTCCCTTAAACTACCCCCTCACCTCCCACCCCCCCAATTTGAAACAAAACAGCTCCCTTTTAGCAGATGAGTCAAGCAAAACAAATTCACACAGATCAGGTCCAAAAATATGTATATTTCAATATATTCCTTAAGCCCTATACTTCTCTTGTCAGGCGGTAGATATTAAAAAGTAAATAATTAAGTGAAATATATACTGTTTTAATTATTGAACATTTTATACACAGAAAAAAATAAATTGTATTATCTGGGTCTGCAAATGTCATTTCCCTACAGAGGGAAGAGCTATTTTCTAAGTTAGTGGGATCTTTCCATTACTGTGGAAAACAGTAAAGGCCCTTATTAACATAATTACATGTAATTACATATAGTACTTTATTTTAAAATGTTTAATATGATGAGTTTTTTTTTAAACCATTACTGAAATAAGACTCATTAAAAAAGGTCTGTTGGATTATTATCATTCTGTTAAATAACAAATATGAAAATTCTGTAAAAACTTCAGCTTTATCAAGTCAAAACTTGAAATTTTGGAAAACCAAAGTTAGCAAATGCAATTGTACAATTATAAATAGAAATGACAAAGCATATTAGCATGCACTTTTTAAAAAAAAATTGTGTTATAAGAAATGGTGAAAAGGATAGATTCAGAGAAACATGGGAAGACTTCTGTGACCTGAATCAAAGTGAAATTAGTAGAATCAAAAAAAATTTCAACATTATAAAAGAAAAACAACTTGGAAAGGCTTAAGAGCTTCATTCAATTCAGTGACCAACCATTACTGTGGAAGAATGAAGATGAAGCATGTTATGCATAATACAGGGGTGAGGGCTAGAGGGCCAGTTTGAGGTAGACACTTTTGGATATAGTCAATGTGTAGTTTTGCTTAGCTGTTCATGTTCTGTTCTGTTTTGTTCTGTTTTGTTTTGTTTTGTTTTGGAAGAGGTGTTCCCTTCCCCTTCCCTCCTATTTGGGGGGAGATTTAGGAAGGAGAAGGGGAATGTCAGCAGGAATAGCAGGAAAGAAGGAAGGAAAGGAAAGAAGGTCATTGTAATATTTTTTAAAATGAACAGAATAGAACAGAACTGCAAAACTTTTCCCTTTATTTTTTGTAATAAGAGATTGTTGGAGGTAGAGGGTAAATAAGCAGAACACATTGGGAAATAAATGTAATGTAAAAATAAAAATATCAACAAAATTTCATTTTAAAAAACCTTCAATGGATCCCAGTCATCTCTAGGAAAAAAAATGCAAACTGAAGATTGGCATTTAAGGCTTCCAAGACCTGACTCTGACCAATCTTTTTGGTTTAAGCTTGAGTGTTAATTATTCCTCTTTAAATATTCTTCAATCCAGCCAAAATGACCTACTATCTTTGTTCACTGGCATCAATATGCCATCTTCCATCTCTGCTTACATGCACAGACCTTTCCCCAATCCTGCAGTGTTCTACTTCCTCTTCTAAGCTTCTCAGATCGTCATCAGATCAAGGCCTACTCCTATGGAAGCCTTTCCTAATCCCCTCAAGATATTAGTGCATTCTATCTCCTAATATTAGAAAACTTTGATCTTTCCTTTGTTCTTTTCTCTCCCTACTCCTTTTAGAGACAGAGATGTTTGTTTGTTTGTTTGTTCGTTTGTTTGTTTTCATTGCATCCATAGCACCTAGCCCCTGCACATCCTAGGTGTTGAATAAATATTTGAAGGATTGGATAATTTTTTGAAGTATTCATTAAGCATATAAGGTTTCATTGTGTATTCATAACATTCTTCATTTAACAGTAACAATAATCTAATACAGATAAAATACTAGTTAAAAGATAACTTGATGCTTAATTTAGTAAGTCAGAGCTATTATCAGATTCTCTTGTGCAAAGCAATTTGGAACTCAGGGTGCCAGAAATTTCCTTTTACCAGTTCAGAGTTTAAGAATAGAGTCTTGGGTTCTAAGCTGTACCTAAAATACTAAAGTACCTTATTGCTTGATTAATTGAATGTTCTTAAAAAAAAAAAGTACATTCAACAATTTGAAACCTAGTACTAGACAAGCAATTACCCAGTACTGCAGACTTGTTTTTTCAGATATGTTTTATCACTGACTAGCCTTCCCTTGAGGTCAGGTTGGAGTATTGGTGATTATCATTCAGCAGAACTCCCTGACAATTCCATCTGAATACACTATGACAGCTGAATTGAACTGTATACTTTTTCCTAATCTGTTGCTCTTTCCTTACAGACTCAGTGTTCCTGAAAATACTCCTTTCACAGCAGTCTTAAAGTTTGCTGCAGAAGAAGTAAGTATAAAATCATAATTAGTAAGCACAGGTTATTGCCTTCATCTTATAGATTAGGTAATAAAGTGATCAGTAGATTAGAGATAAGGATATATGGATTCTAGTCTATGCTCTGCCTAACTAGTAATTGAATCTTGGACAAGTCATTTTGCCTCTTTTAAGTCTGTTTGCTCATTTGTCAGATGACAATCTTAATATTCCTTTCAGTTCCAAAATTCTGTGATTATCAAAGACCATGATTATTAATGAAAACTTACTTTGGAATTGGGAAAGAGGTCACTTTAACTAAATACTTTATTTTTAAAAATTCAGATATGTCTTTTTGATGTGATATCCTGGCCAGAGAACTAATACTTGTTAATATCCTAGCAGAGATATATGAATAATATATTCATGAATTATTTTAATAAGATGTTCTACCCAAATTAGAGTTATTTATAAATATGTTCTTCACTTTTAAAATATGGCTCAGCCATTACTTCATTTTCTTACCTGGTGTAGGAATAAAGTCTTGACGATAAAAGTCTAAGAACTATAATTCATTTTAAATTGTTAATTTTATACTGAGGATATTAGCTACTTTTAACATGTTTTCAGTAGTAAGCAAGATAATTACAAATTTAATTTGGAATAAATGGACATTTTTTTTTTCAAACTTTGAATAAAAAATAGCTAGAATTTAATTCCTTGAGGACAGAGGTCATTTTAAGTTTGCCTTTGTATTCTCAGCACCTAGCATAGCTCCTTGTACAGAATTGGTGCTTAGGAAACATTTGTTGAGTTAAATTGCATTATACAATGTGCCCTTGGAAGTTTCTTCAGTTTGAGGTGATTAGTGATTATGTCATTGGTGGTTTGCTTATATAATATTTACGTTTTGGGAATATCAAGTCTGTTGTCTCTCTTGAAGATAAGACAGCTAGGTGGCATAAGGGATAGATTGCTGTTCTTTGAGTCAAGAAGACCTGAGTTTTATCCTGCTTCATACACTTAATAGATAATTTAACCCAGGGAAAGTCACTTGAACTCAGCCTCAATTTCTTGATTTGTAAAACAGGAATAATAATAGCACCTTCCTCACAGAATTCTTGGGAAGATTAAATAAGATAATATAGGGAAAACATTTTGAAAAGCTTAAAAATGATGTGTAAGTGTTAGCTTATAGACAGCCCATGTTGTATATTTCATGTACCCGTAGTAGATGCTATTATATATGTGAAATTCTTTCACTAATTGAAGAACAGCAGTAAAACCCAATAAAACTAATTCCCTCAACAAATTAAGAGCAATGTTAGACACTGGAAAATTCAAAACACTAACATATCAGACCAAATAATGAAGACTGCTCGTGAAGGTAAACGGCCTCAGAGTAAATGAGATGACCTTGTAGAATGGGATGTATCAAGTCCCTGGAGTTTATGATATGGGCAAAAAGTAGGTTCAGTATCAGTGAAGTTGGGGGGGAGAGGAGGAGAAGGGGAAGAGCTAGAAGGGTGTGGTCAAAGTAGAATTTCAGATTTGTAAATGTTGGAGATAATGTACTTAATTCCCACAAATAATGAAGCCTGATGTATAACTGTGTCAGTCCTTGTAATTTAAGTGGGATGGAAGAGGTGATTAAAGTTAGTGACCTAAAGGCCAGTAAATGATACCAACAAAGATGGAAATATGGAGGAATACATAGACTGTATGACTTCAGAAGATGAAAGGTCATTGAGAAATGTTGATAAGAGAAATGACCTCAAAATAACTATGGAGAGCAGAGAGTGTACACAGCCTTCCACTTACTAGTGTTGAGTCACCAATGTTGGGAGAATTGGTTTCCTTTGGAGAGAATTGTAAGGAATGTGGCATCTTTAGCACAATGGAATAAATGTCAGTGGAGTGGGATACAACATAGACAAATTAGGTAGGAATGGACCTTGGGAGGAGTCGGGCTGATTAAAATATAGATGATGACTTAGGAAGAGGTGATTTGGACACCCCACAAGCACTTGGTGTTATAGAGAATATTAGAAATTGGAACAAAAAGCAGATTGCTCCTGCATACTATACAGGTGGCACATAAATGGTAGAGTACTTTCAGAATTATTTGGATGGTTTCATCCTTGTATTTGATTTAGTGTTGAGAGTGTTTCTTCAGGTGATGACAGAAGAATGGGGACAGTGGGACAGGTAGCTGATAATTTGGAGGTCTTTGTGATATCATCAAGTCTCAACCCCAGATGTGTCCATGACTAGTACACCCAATTTTATGAAATTTAAACTCTTGTAATCAAGTACCGAGATTCAGAGAAGTGATTGGAGAGCCAGAGAAGAGATTGTGGTATCATTAAATGAGACTTGAAGAAGAAAGGAAAGAAGAGGCCTGGGGAGAGGAGGAGGGAAAGAGTAAAAGAAATCATAAAAATGTTCTCTATTCGGGATGAAGTTATTACTTCAAAAGTAGTTATGGTGTTTTCGTTCAGTTTGACTGTTACTACCTTACCTCATTCCTAGAAAGAAAATAAATGGCAATGTTTGCTTTTCTCTTGATAATTATGGGACACGTTGCCAAGAACTAATATCAGCTTCCCATGCAGGTATGACTTAGAAAATTCTATGTCCTTTGCTTAAAATGAATTTGATTTAAGAAAGTGAGACTCTGTAAGGTTACTAAGCTTCTTTTATAATCCAGGTTTTATAAACTTGAAATGGCTGTTGAAGTTCACTTGAGTATTTGAGCAAATTTCTATGTAACTTCTCTTATAATTTTGAAAAGATGTTTTGCAAAAGTTAAAAGTACTTTAATTATACATCGGATCTAGAAGTACTTTTGATTTTTCCTTTTGTGTAGTACTTATTGTTTGAAATTAGAGATTTAAAATAAATTGTGCTGTAACTAAGGAAATTGTGCAGCATTAGGAAATTAATTTACATAGTACATTAATCTCTAACAAATAAATAGTAAGCACAATTTTTCTTTTATTTAAAACTTGAATTTCTAAAGAAGTATGATATTCTACATAGTTGTAGTTATATGTATACACACAAGTTACTCTTACAGATCAGCAGATAATAAAACTAAGACTTTCAGATGTCAGCTATAAGATTAATATTTATAGAACATGAAAAGTCCTTGGTATGTGCAAATTAAAGCATTTTCTCTATTTAGTTCTGTTTTGTGTCATCAGTATTTTTTATTTCTACACTACAAATAATTGTTTTTATTACAGATTTTAAAATGATTTATGTTTGTAAAAAATAATTTTTGCCATTTCTCTCCTTCAGTTTAAAGTTCCTGCAGCAACAAGTGCTATAATTACAAATGGTAAGAGTTCTTTTTAAAATCACGTAACAACTATAGTGAATGAGTAAGAAGAAAGAGACAAAATTTATTTAAATTGACTTAAAACATACACTCTCAATCTATATAAGCATCATTGTCTTATTTATTGATGTAAAGGATAAGTACAGGAATCCCAGAAGTCTAGAAAAAGGTTTAATCAGTTCTCAAGTCCGTCCATGGTTTGGGTACAGTCCAATTAATTTTTAAATGTCTTGTTACCCCATTTGAAAATACTAGATTGCTGTTGGAAACCTCATTTGGGCCAGTTTATTTATCATTTGGCACGTTTCTTTCATAAGAAAAGAAACTGTATCATGAGTTTTTTTAGGTTACTCAGTTCTTCTGTCACTTTGTCCTTTATGGGTCAGTAATGGAAAAGCTGCCAAAAAATTGGTTAGTAGAAAAGGCTGAGGTGCATGCTCAACCAGTTTTCAAGAATACCATGGAAAATTGTATGTGTAGTAGTGAGTAGTTTAATTTCCATTCAGCAGTCAGAGAGAAAAATACCATGAATGCCACAGAAAATTTTATGTGTACTAGTGGTATTTCCATGATATTAAAGAATACCATGGAAAATGTTTTGTGTACTAGTGAGTAGTTTAATTTCCACTGAGGGTAAGAGAGAAAAAAGCTTGACCTACATTTGGAAGCATTTATGTTATTAGATTTTAGAAAGAATTCATGGTAACAGTTGAAATACTCTTTATATCAAATATTGGAATCTTTTTCAAAAATATTCAGAAAAGGCTAGACCATTCTTCTTATAATTCAGGAAATTGATATACATTAACTTTGAAGTCTCTTCTACCCATAAGATTCTTAACCTAAAAGGAATATTAAAATGAATTGAAATTATCAGGAGAGCTTTCAGCTTCTTAGAATAAAATTGCTATGTATGAGTTACTACTGTACATTGTAAGATAAAAGTTTAGAATTTCTTTTGTGCAACTTAATTGTTTCTATAATTGACAAAAGACCAAATGCAGCAATAGCTATAAATATGTAATCATAATTTTAGCAATGAGGTGATTACCTGAAAGAGGGATCTTTACATTTTTGTGTTTAATATTTTTCACCTTTGTTTATATACCTAGTGAAACTATTTTAGCAGTAAATCTAGTGTAGCTACTTGGAAACTTGCTCTAACCAGATACATTTCATCCGATTTTAAAAACTTTTACAGATGGAATAGGAATAAATCCTGCACAGACTGCTGGTAAGCGTCCGAAAATTCTACCTGAAAATGCTTAATAGTTTTACTTTTTATTGATACCAGATATGCTTTTTGACAACTATTTTGTAGCCATCTATTTTAAAACTAAATAGAAACTCTTTTACTGTTTGTCTGTATTAACTTATTTCATTATGTCCATTATTACACATGTGGAGTTTAGCCTTTTAATCAAATTGATCCATATATTTTAAAAAACAGAAAAGAAACATGGTGGCTAAAGCATGAGATTCTACACCAAATAAAATTCCAGTCAGATTGTTTATCACCTAAGGAGTCTAACAAATGTCAGCTTTCTTAGTAGGGGTATGATATGGTTGTTTATATTTATTTATCTACCAGTAGGTAAATTTAAATCTATAAAACTCATCACATATGCTTTAGTTTACAAAAAAAATATAACAAGTTTAATAAGTAGCTTTGTTAGTAATACACATTTTTTAAAATCTAGCTATTTTGTTTGTCAAAATTTAGCATGCCTGATATTTCATAATGTCTTTGGGAACAGTCATTTAAAAATAATTAACATTGATTACTATTCATTTAGCCATTGCTTTTAGTTTTAAGTAAATTATGTCATTAAAATGAATCATTTTATAAAATTGATAGGTCTAAACATCTAATTTTCCTTATTGTATAGATATTTTAAAAGTTATTGGTAGAAATCAATTCAATTCACATTTTAAACTAAGAGTAGTTTATTTGTATTAATGTGTATAGCAGATATAATGTATGTTGGCTGATAGGGCATTAAAAATTCAGTGATGCACGAAATATTAGATGAATAAAAATATCTCCATTGGCAGTCATTCCATAATTGGAAGATTATGAACTATTACAAGATTCACGCTATTTACATATTTCTTACAATTTAGATTTATTTATTTTCCTGTTTTTTAGTTTGGTTTTTCTTGTCATATATAAAGGATTCATGATTTAATTAATCCACATTGTTAAGTTTTTTAGTTCATTTGTTAGTTTTTTTCACTCCTGCTATTTCTGGTTTAAATTGCTAAGTATTACTTGAACTGTGACGGTGTGGGAAGAACTAAAAAATATCTCTAGATAAAATCAGTTTTTAATGTTTCAAAATAAAAATAAGACATTTATCTCATGATTTTTTTGACTTATGATGTACTGCTTCATTAATGATTATAAAATCTTTATAATTTTAACTTGTTATCTTTAGCTCTTATATAATATTAAACTTCACCTTATATGCATACCTAACTTTGTTTTTCCTTTCGTTTAGGGAATGTTTTCCTAAAGCATGGCTCAGAACTACGAATAATTCCTAGAGATCGTGTTGGGAGTTGTTAATTTCTGCTGACTGGAAATTTACCATTATCTTTCCAAATAAACATTGATATTTATTTTGTAATGTTGCATTTGGACTGTCTACAATTTTATGTACCTACTCCTATGAGGACACTGACCCTTTATGTTAAAGAAAGGAATACATCCCGTGAATGAAACAGCTGCCTTAAGAAAGAAGCCAACCTCTCAGCTACCTCAATACATTTATGAAAGGAGTTTCTCTTTGGTTTTAAAATGGAAAAATGATATTACTGAGAACTAATTCTTTACCAGTAAAATAAGAAAATGAAAATTTCTTGTTTGAAATCATGTCAATCATAGATTAAATTATTTGTCTGAGTTACAAATAAGAATTGCTAGAGAACATAGAAAGAGGTGGATTAATGTGTATTTTACATTTGATTTAAGATAATAACCGATTGAGTTGATTAACACGTAAATATTTGTATTATCATTTGGATTTCCTAGGTTTCAGTTGACTCCAGTATTTTATTTGGATTTCCTGTTAACTCAGAAGTATCACCAACTGAACAATATGAGCTTATTCTAATTATGGAAAATGACATCTTACACCAGGTAGTCTACCTATGTTCTGTAGAAGTGGGTATAGTTAGTAGTGGGAATTTAAAAGTAAATATATCTGTTGCTGAGTTATATCCCATCATGAGTATATTCTAAGACCTCTCATGCAATCATGATCTTTTGATGTGGATAATTCCGCATTGAAATCTGAAAGGGAATGAATACCACTGAGAAGATCTGAAATCACACAAAACTTAAAGAAATGCCATGATCTACCCGTTAGTGCACTGCACCCAAAGTTCAAGGGGGCTGGCAAGGGAAAAGGAGACAATTTAAGCACCATGATCACTGAAAACAGAAAAGTCAAGTTAAAACTGAAGTGGTAGGAAAGAAAGAAAGGAGCAAGCCATACAAGAGATAAGAAGTAATATCACAGTGACCCACAAAATGTAAAAGGAATGATACTGAGTGCCAAAAGGATCAAAATGGAAAAACTAAGCAACAGAGTGAAGAAAAAAGTAAATACTAGATTATGTAAACAAACAGCATAAGAGAGCCAAGTATATACTCTTAACTACTATGGAGGATAAAATATCCATGCCTTCCCAGAAACCTGTAAAGAAAGAAGAGAGAAACGCTTTAAAGAAAAGGGAAATGGGTTAAAATAGGAAAGTGTTATACACAGACATATGGCTTAGTATGTTGGCTCATGGACATTGTATCAAATCAAGGCTCAGAAAAAAAGCAGCTTAAATTCTTTGTTACTTTGTAGTAAAACACAGCTGGTGTACACAGCTGTGTTTGGCAAATGCATGAATTAGCTCTCCTAAACCCAGTTTTCTATGATTTGTTTTCAGTGATATCATCTCATGATACTCTAGTTTCTGACCTAATGCTCATTGAAAAGGCAAAATATTCTTATAAAAAAGTAACTTATCTAACCATGTATATTTTCTGAAGGATGTTCTTAGTCTTGTGAACTTATACATGAAATTTGAAAGCTAGATTTGATTGATCTTAATTATGACTAAGGCACAGCAAGATTCTTAACCATCATGATGTGATTAGCTTAGTAAAGGCAGTAAAATTAAGATGAAAAAATGAACTATTATATTTTTGAAAGGTTTTTACCTAGAAGAATTAAACATCCATTAGTTACACAGACCCATACCCTAAGCATTCCAGTTAATCAAGGTTATACTTTAATTTTTTTCATAAGTCAAAATATGCTTGCATTTATGTGCTGCAGAAAAAATAAAATGGTGCAATGAAATAATTTACATTATTAGGTTTTAATTTGTTAATATTTGTGTATCGAATTCTCATTAAAGGTAAATTAAATCAAAACGTCTTTTTTTTTTTTCCTTTAACCATTTACATTTATGCTCTTTAATAAGATGTTATTTAGAACTTAAAGTAGATTCTGGTGATGACTAAGTTCCCAATTTTAAAATTAAGCAAATTTAATGCTTTCTGAAAATGTTGTATCTACTTTGTCTTCTAACAAAGAGGATGCCTTTACCTGGCATATTTATCAAATTGTTTAGGCCTGTTGTTGAAAAGGAAGTTATCTCTGACTAATATTCTAAAAATAAAATATGTTCAGCATATTGTTTTATTTTGGATTTTACTTTCCATGAAAGTAGACCCTTAGAGAATTTTAGAATATTAGCCAACAAAAGAAATTTTGGAGATTAACCTAGGCTAAGCACCTCATTTTATGAAAAAGGAAAGCAAGACCCAGAAAGATTGATTGACTCCATGCATTATAGCTATTGAATTGCATGACCAAATCTAGAATCTAGGAATCCTCATTTCTAGTTCAGTAACATTTCCATTATGTCCTACACTCACCAGAACACACACACATACACACACCCTGAAATTTCTGGTAACCATTTACCTTGGCAGTGATGTTACCTTTAAATTTTTTTAAAGCAAAATTTGCTTAAGATGTTTTTGTTAGGCTAATATTAAAAGAACTTGAAAAAAAATTTGTAAATTCATTTGTAATAGTACATCGTAATATTTAATTCCAAAGTTAGGTGGGTAGCAAAAAATACACATTTTAACTCATTTACATAGTGCTTTGGGTTTATAAGGCCCTTTGTTCAAAATAGGCTAACTTCTATTTAACATGTAAAGCCTCAGCTTAAATGATTTGTCTCAGGTAACTGATATGATTAGAAAAGGGAATTGAAATTGGAACTCTGTCCTGTTCTCTGTGCTTTCTGCCTCACGATACTCCTTTTAATCCAAGGATAGAAGCACTTAAGCATATCAAGAATGACATAGGCATTCAGCCTGGCTCGACCTGTAATCCAGTTTTCAATGAAACAAACAAAATGGCCCTACCCCCTATGCCCCCCAAAAATAGTCATTATGAAGCATCTGCTTTCCACTAGGTGGCTAGGTATACTAAGATTTTTTTTTTTTTTAATGACTATCTACCTAAATAATTGACCTGAAAGAACAAGAATTTCCTCAGATTTGGATGTTTTCATTTAAGAGATTTACCTTTGATACTTCAAAAAAAGTCTAGAATTTAAATGTTGAACTCAGGATATAACAACTTTTAGTACATGATATGAATATGACTAATGAAGGTCTAAAATACCAGCAGAATCAACAGAATGTAGGAACAATGAAGTGGTCGCTGGAACAGTTTTTTTTTTTTCAGTTTTTCAAAAGTATTTTAATTATACCTGTATTTATATGATCTAAATGATAATCATAAAAAAATTCATATATATGTATATGGATGTATTCCTTCTTGCTTATTTTGCTTCTAGATTTATACAGCTTTGTTCCTTTATTATTGTTGCTGTCTGTATTTTTTTTAA
>CM053588.1:83599074-83631395 GCA_028646515.1 Pseudochirops corinnae | reverse complement strand
ACATCATTGATTTCCACAAGATTTTGAGTTACAAATTTTCTCCCTATCTTGCCCCTACCCCCCACCCCGCCAAAACAGCGATCCCACTGTATACCCCTTCCCCCAATTTGCTCTCTCCTATATCCTCCCCCATCACCCCTCTGACTTTCTGGTAGAGCAAGATGGATCTCCCTATCCCAGTACCTGTATATCTTATTTCCCAGTTACATGTAAATAATAATAATAATAATTTATATATATATATATATATATATGTATACACACACACACACACACATATAAACAAACATGATTTTAGAACTTTAAATTCTAGATTCTTTCCCTTCCTTGTCAACCCACCTACATTGGAAAGACAAGCAATTCAATGCAGACCGTGCATGTGTAGTTACGCAGAGCATCTCCATAATGGACATATTGTGTAACACTGATGATATTTCTCTCCTTTCTATCCTACCTTCCCCTTGTTCTATTCTCTACTTTGTCCCTGTCCCTTTATAGAGGTGTGTGCTTCTAACAACCCTCCCCCCTAATCTGCCCTCCCCTCCATCATCCCCCCTCTCATCCCCTTCCCCCCTACTCTCCTGCAGGGCAAGATACCCATTTTAGAGTGTATGTCATTCCCTCCCTAAGCCAAATTCAAAGAGAATAAGGTTGGTGCATTTCCTTTTTGCCTTCCTGTTCTTCTCCTCCATTGTAACAGTTATCCCTTGCCTCTTCTATATGAAATGATTGACCCCATTCTGTCTCTCCCTGTCTCCTCTCATTCTATTCCTCTCCTACCTCTTAATTTCACCTTTTAAAATATCATACACATATATACACACACTCCCATATGTATTCATATGCACATATACCCTTCTATATAGACATAGGTATATGTATACAGATATATACATTTATATTTCCTTCACCTATCCTCATACTGAAAAAAGTTTCATAAGTTACAATTCTCATTTTTCCATGTTGGCATATAAACAGTTCAAATTTGATAAGTTCTTTATGATTTCTTTTCCATGTTTCCCTTCTCATGCTTCTTGTGTTTGAATGTCAGTTTTTCTATTCAGTTCTGGTTTTTTCCTCCAGAATGCTTGCAAGTCCTCCACCTTATTGAATGACCGAAATTTCCCATGAAACATTATACTCAGTTTTGCTGGGTAGGTGATTCTTGGTTTTAGTCCCAGCTCCCTTGATCTCCAGAATATCATTCCAGGCCCTTCGATCCTTAATGTAGAAGCTGCTAGATCCTGTGTTATCCTGACTGTGTTTCCACAGTATTCAAATTGTTTCTTATTGGCAGCATGTAATATTTGCTCCTTGATCTGATAACTCTGAAACCTGGCTATAACATTCCTAGGAGTTTTCTTTCTGGGATCTTTTTCAAGAGGTGATTAGTGAATTCTTCCAAGTTCTATTTTGCCCTCTGCTTCTCAAATATCTGTGCAATTTTCCTTGAGAATTTCTTAAAGGATGCTTTCTAGGTTCTTTTTTTGATCATGGCTTTCAGGTAGTCCAATAATTTTTAAATTGTCTTTCTTGGATCTATTTTCCAGATCAGTGGTTTTTTCAAGGAGATATTTCACATTGTCTTCTGTTTTTTCATTTGTTTGGATCTGTTTAATAATATCCTGATTTCTCATGAAGTCATTTGCTTCCATTTGCTCCACTCTAATTCTGAGGGAATTATTCTCTTCAGCGAGCTTTTGTGATTCTTTTTCCATCTGGCAAATTAGACTTTTTAAGGCGTTCTTCGCCTCATTGGCTTTTTGGGCCTCTTTTGCCATTTGAGTTAGTCTATTTTTTAAGTTGTTATTTTCTTCAGTCAGATTGTTGACCCTCTTTTCATGATTTTCTTGCATCATTCTCATTTCTCTCCCCAATTTTTCCTCCATTTCTCTTATTTGGTTTTCAAAATCCTTCTTAAGCTCTTTTATGACTTGTAACCAATCTACCTTTTTGATTGGAAGCTTTTGGTGTGGGAATTCTGACTGTGGTGTCTTCCTTCCGTTCCATGCTAGATCTACATCTGTGTCATAATCACTAACTGTAGGTGCATCCCAAGGATCTGGCTTATGTCTTCTGTTTTCTTACTGCACTCTCACTTCCTGATTTCATCTGCTTCCATAGTTTTGATTATTATCTTTCCATAGATGACTACTTGATTAATATATCTATCTCTAGACTTTCTCTTAAGCCCCAGTCCTGCATCATGAATCATCTCCTTGAGATTTTGGACTGGATAACCCATAGGTATCTCAAAATCAACAAGTCAAAAGCAGAACTCATTATATTTACCCCAACTCTACCTGTCTTATGAACTTTCCTATTATTATATAGGATATCATCCTTCTAAACTTAGGCAGGATTTTGAAGACTTTACATACAGTCATTCTTAAATCTTTATTCTCACTACCTTCAATCAGCTGCAAATTGATGTTTCTATCAATTAATCATCTCTTTTATGTGTTTCTTTTTCCTCATTCATATAGCCTCCTCCATAGTTCAGGTCCTCACCACCTTTTACCCAGATAATTATATGAAAAAAACTGATTTTTTTCCCTGCCTCAAGGAATTCCCCATCCCAATCCATCCTGCATGAAGCTGCCAAAGTGATTTTCCTAAAGCACCATGTCATTCCCTTCATTTCACCTTCCCCTATTCATTAAACCCCTATGACTCTTTATTCTAGGATAAAATATTAACTCCCTCATTTAAAATATAAAGATGTTCACAGCCTGACCCCTTTGTATCTATATTTCTAATGTTTTTATACATTATTTCCTTCCCTGAACTTTGCCATCTCTGCTTTTCACACGCAATGATACACTAACTGTCCTGTGCCTTTGCACTGTTTCCCATGCCTGCTATGCTCTCCCTCCCCGCTTTGACCTCTTGTAATCACTGGCTTCTTTCAAAACCCAATTCAAGCACCATCTTCAGGAACCATCTTTCCCAAACTCTTACCTAATAGTACCTTCTCCTCTAAGGTGGTAGTTGTTGTTCACTCATTTCAGGAGTAACTCTTCTTGACCCCAACTGGGGTTTTCTTGGCAAAGATACTGGAGTGGTTTGAAATTTCCTTTTCCAGCTTATTTTATAGATTGAGGCAAATAGGGTTCAGTGACTTGCCTAGGGTCTAGCAATTGTCTGAGACCAGACCTGAACTCAAGAAGGTGTCTTCCTGACTTCAGGCCTGGCTCTCTATGCACTGGGCCACCTAACTGCCCCTTCCCCTCTTAAGTTACCCTGTATCTACTTCATATGTATCTTGAATATGTGTGATTGTATATGTCTCTACTATCAAAATATTAAGGTTCTCAATCCAGGACTGTTTTCACTTTTCTTAATCTCCCTAGTGCTTAGCAAGTCTGATGGTACATAGGAAATACTTAATAAATGCTTGTTTATTGGTTGAGTATATGGAAAGAAAATGAATATTATGTAACCAAACTTGACTGGATATAAGGTACAAGACTGGATGTAAGTTCTCCCCAGAAATGGAGAACTATGAGTGTGGAATATACCATTAGAAGGTTGGATATATATTTAATTTTTGTTGAAATACCTTTCCTTCCTCTCTTTTTTATTCTTTGTTATAAGGGATGATTTGCTAAGTAAGGTTGGTGCACAACACATTTGTTGGTCAAAGTGATAAAAAAAGATATCTATAACTTTTAAAGGAAAACAAATGAGAAGCCAAAGGAAATGATCACCCCTGGTTTTGCTACTTAGAATAAAAAGTAGATCCAGTGATGTCAGTTGTTTTATTACTTAATACTTCCTGCATACAAATACAGAAGATATTCTTTTCTGGCATTTCCTTTCTCTTGCATAATTCCCTTGTGCTGCAGCAGCAGGAGGCTTGCTTCCTAGATGGAAAACTCCCTAGAGCTATTTCATTCTGTGCTCGTGAGCCCCACAGAGACCAGGTGGGAGGAACAATTGAGGGCAGCTTTTACTCAATCTTCCAAATCATGTGGGCAGTAAGAAATTGTATTCAAGTGACAACATTATTAATTTTGTGTAAAAAACTAACACTCAGAAGGAATGTAGACATAAACCTTACTTATCTATAAGGCTAAAAGGCCAGGGATTGGCTATTTTTCTCACAGCGTTGCCTAATTCAACACATCTAAATCAAATATCATATCTCTTTATTAACAATGATAACTGATGGCAATTTCAACGTCTCACCATGCTCAAAAATACTCATTGGGCCCAAAAGTCCTTGTCTGACTATGCAGGCAAAAAGTTTGGTCTTTTATTTGTAGCCGCACACAACAATGGTTCACTGCATTATGGCTGTGGTTAAAAATCATCCCTAGACTTTCATCAAAAGCAATCACCTTGTTCTTTGTGTTGATACACTAGGCTGGTTCCTAGGTGTCCACAGCTCTGTATTAACATTTACTGACACGTATCCAAAAATTCTTCAAGAATTTCTTCTTCCTATCCTGCCGATGATTAACCTAGCTTCAAATCCATCTAACAACTGCTAGGACAGGGAACCGTTCTTTCAAAAATTAAGAACAAAAACAATTTAATATACAAAGAAAAAGGACTGTATATGAAATAATGAGTTTGTGTTAAATAGTTTTTTTAAGTATACATTAAAAGAAAGGTACACAAAAAATAAACTTCTATTACATGGGGATTTTTTATAGTGTATATTAGAATTAATATGCTTGATGGTAACCAGATCCCCCACCTTGTTGTTAATATACATTCTTCCCCTATGTCCATAAGTGCTACAGTAGTAACTTTCATCAATGTTTAAAGGCTAATAATGATTCCACAATCTCATTTTTGAGAAGCTTTTTCTTAAAATTCCAACAGGTTCCAGGTTTTTATGATTTAATAGCCTTTATTATATCACAAGTACTGATGGTCATATAATGAAGACAACATCTAACCATGGTGTTAAATATGTTCTACATTTTTAAAGACATGCAAATTGAGTAGTACAGTATGGTGGACTCTGGTCCTGCTGTCTCAGGGCCAAATCTGTTATATTTTACTTCTCAGAATTTTCTAGTATCCTGAAGGGTTAGAAGGGTGTCACTTTTTTCTACCATTGATTCAAGTCCCCTGTAGCTGTGTTCCTCTCATTTTTAGAGCACAGTGACTAGCATCCTATTTCTGTTTAACTATTTTACATTAGATTAGCTTTTACAAAGGGATTTTTGTTTCAAAGATATAGCAACAACAAATATATAAACACTTTCCCCAATACCTTAGGAGTATAATTTCCCTTTATATCACCTCAGTCTCTGGGGAAAAGGGAAGATTAGACTCAACATTTAGCTCATTTCCTACATAGCATTAGTTCCATGAATTTTCTATCTAAAGCTCACAGAACAGCTTCTGATGGGTTTGAGTCCCCTCAAGGTATTGATTCTGGGTTGACAGCAACATCCAGTCTGGATTCCTGGACTCTTGGATCCCCATGTGGCTGGTTCTTCTAGGAAAGATTAGTGATTCCATTCCCTGTACCTAGAATGGAAAAGAATAAATGATTATAAAGTCAATCACAAGCAGCTATCCTGAGAACTGCTTCTGTGAATAACGTTAAGAGCTTAATTGCATATTATAATGAACTCTATTTATTCAGAAAGAAACTAAAACATTGGGGAGGCTAGGTGGCACAATGAATGGAGCACTGACCCTGGAGTCAAGAGAACCTGAGTTCAAATCCAGCCTCAGACACTTAACACTTACTAGCCATGTGACCTTGGGCAAGTCACTTAACCCCAATTGCCCTGCCCTCCCCCATCCAAAAAGCAAAAGAAAGAAAGAAAGAAAGAAAGAAAGAAAGAAAGAAAGAAACCAAAGCATAACATTCACAACAATATAACATAACAGTGTGTTACTAGGGTGACCACATAGTTTTAAACAAAACATATCGTTCGGTATATCTTATAGTCATCTTGTAAGAGTAGCAGGAAATACAAACACCATCCACCCCTCGGTCAGTAAGTTACAATCTCCTCAGTCAATGCAGAGTATCCAAGTAAAGTCCTCTTTCATCTTGACTAAAAGCTGGCTTCCAATCATTCTAAAGTCAATCATCCTTAAGGGGTAACAGAAAATAAAAACACCACTCACTCCTAGGTCACAGTAAGTTACAAATTTTCTCAGTCAACATAGAGTATCCAAAGTAAAGTCCTCTTTCATCTTGACTCAAGGTAAAGCTCCAAACCCCACGCTCCTGCTCTATGGCCTCACCGCTCCCAGCTCTCACCTAGATTCACACTTAGGCAAGTTCTCTGCTCCTGCTTCTTGTCTCAGCTCATGGGGACTGCTCCACTTCAAGTTCTTTGCAATTTCTGTTTCTAGGAAAACAAAGCTTAATGAGGCTACAACAATATTTACACACTTTATCAGCAATATCATCTCAATTCACTTTCTGTCTGAGAAAACAAACTGAATTTCTGTCTGAGAAATCAACAGAACAATAAACAGAGCATCTATCTGAGAAAGTAATACAGATCAACAGACAGAGCACCAATATCACAGACATTCTACCTCTCTCAGTTCTCCCTGCTCTCAGTTCTGCTTTTGCTCTTTATCTGCTCCTTCCTGTTCCACCCTTTTTGCAAACTCCTCCCACAGTGGGCCCCCCTGTGATTATATTTGGCCTATTAAGGGCAGGAAAGATTTTCAAACTCCCTTAGGCCTATTAAGGGCAATACAGTGTATACTATTTCCAAACAAAGACTCTTGATACAATCAAAAGAGAGACTCGCAGGCACTTGATTAACTAAAAGTCGATCCAGAAAAACAGCAAAAAATTCTTTTTTGCTTGCCATTACAATGAAAAAGGTCAAAGACCAAAACTCTTTTCTTAGGGTTGTTTGGCCTCAAAGTGGTGCTAGAAAAAGGCCCTAAGAAGTGCTTCTATTTTTACATATTTGTAAAGTGGATATTTTATCTGAAAACTTTTTTTTACCTTTAAATTACACTTATAAACTACAAATACTGATTCAAAGTCAAACTATTTTGAAGTAGTAATATAAACCATGAAGACTACATATAAAATTATAATTCAAAATATACAAACTATGTGTAGCAGGTGATGATTTTCATTAATAGGTTAAGTGTAGGGAAAGAACAGCAGGTGAATAATGGGGTGGATTTTCAACCAGCTAGAATTCTAACTGGTTGTTCTAGGTAAAACAATAGCTAGAGTTCTGTAATAATATGTATGATGCCGCAGATAGTCTAGAGTACAGCAAGTTGCCTTGGTGAATATAGACAATTGGATATAGCTATGTTGTGTGTAAATATCCAGTCAATTTCTCTCTCTCTCTCTCTCTCTCTCTCTCTCTCTCTCTCTCTCTCTCTCTCTCTGTCTTTCTCTCTCTCTTTCTATGTATTTCTTTCTCCTCTCTTTTTCCCCAAAGACTACCAACACTATTCACTTGTTTTCACTTATTACATTTTGTAATGCTAAGATTTTTAAAAAATCTAATCAAAACCATGTTTTCCCAGTTCTAAGGCTAGCCTTACACCCAGTACACCAAACTGCATCTCTATTAAGATTTATCAACTACCTATAAAAATACTTCTTGACAATTATTATAATAACTCACATTCATATGTAATTTCTCAGTATACACAGTGTTTTCTTCAAAAAGACCTTTTGTGACAAATTATACAAGATTATTAATCCCATTTCACAGATGATGTAACTCAGGTTCAGAAACTTAAGTAATACACCCAGCGTTTTATGACTAATAAGTAAGTGCTAAAGCCAGAATTCAAACCTAGATCTTCAGAAATCCCACATTCTTTCCATGACACTATCCTTCTCAGTAGGCAAACTAACCCCATATTACTCATTTTACTTGACACCACATGTACAATAAAAAATTGTATGGTTAGTTTTGCCTTTGAGTTCCTCTTACACTTGAAAAGTCATCACCGCTACAAAAAATAAGTGATTAAATTCCTGTTAGACATTGGCAAATTGATAATATTTAGGAAGTAATTTATTTGGTTACTTCAAATCCATAGAGGTTCATACGATGGTTTTATCCTAGGATGCAGAGTGTCAGCAGAAGTTGGCAAACAAAGGCAAGACAGCAGCTCTCAGTACAAACCTCTGATTTTCTGGCAATCCTATTTTGCAGTATAAAAGTTGAAATTGCAAGCATATTGTGATGATATAGAATGTCAATAATTGATTAAGCAACAGTAGGAATTTAATACATTCATTTTAAATTCACAGTACAACTGGCAAGACTTTTATAAATGAAATGTGTGTCATTTTCTTGTCACTCAGGGCCACAAATGTTTTTGGCAAGAGGTTTATGGAAGATATGCTACTTCGTACTTAGATTTTTAAGGAAAAAAGCCGGCTGTCTAAGGCCAATTTGAGTTATCTTCAGTTCTGAATAATCATTAAAGACAACTTCTCCAGGCAAATGAAGTATCTATCAAAAGGTTAGGACAAAATGCCACAAGATATTTGTCAATAGTGAAATTCATCAAACATAGCAAGTCTTTACTTGTTTGTTAATGCTGGGAGAGAAGGAAGTTGGTGACACATTGGATACAGTGGCCACCCTGGAGTTAGGAGGACCTGGTTCAAATTTAACCTCAACTCTTACTAGTTGTGTGACCCTGAGTGAATCATTTAATTCTGTTTGCCTCAGTTCCTCATCTGTAAAATGAGCTCAAGAAGGAAATGGCAAACCACTTCAATTTCCTTGCCAAGAAAATTCCAAATGGGGTCACAGTGAGTCAGGCATGAGTGAAAAATGACTGACTAACAACAAGAATGCTGAATCTGAAGATTCTGAAGGCTGATAGTAATAGAAAGTTTCAGCAAAACATAGGATACTATGCCAATAACTCCCTAATTTATATCTATCAGATGAGTGACTTGCCCCAGTCCCTGAGATAAGGGACTTTTCTTTTTTTCACTAGATAGTCAACTGTGTTCCACTTAACTGTGTGACAGTTTCCAAATTGGAAATGTGACTGCTAGAGATCAGACATGTCTATTTTTTTTTCTTTCTTTTTTGTAATCAAGTTGATACCTCACAACCAGACTCTATTTTCATAAAATCTTACATCTGGGAAAAGTCCCACAATATCATCTAACCCATTCCCCTAGAATTCATCCCAATTGAACTCTATCTAAACCACACCATTTTTAAAGACCTTAAGAAAAGAGACTTCGACAAAGACTTTGGCAGACACTGGTTTTCCATAAATTCTACTTTCTTGCTAATTGAGAAAACATTTCCCAATTCACATGTCATCTTCTTCCTATCTCATTCCCTCCCTCCAAACTGACTCTACAATTATTTGGTGATTGTAGTGTCTGTCAAGATTCTATTCCAAAGAATTTTCCCACCAGATTCATGGGAAATTTGGCCCCATATGTATTTTTAATAGAACTTCCATTTTTTTTGTCATTGATATTTATGTCCTTAGTTACTAATCAACCTCATTCTTAGTCAAGTAGCCTTTCTGCTCTGAAGTACTCATTATTCCTATTTTACATATGCTATTATGCATCCCTATGCAAATGTATCCTGACAACATCATTTCACAATAACATTTTTAATACCATATACCAGCCTGATGTGCCTGTCATTTTTAGAAGGTGGAGAGATAGGCTATAGGAAAGGGGGTTCTTAGCCAGGTGTGACAGATCCAATATCTATCAAGGTTCAACCCTAATTAAACAGTAGGGATTAGTTTTTCTAAAAGATAACAAAGTTGTCCCTGGGATCTCATTGACCCTTGCCTCCCTTGATAGGTTTTCTCGGTAATTTGTACCCTATCAACTTGGTGAATATTTGAAGAAAACAAAAATAACCACACCCTGCCCTGTTGCTTTCATAGCACTGTGCTGCTGTATAAGAGAGCTAATCTCATTGTGACAAAGAAGGTGCCTTGTCTTAACCCTGACTCTGCTTAAAACCTAGGCTCTTGGCTTCACTTAGGACTTTGTTTCAGACAATGAACATTCAATAACCAGAGCTACTACGTTATTTCCCAATAGGATTTAAATTGATATAGAATTCAATGTTATTGTTCAATTTCTCAAAATCTATTTTTGGAATCCTATTATATTTTATTCCACTTCATTGTATTTATTACATAGCTCAATTAATTTGTTTGTTTCAAGTCACACTGTATTTCAGTTAGCTGGTTATTGTTGGTTTATAGATTGTTCTTTACAAACTTTCAGAACTGATGTTTTGATTATGGAGTATATGATGCACTTTTATTCAGGTACACTCCTCATAAGGAAGAGGTGCAGGTAAGGGCTTATAAGAATGAGAGAAACAGTCAAGGGAATCATAGAGAACAAGGGCTGAAAAGAACACTAGAAATAGTGATAGATCGTCACAGAGATCTCACTTAACATCTCTACTCATTCAGGACTCCATAGTTCCCAAGTCATTCCATCCCATTTGTGAATATTCCTAATGTTAAGAAGATCTGTCTCACATTCACCTGAAATCTGCTTCTTTGGAGCTTTCATATTACATATATAATTTTACATATTACTCACCTTTATACACTTGATAGTCCAACCAGGCTGGACCTACTATTTCCTATCTCTCTTCTTTTGAATGAGCTGATCTCCATACCTGGAATGAACTACCTCCTCACCTCTGCTTCTTAGAACCCTTGGTTTCCTACAAAGCTTAGCTCAAGCACCATCTTTTGGATGGAACCTTTCCTGATTCCCCATCATTTGCTAGTGCTTCCCTGCCTCCCAAGTAAACAAAGGGAGCTGGGATCTTTAAGAAATTCATCAATTTTAGTACAAACGGATAAAACTAAACACAGAGGTTGAAAGAATTCTTTGGAAGGAGGATCTGAAATCGTAGATATTCATTAGTTACTATGACTCTGTCTAGTATTTCTACATATCCATATTCCTCTGGATAAAGAGATCTGTATCTAGCCTGCCAATATCTGATTCAAAACTGTTTATCACATCTGAAATGTTTTCCCTAATCACTGGTGTTTTGAATGCTCATTTGACTTCTAATACTTACCTTGTTGACTTTGCCTTACCTCTTCCTGTTCTGGCTTCCTACCTTGTTATCATCTTTCTTCACTGTCCATTGCCTCAGCATGACCTTTCAATCACCTATTCATCAACTGAAGCTTGTATGGACTGGAGATGCTGATCATTTGCAATTGGTTGTGTTTGGAGACGAGGTTAGCAGTATTGACTGGGAGATTATCAATGGTAAGTGTGAGTTAGAGTGTTAGTGGGAGTGAGAGAAGACCAAATAGTGACATTTGAGGGGAGCAATATAACTGGAAGTCACTTTCCTCCCTGTGCTTTAGATACTTAGTAGCTGTGTGACCCTGGACAATCACTTAACCACTATTTGCTTCAGTTTCCTAAACTATAAATTGGAGATAATAATATCACATACTTCTTGGGATTGTTATAAATGTCAAATCAGGTAATATTTGTAAAGCACTTAGCATAGAGCCTGGCACATAATAGCTTTATATAAGTGCTAGTTATTGTATCTATAATGCTCCTTCATGTAAAGTCAAGCAAATAATGCCTGGAAATGATCATTGCCTTTGAGTTTTGTATACTTTTTTTTTTTCTGATGACAGCTATATGACATCAACTGTTTTAGTTGCCATGAGATATTATTCATACAATCAAAGAATCTCAAATCTGGAATGGAATTCAGAGAGTAATCTGGTCTAACCCATACCTTGGTCTCATCTATCTTCTATATCTTCATTGACAGTCCCTCAGATCCTTTAAGATGGCTTCCATGTTCCCTCAAGTCTTCTTCTACAGGTTAAATATTCCCTGCTCATTCAACTGATTCTCATAGGGCATTTATTTAACTGTCCTCACTTTCCTTTGCACTCTGGTTGAGCTACTCATTCAGAAACCCCAGGCATTCTTCATAAGAACTTCTTTCAAGGTACATCCTGTTATTTTTAGGAATGTAAGAGTGGCAACATTGCACTGATTCACACACATTGGATCAGTAGTCTTGTGATAGATGTCACACAATCCTCAGATGGGGCCCAACTAGGTTAGAGGTAGCAGAAGCCCAGTGAAGCAGAAAGAGCAATTCTCTTATGAAATGTAGTGTTATTTTCCATCTTAAGCTGATTGCTTGTAGCTAAGTCTAAGTGGACTAGTTGGTAAGGTGTATCAACAATGCAGTATTCACAATGCCTATGGTAACTATAAATATGCTGATGTGGTTATTAATCAAAAAATGTAACAGGCTCTCTACATGGGGGACATAGCTAGAATATTTATTCAAATACCAGAAAACTGAGGCCCCAAACCAGAAAGTCAAAGCCATCACAGTAGCCACAGAATTGGCACACATAGTTAATGCAGTAAACACCCACATTCTGAAGCCTTCAAAACAGAACAGGTTACCCCAGGCAAGGATCCTCCTCTCCTCAGGGTAACCGCTCAGCCTTGAGGCAGCTTGTTCCCAGTAGCTCCGGCCCCCCACAGTTCCCATCCCCAGCAGTCCTTAACAGGAGTCCTTAGCAAAATTCCTGGCTGGCTCAAAAATAATGAGTTTGTGCTGCCTCCACTACTGCTTCCAGTCACCATTCTGCCCTCCAGCCTGGCTCCTACTCAGCTCTGGCTCCTTCCTGCCCCACTCCTTCCTGCTATGTCAGCAAGTTCAAGGGGCATGAAAGATCTTCAGATCCTATAACCATTATATAAGGAAACATCAGTCCAGTTCAACTTACTTCTATGTGCAGACAACAGGGGGCTATCATGTTCCTTAACTTGAAAGGAGAAAGTAGAATCCAAATGATGAAGCAAGTATAAATGTGAAGGAGCAAATTGTGCAATGAGCACAGCAGAAATTCCTTTATCATATGCTATGATGTGTCTTGGTATGTTTTATTCTGGGCTACTAGGAGGGTCTAATCTTTTTCTTAACTTTTTGTAGAGAATTCAATAGTCTTCTAACATCACCTGTCCATTCAGAACCAATTTACCAAACTGGTTTACTTTAATACAGCTGCCAATATATAAGAGTTTCAATTCTCTAGAAGAGGACAACATAGACACCTGGATATGACAGTGGAATAGAGTGATGTCTTGTTCTATGAGTTAGAATAGATGTTGAAAACCAAGTAGTTAAGTTAACATACTGCAAGTCTTTGTCTCTGTTTCCTGAAATCCCCAAAGCTGACTAGCACAATGATGGAGTACAAAGATATTGGTGGAAGCTAGGAAATGGGATCAAAAAATCTTCCCTGTTGCCACAGAGAGGAGGATAAAGAGAAGTCAGAAACCAGATAAATATAAATTTTGTCTCAGCCAGGAAGTCTCTGATATATTTATTGTGAAGATAAGACTAAATTACAGCCAATCCCAGATTTGCCACCATAAGAAGTATTTCAGGTATATTTCATATGTCAGTACTATCTTAGATTATACTATGAGAACAAGCACTGATGATAAATTGGATAACTTAATTGGAATAGGTAATGTTCAGCCAGAAAGTGAAATGCATCCTGACCTTAGCAATTATCCTTTTTAGACAGCTTAAAACAAACAAGACAAAATTAAACCAACGATTGGCTTAGTAGACATTCTCCAATGAAAATGACATTGACATAAATATGACAAACATATTATTCATAAGAACCTTGAGTATTCAGGAAAGGGTGTCAGAGGCCCCATAGAAAAAAGCTATGTTTAAAGCAGTTCAGTGGTTCAGTGGAAACAGCTTTCAAATCTTTCCCCAGACACTTAGTAGCTCTGTTGACTTGAGCATATCAATCAAAATCCCTCAGCCTCAATTTCTTCATCTATAAAATAGAGATAATAATAGCACTTATTTTATACAGTTATTGTGAAAAATTAAATGCTTTGAAAACTTTTAAGAGCTCTATAAATTATAATTATTAGTAGTAATATTATCATTAACATTACGTTATATAAAGCTGAGTTGCTATTCATAGTTACCTCTCTAAAGTTTTTTTTAACCATCAAGCAATTCTATAGCCACGTGATTAATATGAAAATAGGTTTTACATGATTTCACATGTATAATTCGTGGCATATTTCTTGCCTTCTCAAAGGGTCAGGGAGGGGCTTGAAGGAGGGAAAGAATTTGGAACTCAATTAAAAAAACAAATGTTAAAAATAGACAAAATTTTAAAATCTTAAGAAAATAAAATCACTAACAAGGAGTGACTCCCTAGACCAAACACTATGGATGTCCAGTTCCTATTACATCAAAATTATTTCTATAACGCCTCACAACATTGTTAAATTACAAACCAGTGATGTAATTGTTATTCCTTCCCCACCCCACCATTTCATCAATTCAAAGTGCTCAGATCTTGGAAGAACTCATATTTGGTGATATTCTTTGTTTCCCCCAGATCATCATATGCCTTAGTCTTTGTCCCTCTCTACAGTAGCATCTAAGTCTTGTGATAGGCACAGTTATACAAGTCGAGAGAGGCTAAAGCAGAGGTTCTCAACCTGTGGGTTGTGACCCCTTCGGGGATTGAACTACCCTTTCACAGGGGTTGCCTAAGACCATCTGAAAACACATATTTCCGATAGTCTTAGGAACCGAGACACTGCTCCTCTATCCATCTCCAGGCGGGTCTGCCCACATGCAGATACATCTACATACAAGTATTAAAGGGTCACGGCATTAGGAAGGTTGAGAATCACTAGGCTAAAGGAAATGATGTTCAAAGAATATTTCCCAGGAGCAAAAAATATAACTTGAATGGCTGTTGTATCAACTCCCAGAGTGGTTTTAGTTCATGCAGAGGAGATATTTGATATGTGTGTGAAAGAACAGTCTAATACTATAGCACTGTAGCACCATGTTCACATTAATGCTTAGAACATGAGTTGCCTGTGTCAGATTACTCATGAGTGCATAAAGTTTGAGGGGAAGTGGGGTCAATAGTAATGCTTCCCCATGTTATCCCAGCATAACTGGATTCATGTGCCCTGCCCTCTGTGAAAACCTATAAGAGAGGTGGAGAACCCATGGTCCCAGGACCACATGTGGCCTTCTAGGTCCTTGGGAGTTGCCTTTTGACTGAATCCAAGTTTTATAGAACAAATCCTTTTACTAAATTTTATAGAACAAATCTGTGAAGTTTGAATTCAGTCAAAGGGTCGCACTTGAGGACCTAGAGGTTCACATGTGGCCTTGAGGCTGCAGATTCCCAACCTCTGGCCTATAATCATACTCCAAGACAAGAACCCTGAGCTCTTAGTTTTCCCTTATCACAAGTGACCTGTATTGAAGTGGCAGGAACTAGTTAAGTAAAAACTTCATGGACTTAAGATAGGAGTCAAGGAACCGGCCTAGGGTAATTTGTCATTTTCCTCATTTTTCTTCTTCTTGCTTGGTCGTCATGCCCTGTGCCCCTCTGCTTACCCTACAACTCCTCCCCTGATTGTCTTAGTAACAGCTTGCTTGCATCTTTATAGTAACCAGCTTAGTAACCAATTGTGTTAGATACGTAAACCTAAAAAACTGTATAAAAGGTTCTTCACCCCCAGACTAGGTGCTGCTCCCCCTTTTGAATTGGCATGGAGTAGCCCCAGCTGGTAAATTAAAGCTCCTTAAAACTTTTAATTCAGACTCTATGGTCACTTTGTTAAGACTCGTCATTTCAGTATGACCTTGGATGAATCGCTTCAACTCTCTGGTTCTCATTTTCCTCACCACAAGACAAGGGGATTGAATTAGATGACCTTTAAAGTCCTTTCCAACTCCAACAATGTATGGTTCTATCTTTAAAAAGAACAACTGAAGACATATTATGAAGAATAAGTTTTTCCTATGTGAAAATGTTAGTGATTTGAAGACTAATTTCAATTCTATTGTCAAAGTCTTGTGTTCATAGGCTCATGCATAGCATGATATATTTTGAACTGGATGGGATCATAGAGTCCAACTTCTCCAAACCTCTCATTTTATAAAAGAGGACACTGAAGTCCAATAAGTAAAGTGACTTGTCTGAAGTCTTATGGCTAGTAAGTGTCAGAGGCATGAATCTCAAAATATATCCTGAAAAATCTATATGTGTGATGCAACCTCTACCTCCTTACCAGCCATAGTACTGAAGAACAAGAAAAGTAACTCCTTAACATCAAAGCCTTTGACCCTGCCAAGTGGCTCAGCATCAAAAAAGTCCTTTTTTTATTAATGGAAATGACACTGAAGATGAATTATCATTTCATATGCCACTTTCAGGTCCATTGTAGACTTTTCTCTGACTTGCATCTGAAACTTCTAATATGTATTGCCCCTTCTCCCCCCATTAGAAAGTAAGTTACTCTGGTGTCTAGGTGGCACAGTGAATAGAGCACTGGCCCTGAAGTCAGGAGGACCTGAGTTCAAATCCAGCCTCAGACACTTAACAATTACTAGCCGTTTGACCGTGGGAACGTCACTTAAACTCAAATTGCCCTGCCATCCACCCTCCAAAAAAAAAAAGAAAGTAAGTTACTGGAGAGCAAGGACTATGTTTTGTGCATACTAAGTCCTTAATAAATGCTCCCCCCTATAACAGCAATCAATTTAGCAGATTCTTAGCACTTAGTAACTTAGAGCTAAGTATGGAAGGTGTGAGCTCCTCTCCTGTCCTGACATGGCAGGAGGGAGTTGGCTGAGACGGGAGACCAGTGTGTGTAGAGACAGAGAGATAGAATCAGAATGTT
Source organism: Pseudochirops corinnae (assembly GCA_028646515.1). Lineage (NCBI taxonomy): Eukaryota > Metazoa > Chordata > Mammalia > Diprotodontia > Pseudocheiridae > Pseudochirops > Pseudochirops corinnae. Next base: position 83,614,699 of record CM053588.1, on the reverse strand, counting down.
CCTTCTGGTGGCTCCTGTTGGAGGAAGCAGGATTGTTCCAGCATCTGGGAGCTGGGCTGCTGGACTGAAGAAGTGAGTTGGAGTTTTCTTGAGAAAGAGAGAGAGAGAGAGAGAGAGAGAGAGAGAGAGAGTTTCTCTCCCAGCATCCGGAAGCGATTGAGAACTGAATTGGGATTTTTCTTGAGACCAGAATCTGGTGAAGGCTAAAGTGGCTGTTGCTGCCACCTAGAAGGCCAGTGTTGCTGCTGCTGCCTGGAAGGCTGAGTTTTCTACTTGGTCCTAGGGCCAGTTGAACTGCCGGAGGACTGAAGAAGCATGACCAGGATAAGACTTTGTTTGTTCCTGGCCTGGCTGGTCCTTGAGTTCCCAGAAACAGAAGTGGTGAAGGAGTTGAGATGTTCTGGACCCTGTGAACTTCAGTGTGTGCCAAGGACTGCCTTGAGGACTGGACAAGCACTTGGGAGCTATCTACCTCTGAGGACTGGACGAGGACCCGGGAGCTGTCTGCCCTTGAATCCAGGTGACTGATTGGTGGATTCAGGTAGGAGCTGGGACCATGGAAGGGGATCCAGGGAATATGAGAGACCAATCTGAGTTAAGATGAAGAAAAGGCCACCCCTTGCATGCATGATGAAATTGAAGACACCAAGGTGTGGAGGGTTTGTATAATTTTCTAATGACTGCGGGTGAGGAAAATAGGGTGTCATAGTACTTAGTGATTAATGATATTTAGTAATTGTGAATCTAGATTAGTGATTGATTAAGTTAAGCCCCATGAGTGGAAGATTGATTATAGTACTGTGAATTGACTGAATGATTAAGTAAGGAGGGTTTCTCCCTTAGGGAAACCAGATGATTATTCTTCTGTTCTTTGTTCTAAATACTGAGGCCACTGCAGTGAAAACTATGTGGCCATTCTAATGTTAAGCTGTTATGAACACTACATTGTGATTTTCTGTGATAAGATGTAATGTTGTGAATATTATATTATGATGAGTGTTCACTATACTGTGTAGTCTGAATCTTAAAAGCTGTTCACAGTAGCATTCTTTTGGGAATCTGCATATGTATGGCATTACACACACACCCCCAGTTCATTCATTCACAATCTAATTAGAAATCTGTGAATATAGTTTCACAAATTGAAAACAAAAATATTATAGTCACTTCTTAATTATCTATAATGACTGAGAACTGGTAAAGAAAAGGGTAATTGAAATTATTGGTACCCCCCAACCTCCTTTTAACTACGATAACAATAGTCTTCAACAGATCTTGTAGAGCAAAGCCTCTTAACCTGGAGTCTATGAACTCACAAAGGGTTCTCTGGATAGATTTTATGTTTCTATGTATTTATTTTTCTATTATTTTTATAACTTTTAATATAATTTTCTTTTAATATTTGTATGAGATAACTTTACTACTTTACCAGATTGCCAGAGGGGTTTATGATGTACAGAAATGCTAAGAAACTTTTTCATAGAACCCAAATTAGTAGAAATATCAACTAATTTGAGTTCCACTTTTCCTCTCCACTGTATTCTTGTGTTCCATCTACTATGACACCCTATTTTCCTCACCCGCATGAAAATGCTTATGAGAAGAGAAATAGCTTCTTTCTGAGCAGCAGAAAGAAATAACAATTCAAGCAAAGGGACTAAATAATTTTAAAATTCATGACAAATAGTCCCTAATTAACCAAGAGTTGGCTCAGATTTTTATTAGTCTATTGCAGACCAATGTGAATAGAACTGTGACCATGCCATTCCAGGATTTCTCAGAAGATATCTTTTTGGAGGACAAGTCATACTTAGAAATATATCTAGATGGGAATAGGGTAACCAAGAAATGGTGCCCAGTAAGGGAGATTCAAGGAGTAAGGATAGGAACAGAAGCCAAGGCATCTAAAATCAAGGACTTTGTTCAAAGGTCCAATAAGAGAAGCCATGGAACTAAAGGAGGTAAAGCCAGGAAATCAAGACACAGATGAATTGGGAACAAATGGGATCAGGATGGGGACTCTGGTTATACCAGCAGGTCAATTCGCAAGCCCAGGAGTCTGTGACCAGAGATCAATCTAATAGAAAAGGAACATCTCCATGAATCTTCTGCAGTTGTAGCTATGGTGAGATTAGGACAGAATAGAACACAGAGGGTCTTGTTGGCAGACTAGCATGCGGGAAAGTACATTGAAAGTAGCCTCCCAAGACCTAGGTTGAGATTGCTGTGCTGTCACTTCCAGTGTGACTTTTAGACCTGTTTCCTCATCTGTAAAATGAGAGAGTTAGATCAGAGGGGTTTTAAACTCCTTTCCAGGTTCAGAAAGTATCCCAAAACCAATTTCTACAGTTACTTTGCTTTCTGTTAGATTAAAGTAAGATGGATTTGTTATTTAACACATAGACCTATTGTTAGGTTGTTTTTATTTTTGTATTAGATCTATAAACTTATCATATAACTAGTAAGAAAATTCTTCCTGAAATCTGCAATTTATTATCTTAGAGAGTTGCTTAAGGCACAGCAAGATTAAGTAACTTGTCCAGCATACTCACATAGGCATTCAGTATTAGGGGTTCCACTTGAATGCAGGGTTTCCTCTCTCTGTGGCCATGTCCTCACCCACTACTCCATGCTGTTTCCAGACACGTTGATCCAGTTAACAGCTAACAGGTTGTGCATGCATAATTTTTGTTCTTTGTTCAGAATGTCAATTCTAAAGCAATTGTCACCTTGAAAATATATTGTTTGCAGCTTGGTATGAGGCAGCTGGAAAGTTTGGGCTGCTTTGTTATCTCCTCTCCATACAGTTACAGAAAAGGCACCTTGCAATCATCGCAAACTTCATCTATATAATAGAACTATATCATCAAAATATCCCCAAGTCAAATCATGGGCATGAAGGAAGCTATTAACTTTGAAGACTCACATTAAATACAGAATTGAATTGACATGGACAATTACAGGTAATTTTCTGCTTCCTGAAGGAACCTCAGAATAGATCATTTCTGAATTGCCTCAAAGGATTTAATTCAAAAAAATTTTATAATAAATTTTGTTAATTTATTATAATATAATAAAAACAATATAAAATAATTAAAATAATAAAATTTTATAACATATTTATAATAAAATTAATTTAATTTAATTCCTTTAAATTAATTAATATTAAGGGAAAATGTGAAAGTATAGAAGAATTTGTATAAAAATCTATCATGCCTGCCAAGTAGGGTGACTCTTCCTCCCCTTCCATTTTTTTAATATGCAAGGCACAGGCTAATTGCTTTTCTTTGTTGCTGTGTTCCAGCATTCCAAATAAACCAAATTTCAGGTGGCACACTTCAGAGCAGAGTCTCAGAAATATCCTGGAGAGCCTTGAAACTAGAATTTGTGACCTTCTGAGTTAAACACATTTTTTTCCAGTCTCTTGACATGATGATTAGATATATTCAGTTAAATTTAAAAACACAATCGAGTACAAAAGTATCCAGGTGCAAAAGATGAGGCCAATAGCTATCTCACTTTTGTCAATTTATCCCCAGCACCTATCAGAACGCCTGGCACCTAGTCAGCACTTAATATAGGCTTGTTGATTCAGAAGTGATTTCTGCCAGGAACATTTGATTTATTCCATGCCCAAGCACTTGCACTGCCTGTGCTTTTGTTATGTGAGTTTTTGAAAAAGAAAGAGAAGGCCTCCTAGGGCCTATAAGCCAATGCTTGGCTAACAACTGACCACAGAATCTAGATTCTAGAGTTATAAAGCAAAGAAGACATTATCTACCAAAAAGAATTCACACTCTTTAGCTTAATATTCAAGAATTTCTGTGACTTGACCTTATACATCTTCCCAGTCTTACTTATTAGTATGCCCTGACATAAACCCTTGACTCCAAGCAAATAAGTCTGCCCAGGACTCCTTAAATATACCTTGAGGTTTCCTGCCTATCTGCCTTTGCTTACTCCATTATTCCCTCCTTACTTTCCCCCTCTACATATCTGAATCCTATTCGTGATTTTAGGTTCACCTTTAGGAAGCCTTCCCCACCAGCTCAGAGACATATGATCATAGGATGATGGTGATGATGACAGCTAACATTTATATATAGCTCATTATTTGCCAGGCACTGTAGTAATACCTTCACAAATATGATCTCATTTGATCCTTACAACAACACTAGGAAGTCGGTACTATTTTTATCCCCACTTTACAGATGAGGAAATTGAGGCAAATACCAGTTGCCCAGGTCACACACCTAATAAGTTTCTGAGATCAGATTTGAACTCAGGTTTTCCTGACTCCATGACCAGCACTCTATACACTACACTACTGAATGTTCCTAGCAACAGTTTGCCTTTGTATGATATTTTACAATGAGTACAATTCTTTCAGAAATGTTATTTCATTTAATTCTCACAATAACCCTGCAAAGTTAAGTAGATATGATATGTTATTCCATTTTACAGGTGAGAAAAATTGAAGTTCAGAGAAGTTAATTGATTTTTCCAAGGTGATATAGTTGTGTAATATGACTGGGATTAAGACCTAGGTCTTCTGACTCCTGGTTCAGTTCTTTTCACTGGACTATTTGCCATATATCTGCTCTGTGTCCTTTGCTGGTTTTCCCTTTGTTATAATCCAATAATAGATTGTAACTCTTGGAGGGAAGGGACCAGATCTTTTTTTTTTTTTTAATTAGCTTTGTCTCCCTCTGATACATGTGCCCAAGATCCTGCTCTTTTGTTTGGTGAGTGCTTTGCCGGGACCAACATTTCACGAAGGGCCCATGCCATGCTAATTTCACTTCTAGCTCAACTTACTTTTGTAATTTCTCTACCTTCTTGACCAGATAATTACTCCTTTTGCTGAGTCTCTGCTCTCGATCTAGCTCTCCTTATTGATGTAAACACCCTCTTCCCCCACTTCAGATGGCTCCCCATCATATTTTGTTTTCCCCTATTATAACATTAGCTTCTTGAGGTCAGGGACTATCTTGTTTGTTTGTATTTGTATACCCAGCACTTAATACAGCTCAACTAATCTATCTGATTCTTTCTTCTTCTCTCCTTCCTTCCTTCTTTTCTTCCTTCCTTCCTTCCTTGCTTCCTTCCTTCCTTCCTTCCTTTCTTCCTTCCTTCCTTCCTTCTTTATCTCTACCATCCACAACCCATGCCAGCAATACTTACTACAAACTTGGTCCAGCTCATGACTCCCCATACCCCTTCTAGACATTCCCTTTCTCCCCATCCTCCTTATCATCTTCTTTTTTATGCATTATCCTCTCCTCATTAGAATGTAAGCTTCTTCAGGCAGGACCTCCCTCTGTTTTTGCTTGCATTTGTATTGCTTGTACTTATGACAAGCCTTGCACATAGTAAACACAATAAGTTATCTATCTTCATCATCATCATCTAGTATGTTGCCTTGATCATAGTTATCACTTAATATGTATTTCTTTCATGATTGATAATGCAGTATGGCAAGAATTTATAGGACTGTCTAGGGAATAATGTTTACATTCTACATAAAAGATCCTCTGCTTTCTGATGATTTCCACCATCAGAGGTAAGTAATGAAATTGACTTGAGCAGTATCAGGAAGAGAAGCAGAGGGAACAGAATGAATGGTCACGTTTGTTATTTATTCTCATGCCTTTTCCCAGTGGCATCTCTATTTATCATTTTCTGGGCAGTAGGTAGACACCCTATGGACATATAATCCCTTCATTCTCCTGTTGGCCTTGTTTCTTATTTTAAGGAAAGACTTGTCATTCTGATTGGAACAGTTAACTTTGCTGTTTCAGCACAGACCAGCCTGTATCTCTAGTTAACTTCCCCTATGAGACCCATAGATGTCAACAGAATGCCTAATGAGTACTTGACAGCTGAAGCTGGCTCACTTTTCTATGCAATTAGCATGGCAGGGAACAGATCAAGACTTGGGAGGCAAATGAGAGCCCTCCACGTGCATTAATAATTTCTGATCAACATGCCACTCAGTACATTGGATGAAAGTAATAATGACTGGCAGAACTACTTGTGGTCTTCTTCCACTCTCCCTACTCTATGGAGCTGGTTTAGAGTCAGAAAAAAATATATATATTTGTGTCTAGGAAATAGGAGGCAGGCATGTGTACATGTGTATTTGTGTGAGTATGTGTCTATACGTATATGTGCATTTGTGTATATATTTGTTGATGCATGTGTCTGTGGATGTATATACCTATGTTTGTGTATGTTTAAGAAAAAAGAGAAACACAGAGAACAGGAAATTCAGTCATAAAACAGTTTCAGTTTGCTCTGGTTTAGAGTTCTCTGTCTGAGGTAACAGTGGGTCTTTATTACCATACCATCATGGAAAGGTCTCCATGAATCAACATCATTCTTATGTCATTTCACTTGTCAGTTTCTTTAACAACCCTGTATCACTCAGAATGATCGAATTCCAGGGACACAAGAGATATTAACATATCAGTGATGATAAACTTCTGCTTCAAACATTGGATGTGGAAGAGAAATGACTGGAACACATATTCGCCGGTGAAATATGGCATCAAGTTCTCAGCTCAAACAGTAAGAGGAATGGTAACTGTGGGATCCTTCAGAAAGAATGAAAAGGTTTGCAAAAACTGGATTTAGTGATATAATTATGGAGATATAAAAGCATTACTTTCTGCAATGAGGGTCCAGTTAAGATTATATAATATAAATTTGTTGTGCACCCATTTGGCACAATTTTGTGATTTTACCCTAATTTCTTTCAGTAGGTGGTGAGTAGGAGTGAGGACAGTGAATTGTGGAAGTGATCCAGGGCTGAGACATGACAGGGCAATATCTTCAATAGGATAAAGAGGAAAGGGACTCAAGGGAAGAGGAGATTGTATAGTTGATTGGGAATGCCAAGGAATCAAGATGGGGAAGGGAGGAGAGTGTAGCTAGTTAATGTAGGAATGATGGACTAGAAAGAACTAATGAGGAAAGGAACTTGGAGGTCATGATAAGGACAAAGTATAGATTTGGGAGTTTCAAGGCAGAAGTAGAGGTAGAATTCATCAGAAAAAGGAATTTAAGAGTGCATGAATGTTGGAGTGGTATATTTTTGAGTGATGGCAAGATCAAGGGTATGATCACCTCTTTGTGTAGCTCAGGGGAATGAGTAAATTGAATAATTAACTGTAAGGTTGGGATGTTTGAGAGAGTCCAAACACATGTATTTCATTCTGCATATTTAGTCCTATCCAAATCATTTGACCATCTATATTTTGGGTAATGGCTCTTATACATTTAATTAATTTCCTTACATAGCTTGAAAAATCATTTCTTTGTATAGCTTATCAAAGAAATTTGCTGTAAAGATTTTTCCCCAGTTAATTATTTCCCTTCTGCTTTTAAGTGCAAAGAATTATACAAAACTTTTTAAATTTTATTTTATCAAATATGTGCATTTTATCTTTGTGATCTTGCCTATCCCATATCTGGTCTGATATTTTCCTCTATCCATAAATCTGAACTTCTCCCCAAATTGCTTTCCAGTTTTTCTAGCATTTTTTCCTGATTCCTTACCCTAGGAATTGAGAACTTTAAGTTTAATGAAAACTAGTCTACTATGTTCATTTGCTTCTCTATGTTGTATAATTAATGAGTTCCACTGACATTCCAGTAGTATTAAGGATAAACTTTTGTTACTATATTTATAATCGCCATCCCTTCCTCACAAAATGTAGGAATTGGCTTTCACCATCTTTTGAGGAAGCCAAGGCTCCTCTGCCTGTTCCTAGGGATTGTTTATTCCATAGTACAAAAGGAAGACTCTAACACAAAGATTCAAACACAAATCATTTAAAAATTGATGAGCTTCAAAAACTTCATTTAGTTTTCTAGAAAGGAAGTACTTTGAACAGTATGAGACCAGAAACTGACATTCTTGGGAAATAATAACAGATTTGCACCTATGCAGATATTGAAAGTGATTTATTACCCTTGGCTGGATATTGTCTTTACATGTTAAATTCTTACCTGGATTTGCTCCTTGGGACTTCTCCATCATGCCCCCAAGGAATCTCATAATTCATAGCAAATTCTTCATCCTTCATGTTTGAAACAGTCCTGGTATTCCTCAGTATTCTCAGTACTCTCAAGATCCTCTCTGCCGCCCTGATGATTTCCTACTTAACTATACTCCTTTGGACTGGACTCCATCATCTCCTTACAGATGAATAACTCCTTAGCCCCTCTCTTGGTTTCATTTTATGGGTTGTCTTTCCCCCAATTGAGTGTAAGGGCAGGGACTCTCCTTGAGGGCAGGGCCTCTCTTTCTTATCATTTATATGGCCAGAATTTAGCACAGTGTCTGGCACATAGTAGGTACATAACATTTATTGACTGATTGGTCAGTGGAATGTTGTGCACAGAAGGCCAGAACTTTAGAGCTAATTAGAGGCAGCTGAGTGGAGCAGTGAGTGGATAGAGCGCCAGACATGGAATCTGTAATAGCTGGGTTCAATCTGTCCTCAGAAATTTTCTTAACAGTGTGACTCTGGCCAAACCACTTAGTTTTCTCAGGCTTAGTATTCTCATGAGTTAAAATGCTATCTACCTCCCAGGACTGTTGTGAGGATCAAATGAGATAGATAGATAGATAATAAATCCATAAACCTATGTAAAATGCTTTGCAAAGCTTAAAACACTATATAAATGTTAGCTATTATTTTTAAGCCATTCTCAATTTGAGCAGAGGCTGAAGAGCAAAGAGGTTGTCATGCAATTTCACTTTGGAGCAAAAGAGAACTAAATGGGATTCCCATGTGTCCCATCCATAGAGTAGTTTTCAGTCATAAGAGTGAATGTATACTTTCACTTTCTGCTTTTAAATAAAGACACATTTGCATGGTGATGCTTGATAGAATTTGTAACAATGTGGCACCACTGTGACTCTTTTCTTCCATTCTTAGGTTTTATTGACAGCCTGGGACAAATTCTTCTTTTCACTCAAAGATTCTAGAAACTTTGATGAGCTTTTAGGGAGTGAGATTGTTCTTTTTTGTCACCCTCCATTATTGATCCTTACTTCTCAAGCAGCTGAAAAATAAAAAAAAACATTTTTTTTTTTTTGCTATAAGCAGGCTTCTTAACTCATCAAGCATTGATTTTCTCCTTATGTTTCTTTTGGAATACACAATGAAGTTAGTACACTCCTTCTATTATATCTTTAGTAGTGTCCCAGCTGTGGCTGCAATGCTAGGAAGACTGCAAGAAAAAGTTTCCATAGATTATTTGGAGTTATTCAACTTTTCAGTTGATCTTGCTCTTTAGATGTTCCTCTCATGCACCCCTCCTTCCTTTCTGAAAACATCCTCAACCACTCTTAAGTAAGAACTCGAGAGAGTAGTGTACTCCAGTCATTGCCCCAAAAAGAGTGATGGCAAGCCATCTGGGGTTCCCTTTTCAAATACATTTAATTGACAATACCATGTATATTGTAAGATGCTGTCTTTTCTTACAGCCTCAGTATTTTTCCTAATTGGATGTTGTAGCAGCAAGCACCCTCGCATACCCAGGATGGCCATTAGGATAGAACAGGTTCTTTGATCTGCTTTTCTAAAGGAAAGCAACCCAAAAAGGGGTTAACAATCTTACTTTAATCAAACATATATCATTGATCTAGTTCAGAGGAAAAAAATCAGCACCTTGAACTTCAGAGAAAATACAAACAGAAACTACAAGCAGACAAAAATATAGACTAAGAAACAAACAAAGAGACAGGGCTTTCAACCTGTCTGACCATTACATCCATACCTAGTTAGTTACCGGAGAGAGAAGCACCAATATCTGGGTTTTCAAAGCCAGGTGTCTCAATGGCTGCCCAGAGTCTCATCTTGCCAAATCACACAACTCTTCCCATGAGTAAGTCCCAAAGCAAAACCTCACATCAGGGTATATATAACCTCTTCCAGGGTCAGAAAACATCACAGCCCTCATGACCCACTGCTCAATCACAAAGAAACAAGGTGGATGCAGAGTCAAGATGGTGGTTTAGAAGCAGGAGACCTCCATGGCTCCCCCCATAACCACCTCAAATACCTATCAAATATGACTAAACAAATTTTAGAGCTCCAGAACTCACAAAATGACAGAGTAACAAAACTCCCGCTGAAGGCAGCCCAGCAGGAGGATGGGAAAGACTCATTACAGCATGCTGGTAGCCCAGTCCAGCACCACATGAACCCTTGGCTGTAACCCTAGGGCAACCAGAACAAACCACAGCTGGAACTCTCAGTAGAGCAGATAACTGGCATCTGTGGTGGTTTCCAGAATTATCAACCCATAAGAACAAGAACAAAGTAAAAGGTCAGTGGAACTTGGCTAAATTTGTGGGAGAGAGTTTAGCTGTCTGCCTCCAGGGTGAGAAGCAGTGGCAGCTGCCCTGCAACTGCCAGCCACATGGATGCTTCAGAGCTCCTAGCCTGCAGATTTCAGGGGGGCAAGCAATCATTCAGAGGCTAAGTTCTCTTGCCTTAATTGGCCTGGATCAGGATTGTGGTCTTTGGTGGTAGTCCTGAGGTGTGTGACCAGTGAGCCAAAGCTACTGGTGGATGCAGAGACAGCAGCCTCCTCATAGCTCCCACAGCTGAGAAAACCCTAGTGATTTGGGATAAAGTGCCTTCCTCTGAAAGCAGAGTTCTACTGAGCCCAAAAGTCAAGTAATTGACTAGCAGCATGAGCAGGCAAAGGAAGCAAAGTAAGCACAGCAATCCAACTTTAGATTCCTTTTTGGAGAACAAAAAGGAACAAAGCATGGAACGGGAGGAAGACAACACATTTAGAACTCCCACACTAAAAACTTCCAAGAAAAATGTGAACTGATTACTAGCCATAGAGGAGCTTAAGAAGGGTTTTGAAAACCAAAAAAGAGAAGTGGAGGAAAAATTGGGAAGAAAAATGAGAATGATGCAAGAAAATCATGAAAAGAGAATCAACAACCTGACTGAAGAACATAACACCTTAAAAATAGATTAACCCAAATGGCAAAAGAGGCCCAAAAAGCCAATGAGGAAAAGAATGCCATAAAAAGTTAAATTTGCCAGATGGAAAATATCAGGGCAATTTTCCTTGAGAATTTCTTGAAGGATGGCGTCTAGGTTCTTTTTTTGATCAAGGCTTTCAGGTAGTTCAATAATTTTTGAATTGTCTCTCCTGGATCTATTTTCCAGGTCAGTGGTTTTTTCAAGGAGATATTTCATATTGCCTTCTATTTTTTTCATTTGTTTGGATCTGTTTAATAGTATCTTGATTTCTCATAAAGTCATTTGCTCCCATTTGCTTCACTCTAATTCTGAAGGAATTATTTTCTTCAGAAAGCTTTTGAGATTCTTTTTCCATCTGGCAAATTCTACTTTTTAAGGCATTCTTCTCCTCATTGCCTTTTTGAGCTTCTTTTGCCATTTGAGTTATTCTATTTTTAAGGTGTTATTTTCTTCAGTCAGGTTGTTGACTCTCTTTTCATGATTTTCTTGTATCTTTCTCATTTCTGTACCCAATTTTTCCTCTACTTCTCTTATTTGGTTTTCAAAATCCTTCTTAAGCTGCTCTATATCTTGTAGATAATCTTCATGTTTCTTGGAAGCTTTTGAAATTTGAAGATCTTTCTGGCCCCTTAATATGCCTAAGGGAATTTGAAGACCTTCCCTGCTTTGAAAATAAACTCTGCCCCCTAATAGGCTGAATGTAACCACATGGAGCATATGGTGGGAGGAGTTTGCAGAAGGGTGAACAGAGACCACAGCAGGATTGGAGTCAGAATCTGCTAGACAGTTGGGAGGAGAGTTTGTTTCTGAGTAACACAGATAGGCTTGTGAGTAAATATTGGTCAAATATTGTTTTGTGGAAAGGCTAAAGAATGGTGTGGCTCTCTGCTACATTGTGGTGCATTAACTTTTATGTTGCTATGATGAATTCTGAATAAATATTTTGCTTCTGTCTTCTATATGGAGAGTCTCTTATATTTTGTAATTGGACACTGTAAAAATTGCATTGGTACTACATTAATGTAATGGTGAGGGAATTTGAAGGCCTTCCTGCCGCTTAATAGACCTAGGGAAATCAAAGATCTTCCCTGAGTCTTAATGGACCTCACTTCGAGTACAACAAAACTAACTGTATTTATGTAATGGTCATACAGCTAGAAACCCTGTCTGTCTGTTTCTCTGTATTTTTTTTTATCTGCTTGTAACTTCTGTTTGTATATTCTGAATTTCAAGGTGCTAACTTTTTCCCTTGAACTAGGTAAATTATATATGTTTGATTAACCTGAGATTGTTAACCCCTTTTGATTTCCTTTGCTTTAGAAAAGCAGATCAAAGAAGCTATGCTAGCAGCCATCCTGGGTATGCTAGGGTGCTTGCTGTTACACACATATAGATGAAGCCTCAAATTAGACTTATGGAAAATATGGGATTTGGAGAGAATTTTTCCATATATTGACTATATTTTATGCTCAATATATTAACTCCATTTTGTTTATCAAATGGAGGTTGTTTTTTTAAAAAATCATATTTCTGGTCAAGAATCAAGTCCCCAATATATTATAGGTATATGTAATTATAGACAGATACATAAATATGTATGCATTTATGTCGTATACATATAGCTATAAGACCGAGTGACAATGTATAAATGTCCAGCATTAGAATTAGAAAGACCTGTGATCATGCCTTGCCTCTAATATATTCTAGTTAAATTTCTTAATGCCTCAGGCAACTCCAAATTATAGATAAGTTGCTGATCCTGGAAGTTCCAAAAACTTAATTAAATCACAGTTTCAGACCAAAACACTAGGACAAAATTAGAAATTCTTTAAATTAACTTTGTCTATACAATAACGAACAAACAACATGTCTGATTATATCACTAAATTTATTGAAGTTATTTGCTTCAGCATTATATAGACACAGACTACTATTACAATTTGAAGGCAGATTACATATATAATACTTTAATACAGCATTTCTTATACATGTCGTCATTCAATCTTCCATCACAACAACTTTGAGTGTAGGTAGTATAATATTATCCTAGTTTTACAGAGGGAGAACAGAGGCTCAAAGAAGCTAAGGTTCTTGGCCAAAATTGCAGGGCTTGCTATGGTGGAATGAGGTCTTTAAATGAGGTCTTCTAATTCTAATTAATTCTGGGCCCTTTCCACTATTCTTTAAATCAGTGGTTCTTAATCTTTTTTTTTTTTCTGCCATTGATCCCTTCGTCCCTTACGATGCTTAAGGATCCATTCTTAGAAAGTTTTGAAATGCACAAAATAAAATATATAATATCATGAATTACATTGAAATATAGTAATAAAAATATTGAAAAGTCAAATTCACATATTTGAGAATAAGAAATCCTGAATCTACTGAGAGTCTCAGTCAATCTCATGATATATAAAATAAGAGGAGACTGTCACAAATGGCTCTCTTTCATCTTTCAAAAGCAAGTTCCCTCAATAACCAAAAAGAGAAAAGTGATTATTCTCTCAACTCTCACAAAGGTAGAGACCATTGCTGCTTTCACAGCCTGAGAAAAAGGCCATGCGTGGTCTCTCAGATCCCAGACCTCTCTCTTTAAGCAGACAATATGAGGTAGTTCTGAAAAAAAACTTGTGTTTTTAGGCTTGCCCAGGACTGATGAGTGTGGATTTCCTATTCAGCTCAAGAAGGCGGTAGTTCTCAAACACTCCTGGCTAAAAGTCAGTCATGGAAGTGCCAGCCTGGATGATGGGATGCATGTCCTTTAAAGAGGCATCTCAGCAGGCACCATTTCATATTGTACCAGGAGAAAGAATACAAAATCATTTCTGTTTCTTGCTCCTGGGAATGCATTGCTATTCTAACATATATAGTACGTGGAAAAAGCACAGACTGTTTCATCAGGGCATCACAAGGTTTCCAGGCTGAATCCGTAGTTTCAGTGGAGGGACATCAAATACAAGGGTGAAATATCCTCTTTGATGTCTTCCTTGAGAGTAGCCTCTGTCCACCATTGCCTGAAGAAGATGCTATGGCTACACCCCCACAATGATTGGTGATACACTAATCACAAAGGTTGGTGATATAATGGATCCTAGGTAAAGACTCAATGGGTCTTTATATGTAACACATTAACCCTTTAGTTCATCCTTAGCCCCTTGACCTAGAGTGTTCACAGGTACCGTAAGGAAATGAGGAGTTAATCCTAGACTTCCCACCTCTGAGCCTGGTTTACAATCAATCAACCCTGATTAAGCTGTACAATATTCCAGGCTCTGTGCTAAATACTGAGTACACACACACACACACACACACACACACACACACACACTCACAGGCCAAAAGTCTCTGCTTTCAAGGAACTCATAATAGGAGAGACAACATGAAAACAGATATATACAGGATATTTGGAAATAATGAACACAAGTAAGGAACTAGAATTGAGCTTCCTGTAGATGAGATTTTAGTTGGGCTCAAAAGAAGCCAGGGAAAGTCAGTAGGTGGAGTTGGGGATGAAAAGAGATACAGAAATGGAGGATTCTGATTATTCTGAAAATCCTCAAAGCAAAGAAATGGAGTATCTTGTATTTTGAATATCAAAGAAGCCATTGTAAACTGGCTTAAAGAGAAATATGTTGGGGATTGTGGATTAAGAAGACCAGAAACATGGGCAGGAGCTAGGTAATAAAGGACTTTGCACACCAAACAGTGGGGTTTTTATTTGATCCTGGAGGTGAATAAAGAGGCATTAGAGTTTATTAAATAGGGTGGTGACAAAGTTGGACCTGTGATTTAAGAAAATCATTTTTGCAGCTGAGTGGAAGATAGATAAGAGTTGGGAGAGATGTGAGGCAGGCAGACTCACCAGCAAGCTATTTCAACAGTTCAGGCATGAAGTGATGATAGTCTACACTTGCCAAAGCAAAAAGGGGGAATTATTAGAGAGACATGGCAAGAAATGGAATTAACAGATGTTGGCAGCAGTTTGGATGGGGGCGGATCAGAGACAGTGAGAAATCAAAAGTGATTCCTCATTTTTTACATGTCTTCACTACCCTGGGACACCACTGACCATTGCCCAAGAAGTTTATATTGGGAAAACCTCATAGTCCTGCAAGATCCCACCAATCTTAGTATTCTATCTCATCACTACCCCCTACTCTTCAGATTGATGGGTGGAGCCATGAACTCCAATATCTTCATTTAAGTAGCGTGATCAACTCAGATTTTTTTCCTCATTTCTTACCTATTTCCACTACTCTGGGGCATCTCTGACTTTTTCACCGTGCCCCTTCCTTTGGAGACCTCCTTTCCTACTTTTTCAGATTCTTTTTTATTGTTCCCTCCCCACCCCCATTGGACTGTAAGTTTCTTAAGAGGAGAAATTCTTTTTTTTTTTTTTTTGTACATCTAAGAATTAGTACAGTGCCTAGCACATAGTGAAGGAAGGCTTAACAAAACTGTGTGGCGACTATTGACTATTGAGCTTTGTTATGGGAATCTAAAGATCTTCCCTGCCCCTAGGCCCTTTGCTAATGTGGCTACGTGACTCTGAGGACCCATGGATATTTGAAAGTATACTCTGTTCCCTAATAGGCTGAATGTGGTCA
>CM053588.1:83581825-83598574 GCA_028646515.1 Pseudochirops corinnae | reverse complement strand
CCATGGGTATTTTGGGATGGCTATGTGAGAGCTGCGATATATTGCTGCTGCTACGCCGCCATCTTGGCTCTGCCCCTGTCCTTGTTTCTTATGGCTTGATAATTCTGGAAACTGCCACAGGTGCCACTGATCCACTCTGCTGAAGGCTCCAGCTGTGGCTCATCCTGGCCACTCTGGGGCCAAGCTGTGGTTTCAGGCTGGGCTGGTTTTGGCTCCCAGTGTGCTGTAATGAGTGCTTCCTGCTGAGCTGCCTTCAGTAGGAGATATGTTTTTCTGTATTTTTGTGAGTTTTGAAGCCCTAAAATTTTTTGACAGTCATATTTTATGGGTATTTGAAGTGGCTATGTGGGAGCTGTGAAACCTTGTTGCTTCTATGTTGCCATCTTGGCTCCGCCCTCAGTCCATCTTTTAACAAAAATAGAGGAGTAGGAGGAAGTCATACAACTCAGTACTTCCCCACAACTACTCCAACAAGGACTTAGAAGACTGAGTCACTATTAGTAATTAGAAATATAGATTGCTGCTATAAGTTAAGAATCCATTATACATAGATAAAATATGCTGAGCTGAGGTATTTATTCTATTTAACTAAAGAGAAAAAAACTAATTCAGAAAAGCAATACAAAGCAAATGGGAGTTAAGAAATCTGGATACTTATCCTGACTTATCCTTTCTATAATCTTCGGCAAATCATTTAACCTCTCCGAATCTTAACTACCTCACTGATAAAATTATAGAATTGATGTATATGATCCCTAAGATTCTTAGATTTCTTAAGCATCTGGTTAAGTTAAATCAACAAACATTTATTAAGTACCTACTATGTGCAATGCACTGTGCTAAGCTCTGAAGATACAAACAAAAATGGTCTTTGCCCTCAAGAAGCTCAAAATCTAATACAACAGACCACTTACATACAACACATAAACAGGATAAATAGAGGATAAATGGGAGATAATCTCAGAAAGAAGGTCCTAGGATTAAGGGTAACAGGAAAGGCTTCCCAAAGAAGATGAGATTTTAGCTGAGACATGAAGGAAATCAACATTCTGGGCCTATAATGTTAAAAGTCAACTTTGCTTATAATAAACTATCCTGTTACAGGTACACATATTGATTATATATGTGTATATAGTAAATAAAAATTTCCAAAGGCACCAGGAAAATCATTTGTACCCATTCCATCAACCAACAAGATTTATTAAGCACCTACTCATGGGCAAGCAATATTCTAGGCACAGGAGATGCTAAGGCAAAAAAAGTATATTCAATCAAGAATTTCTTCTCCTCTTTGAGTTCTGCTTATTTACATGGCAAAAGAGTGGGATGATTTTAAGGGTTTCATATGAGATTATCCCAGTGTCAGAAATGGCACCAGAATGGCTTGGCCATGAGGCATTGTGATAAAACCCTGACTCTGGAGCCAAAGGACGTGGATTTAAATCCTGCCCCCTGATGCTTATTTAAACCACCTGCTTGACCTTGACCAAGTCACATAATCTCCCTAGGTTTCAGTTCCCTCAGTTGTCAAATATGGGATTTGGACTAGATCACCTCTTAGTTTCCTTCAGCTACTAAATTTATGATCTTAAAATTTCCATCTTTACACCAAGAAGCACATTAAGGTAGAATTAGGCTTATTGAAAATGAATCTATAGCTGCATTGACATTTTAATCCTCTTCTCTTATTTTATTCCATCTTAGACATGCAGACTCTGGAGATAAAGTATTAAGCATTTACTTGTAAGTGATAAAATTAGCCCAGAGCAAGAGTACAAAGGGGAGGTAGCAAACCTGGATTCTTATCATAATTGTGTGGCTAACATGCTCTGAGCAAACCTTTTAACCTCTTATCTTTAGTTTTCTGAAGTATAAAATCAGATGATTTGCACTAGGGTGACCTCTAAGATACTTTACAACTCTAAAACATATAATCCTATATTTATATAGAGTCCTGAAGTCAGAGATTCTTTCATTGTAGCCTCAGTGGCAAACACAATAACTTGTACGTCTTAGGAACTTAGTAAATTTTTCCCCATTTCCTCCCACCAAAGCAATTGAGTAACCCTTCGTTTTTCTTCCTGTTAAGCTTTTTAAATAAATTTTTATTAAATCATTTATTTCATTGTGCTGAATTTCTTTATTTAGCCAAATTAATATTCTAAATAAAATGCAAAATTTTTCTAGGATTTGCTCCTTCTACTCAGTTATTTCCACATTACAGCTGCAGTCATGTTTTTCATTCCTCAATCAGTGCAAGGTCAGAATATTTCTGAGCTCCTACAACCCATAACTTCATGTTATCAGTCATAACTTCTAAGAATGGCAAACCCATTTTAAGCACCTATATGTTTTTAAAAGCCCTTACCTGACTTTTTATTCTTATCTCCACCTCGACACTTCTTTCACATAATCCAGACTAAACTTTTTGATAAGAGGTTACGTATCTCACTGCTGATGCTTTCATTTAGCTGTCATGCATGATTTAGCATATTTTCTCCCAAGGTTGCCATCTAAAATGTTTAATAAGCTAATAGCCCTTTGTTATTATGACACTTCCTACCAATCTCCTGATCTGTGAAGCACTACAGGAAAACTATTTTTTTCAATGTGAAAGAATAAAAGAAAAGTACTTTAAGTACCCAATCCTTTAAATTAAAGTACTCAGTGAATAAGTGATGAAAAGATTTGCACAGATACTCTAATATGCATTTTGGAGGAGACTGACATTTTCTTGTTGAATGTCCTTTTAGCTTTCATTTAACTTATGGAAGGTATTGCCTTTTAATATATGAGCAGTTTGTTTGCTGAAAAGGCACAGAAAGTAATTTTGCATAAAGAAGAAGTGAATTATCTTATGACAACATTGTCCCTTTTATAGGTGAACAGTTTGGTGACTAAAAGGGGAAGAAAGAGCACTTTTGCTTAATGAAAACTGCTACAATCAACTTGTAAGAAAACAATTTTCAGATAAAATGTAAGCAACTTGGTTACCAGAAAGAAGTCGAAAAATAAGGAATGGAGGAAGGAAGGAATGAAGAAAGGAAGGAAGGAAGGAAGAAAGGAAGGAAGGAAGGAAGAAAGGAAGGAAGGAAGGAAGAAAGGAAGGAAGGAAGGTTTTCAGAAATGTCTCTAGCTCTCTTAAACTCTCTGGTGAGAGAGGGAAAAGCAGAAAGGGAATTGACTTGGATTGATTGACTGCCAGTTCACAGGATAATGTAGAATCTAGGTGAGTGCGGAACTACTTGATCTTGTTTGCATTAGACAAAGATCATCAGCTTTGCATATCTCTTACTTAGAGTGGAAGAGCTAATAAGAACAAGAAATTAACACTTTCTTGGCATCTTTTAAAACAGATTGTGAATTAAAAGAGTTTGCCATTGCTTTATCACTTTAAGATTAGATGAGAAGAGGATTTACCTAGCAAGAGAGCAGTGAGGACCAGAAAGAGAGTAGTTAGCAAAGTAGTAAGTACCTTTGTGTGGCACAGAAGTTCTTGATTGATCAATGCCATCAAGATCTTCAGTCTAGAATTGTAAGATATCTCAAGCCCATGTATTTTCCTGATTCATGGATGTCCTCATGAAGCTTCTGTAAATGAACACATTAGTGGAAGTTTGACTTTGACTTACGTATGAATTGTGATTTATTGGCTATTCTTCATTTTCCTGCATATGTAATTAAATATTGATTAATATGATTTTGCCTTATTTTTAAATAAATGGTTATGTTTAAAGCTTATTGGTATTTCACATATGTGTACATAGATGTAGACATCTATGTATGCATATATACATATACGTGTATAAATACATACATATATACAATATATAATATATATTGGATTTTACATATATACAGTTTTGTGTCTAATGGTAGCCACCTCAAGGGTGGAGGTGAGAAAAGTAAAAAAATATGTTTACATAATAACTATATTATATATTTAAAAGGAATAGCAAGTTGTATATAATAGATTTGCAATTTCATTCACAATCATCTTTTCTATTATACCACATTATGGCAATGCTTGTTTTCTTCCACAAATTAATAAAAGAAAAAGGAAAATCACACATACACACACACACACACAATTTTTTGGTATCACAGTTACAAATGGATGATTTTATGTAAATGGAAACCATGCAGGTTGGGGCTTAAGATATATGGTTGTGGATCAGGAGAGTACATTACCCAACTATAGTGTCACCTCCGAGGACATTGAGAGAATTTCTGTGTGTTAGGATGTTCTTACACCTTATTCTCACCATCTCCTCTGGTCCCCCTCTGATCTAAAACATTATCCTCTTTGCTAATCCTCCCTTAAGACACTCCAGCTATGGACATTTTTACTGGCCGTTCCCCATACCTAGAATTCTCTTCCTCCTCATCTTCACCTCCTGGATTCCTTCAAGTCTCCACTAAAATCTCAATTTTTAGAGGGAAGAGGAAAGAGAAAATAAGCCTGTATAGAGTACTTACCCTGTCCAAGGACTTATAAATATTATATCATTTGATACAACAGCCCTGTGAGGCAGGTGATGTTATTATCTCCATTTTCTGATGAAGGACACTGATGCACACAGGTTAAATGATATAACCCAAGTCACACAGCTAAAAAGTTCTGGAGGCTGAATTTGAACTCAGCTCTTTCTAACTCCAAGCCCAATGCTTTATCCACTGAATTAACTACTGCTGCTAAGAACTTTCTACAAGAAGTCTGGTCTCCTTTAACGCTAGTATCTTCTGCTTGATTTTCTCTAACTTATCCTGTCTATATTTTGCCTGTATTTTTTTTTTGTAGCTTCAGTGCTTAGCGTAGTGACCAGCACATAGCAGGTACTTAATAAATACTTCTTCACTGGACTTGACATATTAGTGATGGTTCTCCTCCAGGAACTAAGCTATGCTAATGTGAGAGCAAATTGGGGTGAGTCAGCCAGACAAGAGAATGAGGGTTTGGAAGTGATGCCAAGAAGCATGCCATACAGTTATACTTATGTGGATCAAAATGTATTAAAAATAAACACTTAATAAACTGATAAAATGGTTTTATAGTAGAATTTTGTATCAAAAATGCTTGAAAGTCATAGATGTTTTATTTCAACCTAGATACCACTTTGTAATATATTGCTTTCATGATAATTTTTGTACTAGAATGCATTATAGAAAAGGAATCTATGACTGGAGCCATATGGTCAAAGCATTTTATGTGTCTTCTTTGCATACAACCATTTAAATCTTACATTAGTAATTGAGGCCCTTTGGCCACCCTCAACCTGGCTTAGCCCATCTGCCAAAACAGTTTACCTGGGTGTGACTGTTGTTCATGCTACAGCTTTTTGGAACCACAGGTGAGAGTTGAGTGCCAGGTGGGAACCAAAGTTGAACAAGTAGCCAAAAAAAAAGCACTCACAATTCCTGACACCAGAGATACTAGTCCTCTTTGAAAACCCCACGCAGCCATACATCCTGTAGGTGAATTAGGAGATATCTACCCCAAGTATAAGAAAACTTCTCCCAGTGGAATGGGCAAATGAGAATAATTTGTTCCAATGGCCATGAAGGCAGCTAAAGCAGGTGCTTAGAGTGCTTAGAACTTGGTCAGACATGGAAGATACCAAGGCATCAACTGCTTCCCCAACCATCACCAATTATCTTGACTTTTGTCTTACCACTGGACTTTGATGATTCTAATCCAGGGTCACACTGCTACTAAATGTCTGAGACTAAATTTGAGCTCAGGTCTTCCTGGCTGTAAGCCTATCTCTATACATTGCACTACTAAGCTGCCCAAATTAAGGGTGAATACAAAAGATGTCATGGGAGGAAGACCGACAGGACTTAACAAGTGCTTGGAAAATTCTTTTTTAGATATGTGATATATGAGAAACAACCAGTCCAATGGACATGCTAACTGCTCATTTCTGAAGGCTGTGCAGGTTTTATTGCCAGATTGAAATCATCAGAAAGTATTACATATACCTGGACCATATTGACTTCAATCCCTACAAAAATGTCTTTGAAGATTCAATGTCTTCAGCTTTTGTAGAGGGTTGATGTAAGAAAGATCCATTTGATGAAGTGAAATTTATTTGAAGACATTGACCATTGTGTTCTCCAATGTCCCATCTATAAATATCTTCACCATTGAATTTAATTGTTAGTAAAAAAAAAAAAACAGCCTGTTTTTTGAGTGATCACTGAACTTGAACTTAAAAAAAAAAGTATGCTCAAGTCTCAGGGTTTCCACTTTTCAGTTGTATAACCTCACACAATGCATTTCAGCTGTTGACCAATTTCCTCATGCAGTAAAGAATTTTGTAACACATAATTTAAATCTGGACTATTCATTAATTCTTTCTCATATATACATGAATATATGTAATCTCTTTTCTGCAATATCTTAAATACTTTTTGTATCTCAATGTGATAAATGTCCTGCTGGACATCTATAGGATGGTAGTAACTTGTGAGGTGTTTCTTTTCCTATGAACATCCCAAACAGGATAATTTCAGGAACACTTATCTTGCAAACAAAGAAATGATATAACATAATTTTAGCTACTGGAAAGCAATGGCGTCAGACTTGTTGCCATTTGGTGTATGGAAAATGTGGATTGAATAACTCTTTTGGTATCAGCCAGTTAAAAACCCAAGGCTGTCTGTATACTGAAACATCTGGATGACAAGTGAAATGGAACATACAGATACTTGGTGTAGTGTTTCCAAATGCACAAATATTTG
This sequence comes from Pseudochirops corinnae, assembly GCA_028646515.1. Classification (NCBI taxonomy): domain Eukaryota; kingdom Metazoa; phylum Chordata; class Mammalia; order Diprotodontia; family Pseudocheiridae; genus Pseudochirops; species Pseudochirops corinnae. The sequence goes on along the minus strand of CM053588.1, from coordinate 83,591,830 downwards.
GCATCCTGTGGACTAAACATCTGGATAATAACTGAAACAGTGATAGAAACATCTAGGAGTTTTGTCTAAATATTTACAAATTCAGAATGTCTGACATCCTATAAACCAAACATCTGGGCAATTGGCAGGATGCTTAAATTTTCATAAAACTACCTTGGCATCGTATGAAAACTATGGTAGTACTATTAAATAGCAATGGCCTTGTTGAATGAAGTGATGACTGTTAATTATCTAGAATAATAAAGGGATTTTTTTTTTCTGGTTTGGGTTAGTACCCTTTGTGACACAGAGATGATTTGATCTCCACTGAATAGCTTTAAAGTAGTTAATCAAAACATAGGATGACACATGAAACAATAGTGGAAAATTTCCATGCTCCCTGTGCCAATGAAGTTCAGCCAGTTCCCAGTAATCCTTATGTCACCATGGATTATTTTATTCAATTTGACTTAAATATGACTCCAAGTGAAGGAGCATTTTTACTTTGCTTGAGAAATATTCCAAAAGTCTAATAAGTTTGACCTTTGGGATCAATTTTCCTCATAGGAAGATTAATTGCTTTTGTAACCCTTGAACCAAACAATCACATTTTCCCTCATTTTCCCTTTTATCTATTCAGCCACAGACCTAGTGGCTTTCACCATTCTAGCACCCTGCCAAAAACAACATACTGAACAACTTTAATCTTTCCAAATATATATCAGGATACTCATTCCCAGAAACATTTCTGGTTTTCCACATCTTTAGAAGGTAGAGGAGACTAACAACAATATTCCAAATATAGACCATGTCTCTAAAAAATTATTGATTCAATCTTTTCCTAGGCACTTAAATATATAGGTACCCACATTGTGTAGGGACCTAAACAATGGACATTTATTTATCTATACCTCTAACTCTTTCTACTTATCCATATCTATGTATGTTTCCCATTATGCAAAGTAAGAATATCTTCAAATTAGTGATGGTCTGATGATTTTAAAGATCTATATAGAGTTAACACAAATTGTTATTGTTGTTATTCAGTCATCTCTGACTCTTTGTGACCCCATTAAGGGTTTTCTTGGCAAAGATACTGGAAGGATTTGCCATTTCTTTCTCCAACTCATTTGATCGATGAGAAACTGAGACAAAGAGGGTTAAATGACTAGCCCAGGATCACACAGCTAACAAGTGTCTGAATTCAGATTTGAACTCAAGAGGATGAGCGTTCTTGACTTCAGGACCACCATTCTATCCACTGTGCCACCTTGCTGCATTATTATTATTATCATTATTAGCCACCTATTACTTAGCCATTATTACTGAAAAAATAAATGGAAAGGAAAATATTTTTTTACTTTTTAAAGTTCATAGCTTAATTTTGCACATATCATTTAAATCTTTCTGCACTTAGGTTTCTTCATCTAAAAATTAGCATGTTAAAACCTGAGTCTACCTGAGGATCATTTGAAAGTACTGGTGAGTATTATTTAGACTGGAGAAGATAATACTTAAGCAGGATAAGAGAGTTGTACAATTATTTGTATGGTCATATTGTGGAAGAGGAGTTAAACTTGTCCTTTCTAGTCCTAGAGAGTGCAGCCAGAAAAAAAATGAGTCAAAGTTCTAAAGAGGCAAATTTAGACTTGGTATGATGAAAAACTTCCTAACAGGTAGAATTTTTCCAGAGTAGAATGAGCTACCTTTGAAAGAAGTGAGTTCCCCATTATTAATTAGAGAGCCTTAAACAGATTAGATGCCCATTTGGGTATGTTTTAGTGGATATTCTTTTAGGTACTAGTTGGAAAAAAATAAAATACCTTCCAAATGTAAAAATTCTGTGACCTGACATTCTCAAAGGTCCTTCGTTTGTGAAGTTGTGAGATTCTATGATACAGTCACACTCTCACCAGACAGATACAAACCAGGGCAACAAAATCATAGGATGAAAAAGACATGGAAACCTAGACCTGCAAGAGACCCCAGAAGCCATCTATTCCTACCCAAAGCATGAATCCAAACAACATTTTTTCTTATAAGGAGATTTCCAGCCCATACTTAAATATCTTCAATGACAGAGCACAGAAATTCAATTTTTCCAAGTCCCATTCTGTTTTTGGAAAGCTATAATTGGTAAGGATTTTTTTCTTTATTTTATGTCCAAGTTACCTCAGAATAAGAGTTAAGTCTCCATCACTTAAATGACTTGTGTTCCTTCTAATAGAGGGCATGGAATAAACAGCATTTTTGCTCACAAACTCCTTGGGACCATAACAAATCCTTTGTAAATGTCAAATGTGACTACAACTATTCTTTAGGAAGAAAGGCAATTAATTTAGTAGAGTTATTCCCTGAGTTAAAGATTACTTAGAAATGATAATAATTAATTTGATTCTTCAAGACAGAACTGCAGGAGTAATTACTAGCCAACTTGGAATAATTTAGTTCTCTTCTCCTAAAGGACTGTGAATTTACTGCATCTACAATTCCACAATGATAATCTTGTAATTTGAGAGTTTCTTTAAAAACTCCTTTATGAAATTAACTAGTGCCATCTTTGCAAAAAGTCAAAGGGAGAAGGAAGAAAATAAAGCAAAAACTACTACATGTAAATATTGTGACATGTTTACATTGTTGGAAGAACAGAATTCAAACTCACATCATCTGAAAGCTTCTTTAGGCCCAAATATTTCCTTTTTTTTAAGCTTTATTTCTTTTAGCATTCTTTTTCTTAAAAATTGAGTTTCCAGTTTTCTCATTTCTTCTAGGTCCTTTCACAGCCATTGAGAAGGTCAGCAATCTGATAATGATTATACATATGAAATCATCCAAAATGTATTTCTATATTAGCTATGTTGACTAAAAAAAAAATGGAAAAAAAATCAAGTAAATGAAAAAAAGTATGCTTTAATTCAAACTCAGAGTTCATCAGTTCTCTCTCTGAGTATAGATAGATTTTTTTTCTTCATGAGTCATTTGGAATTTTCTTGGACCATTGTATTGATCAGAGTAGTTAAATTTCGTAATTGGTTATCTTTAAAATATTGCTATTGTTGTGTAAAATGTTCTCCTGCTTCTGCTTACTTCACTTTGCATCAGTTCATATAAGTCTTTTGTACTTTTTTTATGAAACCATCCCATTTCATTATTTCTCATAATACAGTAGTGTTCTGTCACAATCATACCACAATTTGTTCAATCATTATTAAAAGACATCTTCTCAATTTTCAATTCTTTACCACAACAAAAATAGTTGCTATAGGTATTTTTGTACACATTGGCCCTTTTCCATTGATCTCTTTGGGATATGGACATACTAGTGGTGTTGCTGGGCCCAAAGATACTGTATACACAGTTTTGTAGCTCTTTGGGTATAGTTCTAGATTGTTTTCCAGAATGGTTGAGTCAATTCACAACTCCCCCAACAGTGTATTATTGTACTCATTTTCTCATATTTCCTGTGGTGTTTGTCATTTTTCTTTTCTGTCATGTTAGTCAATCTAATAGGTGTGAGGTGGCATCTCAAAGTTATTTTATTTTTTATTTCACTCATTAATAGTGATTTTGAACATTTTTTCATATGATTGTTAAAAGTTTTGATTTCTTCTTTTGAAAATTGCGTATTCATATCCTTTGACCATTTACCAATTGGAGAATAGCTCTTATTTTCATAAATTTAGCTCAGTTCTCTACATATTTGAGAAATGAAATCTTTATCAGAGAAAATTGTTGTGAATATCATGTCCCAGTTACCTGCTGTCTTCTAATGTTGGCTTCATTGGTTTTGTTTCTGTAAAAAATGCTTTAATTTCATGTAATCAAACTTTATTACTTTATCTTTTTTCTATCTTTTTATGCCTTTTAATTTATCTCTTCTAAAATGTTCTCTATCTCATTTGTGGTCATGGACTCTTCCCTTATCCATAGATCTGACAAGTAAATGTTTTCATACAACCATAATTTATGATATCTCCCTTTATGTCTAAATCATGTACCCATTTTGACCTTATCTTGGTATATAATGTGAGGTGTTAATCTATGCCAAACTGCTTTCTAGTTTTCCCAATAAATTTTATCAAATAGTGAGTTTTTATTCTAAAAGCTTGGATTATTGGGTTCATCAAATACTAGACTACTATGGTTATTTACTACTGTGTATTGTGCTCATTTCACATAGCAGTAATATTATACTCAAGACCTGGCATTATGTGAATCAAGAATTATCAGAAAAAAATAGGTTGATTTTCAAAGAGGCAGAGGAACTAGAAACCAAATTTCCAACAGTTGCAACATTATGGAGAAAACAAAAGAGTTCCAGAAAACCATCTACTTCTGCTTCATTGACTACACTAAAGCCTTTGGCTATGTGCATCAAAACAAAATGTGGCAAGTCCTCAAAGAGATGGGAATATTAAATAATTTTATTTGTCTTCTGAGTAACCTGTATGTGAGTCAAGAAGCAGCAGTTAGAACCAAACATGAAACAATTGATTGGTTTAAAATTGGAAAAAGAATATAATAGGCCTGTACGTTATTTATTTAATTTATATGTGCAGTACATCATGTGAAATGCTAGACTGGATGAATCAAAAGTCAGAATCAAGGTTGCCAGAGAAATATAAACAATCTCAGATATGTAGATGATACCACTTTGGTGGCAGAAAGTGAAGAGGAATTAAGAAACCTCTTGATTAGGGAGAAAGAATATAAAAGCCAGCCTGAAGCTTAACATAAAAAACAAAAACAAAACTAAAATCTTGAGCTGGTTCCATCACTTCCTAGCATATAGAAGGAAAAGAAATGGAAGCAGTATCAGATTTTATATTCTTAGGCTCAAAGATTCTTGCAGACAGTGACTGTAGCCACAAAATTAAAAGATGCTTGCTCATTGGAAGGAAAACTGTGGCAAATACTGAAGAATACTAAAAAGAAGAGATATCAATTTCTCAACAAAAGTCCTTAGAGTCAAAGCTATGTTGTTTTTTTTTTTTTTACAGTAGCAGTATAATGCTGTGAGATTTGTCCTACAAGGAAAGATGAACACCACAGAATCAATGCTTTCACAGTGTGGTGCTGGAGAAGACTTTTGAGAGTTGTTTGGATAGCAAGATTAAATCCATCAATACTTCAAGAAGTTAATTAAGATTGTTCCCTAGAAGGTCAGATATAGAAACTGAATCTTAAGTACTCTGACCATGTAATGAAAATACAGGACTGATTGGAAAAGACTGATTTTAGGAAAGATTGAAGGCAAAAAGAAAAGGGGACAGCAGAAGATGAGATGGAAAGATAGTGTCATGGAAAGAATGAATGTGAGCTTGGATAGACTTCAGGAGATAGTGGAGGATAGAAAGAGCTGGCATGTGATGGTCTATGGGGTCACAAAGAGTCAGACACAACTGAACAACAACAACAAGAAAAATTGTGTAAATAATTGTAAAGTCATTCATGAGCAGCTCTCCTGAGGACTGCTGCTATGAATAACTTTAAGAGTCTAATTGCAAAGCATAATGAACTCTCTATTCAGCAAGAAACTAAAGCATGCCATTCACAACAACATAACATAACATAACATAACATAACATAACATAACATAACATAACATAACATAACAATGTATTACTAAGTCTTAAACAAAATGTATCATTCAATATATCTTAAAGTCATATTAAGGGGTAGCAGAAAATACAAACACTATCCACCCCTAGGCCACAGTAAGTTACAATCTCCTTAATCAATACAGAGTATCCAAGTAAAGTCCTTTTTCATCTTGACTAGAGGCTGGCTTCCAATCATCCTTAAGTCAGTCATCCTTAAGGGGTAGCAGAAAGTACAAATACCATCCACCCCTACATCACAGTAAGTTACAAATCTCATCAGTTAATAGAGAGTTTCCAAAGTAAAGTCGTCTATCATTTTGACTCAAGGCTGGCTTCCAACTCCCACATCTCCTTCTCCACAAGCTGACCACTCCCAACTCTTATCTGGATTCTCTGCTCCTGTTCCATATCTCAGCTCACAGGGACTGCTCCACTACAAGCACTTTACAGCTTTTGTTTCTAGGAAAACAAAGCTTAACAGAATTACAACAATATTTACACACATTACCAGCGGTCATCTCAATTCACTCTCTGTCTGAGAAATCATCACAGACCAACAGATAGGGCTTCTGTCTGAGAAATCAATACAGAAAAACAGACAGGACTTCTGTCTGAAAAGGTAACACAGAACAACAGACAGAGCGCCAACATCACAATCATTCTCTCTCTCAGTTTTACCTGCTCCCAGCTCTTCTCCTTCTCTTATCTGCTCCTTCCTGTTGCACTTTTTTGGCAAGCTCCTCCCAATGTGGGTTCCCATGTGATTACATTCGACCTATTAAGGAGAAGGAAAGATCTTCAAACTCTTGAATTGCCTATTAGGGGCAATATAGTGTATACCATTTCCAATCAAAGAGTCTTGATACAATCAAAGATGAGGCTCAAAGGCACATGATTAGTTAAAACTCAATCCAGAAAAACAGCAAAGAATCCTGTTTTGCTTGCCATTACAATAATCTATTGCATTCATATACCCTTCAATTTCTCAGTCACTACCAAACTGTTTTGATGGCTAGTATTTTGGAAAATAGTTTGAAATCTGATCTTTCTAGACCTCCTTCCTTCACATTTTTTTTTCCTTTGGTTCTCTTGATATTCTTGACTTTTTGTTTTTCCAGATAATACTGTTGGTTATTTTTTCTAGTTCTATAAAATATTTGTTTGGTAATTTAACTGACATGGCACTCAATTAAGTAAAGTCATGTTGCTATATTGTCTCAGTCTACCCATGACCCGTATTTCTCCAACCGTTTATATCTGACTTTGTCTGAGAAATGTTTTGTAATTGTGTTCATATTATAGTTTCTGATTTGTTTTTGCAGGTAGACCCACAAGTATTTTATACTGAGTGTAGTGATTTTAAATAGAACATCCGTATCTTCCTTCTATATTTTGTTGGTATTTTATAGGGTGATTTCTATGAGTTTATTTTATAATCTGAAATGTTAAAGTTGTTTTTTTCAGCTATTTTTCTTCATTGTTTCTCTAGGGTTCTCTAAATATGTTATTGTGTCATACGAGAAGAATGAAAGTTTTGTTTTCTCCTTGCCTAATCTTATTCCTTCAATTTATTTTTTTCTCATTTTATTACTAGAGTCATCTAGCATCTAACATCTAGAAATGTTACATTTCTTGTACAATACTGAGTAATTGTGGTGACAATAGGCATCTTTACTTTTCTTCTGTTCTTATTGAGAAGGCTTGTAGTTTATCCTGATTAAAAATAATTCTTGGTATTGGTTCTAGATAGATACCACTTACCATTTTTATTCATTCTTATGCTTTTGAGTTTTTTTTAAAAAATAATAATGGGGTTGTATTTTGTCAAAAAGCTTTTTCTGAATCTATAGACATAATTATAAGATTTTTTTTTTGTGCTTTTTGCAATTGATATTGTCAACTTTGCTTATAGGTTTCCTAATATTGAACCACTCCTGCTTTTCTGATATAAATGATACCTGCTCATAGTGTATAATCTTTATGATATATTGCTATAATATCCTTTTTGGTATTTTATTTTAAAATTTTTCATTAGGAAAACTTGTTTATACTTCTCTTTCTCTGTTTTTACACCTTTTGGTGAGGTAATTGGGGTAAAGTGACTTGCCCAGGTTCACACACCTATTGAGTCAAATATCTGAGGCTGAATTTGAATTCAAGTCTTCCTGACTTCAGGGCTCATACTCTGTCCACTGGACCACCTAGCTGCCCCTTTATCAAACTTTTCCAGAGTTCTATTCATCTCTTTAACTTCTTTGTTGTTTATGTTTGTGGTTAGGTTTATCTAGTTCTGAGAGGAGAAAGTTGAGGTCCTTTACTTTATTGTCTATTTCTTCACTCATTTAAATTCTCCTTTAAGAAAATGAATGTCATGCAACTTGTTGCAGATTAATATTATTTCATTGTCTATGGTATCTTAAAATGAGATGTAGTTTCCCTGTATATCTCTTTTAACTAGGTCTATCTTTGCTTTTTCTGGGTTTGTGGTTTAAGCAGTTTCTGCTTAAAAAATAAAGAAACTTCAGCTGAAGGATAATAAATTCTACTGTAGCCTTTTATTTTCACTCTGTGTGTATCTTTTTGCTTCAAGTGTTTTTCTTGTAAATAACATATTGCTGGATTCTAGTTTCTGTCCTGCTATCCTCTTCTGTTTTATGGGCAAGTTCATTGTATTCATATTCACAGTTATGATTACTATGTATTTTCCTCTATCCTATTTTCTTCTGTTTATCCTCTTATCTCTCTCTTTTCCCCTGTTCCTCCTCAGATGTCTGTTTTGCTTCCAATTGTTGCTCGCTTGATCCTTCCTCCACCTTATCACCTTTACCTTTCTCTTATCCCCTTCCCCTCATACTTTCCCATTAGATAAAATAGAGTTCTATACCCAACTTAACTCTTCGAAATAGTTCATGTGAGAATGAGGTTTCTAGCATATTTCTTGACTTTTTTTTTTGGAAGTCCTACTTTATAACTAGCTGATTAGTAAAAAGAATCTTATTTTAACTGTATCTTTTTAATGGTAAATGTGTATATTCCCACACACCCACCCAATAATTAAAAGAAGAGGTATAGTTAATTGGTTTCTTTTGGACAGAGACATGTTTGTTTCAATTAAATATTTTTATTGAGTATGATGTTTTATTGACTAACCATCTTTATTGATTACAGTATATATTTTTGTAATACATTTATTTAATATATTATATGAGCAACTTTTCTTCCCTCCATGAGTGGAAGGCAGAACTGAAGATTCTAAATAAAAATTTCCATCCCTATAATATTGCAGAAGTAGGATTGAAATCCATTTCATCAAATTTAGCTGCCATTTTTATCTACCACACTGAGCTATATTTCTTTTTCTTATTTGTTTCCCCGCAGAGGGTACACTCTTGATGATTGACCCTCAACTTTCCTAACTTCCTTGTGTGTGTTGTCTTTGCTCATTAAATTGCAAGCTCATTGATGCCAGAAACGGTTTTTCTTTTTCTTATTCGTATCCCCATGGATCAGTATAATATCTGGCACATAGTAGGTGTTTAATAAATGTTTATTAAATTGAATTGAAACTAGTGAATCATGGACTGCCCAATATAGGAGAAGGTTGACAAGGCTTCATGGTCCAGGTCTCAGGGAAACCACTGTCAAAGAAGAAGGAGTCAGAGTGACCAGTAGGGGAACACATGGAAAAAAGATTGAAATTATCAAAGATCTAACAAGGAAGTTTTATGGAAATTCTGGGCTTTCATTGGTCCCAGATAGGTTCTCTAAAGAGCTCTCTGTGTTCCAAGAAGCATGAATCTGTAAACCAATGGCCTTTTGTCAGTCCTCATTTTCCCAGACCTCTCTGTAGCTTTTGACATTTTTGATCAGTCTCTCTTCTTTGATACTCTTTTCTCTCTAACTTTTCAGGACACTACTTTTTTACTGGTTCTTCCCCTTCCTATCTGACAATTTCTTCCTATTTTCTTTTGCTGGATCTTCATCCAGATCATATCAGCTACCCTTAGATACCCCATTAGGTTCTGTCCAGGGTCCTAATTCTCTGATCTCATTTTGGTGAACTAATGAATTTAATTACCATTTCTCTACTGATGGTTCTCCAGCCTCTCTATTGACCCTCCAATCTCACATCTCCAGTGGCTTTCAGACATCTCAAATTAGATATCCAGTATTCATCTTAAATTAAACATTTCAAAAAGAGTATTCATTATCTTTCCCCCCAAAACTCCTGCCATCCTGACTTCTCTATTACTGTAGAGAACAGTACTATCCTCCAAATTCCTTGTGTTCACAAGCTTGTAACAGCAAGCACCCTAGCATGCCTAGGGCGGCTACTAGCACAGGTTCTTAGATCTGCTTTTCTAAAGGAAAGCAACTCAAAAAGGGTTAACAGTTTCACTTTAATCAATCAAACATATATCAT
>CM053588.1:83559788-83581325 GCA_028646515.1 Pseudochirops corinnae | reverse complement strand
AATGGCTAAACAAGTTGTGGTATATGAATGTAATGGAATATTATTGTGCTATAAGAAATGGGGATGAGATGGACTTCATATTTACCTGGAGAGGCTTATATAAACTGATGCTAAGTGAGAAGAGCAGAACCAGGAGAAATGTGTACACAATCACAGATACATCGTATGTGTGATGACCAGCCTTGATAAAGTGGACTCTTCTCAGCAATGTACAACTCTAAGACAATTCTACAAGTCTCAGGATGGAAGGAGATACCTACATTCAGAGAAAGATCTAGAAAGAACAGAGTTTAAATGGAGACTGAAGCAACCTACATGCTATCACTCTTTTCCATGTTTGGTTTTGTTTCCTTTTTCCCATTGTTCACTCCATTGGTTACAACCTTTCTATACAATCAGACTAATATCCAACTTGAAAGTATTTGCAGATTCTATACTTCACTGCATGCCGCCATGGGTGGCAGGGGGGAGAAGGAGGGCAGAAAATTTGAAATTCAATCGACTCTGGAACCTAATCTTGTAAACTAAAAGTAAATAAACAAATCAATTTAAAAATTAAAAAAGAAAAGAAAACTAAATAATCTAATCCTAAAGAATGAACGAATCAAATAACAAATCATAGAAACTATCAATAATTTCTTTCAAGAGAATGACAATAATAAGGCAACATACCAAAATTTATGGGATGCAATGAAAATGGTTCTTAGGGGAAGTTTTATATCTGTGAATGCTTACATTGATAAAATAGAGAAAGAGGAGATCAATGAATTGGGAGTGCAACTGAAAAAAGCTATAAAAAGAACAAAATAAAAATCCTCAATTAAAGACCAAATTAGAAATACTGAAAACTAAAGGATAGATTTGTGAAATTGAAATTAATAAAACTTTTGAACTAATAAATAAAACTGAGAACTGGTTTCATGAAAAAAAAACAATAAAATTGATAAACCTTTGGTTAATCAAATTTTAAAAAAGAAAGAAGAAAACCAAATTACTAGTATCAAAAAATGAAAAGGGTGAATTCACCACCAATGAAGAGGAAATTAAAACAATGATTAGGAATCATTTTGCCCAACTGTAATCCATAAATTTGACAATCAGTCAAATCGATGAATATTTACAAAAATATAAATAGTCCAGGTTAACATAAGAGGAAGTAAAATGCTTAAATAATCCCATCTCAGAAAAAAAAAAATTGAGCAAGCCATCCGTGAAATCCCTAGGAAAAAATCTCCAGGGCCAGATGGATTTACAAGTAAATTCTATCAAACATTTAAAGAACAATTAATTCCAATACTATATAGACTATTTGGGAAAATTGATGAAGTCCTGCCAAATTCTTTTTATAATACAAGTATGCTCTTGATACCTAAATTGAGAAGAGTCAAAACAGAGAAAGAAAGCTATAGACCAATTTCCCTAATGAATATAGATGTAAAAATTTTGAATAAAATATTAGCAAAAAGATTCCAGCAATTTATCACAAGAATAATAAACTTTGATCAGGTAGGATTTATACCTGGAATGTAGAACTGCTTCAATATTAGGAAAGCTATGAGCATAATTGGCCATATCAAAAAGAAAACTAATAGAAATCATATGATTATCTCAATAGATAAAGAAAAAGCTTTTTGACAAAACCCTACTGTACATATTAAAAACACTAGAGAGCATAGCAATAAATGTAGCCTTCCTTAAAAAAACTTAAGTAGCATTTATGTAAAACCTTTGGCAGGCATTATATGCAATGGGGATAAGCTAGATGCATTTCTAATAAGATCAGGGGTGAACTGAGGATGTCTATTGTCACCACTGTTATTTAATATGGTAATAGAAATGTTACCTTTGGCACTGAGAGAAGAAAATTAAGTTGAAGGAATTAGAACAGGCAAAGAAGAAACTAAGTTATCAGTCTTTGCAGATAGTATGATGATATACTAAAAGAATCCTAGAGAATCAAGGTAAAAAAAAAACTACTTGAAATAATAAACAACATTAGCAAAGTTGCAGGATATAACATGAACCCACATAAATCATCTGCATTTTTATATATTACTAACAAAGCCCAACAGCAAGAGATAGAAAGAGAAATTCCATTTAAAACTTCTGTACACCAAAAGAAACCCAGGAACTATATGAACACAATTACAAAACACTTTTCACGCAAACAAATTCAGATGTCAATAATTGGAAAAACATCAGTTGCTCACAGGTAGGCCAAGTTAATATACTAAAAAATGACAATTTTACATAAATTAATTTACTTATTTAGTGCCATACCAATTAAACTATCAAAATGTTTTATAGAGTCAGAAAAATTAATATCAAAATTTATTTGGAAGAGCAAAAAGTCCAGAATATTGAGGTAATTAATGAAAAGAAATGCTAGTGAAAGTGACCTACCCATACCAGATCTTAAATGGTATTATAAAGCAGCAATCATCAAAACTACTTGGTACTGGCTAAGAGATAGAGGGGTAGATCGTGGAATAGGTTGGGTACATGAGGCGTAGTCTGCAGTGATTACAGCAATCTACTCTTTGATACACCCAAAGATCCCGGTTTCTATGGTAAGAATGCACTATTTGACAAAAACTGCTGGAAAAACTGAAAGATAATATATCAGAAACTGGGCATTGACAAATGTTTAATACTGCATTCCAAAAGAAAGTCCAGATGGGTACACATTTTAGATATAAAGGCTGATTCTATAAATTAGGGGAACAATGGATATTTTATCTGTCAGATTTATAGAGAATGGAGGAATTTATGACCAAACAAGTGATAGAGAATATTATGAAATGCAAAATGGATAATTTTGATTGCATTAAATTGAAAAGTATTTACACAAAGTCAATGCAACCAAGATTAGAAGGGAAGCAGAAAATTGGAAAATAATTTTTACAACTATTATCTCCAATAAAGGCCTAATTTCTAAAACACATAGAGAAGTGAGTCAATTTTACAGGAATATAAGTCATTCCCCAGTTAATAAATGGTCAAAAGGTATGAACAGGCAGTTATCAGAGGAAGAAATTAAAGCTATCTACAGTCATGCGAAAAAAAGATCTAAATCAATATTGATTAGAGAGATGCAAATCAAAACAACTTTGAGGTACCACATCACACCTATCAGATTGCCGAATATGACAAGGAAGAAAATGAATGTTGGAGAAGATGTGGAGATGATAGTAACCTCAGTTGCAATTGGGGAGATATTGAATAAAAATAAGAGAGTGGTAGAGGCATAAGGAAGGAAGGGAAGAGGACATTTTGGAAAAAAAAAAAAGTTTGTATATGTTTCACTTCTGTAACAGAGTTCAAATTATGTCCATTACATTATTTTCCAAATAAAGACAGAAAACGCAAGCTATAACCTATCAGTGTTCAAGTCCTCTGACAGATCTTAACAAACAAGTATTGGTAGATGAGCGTGTCTTGGATTGTTGGGAAGTTCAGCACACATCATTAGGAATATGTGTGTATAATGACTTGTTTACAATACAATACTTATGATACTATATAATAAAACTATGCATAACTAGAGCTACATGACACAATATTGTCATCAAAATTTCAAGGTGGGAAATCCCCACAAATTTAAAATAAGTTGTTAAATTTAAGATGCATCATTTAAAAATAAGTATTTTTTGAAATGATGCAAATTAAAAACGAAACATTAAAGAAAGCAGATTTCCAGGAGGGTTCTGAGAATTTTTTTTTTCTTTTTTGAAAAGGGAGTGGTAAGCCAAATAAGTTTGGGAACTTCTGGAGTAACAGAAAAACACCATAGCACTGATCATGTTTCATATCATTACAAAAAAAGTAATCTTTAAATGTACTTCATGCTACTGACAAAGGGTTCTTAATGATAAGGACTTTGAGGAAGGGGAAAATAGATGGATAGGTGGCATGCTCATAGAAATTTCTTTGTTGGTTTTATATTAAGTATAGTTTTCTGTTTTAGGTGAATGTAAAGTTTTGGAAGAAAGAATACATAATGGTTTCTGTGCCAGATGCCAATACACCAGAAAAAGGGAGTGCCACTCCTCAAAATGTACAACACGGTGGACAACTGCCCCCAAATAAGGGTAAAGACATTATATAATTTTATATGAATCAATCAACCAGCATTTATTAAGCAGCTACTATTTTTTAGGCCATATTCTAAGCATTAGGGATATAAAGAAATAAATCCCTGCTTTCAAGAAGCTTACAGTCTATTGTGGAAGACAACATAAATAATCAGGTACAAACAAGATTTATATAGAATAAATTGGGGATAATCTCATAGGGAATTCACTAAGATTAAAGAGTTTTGTGAAAGACTTCTTGCAGAAGATGGGACTCTAGCTGGGACTTGAAGGAATCCAGGAAAGCTAGGAAATAAAGATGAGGTGGAAGTTTCATGTTCTCCCTCATGCATGACTAATGAAGAATTCTTGTACTCTGTTTGAGAGACATTTCTTGTACTGAATTTGAGAGACATTTACTGAGCTAGGACTTAATCCAAGGCATTATAACAAAAATTAATGGAATTAACAGGGATAAGTACGACACATTGTTGACCTTAATGAATTTAACAAGTATCATGATTTAAATTTAGAAGGAATCTCCAAGATTATTGAGTATGATGTCCTAGTGTTACAGATTAAGAAATTGATATCCGTAGACATTATGTATTTTACCTGGTACCATACAAATTAGGATTAGCAAGTGTGGATTTTAACCCATCACCTCTGACTCTGAATCCTGTGTTTTTTCTCCCCATTGTTGATGTTGTTTTTCAATCATGTCCTACTCTTTGTGACCCATGAACTTGTCCATGGAGTTTCCTTGGTAAATAAGGTACTTGCCCAGGGTCATACAAATTTGATTTAAGATCTTCCTGGTTCCAAGCCCCATACTCTATCCACTGTAATACCTAGCTGCCTCACTGTACCATACAACTCTTTATAATCTAATAATTGAAGAAGATTAAAATAAACAAATAACTATAATACATATCATGATAGAAAGTGAAGATATAACAGTAGAAACAAAGATATTATACTTAATTCCATAAAAGTGATTTTTTTTTCAAAGTAAATGCCATGGCCATCCTTAAAAACCAAAATAGAAGTATGGCCCTAAGACACAGTGACCACAGAAGAGATGCCACAGTTTTCTCTTATGGAAAAAAAAACACTAAAATGAATGGAGCACCTTTTTCTCTTATCCTTAAACAATTTTATTTGTAAATTTCCCCCCCCCCCACTCAATGATGTGTGAGATTTTAAGAATACAGAATCCTAAAAAAAAAAGTTATGATCAACTCTGACTTCAGCAATAGTAAGTAAAAAGGTATGACAGAGAAAAAGAAGATGCATATGAAATATTTATCAGGGCTTTGTATATTCCTTGTTCTGTATAGTACAGGAAACCATGTAATGTATTTTTGTGTCTTTCTGAGAACAGTGTATCACATATACTATATACTAAACATGTTTGATGAATGAATGAAAGAAAGAATGAACACCTTCCCCCATTCCCATGATGCTCAGTACAGTGCAGCTTAATACATTAAATTGAAATGAATAATTATTTGATAATTTAAATTATGGTTTATCTGGTTCATTTCTATCCAAAATGATAAATGAATTACAATTAAAAGGGAAAACTCTTATCTGCTGAAGGCTACTCACTCAATTTACAGAAAGAGTAGAAAAGAGGGCACTCCACATCTTAACTGTCCTATGACATGTTTGAAGGTGGGGCAGAAGATAAAATCCAATTCAATTAAAGAAGAATTTATTATTCACCTGTTATTTTCATGGCATTGTACTATGCGCTAAGGTCAAAAAAGATGCAATTAAGACAATGCTCCTTAACCTAAATAGTTACGACTTGTATCTGATTAATAATAAAATTAATTTTAAAATAAAAAGTACCTAAGAAGTTAAAAAAAAATCTAAAACAATGTTTAGGGAGTTCTGAGAAAGTTGAGGTCCCACAAAATTGGGGGAGAAAGAGGGTGGGAAATCAGAAAAGTAGAGAAATAAGTATCAGTTCTCCTTGATAGCAATGACACTCCCATTTCTTTTCACTTCTACAAGGCATGTGGTTGGGGGAATAGTCTTTTAGTGAACTTGATTCATTTTTAGTGAGCTTAATCCCTCTTAGTCAAACAAAATAAAACACTAGTTATTTTATTTCCTGAAGTCAATAGAGCTATTCTTTTTGATGCTGCTGTTTTATAAATAGATTTATTAGGACAAAGACTACATTTTCCTTTGATTACTATTTTGCTTGATAATGAGGTGGCTAATGAGATAGACTTCTGGGCAGTAGTCCAGAAGACTGAAGTTCAAATCTGACCTCTAACAATTACTAGTTGTGTTACCTTGAGCAAATCACTTAAACTTGTTTGCCTTAGTCTAGTATCTCTGCAAAAAAAAAAAAAAAATTCCAAAAGGGTCATGAAGAGCCAGAAACAACTTAAATTACCAAAAAAGAAAATTTCTTTTTGGTAGTGAACTATTTAGGTCCCAGAAATGCTGTCCTATGCAAAGTTATTGAAATTTATTTATGATCATTGATGGCATAATTATCATTAGGCCAATAGGCAGAAGTTGAGTCCTTCATTTTCACTATCTATTCTTAACCATATTTACATATATGCAGGTGCTCTAGTTCCACATTATTATTGTGAATGAGCCTCCTTTGGAGTCCTGCCATAGCCTCACATAAGTTAAAAAAAAGAGGTCTGGAGAGTGGAGTTCAGATAGAATTTTTTCCATGAATAATAATAATATATATATAAATATATATACACAATAATTATCATTTCATTATCATATATATAATATATTATACATAATATATTAAATATATATTATTTCATTATCATATATATTATATACACACACAAAGAAGATATTACATGAATATATATTATATATTTGAATATATGTATATATATTCATATACCTATATATGAATATATGTTAGTGTGTGTGTATATATATATATATATATATATATCTATATATCTATATATATATATATCTCACTACATTTATGCGAAAATTTTCTTTTCAATTCAATTAAAGCAGTATTTATTGACAACCTACTATATTGCTAACACTAGTCTCGGTGCTATCCATAATCCAAAAAAAAGCATAAGGTATGAGTCATAGTAAGCATAATTTGTCCCTTCCTGATTATGCTCATATTTATTAAGAAGTAGTATTTTAGGGGCAGCTAGGTGGCACAGTGAATAGAGCACTTACCTTGAATTCAGGAGGAACTCAGTTCAAATCTGGCCTCAGACAATCCACACTTACTAGCTTTATGATCTTGGACGCATCACTTAACTCCAATTGCCTTGCCTTACTCCCTCCAAAAAATAAAATCACTAAAGACTATTTTTGAGCACCTACTATTCTGGTTGCCCTTCACTGGGTGCTTTATAATTTATGAATGTATTTTCTAAAATGTGATGCCAGGAAAAGAGCTAGGCTGAATTCTGTGGGATCATTAAGTCATTAGTCCTAGAAATTATGTCTCTCTACATTCTCCTTTTTTAAACTCTTTGCAATTTTTGACCTTCTTGACCATACACTCTCCTGGATACTGTATCCTCTTCTTCTTTTCCCCAAGTCATACTCAGCATCATCCTTCTACCTCTTCTTTTTTGTTTGTTTGTTTCTTTAGCTGTATCTTTAGCTAGTGGGAGGAGGAGAATAAGTGAAGATTTGTTTTGTTTTGAGAATGGAGGAGACATGAGAAAATTTGGAGGTAGCAGGGAAGCAGCCAATATATGGAGACATTAATGATTACTGAGAAGATGAGGAAGATATAGGGTGAATGCTTATGAAGAAGATCAGATAGCAAGAAATTACTTGGGCATGTAGAATGATTTAGCTTTGCATAGAGGAGGGCCTCTTCTTCATGTGAGATAAGATTAAAGAAGGAGATAGTGACAGAAGTCTTTTCAGTTTTATAGAATGAGAAATAGGGAAGAAGAAAATGCCTTTATTTTTTACAATGAAATATGAGACAAGAATCTCAGATGAAGGGAGGAGGGGTTGGAGATCTATGGGAGGAATGAAAATGCTAGTAAAAGGTGCTATGGTGAGTGGGAAATTGAATTGATTAGAGGCTATATAAAAAGATTGTCTTGCCACAGTGAGTATCCAGTGGAGATTACACAACATGAATTTGTATTGGAATAATTCAGAATAATTTCATGATTTGAATGAATATTGACCTTTGCCCACATAACTACTACATGATGACTAATGTGTTGATCTTCAGTTTCAGGATTCTGCCTGTTAAAATATATCCAGGCAACTATCTTCTTCTTCTGTTCTATCACATCTTTCTCTCAAATAATGGGTCTGAGCATTGCCATCCTAGCTATGGTGAATAACACAAGCCAACATAATCAGTCCTCTGTTTCTCATGAAAGTTATCAAGAGGATACAGGGGTAAGTTATTGGCAGGTACTTTTTATTACCCTTTCTACCTATGCTTCACTTCCCCCTTCCCTTCTCTTTCCTCCCTCCTTCTCCCTCCTCCTTTCTTCTTTCATTTCTCCTTTTTCATCTATCCATTAATTCATTTAGAAGATATTAATTGGGGGCAGAGCCAAGATGGCAGAGTAGAAACTGGACTTCCACATGGCTCTGGCTTCTGCCTCCTCCAATACACGTAAAAAATGATTTGAAACAAACTTTAGAGCTGCAGAACCCACAAAGTGACAGAGAGAAACAAATCCCCCTCTTAAGGAAGCCCAGCAGGCAGGCAGGAAGGGTCCATGGAAGCTTCCTGGGAGCCAAGCCCCGACTCATGTGAGTCTGTGGTTTTAGCCCCAGCATGGCCATGACTAGCCATGGCTGGAGCAGACTTTGGGAGAGTGGATCACCAGTAGCTGGAGTGGTTTCCAGACTTCTCAATCCACAAATGCCAAAGACAAAGCAAAAGGTCAGCATGGAACTTTTTTCAAACAGGGGGAGCACAGTCCAGCTGCTACCCCCAGAACAAGAAGCAGTGGAGGTCCTGTGGCTGCAGCCACTGCCTCATGGATGCTTCCAGAGCTCCTTGGCTGCAGATTGTAGAGGCTAAGTGCTCTTGCTTTGATCTGCATGGATCTGGATTGTGGTCTTGGGTGGTGATCCTGGGCTGTGTGATCAGTGAGACAGAGTGAATTGGGGCTGTAGAGAGGGCACCAATCTTGTAGCTCCAGCAGATGCAAAGATCCCAACAATTTGGGATATAGCCCTCTCCATTTTGGAAGCAGAGTTCTACTGTGGCAAAGAGCTCAAAAGTCAAGTAATTGGCTGTCAATATGAGCAAGAAACAGAAGCACGAACAGATGATAGAATCCTTTTGGGGGGACAAAAAGGATCAAGGCATGGAATGGGAGGAAGACAACACAGTCAGAACTCCTGCACCAAAAGCTTCCAAGAAAAACATGAACTGGTTACAGGCCATAGAAGAGCTTAAGAAGGATTTTGAAAACCAAATAAAAGAAGTGGAGAAAAAATTGGGAAGAGAAATGAGAATGATGAAATAAAATCATGAAAAATGAAGTCAATAGACTGCTAAAGGAGACTCTAAAAAATACTGAAAAAAATAATACCTTAAAAATAGACTAACTCATATGGCAAAAAAAGCCCAAAAAGCCAATGAGGAGAAGAATGCTTTAAAAAGCCAAATTTGCCAGATGGAAAAGGAATTTCAGAAACTGACTGAAGAAAATACCTCCTTCAAAATTGGATTGGAGCAATTGGAAGCTAATGACTTATGAGAAATCAAGCTACTATAAAACAGATCCAAACAAATGAAAAAAATAGAAGGCAATGTGAAATATCTCATTGGAAAAACCACTGATCTGGAAAATAGATCCAGGAGAAGTGATTTAAAAATTATTGATCCACCTGAAAGCCATGATCAAAAAAGAGTCTAGACACCATCTTTCAAGAAATTATCAAGAAAAATTTCCCTAATATTCTAGAACCAGAAGGTAAAATATAAATGGAAAAAAATCACCAATTTCTTCTTGAAAAAGATCCCCAAAAGAAAACTCCTAGAAATATTATAGCCAAATTCCAGAGTTCCCAGGTCAAGGAGAAAATACTGCAAGCTGTCAGGAAGAAACAATTTGAATATTGTGGAAATACAATCAGGATAACACAAGACCTGCCAGCTTCTACATTAAGGGATCGAAGGGTTTGGAATATGATATTCTGGAGGTCAAAGGAGTTTGGACTAAAACCAAGAATCACCTACCCAGAAAAACTGAGTATAGTACTACAAGGAAAAATATGGTCATTCAATAAAAGAGAGGACTTTCAAGCATTCTTGATGAAAAAACATGAGCTGAATAGAAAATTTGACTTTCAAATACAAGAAGCAAGAGAAGCATGAGATGGTAAACAGGAAAAAAAAGAAATCATAAGGAACTTATTAAAGATGAACTATTTACATTTCTACATGGAAAAATGATAATTGGAACTCATATATATGTATGTATAGAAGGATGTATGTGTATATACATGTATATGTGAGTGTGGGCACTTGCATGTTCATGTATACATAGACAGAGGGCACCAGATGAATTGAATATGAAGGGATGTCATCTAAAAATAAAATTAAGATGTGAGAGAGAAATGTATTGGAAGAAAAAGAATGGGAGCAATAGATTTTAGGATAAATTATCTCATATAAAAGAAGCAAGAGAAAAGTGTTACAATGGAGGGGAAGAGCAGGAAGGTGAAAGAGAATGGGACAACCTGATTCTCATTGAATTTGGCCTAAGGAGGGAATAACATACACACTCAACTGGGTATCTTACTCTGCAGGAAAATAGGGGGGAAGGGGATAAGAAGGGGGATGATAGAAGGGAGGACAGATTGGGGGAGAGGATAATTAGAAGCAAGCATTTTTGAGAAGGGAAAGGGTCAAAGGAGAAAAGTGGAATAATTGGGGGTCAGGATGGGATGGAAGGAAATATAGTCAGTTTTCCACAATATACCTACTATGGAAATGATTTGGGTAACTATAGATGTACAATCTATATTGAATTGCTTGTCTTCCCAATGTGGGTGGATGAGGAAGAAAGAGGGGAAGAAAATCTGGAAATCGAAGTTTTAAAAACAAATGTTTAAAAATTGTTTTTTTATGTGCAGCTGGGAAATAGGATATGCAGGTACTGGGATATAGAAACCCATCTTGTCCTACTAGAAAGTTAGGAGTTTGAAGGGTGGGGATAGAAGAGAGAACAGATTGCGGAGAGGGAAAGTAGCCTCGCTCTTTTGAGGTGGAGGTAGGGCAAAGATGGAGAGAGAAAAAACTGCAACTCAAAATCTTGTGGAAATGAATGTTGAAAACTAAAATAAACATTTTAAAAAGAAAATGTTAATTCACTAGTTTGCTATGCTATGCTAGAGATTGAGTTACTAAAATATTTGAAGAAAGATACTATGTTGTATTTACATTTTAGTAACTCCTAAAATGTTTACATTCTAATGTGTATGTGGATGAGATTAATGATATACATATTTGCATATCTTTTAAATTCATGTAAAAAGGAATTTTAATACAAAAATCTGCAAGATAATAATGGACATCCAAACAGTAGTTTAAAATTTTTAAAGAATTTTACACACATTATGGCATTTGAGCTCAGATAAAGAAAAATCAATTTTGGGTATGGGCATAAAGGAGAACTAAATGGACAGATGAAATTTTAATCTAGGAGCATGGTTAGGATGGCAAGTTTAGATTGAAAGGAATAGGCATTTCAAGATATAGTTAACTATATAAAAACACATTGTTAATGTGGGTTTAATGAATAGTCTGAGCTAGTGTTAGATACATGAGGGAGGGATATGGTATACTGTAGGAGAGGTATGATGGAGTCATTGGATGCAAGGCTAAGAGATTTGGGCTTTATTTTGTAGGCAATGGAGAAACACTAAATTTTTCTCAGCAAATAGAATGGCAGAACACTTGGAAGGTCTGAGACAGATCTGTCTCATTGTACAGAAAGGGTAACTCAGGAGAAAAAGCACTGTAAAGATACCACAATATTAGCATCTACCTTCAAATAAGATAGTCTAACTCAAATTATAACATTCTTGCTTGACTTTCAATGACTGCTTCTAGGGATTAAGGTAAAACTTAAAGAGACTCTTCTTCTTTGGAATGGGTAATAAGTTTTTTAGGTGACATAGTGTATGGAGTACTGGGCTTTTAGTCAGGAAGATCTGAGTTCAAATCTATCCTGATATGCTTACTAGCTCTGTGAACCTGGGCAGATAACTCAACTTTTGTTAATGGGGATAAAAGTACCTGTCTCACAATGTTTTGTTTTGTCTTTGTGAGAAACAAATGAGATAATATTTATAAAGTGCCTGCCATATAGTAGGTTCTCTCTTCATGTCTATTACAGTTATACTCTCTCCCTTTCTTCTTTCATGTATTACTTTGACCTTGCCTCTCCTGTTTTTCTCTTCTATAGAGGAAGGGAAGGTAAGGGCAAATTTATTAGCAAGTGTATTTCCCTGGAAGGACAAAAACTTGGGTAGAGAGATTCATAGCTCTGAAGGAACTCGTAGAAATCATCTAATCTAGAATTGGGGAACCTGTAACCTTAGAGTCACATGTGGCCTTTGAGGTCCTTAAATGCAGTGTTTTGACTGAATTCAAATTTTACAGAACAAATTCTTTTATTTTTATTAATACATTTTATTTGTCTTTTATATTTATATTTTTAAACGAACATTTAAAATATCAAAGAATAAAATAAGCTTCAATTAAATAATCTTCTGAGACTGAGCTGCACAATTAGAACATTAGTAAGCCATAAGGGTTAATTGACAACTGCTATAGTCATTATTTAATTCTAACTTCTCCATGCCTGACTGAAACCACTACCAAACAAAGCTAGTTGATAGGAGTTTATAGGAGTTGAGTATGTTAACCCATTAGTTTAACAAAAATTTTTTAAATTAAGTTTGTTTGGTTTTAGTTTACATCATTCATTTCCACAGGATTTTGAGTTACAAATTTTCTTCCCATCTTTTCCCTACCCACCACCCCAAAACAGCAATCCCACTATAAACCCCCTTCCCCAATCTGCTCTCTCCTATATCCTCCCCCATCACCCCTCTGACTTTCTATTAGGGCAAGGTGGATCTCCCTACCCCAGTGCCTGTATTTCTTATTTCCCAGTTGCATATACATAATAATAATAATAATAATAATAATAATAATAATATATTACATATTTTTTAAAAATGTGATTTAAAGCTTTTAATTCTAGATTCTTTCCCTTCTTCCCTCATTCCCTGCCCTCACTGGGAAGACAAGCAATTCAATACCGGCTGTATATGTGTAATTACACAAAACATCTCCACAATAAACAAGTTGCAAAAGACTGATTATATTTCCCTCCATCCTATCCAACCCCCCACTTGTTCCAACCCACAAATCTACTCTGTCCCTGTCCCTTAACAAAACTGTGTGCTTCTAACAACCCTCCACCCTCCAATCTGCCTTCCCCTCCATCATCCCCCTTCTCATCTCCTTCCCCCCTACTCTCCTGTAGGGCAAGATATCCAATGTAGAGTGTATGTCATTCCCTCCCTTAGCCAAATTCAGTGAGAGTAACATTGACCCATTCCCTTTGGCCTTCTTGTTCTTTCCCTCCATTGTAACAGTTATCCTTTGCCTCTTCTATATGAGATAGTTAACCCCATTCTGTCTCTCTCTGTCTCCTCTCATTATATTCCTCTCCCACCTCTCAGTTTCACTTTTGAAATATCATCTCTTCCTATTCAATTGATTCTGTGTCCTCTGTCTATGTATACCTGTACATATATACACATACTCACATATGTATTCATACACATATATACCCTCCTATATAGATAAATATGTGTGTGTGTATATGTGTGTATATATATACATACATACATATATACATTTATATTCCATTAAATCATCCTCATACTGAGAAAAGTTTCATAAGTTACAATTATTTTTTTCCATTTTGGCACTTAAATAGTCCAACTTTGATAAGTTCCTTATGATTTCTTTTCCCTGTTTACCTTCTCATGCTTCTTCTATTTGAATGTCAAACTTTCTATTCAGCTCTGGTTTTTCAATCAAGAATGCTTGAAAGTCCTCCACCTCATTGAATGACCATATTTTTCTCTGAAACATTATACTTAGTTTTGCTGGGTAGGTGATTCTTGGTTTTAATCCCAGCTCCTATGATTTCCAGAATATCATATTCCAGGCCCTTAATGTAGAAGCTGCTAAATCCTGGTTTATCCTGATTGTGTTTCCACAGTATTCAAATTGTTTCTTTTTGGCAGCTTGCAATATTTACTCCTTGATCTCGGAACTCCAGAACCTGGCTATAACATTCCTAGGATTTTTCTTTTTGGGATCTTTTTCAAGAGGTGATTGATGAATTCTTTCAATTGCTATTTTGCCATCTGGTTCTAAGATATCAGGGCAATTTTCCTTGAGAATTTCTTGAAGGATGATACCTAGGTTCTTTTTTTGATCATGGCTTTCAGATAGTCCAATCATTTTTTAAATTGACTCTCCTGGATCTATTTCCCAGGTCAGTGGTTTTTTTCAATGAGATATTTCACATTGTCTTCTATTTTTTCAATTGTCTGGATCTGTTTAATAATATCTTGATTTCTCATAAAGTCATTAGCTTCCATTTACTCCACTCTAATTCTGAAGGAATTATTCTCTTCAGTGAGATTTTAAGATTTTTTTTCCATCTGGCAAATTCTACTTTTTAAGGCATTCTTCTCCTCATTGGCTTTTTGGCCCATTTTTGCCATTTAAGTTACTCTATTTTTTTAAGGTGTTATCTTTTTCAGTCAGATTGTTGACTCTCTTTTCATGATTTTCTTGCATCCTTCTCATTTGTCTTTCCAATTTTCCTCTACTTCTCTTATTTGGTTTTTAAAATCCTTCTTAAGCTCCTCTATGGATTGCAATCAGTTCATATTTTTCTTGGAAGCTTTTGGTGCAGGAGTTCTGACTGTGTTGTCTTCCTCCTGTTCCATCCTTTGATCTTTTTTGTCCCCAAAGAAGGAATCTAAAGTTGGATTGCTGTTCTTACTTTTCTTCCTTTGCCTGCTCATGTTGCCATTCAATTACTTGACTTTTTAGTTCTGTGCTGCAGTGGGACTCTGCCTCCAGAGGGGAGAGCTTTGTTCCAAATCACTTGGGTTTTCACAGCTGCTGGAGGTATTAGGCGTTCGCCATTTCTACAGCCCTCACCAGCTTTGCTTCACAGGTCAGGTACCTCAGGACCACCACCCAAGACCATGATCATGATTCAGGCAGGTTAAGGCAAGAGCACTTAGCCTCTGAATGGTTGCTTGGCCCCCTTGCAATCTGCAGGCATGGAGCTCTGAAGCAGCCATGTGGACGCAGCTGCAGGGCCTCACTTCCCCCACTTCTGGCTCTGGCGGCAGATGGCTGGCCCCACTCCTCTGTCCCACCCAAATTCGACTGAGTTCCATTGACCTTTCACTTTGTCCTTGCCATTTATGGGTTGATAATTCTGGAAATTGCCACAGCTGCCAGTGATCCCCTCTCCCAAATGCTCCAGCTGCGGCTTGTCCTGGCCACCCTGGTCCTAAAACCCCGTGGGGCTGGGCTTGCCTCCCACTGTGCTGTGATGAACCCTTCCTGTCCACCTGCCAGGCTGCCTTCAGTAGGAGCTTTGTTTTTCTGTCATTTTGTGTGTCCTGGAGCTCTAGAATTTGTTTAGAGTCACATTTTATAGGTACTTGAGGTGGTTATGAGGGGAGCTGCCGAGTTTTCTTGCTTCTACGCTGCCATCTTGACTCCACTAATCTGTTAGTTTTTGACAATAGTTCCCTGTGTTTCTGTTTGAAATGGAATTTGTGAATATTTGCACAACTTGACAGTACTTATAAAAATTCTTTCTGCTTAACAGCCCAGTGTGTCAAAGAAGACCAAGACAATGTTAAAGGAAGAAAAGAGATTTTTTTCAATGAGACTTGGAAATTGCAATATTACCTAGTTTCTGCTAAAGATATGATGATTTTCTTGCTTTCTGATACTGCAATATCAACATTAAAGA
Organism: Pseudochirops corinnae; assembly: GCA_028646515.1. Classification (NCBI taxonomy): domain Eukaryota; kingdom Metazoa; phylum Chordata; class Mammalia; order Diprotodontia; family Pseudocheiridae; genus Pseudochirops; species Pseudochirops corinnae. Next base: position 83,565,193 of record CM053588.1, on the reverse strand, counting down.
AATTCAGTTCTCACCAGCATTATAACACCCAGAAGGACCACATATGTTTTAAATTAGAGGAAGAGGCATAAAAAGTTGTATTTCAAAAATTAAAAGATGAAAAACAAAAGCAGAGATAATTCTTTCAATAAGCAATAAGACCTGGAAATAATGCCACTTAAGCAACTTATAAAGTGGGGAAAAAGAGAAGCCTTTCAGAAATGTTGAAATTGTGAAAGAATGCATTGTTAAAGTTGTCAAATGCTTACACCCTGGTAACATTTCAAAGTACGAGTACAAAGTAAAAGTACTCTTTCAAGGAGAGCTGTAATTGATTAGTGGCATGAATTAGTCTTCAACTTAGTAGAACAGCAGCATGTGATACTTCAATAGGAAAATATATGTTATTCAGTCACTTTGGATGTATCAACTGATACTAATGACTTGGCATAGGCTTTATACTTCATTCAGATCATAACAGAAGGTTTTCTTTGTTGCAAAGAGGTACTTTGGGCACTCTTGTAAACAGAACATAGGGGGTAGAAATCTTCAACAACTTTCAAAATAAATGTGGTGAAGTTGGACTGAATTTGCTAAATTTAGTGAGTATACGTACAGATGGTATGCCTTCCATGACAGGAAAACATGAAAGGTTTATTGCACAGATTAAAAGAACACATATTATCAGATCCAGATGCTTTCATTTCTTTTCATTGTATCTTGTATCAGGAAAATCTCTGCGCTAAAGCTATTATTTTGAGTGACACTTTGCAACAAGATGTAAGTTATATTAACTATATTTGTGCAAATGCATCATGACATTTTCAGTTTCTTAACATGCTAAAGTTGGACAATGATACAGTATGGACTTGCCATATTATTCTAAAGTGTGTTAGCTATCACAGGAACAGATGTGAGCCAAAATTTTATCCCTGCAAGAACAGATAGTTAAATTTTATGAAGAACAGAATCAGCAATGTGAATTGCTGATAGAAGATTTCTGTAGGAATGTTGCATTTCTGTGTGATATCATGCCAAATCAAAACAACCTGAATATTTCTTTGCAAGGTAAAACTAAATCTGTATATGATATATGGCAAAGAAATCCAAGCATTTTGAGAAAAGCTTTCTTTTTTCATCTTCAAAAGGAAATTTTGGACAAACTTTTTCCCTAGTTAGCAAAGGTCATTGATGAGCAGGATAATATATGTGATTTGTTCGAAGAATATACAGCTGTTACAGAACTAATAATTGGAGAATTCAATGAAAAGTTCACTGACTTTGAGAATCATGCCATCACACTCAAATTAGCATTTCAGCTTTACCTAGTTGATATCACCAAGGCACCTAAAGAACTACAGATGGAACTGATTGAGCTCTCAGTGGATGATATTTCAAAGTCATTGTTTGATGGTAACAAAGATGCAGTTGAAATATGGAAAAATGGAGCAGCATAACCACATCTTTGGCAACATGTCAGAAAAATGCTTTCTTGCTTTTCAACCACTTATTGCTACAAATCTACATTCTCCTACCCAACCCAAATCAAGATGCCTTTAAGGTCACAAATGACTGATACTCATCTAGAGGATCAACTGAAACTGTGGACTTCCATGCTGCAACAAAATATTCCAATGCTAAAAGAGTCTCAGAAAAAGAAGGCATGAAAAAATCAATACAGTCAAACCTGTAGTAAGTAGTAAATATTTAGCAGAGAATAGATTTGAACCCTGGGCCTCAGACACTAAATGCAATATTCTTTGTCTTACATTATAACATGTCTTTCATATCTCTGATGTTATTCTATTTGGTACTCTCCAGGACTATCTGAACTACTGACTCTCTCACAAAAGAACTGTAAAAAATGGGATTTCTGTGTCTTTCAGGTTCCTGTGTTTGATTGGAATCCGGAAATTCAGGGCATCATTATCAGTTCTCATGCCTATGGCAGTCTATTAACATTAATTCCAAGTGGATATTTAGCTGGAATGCTTGGAGCAAGAAAAGTCTTAGGGCTTGGATTAGTAATGACTTCCATTATGACCATTTTAACACCATTAGCAGCATCTCAGGGAATGATTTGGATCATTCTGATTCGAATGACACAGGGCATTTTCCAGGTACCAAGATTCTTTCCATGTAACCTTGAGAAGGATGTAGAATTATTTTACTCCATTCAAGGATCAAGGATTACAAAATTTATTATTTTCATTTCAGGGTCTTGTGAAGGTATCTTTTCCCTGTTTTTGGAGAAAATGGGCTCATCCCAAGGAACGTAGCCAATTATTTGGAACTCTTATTGGTGGTAAGGATTCACAATTACAAAGGTTGCATTGCATTCTCATCCTCTCCAAGACTCCTTTTTCATATTTAGGCCAGTAGAACAAAGATGTTACAAATTTGTGATAAAAATGAAACTAGAATGCAGAAGTCTGTATATTTTTTAAATTTGTTTTTTCTCAATTAATCTCAATACTGTGCTGTTTTAAAATGGTAGTTGTTTATGTCTGGGTTGGTCTGTAGGAAGTTGCATTATCTTTAACTTACAGAGCTATAACTCTATTCTGTATCATCCAATCAGGTTTTTTTGTTTCAAATGTCTTTTGCTTCTTTGCGGGTGGATACATCTCTCACTCCCTAGGCTGGCCTTATATCTTCTATATCTTTGGTAAGTAATTGCCTTTCATATTCATATTTTCTTTCCCCCAAAAGATACTTTCAGATATTTGATGTAATTTCTAGAATTATCTCACACAATAATGAGATAAGTCATTTAACTTTGAAAGGACCTTAGATAACTTATTTAGCCCCCTTATTTTATATATGAAGAGAGAGCCAATATGAGGTAATATGATTGTTTTGTTGTCATACATCAAGTGTGTGGCAGAATGAGGAGTAGAATGCAGGTTTTCTGATATTGAATCCAAAGCTCTTTATACCATACCATCGTACATCGTATTTTAAAATAGTATATACTTATCTCTTTTTCACACTTGCCTATAAAACTGGATTTAAGTCCATGTTGGTAATCATGTAGCTCCCCCAGTCATGAAAGAAGCCTCACAGGGATAAGAAATCATATTCATGCCATCTCATTACAAGTATCTGGCATTATCAAGCCAGTGTCTTTCTTCCAGACTATTTGTAAAGTGAACATGTACAAAAGTTACTTCCCCAGAAGGACTGTGGATCCTAAAGGGGAGCAAGAAAACCTCAGAATGACATCATAATTGGACTGAAAACCTGTATATATACCAGTGTACTTCACTCTGATGAATCTAATGAAATACTGACAATTATGACAATTAGTCTCCAGAGAATCATTGTTATAGTTCACAAATAGTGTTCCCTGATGTGGGCATCAGAGACTGAAGTTTGAAGGTCATGACAACAAATAAACCTTTTTTATTAAATAAAGAAATAGTTAAGGGTCAAAATACTTATGGTTTTCTTTTCCAAATGCAGAATAGGGACTATTTCATTCTTTATGTTTCTGTCTCCAAGTCTGCCTCAAAATCTAAAAGATGTGGTGGTGTCAAGATTATGGAGTAAAAGCAGAGACTTGCTTGATCTCTCTCCCAAACACCTCCAAATACCTGTAAAAATGACTCTAAACTAATTCTACAGCTGAAGAACCCACAAAATGACAGTGTGAAACACAAGACAGTGTAAGGTCAACAGGAAAGGTATATTCCAGGCTGTGAGCTGAGCATAATCCAGTATGGGCTACAATGGTGCAGACAGGGCTGGAGCAGGCCTCCAGACACTGAATTGCTGGCAGCTGTGGTGGTTTCAAGACTTCTCGACCACCAAACAGAGGGGACAGCTTAGAAGGCCAGTGTGGGAACTCTGTGGCACCTGGTTAAAAGAGTAGTGAGATTCAGGGTCCAGGGATGGCAGAAATAGCAGTGGAAAAAGCAGCAGCTGCTGCTTCTGGAGCTCTGGGCCCACAGGCAGTGGGTGATCAAAGCTGATACAAAACCCTTTAAGCCTGGGGCAATACACTCATCTCTATCCCACCCCCACTGGAAGCAGAGCCCTACCTTGACAAAGAATAATTAGAAAGTCAAATATTTGTCTGGGAAGATGAGTAAACAACATAAACAATTCAGACTATAGAATCTTACTTTGGTACCAAAGAATATCAAAATATGCAGCTAGAAGAATACAACAAAGTTCAAGGTCCTGCATCAAAAGCCTCCAAGAAAACTATGAATTGGTCATAGGCCATGAAGGAATTCAAAAAGGATTTTGAAAATCAAGTAAGATAAGTAGGGAAAAAATTGGGAAGAGAAATGAGAGTGATGTAAGAAAATCATGAAAAATGAATCAACAGCTTGCTAAAGCAGAACCCCAAAATACTGAATAAAATAACACCTTAAAAATAGACTAACCTAAATGCAAAAGAGGACCAAAAAGGTAGTGAGAAGAATTCCTGGAAAAGCAGTATTGATCAAATGGAAAAGGACATCCAAAAGCTCACTGAAGAAAATAATTCATTAATAATTAGGATAGAACAAATGGAAGCTAATGACTTGATGAGAAATCAAGAAAGTATAAAACAGAACCAAAAGAATGAAAAAAAAGAAGACAATGTGAAATATCTCATTGGAAAAAAACCACTGACCTGGAACATGGATCAAGGAGAGATAATTTAAAAATTATTGGACTACTTGAAAGCGATGATCAAAAAAAGAGCTTAGACATCATCTGTCCACAAATTATCAAAGAAAACTGCCCTGATATTCTAGAATGAGAGGGTAAAATAGAAATTGAAAGAATTCACTGATCGTCTCTTAGAAGAGAACCCAAAAAGAAAAATCCTCGGAATATTAGAGCCAAATTCCAAAGTTCCCAGGTCAAGGAGAAAATATTGCAAGCAGTCAGAAAGAAACAATTGGAGCACCGTAGAAATACAATCCAGGTAGCACAAGACCTAGCAGCTACCACATTAAGGGATTTAAGGAAGGACTTAGAATATGATATTCTGGAGGTCAGAGGATGTAGGATTAAAATGAAGAAGAACTTATCCAGAAAAACTGAGTATAATACTTGAGGGGAAAAATGAATATTCAGTGAAATAGAATACTTTCAGACCTTTTTGATGAAAAGACCAGAGTTGAATAGAAAATTTGATTTTCAAATACAAGAATCAAGAGAAGTGTAAATAGGTAAACAGGAAAGAGAAATCATAAGAGACTTATTAAAGTTGACCTGATTACATTCCCACATGGAAAGATGATATTTGTAAATCATGAGATCTCTTTCAGTGTTAGAGTAGTTGGAGGAAAGATTAGATATAGATTCCTATGTATAGATGTGTGTGTGTATGTATGTATGTATATATACTCTCTCTCTCTCCTTCTGTCTCTGTATGTATGTATGTATATATATGTATATATATATATATATATACACATATATGT
>CM053588.1:83539157-83559288 GCA_028646515.1 Pseudochirops corinnae | reverse complement strand
CGCCACAGGCTCCACGTGACCACATTGAGCCTATTAGGGAACAGAGTATACTTTCAAACTCTGGGAAGGTTCTCAGAGTCACGTAGCCACTTTAGCAAAGGGCCTAGGGGCAGGGAAGATCTTCAGATTCCCATAACAGGAGAGTAGGTAGCCTTGTTTTGATGTCTGTATTTATTCGAACAGGTTATAGAATGTCACCATTAAATCTGATATTTGTTTTTTGTTTTAGACAGATCATTTTTATGTTATTGAGAAAAGTCTGCTTATGCCTGTATACTTTGTAGAGTTTCGAGAATAAATGAGTGTCATACTTTTCCAAAGGTCTTTCTACATCAACTGAGATAATCAAGTAGCTTTTGAATTTTTCATTTAAAAATATTATGTTATGTTGTTTGTTTTACTAATGATTAAACTTTCTTATATCACTGCTGTAAATCCAACTTGGTCATAATAGATGATTTCTTTTATAAATCACTATAGTCTTTCAAATTTAAATTAATTTAAATTTTTTGAGTTGATGTTTATTAACATAATGATTAAAAATTTCAAGACATAGTTTCTATCTAATTTCATCATTTTATTAATAAGGCCAGAACATTATTAATAAAAAGATGGTCGTTTGGCCATCTTTCTTAGACCAAAGCTAATCATGGTGGTGCACTAAGGGCTTATAAATTCCTTTGGAAGAGGAGTGGCAATCAACTCTGATTGGTTAACACAGTAGGAGGTGGCCTATATTAAAATGAGGGCTGAGAGTCCTCTCATTTCACTGCTGGACAGAGAAACTATCTCTGTACCCAGACCATTCCCAGTTTTGAGCTATCTCTTCAAAGAATATATGCCCAAATCAGGATGGGGTCTTGAACAAGAAACTTAGTCCAATGTTATTATCAGCAATGTCCTTCAAAAGGCTGATTTTTTTAAAATCAGGATTTTGGAAGAAGACAATTTTGAATCCCACCAAATTATTAGTTATTGATAATCATTCCTTTTGATGATATTGTCCTAAAGTTCTCATTATTTGTTTTTTCTTCCCTGTTTTAGGTATTAGGAAGATATTTGTCTCAGAAAACAATTCTGCTGATGTGATTTCTTTCTAATTTTTTTTTAGAATAACTTGTATAGTATGTACGCTGTGTCGTTTCAAATTTGACAAAATTTTCCTGTGAATCTATCATGAGCAGGCATTTTTTGATTTTTAAAAAATTCCTCTGCTAGGTTGTTTATAGTTAGTTCTGCTTGCTTTCATGAGATTGGGTTATTTAAGATCTCACTATGGTTCTGTGTCAATTTGAATATTTTATGTTTTTGAAAGTATTTGTTTCATGTTCCCAGTTTTCTTAGCATATAACTGTATGTAACTAGTTTAAGCTGCCCCTTTGATTTCTTCTGGTTATGTTGTGATTTCACCTTGTTTGTTATTTTGTTGATTAAATATTCAGCCCTCTTCTTGTTTAAAAAAAATTGTTAAAAGGTTTATCAATTCTATATCTTAAAAAAACAACAACAAACAAATGTAATTGGGGATGGGGCAGAGCCAAGACGGTGGAGTAGAAGCAGGAAATTCCATGAGCTCCTGCCACAACCACCTCCAATACCTATAAAACAAATGGTCAATTTTTGTAGAAGGTCCATAGATGCTAAGATATGGGTTCTTAATAGGTTGAAAAAGGTGGTGAGCAAGAGTTCTTTTTTTTTAGACTACTTTTCCCCTGGAGTTCAGCAGTGAAATGGATGAGAAATATTGGAGCACCTAGTTTTGTGAGAATTGGAAGATTAGAGTAAGTTTGTAAATTGTGATGCAGGAACTATTAAATATAGAGAGATTGGAAATGAATTTAGGGTGAAATTATCATAGAGAGAAATAATAATAATAGTAATAGTAATAATAATAATAACAACAAGGATGATGCCAACAAAAATAATTAAAACAAGCATTCATATTATGCTTTAAAGTCTGCAAAGAATTTCAGGTAAACCAAGGATACAAATATAGGGATAATTTTTGCATGCTGAAAACACATCTGATCCTCTGAGACTGCAGTAATGAAGTAATGAAGAGATGAAGATATAGAATGGTTTCCAGATGAAAATGGAAGACAGAAGATTCAAAAGGCAAGCTTTGATAGCCTTAGTAAAGTAGGAGGCAAGGCTATGTGACATCACTATGAAAGTAGGTTATTAGCACATGTAGAGACCCATGGGAGAGAAGAGGAGAAGATCTGGAGCAGGAATTGTATGGAGTGAAAATCAGAGATGAGAAAGTCTCTGATCTTCAATTTTTTTTTTCTGTAAATGGGGCAATAATACATTCCCCAGTTAAGAGAATTGTGAGAAAAATGCTATTAGTCATTAAAAGCAGAATGTTAATATCTTACGCCACTAGGTGGTTCAGTGGATAGAGCACTGGGTCTCGAATCAGGAAGATCTGAGTCTAAATTTTGCTTACATGATTACTTGTTGTGTGACCCTGGGTAAGTCAATCCATATTTACCTCATTTCCTCATTTGTAAAATTGGGACACACTGGAAAAAGAAATGGTAAAGCACTGCAGTATCTTTGCAAAGAAAAAAAATCCATGGACAGATCTATGGGGTCATGAAGAATTGGTCATGACTGAACAACTAGTCAACAATAGCAACAATATGTTGTCATCATTATTATAAGAGTTTTCTTATAATTTGATAATAACTACTTACTATTATTTCCTTTCCATAAGAATTGAATGGACCCTACTCATTTTCTGGAGTTTTGGATTCTGGCTCAGGAAATATCTGTCATCCATGTTCCACAAAATTCTAGTGAAAAGCTTGCTGGTTGATTTTCTATGATATCAATAAAGTTGGCAAACTTTTATGTTTATATATACTTATACACAGTTGTAACACATAAATATACATGTATATTTATGCATACACAGATATATTTCCAAAAATTTTATCTTTAGAACAACTCTTTGAAATACGTACTATTGTTATCCCCATTTCACAGATGAGGAAAGTAAAATGTACACTCCCAATCACATAGTTAATAAATATCTGAGTCAGAATTTGAATTGAAGTCTTCCTGATTCCAAATCCATCATTTTATCCAATATCCTACATAGTTGTCTATTTGGTATCAATATATAAGAGGATGACTTTATATGAACAGATTAACTGATAGAGTGGAGGTCTGTGATGGCAGTTGTCTTAAACATTCTTACCTATATGCACATAATTGGTGATCCCTCAAATCCTTTTGAGAATAAGGGAAATTTAAACCCAGGTTTAAATGGACTCCAGGCCCCAAAGTCTGTCCACTGTACCACTTTTCTAGCCCAGTGAGGTCCCTGCTTTCCCCCATCTCTTAGAATGTCTGTATCCTTCAGATCTTTGCTCAAATACCACCTTCTACATAAAATCTTTCCTTAACTCCCAGCTAGTCATCCCTTTTCCTAAAACGATTACTTTGTATTTGTTTGTTTATTTTGCACATACTTATTAATACATTATTATTTCTAGTACCTTCCTCTTTAATTTTATTGCATTCCTTCTGCTGATTACCTTCAGTTTCGTAGTTTGTTTGTACTTGTTTGTATGTTATCTTTCCTTTTTAGACTATGAGAGCAGAGACTGTCTTTCACCTCTCTTTGTATCCCTAGAACTTTGTACAGAGACAGAAACACAGTACGCCAATAATAAATGTTTGTTCACTAACTGACTAATGTACATGTTGTCTCCATCATAGAATATAAGCTGTTAGAGTCATTCACTCAACATGTGACAATGTGTTCAGTATGGAAGACTACCTGACTTTGAAAATTATTTCCCTTCATTTTTTGAAGTGTTCATGCTCTTATGAAACATGTGGACTGCAAGTTGCTTTTAATATTATGGGTCAAATGCTTAAGCTAGAATGTGTGAAAACCTTTTCTGTTTCACAGATACAGTGGTTTTATCTCAGGAATTACAAACTCTTTTGGACAAATGCCTACAGTCATCTTTCCATATCTTGGTGGATATCTCATGAATCAGGTAAGATGTTCTCTCAAAAAGAATGTGATTTTGCCAAACCAATCATATGGAAGAGAGAAGTATAGCACATACATGTGAAATGAACTAAAAATACATTGTGGATGCTGTTAATGAAGTAACAATTAACTTGCTTTAAAAAAATTCCAGAAATTGTTGAAGTGAGGCAAACATTTGATCCACAAGAAACTCTTCATTGAGGAAATGAAAACTTTAGCATGGAAAATACTACTTTCCAGAGCCTGATGAAAGGGGCATTTGGCCTACAGTGGCTTTTTTGTAGATCTCACCTTAGGTGAATTTTGATGGAATGTGTCTCATAGAATTCATTTGGTTGCATTTAATTGAACAGTTATCTAACCTCATAACATTTAATGATAACATAGACAAAGGGAAGCATGAACCTAATGGTCTTCATAGAGAGAGACAGATAGATAATGGCTCCGTCTCTATGAAGACTATTAGGCTCATTCCTCAATAGGCAGATTTTTAATTAATCTTATACTATGTCCTAGGCATTGAACAAGTGGATGAGATAAAAAGCAACAACAACAATACCAAAAAAACATGGACCCCATTCTCAAGGATCTTACTTTATAATAGAAGAAGACAAAATATAAAGGAAACTAGGAAAGAAGACATTGGGGGAGAAGGGAGAACAGAAAGAAGAGGGATGCCTGTGTGTAGGGTGGAAGAAAAAGCAGATAAGAACTTTTATAGAGCTTAAGATTTTCCTACCTAAAATTCTCAATTATGACCAAAATATGATTGCTGATATAAAATAATATACCATCATTTTCAACAAGAAATGTTTTTATTTTATAACTTACTTTTACTTCTAGTTATCCAATGAAAATAACTTGCATCAAGAACATCTAATAATAACATTTTTCTCCCTAAGACTCTTACACATCTTTTCAATCCATGGTATTTTTGAGATAAAGAGGTATGAAAATTTTTGGACTGATTCTGTTCTGACTTTTGTACCTGCAGGACCCAACAAATGGCTGGATGTACATATTCTTTATATTATCTGGTGCTGTTTTCTCAGGATTGATCTTCTATCTAATTTTTGGCCGTGCAGAAATTCAGCCCTGGGCTAAAGAGAAAACTGTCACTATCACTTGCTTTTGAGATTTCACAGTTGATGAGATTGTTATGGACATTCAGCCCTTGTCAGAAAGCAATTAAGATAATGAATAGTTTCTGAATGGTAGAAGGATATTAAAGAAACACAGAAACAAATGAAACTGCATTTCTATTTAGTAATAACAAAATTCAGGAGTAAATGGTTGAAAGGGAAATTCCATTCAAGATAATTAAAAAAATGCTTATAATATCTTGTTAGTCCATCTATCAAAGCATACTTAAGATATATAGATATCACTAGATGACACTCTTTAAAAAATAAAGAATGGAATTAATTGCAAGAATATTATTTATGTTTGTATCACTACAATATAATTAAAGAATACTCCCTAAATTAATTTTCAATTATCATGATAAATGAGTATAAAAGGTGCCTTTTATGTTCCCACCTGAAGTTCCACAATACATTCTCTCTCTCTCTCTCTCTCTCTCTCTCTCTCTCTCTCTCTCTCTCTCTCTCTCTCTGTCTATCTGTCTCTCTTTCTCTCTCTCATTTCATTTGCTCACCCCAAACTGCTTTCCTATTGGCAGGTCTGGATTTCCAGAAAATGGCTTTTCCTCTTCTCATGTGGTTACACTCAACTCTTTCAATGTCTTTGGGATAATATCCATGGGTTGTATAGATATACACATTTGTGAAGTCGTTGCAAAGGAAGACACTCCTCTTACTCATGACTATAGCATTTGGACCCCTACCAACGTACTTTCATTTTTAGAAAATGAGTTACTTACAATTATGACACAATCAGATCTTGAATATAACCATTTTCACAATAAGGTAAAAGGTAGTCTATACATCACAGATGTTTAATATGAAGAAAATTCAGGAATAACCAGTACATCAAGTCCACATATAAATCTGTGTCATACTCTCTCATCAATAAATTCAGCATCAAGTTATGGAATGTATAAATATGTCAAAGTGTCACACAAATGAGGAAACCCATGTTTGCAGGGTACCTTACTATTCTGGACTGCTGGCAGTGATCTCATTAGTCAATATAGAAATATCTACACTACATGAAAAGAATTCTCCACAAATTCCTGTCCTAGACACTTTCTTGATGGGCAAATCTTTTACTTTCAAAATGATGAGGTATTGATAAGATCTTTTAAATTATGATAACACTTACTTGGATGTTAAGAAAATGTTACCTTAGGGCATATTCTAGGAAGATGGTGGAGTAAGTTAAATATTTTTGGGCTCTCCAGATTTCCTCTATAAACAGACAGAAAATCACTATGAAATGCATGTAGAACAGCAAAATTAAAGGTGTAAAGCAGTTCCTCTCCTAAGATGACTTTAGAGGACCTCAGAAAACACAAAATTTCTATGGGCTGAGAGGTTTGACCTGAGTGAAGTATGGGCACTGTTAGGCCACCTCCACTGAATCAACAAAAAAGCAGTCTCTATGAAGAAATTTTACTTCTAGACTAGGTGGTTCAGTGAATAGAGCACCAATCCTGGAGCCAGGGGGACCTGAGTTGAAATCCAGCCTCAGGCATTTACCACAAAAAACTAGCCATGTGACCTTGGGCAAGTTACTTAACCTTAATTGCCCTACCTTATCCCCTCCAAAAAGCAAGAGAAAAAAAAAAAAAAGAAATTTCACTTCACTCACAGCCTCAAAAACTTTCACCTCATGAGTTTTTACTTCACAAACTTTAATCTAAGGAATATTAGACAGCTGAGTGGGAGAAGACTGAAGGACTGCCTCCCTCCACCCTGTTTATGATTGGTTGCTGTCCTTGGCTTCAAAGTGGACCAAAATAATATCACTATACTAGTCAAATTATAGAGTGTCTAACTGTGGTTTATTAGACCAATATGAGATTGGAATGTTTTACCACAGGTCATGCATAAAGAATCCATGTGAACATTTGGGGTGGATTCTCTAAATCTGCATGTCACTTTTTTTTTTTAGCTACTTCAATTCTGCTTTGCTCATAGAGCACATCACCATCTCTGATGAGGGCATGCCATGTCACAAATCACTTCCAAAGTTCTTAAGAGAGACTTTGAGAGTGTCCTTGTATCACTTTTTCTGACTACCATGTGAGCACTTGCACTTTGTGAGTTCTCTATAAAATAGAATTTTTGGCAAGCATACATTTGGCATTAGAATAATGTGACTAGCCCATTGTAGTCATGCTCTTTACAGTAGAGTTTGAATACCTGACAGTTTAGTTTGAGAAAGAACTTCAGTGACTAGTATCTTATACTGCTAGGGAATCTTCAGAATTTTCCTAAGACAATTCAAATGGAAGTGATTCAGTTTCCTGGAATGGCGTTCATATATTGTCCAGCTTTCACAGGCATACAACAATGAGGTCAACACAAAAGCTCTGTAGACTTTCTCTTTGGGAGACTGTCTAATACCACTTCACTCCCATACTTTCCTTTGGAGGCTCCCAAATATTGAGTTAGCTCTGAGTGTGCAAGTACCAACATCATCATCTGTATAGACATCTCTGGAAAGTATACTACCTTAAAAGAGAAATCTAATTGCAAACTTTTTTCCACTGAGACTCTTAAACATTTTCACAATTTAGGGTATTTTTGAACTAAAGAGGTTTGAAAAATTTGGACTAATACTATTCTGACTTCTGAACCTGAAGGACCCAATAAGTGACTGGAAAAACATGGGCTAATTCAAGATTCCACAGGTACCTAAACAAATAGGTAGACACCAGCACTGAAAACCCATGCATAGCCCAGCATAGCCAGGTGAACAGGAAGCTGCCAGTGCTGGGACCCACCATATGCATCAGCATAGCCCATGGCAAACAGGCAGATAACAACACAGGAACACCCCCACCAGCCCGAACATATCCTAAACACTAGCACTGGGATACCAACTCATTACCAGGTAACCTGCCAGACCCCTGCGGCTTACAGCAGTGCCAGTCACCCTCCACACACTCTTAGTGAAGCACCAGACACAAGGATCCCCTTTGTGCCCCAATGTAACATCAGTGCAGAAACAGGTAAAAAGCTAAGGGCTGCAGCCCCTGGAAAAAGCAGTTTGGTACACTGCCCCTCTCATACTAGGAACAGAGCTCAAATTTAAAAGTAAAGAAAAAGGCTGGAAAATATGAGCAAAACACAGCAAAAAAGAATCTGACCATAGAAAGTTATTATGGTGACAGGGAAAGGTAAGACATAAACTCAGGAGAGGAGAACAGTGTCAAAATACCTATAAGCAAAGTTCCAAGGAAAAATGGGAATTGGTCTCAAGCCCAGAAAGAACTCATGGGAGAGCCCAAAAGGGAGCGTAAAAATTATGCAAGAGAGGCAGAAAAAAATGGGGAAAGAAATGGGAAAAATTGGGAAAAGAATTATGAAAATAAGTCAACATTTTGGAGAAAACAAAGTAATTGCTGAAAAAGGAGAATTGGTCCATCAATTGGGGCTTAACAAGTTGTGGCATATAGATGTAATGGAATATTATTGTGCTATAATACATGATGAAACAGATGAACATCAGAGAAACCTGGAAAGACTTATATGAACTGATGCTGAGTGAGGGGAACAGAACGAGGAGAACATTGTACACAGTAACATCTACTGCATGTGATGATTACTTTTGATAGATCTCCCCATTCTCAGGAATGCAAGGTACTAAAACAATTCCAAAGGACACATGATGGAAAATTCCAGTCACATCCAAAGAAAACCATGGAGTGGGAATGCAGAACAAGGTAGACTATTTTCTTTTTTGCTTTGTTTCATTTTGTTAGTTTTCTTTATTTCTCATGGTTTTCCCCATGCATGATAATTCTTCTTTGCAATATGACTAATGTGAAAATGTGTTTAATAGGAATGTATGTGTAGAGCCCATATCAGATTGTAAGTCATCTTGGGGATGGAAAGGAAGAAAATTCAAAACTGATGGAAATGAAAGTTGAAAACTAACAGTAAATAATTTAATTTTTAAAAAGTAGAATTGGTCAAATGAAAAAGTGGTTCAAGGGGCAGCTAGGTAGCACAATGAATAGAGCACAGGCCTGGGAATCATGAGCACCGAAGTTCAAATCTGGCCTTGACACTTGACACACTTACTAGCCATGTGACTTTGGGCAAGTCACTTAACCACAATTGCCGTCCAAAAAGCAAAACAGAAAAAAGAGGTTCAAAAATCCACTGGGGGGGGGGCAACTCCTTAAGAAGTAAAATGGGCCAAATGCAGAAGGAAGTAAAAAAGCTAATTGAGAAAAACAGCTCCTTAAAATTTAGAATTGGGCTGGTGAAGCCAAGATGGCTGAGTAGAAGCAGAAACTTGGCAAGGGCTCCTGCTTCAATCACTTCCAAGACATGTAAAAAAAAATGACTCTAAACAAACTTTACAGCTACAGAACCCACAAAGAGATGGAGAGAAACAAATCTCTTGCTAAAGGAAGCCTGGCAGGCCAACAGGAAGGGACTATCACACTGGGCTGGGAGCCAAGCACAGTCTCATGTGAGGCACTTGGTTCTGGCCACAGGGCAGCCCCAACCAGCAGCAGCCAGAGCAGACTTTAGGAGAGAGAGGCACCAGCAGGTGTGGCAGTTTCCAGACTTCTCAATCCATTTCTAAAGACAAAGTAAAAGATCAGTATAGAACTCTGTAGGAATAGTAGTAGACAGAAAAGCACAGTAAGGCCCTTGTCCTCAGGGTGAGAAGCAGCAGAAAAGCAGCCCTACCACATGACTGCCTCAGTAGCTCCTGTCCTGATGATCACAAGGGGATGAAGCAACCATTCAGAAGGTAATCACTCTTGTTTCAACCTGCTTGTATCTGGATCCCAGTCTTGGGTGATGGTCCTGGGGTGTGTGACCAGCAAGCCAGAGCTTGTGGAGTCTGTAGAGAAAACACCCCCCTAATAGCTCTGGCAGCTGCAAAAACTCCAGCAATTTGGGACAAAGCTCTCTCCATTCTGGAAGCAGAATTCTACCACAGCATAAAGCTCAAAAGTCAAGTAATTGGCTGGCAATATGAGCAAGCAGGGGAAGTACAAACAGACCATAGAATCCTTTGTGGGAGACAAAAAGGATCAAGATATGGAGCAGGAGGAAGATAGTGAAGTCAGAACTCCCTGAATCAAAAGCCTCTAAGAAAAATAGAAATTGGTTACAGGACATAGAGTAGTTCAAGAAAGACTTGAAAATCAAGTAAGAGCAGTGGAGGAAAAATTGGGAAGAGAAATGAGAATGATACAAGAAAATCATGAAAAGTGAGTTAATAGCCTATTAAAGGAGACCCAAAAATACACTGAAGAAAATAATGCTTTAAAAAATAGACTAACTCAAATGGCAAATGAGGCCCAAAAAAGTCAATGAAGAGAAGAATGCCTTAAAAAGGAAAATCTGCCAGATGGAAAAGGAATTCCAAAAACTCACGGAAGAGAATAATGCCTTCAAAATTAGATTGGATGAAATAGGAGCTCATGAGTTTATGAGAAACCAAGATACTATAAAACAGATCCTAACAAATGAAAATAATAGAAGGCAATGTGAAATATCTCATTGGAAAAACCACTGACCTGGAAAATAAATCCAGGAGAGATAATATAAAAATTAGCAGAAAACCTGAAAGCCATGATAAAAAAAAAAAAAGAGGCTAGACACCATCTTTCAAGAAATTATAAAACATAATTGCCCTGATATTCTAGAACCAGAGGGCAAAATAGAAATTCAAAGAATTCACCTAATGGCCCTTGAAAAAGATCTCAAAAAAAAAAAAAAAACCTCCTAGGAATATTAGAGCCAAATTCCAGAGCTCCTATGTCTAGAAGAAAAAACTGCAAGCAGTCAGGAAGAAACAATTTGAGTATTGTGGAAACACAACCAGGACAGCACAAGATCTAGCAGCTTCTACATTAAGGGATCAAAGGCCTTGGAATATGACATTCCAGAGCTCAAAGGAGTTGGTATTAAAATCAAGAATCACCTACCCAGCAAAACTGAGTATAATGTTTCAGGGAAAAATGTGGTCATTCAATGAAATAGAGGACTTTCAAGCTTTCTTGATGAAAAAACAGAGTTGAATAGAAAATCTGACATTCAGAAACAAGAAGCAAGGAAAGCATGAGAAGGTAAACATGGAAAAGAAATCATAAGGAACTTATGATTGGACTACTAGTTGGACTACTTACATGCCTACTACTACTTACAACTTATTAAAGTTGAACTATTTACTTTCCTACACAGAACAACAATAATTGTAACTCATAAGACTTTTCTCAGTATGAGGATAGTTGAAGGGAATATATAAGTGTATGTGTGTGTATGTATTTATATATGTGTATATATGTATATGTACATATATAGGTATGTATACAAGGATGTATGTGTGTATGAATATATATGTGACTGTGGGCATATGTATGTTCATGTATACATAGACAGAGGGCACAGGATGAGTTGAATATGAAGGGATGATATCTAAAAAATTAAATTAAGAGGTGAGAGAGGATTTTATTGGGAGAAGAAGAAAGGGACAGATAGATTAGGATAAAATATCTCATATAAAAGAGGCAAAAGAAAACTGTTACAATGGAGAGAAAGAGCAGGAAGGTGAAAGAGAATGACACAACCTTATTCTCATTGAATTTGGCTTAAGGAAGGAATAAGATACAAATTCAATTGGGTATCTTATCCCACAGGAGAATAAGGGGGTGGGGAATAAGAGAGGGGACAATAGAAGGGAGGACACATTAGGGGACCTGGTAGTTAGAAGTAAACATTTTTGGAAAGGGATAGGGTCAAAGGAGAAAATAGAATAAGTGGGGGGGGGGGTGATAGGATGGAAGGAAATATAGTTAGGTTGATATTTCTGGAAACTGCCATACCTACTTGTGATCCACTCTCCCAAGGTCCACTGTAGTCCCTGGTAGTGGCTACCCTGGGGCTAAAACTGAAGGCTTAAGCAGGCCTGGGCTCAGCTCCCAGCGTGTTGCAATGGACCCTTCCTGCCGGTCTACCAGGCTGCCTTCAGCAGGAGATTTGTTTCTCTCTGTCACTTTGTCTGTTCTGTAGCTCTCAAATTTGTTTAGAGTCATATTTTACAGGTATTTGAGGTGGTTATAGGGGAAGCCATGGATTTTTCCTGCTTCTATGCCACCATCTTGGCTCTGCCCCTAGAGCACTTCTTTATATCACTATAGATAGCTTTCATTTATTCAACTGAAAACTACCTGTTCACATCCTTTGACCATTTATCATGTGGAGAATGCTTTGTATTCTTATAAATTTGTATCAGTTTTCTATTAAATTTGGAAATGAGGCCTTTATCAGAGTCACTTGCTGTGAAGATTGTTTCCTAGCTTTCTGTCTTTGTTCTAATCATGATTGCATTGGTTCTGTTTGTGAAAAAGCTTTTTTTAATTTAATATAATCAACATAATCTCTTTTTCATTTTATACCATTCTCTAACGTTGTTTCATTCTCTACCCACACACTCTCCTGCCAGTGGTCATCATGAGAACTAGGCTTAGCCTGAGCTACATGAACATTTTTCTTGTTAGCTTTTTGTGTTTTCTCAGCTAAATTTAGAATTTTTTTTTCTTCTTCCACCTGAGACCCTCCAGCTTGCTCTTCTGAAGGAGAACCCAAATGCTGTGGCACAGAAAGTTTCTCATACAAAACAGCTAACTTCTTCTCCATCTGAGTTTTCTCTGCCATCAGTTTTTCTCTGCTTTAACATATAAAATGGTAATCTGTAAATCCCAGCCTCTTCTACATACTGCATCCAGTTCTTTTCCTGGTTTTATTGGTATATCTTGCAAACATGTTTCTAAATCTCTAGATTCTTCCTTCTGTTGCCTTAGATCCCAGTTTTCACAGGACCCTGTATTTTTATCCCATTCCCTTGCTAGAGAGGAATAAGGTAAATCCTCCCATCCTGGGATATCTATTTCTTCTTCTAAAACCTATCTGCCTTCAAATAGAGGTTTGGCATTTCATGAATCCATCCTCATAGCCAAATATAAAACCAATGCAATGTTCACAGTGCCAATGATGACTATAAATTTGTTGGCATAGTTATCAATCACAAAATATAACTGACTCTTCAAAGAGATGACAGAGGTAAAACATTTATTCAGACACCAGAAAACCAAATGCTAACATCAGAAAGTCAAATCCAGCATAGTAACAAAGAAGTTAGTACACTATAGAACAGCAGGGAGCCACTGTCCTTTAGCCTTCCCATAAACAAACACTCAGAAGCCAAGCTGTCACAGTAGGGGACAGCACAAACACTCACAAGTCTGACTGTCTCCTGGTGTGTGTCCTCTCCTCCTTCCAGCTCTAACTGCTTTGATTCCCACCTTCCTGTGGTCTCTGCTCCACCGTTTAGCAAACTTCTCCCATTACAGACTCCATGTGATTACATTCAGCCTGTTAAAGGGCAGGGAAGATCTTCAAATCAGGGAAGATCTTCAAATTCCCATTGCCATTACAATCCCATAAATTTGGGTGTCATTGTTGCCATCCTTTTTAATAAAATTATTGACTATTTCCATGATCTATTCTTTGACCCACTTATTCCTTAAGAATAGATTATTTAATTTCCAATTAATTTTAATCTGTTTTCCACTCTCCTTTGCTGAATGTAATTTTATTGCATTATGATCTGAACAGGATATAGTTAATAATTTTACTTTTTTACATTTGATTTTGAGGGTTGTACATCCTAATACATGGTCAATTTTTGCATAAATGCCATGTATCACTGAGAAAGGTATACTCTTCTCTGTTCCCATTTGGTTTTATCCATGAGTCTATCATATTTAACTTTTCTAGTATTGTATTAAACTCCTTTGTTTCTTTCTTATTTATTTTTTGGTTGGATTTATCAAGTTGTAAGAGATGACAGTAGAGGTCCCCCACTAGCATAGTTTTACTGTATATTTCTTTCTGTAACTCACTCAATTTCTGTTTTAGGAATATGGATACTGTACCAGTTGATGGCATGTATATATAGTATTAACATTACTTCATTGTCTATGTTACATTTTAACAACATGTACTTGCCTTCCCTACCTCTTTCAATTAGATCTGTTTTTGTTTTTGCTTTCTCTAAGACTGTGATTGCTACTCCTGTTTGTTTTTTTTAACTTCAGCTGAACCATAATTAATTCTGCTGAGCCCAGGCCTGCTTAAGCCTGCAGTTTTAGCCCCATGGTAGCCACTACCAGGGGTTACAGGGGACCTTGGGAGAGTGGATCACAAGTAGCTATGGCAGTTTCCAGAAATATCAACCTATAAATGCCAAAGACAAAGTAAAAGGTCAGTGGAACTCCTTTGGGGGGGGGTGGGATAGAGGAGTGGGTCTGGCCCCTGATCCCAGAGGTAGAAGTGGCAGAGATGGAGCAGCATTGCAGCTGCCTCCACCTGGCTGTTTCAGAGCTCCTGGCCTGCAGATCATAGGAGGGGCAAGTGACCATGCATCTTGTCCTACTGGAACATTGGAAGGGGCATGGGAGAGGATATGGGAGAGAGCAGATTGGGGGAGGGATTATACAGTGGTATCTCTGTTTTGGGTTGATGGGCAGGGGAAAGATGAGGAGAAAATTTGTAACTCAAAATCTTGTGGAAATGAATGATATATACTAAAAATAAACATTAAATTTAATAGTAATAAAAAGAAGTGCTCTAGGGTAGCTAGTTGGTGCAGTGAAAAGAGCACTGGCCTTGGAGTCAGGAGTATCTGAGTTCAAATCCAGCCTCAGACACTTAACACTTACTACCAAGTCACTTAGCCCCAAGTTCTCTCCCTTCCCCTCTCCAAAAAAAGAGTCTAAAAAAAAGTACTCTAAATTGTTTTTGTTTTTTAGAGAAATGCAAATTAAAAAAAAAACTTTGCTCTACCGTCTCACATCTATCAGATTGTTTTATATGACAAAAAAAGAAAATTGTAAATGTTGGAAAGAATGTGGGAAAATGCGGACACTAATCCATTGTTGGTGGAGTCGTGAAGTGATTAAGCCATTCTGGAGAACAATTTTGAGCTGTGTGCAAAGGGCATAAAATTATGCATACTCTTTGATCCAGCAATACCACTAGTAGGTCTGTATCACAAAGAGATAAAAAAAAAATAGGGGAAGGACCTAAATATACAAAAATATTTAAAGTAGTTCATTTTGTGATGTCAAAATACTGGAAACTGAGAAGATGCCTTCAATTGGGGAATGACTGAATGATTGGTGGTATATGAATATAATAGAATGCTATTGTGCTATAAGAAATGATGAGCAGGTGGATTTGGGTCTCTCTGTAAAAGGGAGGGAATTTTAAGATCTAGCCCCTGCCCAAAGCATTATCCAACTCTTATGATTCCACAGTGTCACACCTTGTAGTTGGCTGCATAGTTGCCCTTTGCTCCTAATTTGTTTCTCACACTGTTCTCTTATTTACGGCCAGAGATAGAAAGCTAATTTAATTCAGATGACTCTGATTAAAGATGTTATGAAGTTTGTTGATAAAGTGGCACATGAAGTCATCTGCTGAGAGTGGTTGAGGAGAAAGGGATTTGGGAAATGGGAAGAATATAAATATGATGGTTGGATGGTTGGATGAGGATACTAATAAAGGAAAATATATTGAGAAAAATTGTTCATATTTCTTTAGTACTAAGTAGAGCAGAGGCCTTCAGTCTTCTATATGCCTGTTCCAGTACTCCTGACCCTGGACTGCTGTTCAGAGTTGTAGATGCTCCAGGATTTTCTCGTGGGCAGCATCAGACAGCTTTACTGTCACAACCCTGATTCTATTTTCTTCCTGGATCATAGGAAAATATTTACTGTGACTTTCATGTGGATTTATTAATAAATACTTTGTTGCTCAAATGCATCAATACAGAGGCTTGAAACTGCCCAGGTCAATTTCATGGTTCATAAGTGGGAGCTCAATCTATTTGAAGTATGAAAAGAATTCTTGAAGTATGAAAAGGTGCTCTTGGTACAAGGTTAATACTGATGAATTTGAGTAGGAAATGAGTTGGAAAGACATAATGTGGAGATTTGGTTCATTGCAAGGTCTTTATTATCTCAAATGTTTTTAACTTTTTTAATCCTGATGGGAGGTCTTATTCTTATTCTGAGCCATCTCTGGCCATCCAGCAGACTCCCACAACCCTAATTGTGCTCCTTTTTTTACTTTGGGGAGGGACTCTGTTCATTTCATACTTATACTTAGAGTTTCAATTGGTCCTATGGCATTTAGAGCCATTAAATAATTCCTACTATGGTGCTCTATGCCAACTTCAACAATTAGATGTCTCTGATTTCTGATATTGTGTCCTAGTACCTCTTAGTAGTCCGCAGGTCTCAGGGACCATGATATAATCTATTGTCAAGACCCTGGAGGTAAATATAAAGATAAATAAAGATAAATTAACAGATGCCTTCAGTCCACAGCACTGATTTTTAAAATAAAGTCATACATAAAATGTATGGCTGTGATATGCATGCATCCAGTATAATTTTGACAAACACTTGATGTCATTGTTAGACAATTTGATAAGTTTTGAAAACTACTGCAATGAAATTCAGAATTAAACTTGACTGTCAAGTGGGTCAATAATGATGAGATCACTGTCACTGGAAGAATTCTATAAGTAACTTTCTCTTTCATGTGAATTGGTTCAGTGAAATGCAGTTTCAAAGAAAAATGTTGAGGTGAGAGGTCAAAAGTACCATGATAATGAACAACAGTCATAGACTTTATGTGGTCAGGAATGCTTAGCTCTCCCCTAAGGAGGCCACAAACAGAGGGATTGTGTCCCCAATTTGATTCATTCCTGAATTATCTAAAACAATCATGAAAGGAAACTAATCTTCCTTTGAATGAATGAGTCTCAAATTGTAGTGACTTCCATGATTCCTCGTTAAAAAAAAAAAAAGTGTTTCTACATTACTTGAAAAGTGGTTCAGTGTAGGAAACAGTCCATTGAACATTAGATACATTAAAGACAAGTACTCACACATGGATGGATTGACACTAAGGTCCTTTTGGTTTCAGTTATATTTAGGTTCAATGTAGAGAGAAACAGACAGACAGACCAACACATACACAGAGACACAGAGACTGAAAGAGACAGAAAAGCAGAGAGAGGCAGACAGAGACACACACACACATATACACACAGAGACAGAGATGCAGAAAGACAGAGACAAACAGAGTCATAGAAAGAGTATTGAATGCAATTCTTACCTGAACAAGAATATCCTGGGCAATATAACTATAAAATGATCAAATTTGAGGGTCAAAAAAAGTCTAAAAAGATCTTCTCTCTCTTCCACCAGATATCACTTCCCACATTTTGACAATTCATAGGATCCCCGTAAGTAGTGCTATGGCTAGAAATAGCTCATCTCAGATCTTACTCATTTATAAATTTTCAATGTGAGCATTTACATTTTTTGAAATTCACAATTGCTACAAGTCATGGTTTGATGTATAGTCTTAAGAAAATGATGAAGAACATGTTAATAATTGTAAACTTCAAAGTATTTTAAATATGAATTTCATTTTGAAGAGTTAGTTGTTAAATATTTATCAGTACACCTTTGATGCCAAGTTCCCCTGCCCCCACACCAACCTCAACTAGGTTAAACATTTAAGTTTTAAAGAAGCTCAGATGCAAATAGGGAAAGCAAATGGAAAAATAAATTGTTCTAAGGTCAAGAGAAAACAAATATTTCTGAAAATGAATGGTTTCAGGTAGATGAGAAAAATTGATAGTGGAAAAATTTTGCAGATGATAGAATTGAAATGACAGAGTAAGCATTGTAGTCTAGCTTGCCCACAACACCTCTTCAACAAAGATCTTTTTTTTTTCACTTTTCTGCTTTTATAGTTACATTTACATTTAACACAATACTTGATACATTTTGTTGTTGTTGTTCAGTTGTATCCTACTCTTCATGACTTCATTTGGGGTTTTCTTTTTTTTTAATTTATTGTTATTTTTATTTACTTATTTACTTTTAATTTACAAGATTGAATTCCACAATCACTTGAGTTTCAGATTTTCTCCCCTCCCTTCCCCTCCCCCCCATGGAATGCAATCATGTATAGAATCTGCAAATACTTTCACATTGTACGATAGTTTGGTCATATAGAAGGGTTGTAACCAATGAGTGATCGCTGGTAAAAAAAAAGCAAAACCAGACAAGAAAGAGAACGATAGCGTGTTTTGCTTCAGTCTCCATTTAAACTATAGTCTTTCTATATCTTTCTCTGAGTTTAGGTATCTCCTTTCATCCTGAGGCTTGTAGAGGTGTCTTTAGCTGTGCATTGTTGAGGATAGTCCAGTTTATCAAGGTTGGTCATCATATGTACAATGTGTCTGTGACTGTGTACAGGTTTTGCCTGGTTCTACTCTTCTCACTTAGCATCAGTCCATATAAGCCTCTCCAGGTAATTATGAAGTCCATCTCCTTCTCATTTCTTATAGCACAATAGTATTCCATTACATTCATATACCATAGCTTGTTCAACAAAGATCTTAAAAATGCACCCTATTGAATTCTGATCAGGAAATCTAAGAAAAAAAATCAGTGAGTCATTTTTTTTTAACCCTTCCCAGCCTAATTTAAGAGATAGAGGGTTGGGCAGATAGCGGGTGGCACAATGTATAGCAAATGCATTAACTAGAGACAGAAAGAAATCTTGGACTGGGTACGAGGGAGAATGAGATCTCAAGGGCTCTCTGCACTGGCAAAAAGTGCAGGAATGGGTGTCATTTCGCAGCTCTCTTGCCCACTTTCCAGTTTCAGTTTATAATCCACATTAGAAAGAACTATCTGAAAGTTGTGGTTCTTAGAGGGGTTCTTAGGTGTAAACTTGAGCAAAGAAAAGGTTCTGGAAACAAGCAGCTATGTGACTTTGATTTCAGGAGCAGAGCATTCAGTTTCCAGCCTAACTTGGGATGGAAGCCTTCAATGGAATAACCAGAATGGGAACTGGAGACCAAAGAAGAGACTTCAATTCAGTCACTTTGAACCTTCAGATTTTTGTAGTGGACTAATAGTGTCTGAATTCAGCAGAAATCTACTAAAACTTCCATCCAGGGTCAAGCCAATGAACACAAACCTGAGTCAGGAACTTGCAAAGCTCAAGCCAAGGGAGCAGTAAGCAAATCTAGTTCCAGATTACATCATTTTCGAAGCATTGAAAGCTTATAGGCATCTCAACTTGAGCAATGAAAAAAGTGCAAAGATATGAAGAGATAGCAACTCATCCTAGATATTTCCCCCAAATGTACAAAGAGCTCAGAATGTTAGCATAAAGCCTGAAATCAATAGATAGGTTAGAAGAGTAACCAAACCAAAAAAAAAAGAAAAGAAAAGAATCCTATTATAAAGAACTATTATGGAGACAAGGAAATTTAAGAAAGTAAACCAGAAGAAAATAATGTCTCAAAAATATCTACAAGTAAAACCTCTAAGAAGAATGCAACTTGGACAAAAATCTGACCAGAATTCCTTTAAAAAAAATTATTTATTTACTTTCAGTTTGCAACATTTAGTTCCACAATCCCTTGAGTTCAAAATTTTCTCCTCTTCCTTCTCCTCTCCTCTTGCCCCATGGTGGCATGCAATCAAATATAATTCTATAAATACCCTCACATTAAACATTAGTCAAGTTGTAAAGAAGGATTATAACCAGTGGAGTGAACAATGAGAAAGAAGGGACAAAACACAAAAGAGAGAGAGAAAGAGTAAGTATTTTGCTTCAATCTGTACTTAGACTTTGTAGTTTTTTCTCTGGATGTGAATATCAATTTCTGCCATGAGTCTTTTGGAATTGTCTTTTTTTTTAAATAATTAACTTTTGTGTATTTTTAGTTTCATAATTGATTTCCACAAGATTTTGAGTTGAAAATTTTCTCCCCATCTTTCCCTTATGCCCCCCCCACCAAAAAAACAGTGATACCACTGTATACCCCCTTCCCCAATCTACTCTCTCCTATACCCTCCCC
>CM053588.1:83511316-83538657 GCA_028646515.1 Pseudochirops corinnae | reverse complement strand
CAGGCGGGAAGCTGCAACACGGAGTCAGGTGCAAAACCTCTGCCTTTCGCTTTTCCACTCTGGAGGCCTTTTGGCTGGACTGCTTTACTCTCCTAATTTAACAAGTCCCACTGACCTAGTTCTCAACACTGCTCGCAGCTGCTGCTAATCCACTCACTGCTCCTCTCCTCCAGCTGCCCCCGGGGCACAGCCACAGCTTCAGGCCAGGCTGGTTTCAGTTCACAGTGCTGATATGGTTCCTCATAGCCGAGATGACTTTAGTGGGAACTATCTTTGTGTGCGTTTTGGAGTTCTAGGATTGGTTTAGAGTCCTATTCCATGGGTATTTTGGGGTGGCTATGTGAGAGCTGCGATATGTTTCTGCTGCTACGCTGCCATCTTGGCTCCGCCCCCCCAACTTGTAAGAATGTTAACAAAGTTATTTGGGCAACTGTTTTAATGTTGAAACCAAAAGTTGTTAATTGGCATTGTATGTAAATAGAAGGAGGCTGATAAAAATGTTATTCTGAACAGTCCTGCAGGCACAAAAGATTGAAAAAGCAGGGGCATCATAACCAGCCCCTTGTAAAATTGCCAAAGTCCATACTAACCATTTCTATTAGGCAAGATCATTCCGCAGAGAAAGGAATTGACAGTAAATGGAATTCCTTACATTTGTGAAACCTAGTAAATTTTTCATTGCTTATTGTAGCTAAAGCTGACTCTAAGCTGTGATTAGTGGGACTTGTTGTTTAAAGTAAAAGGCATTTGGGACCACAACTAAATTTTGTTTGAAGTTTGGATTTGGGTATAGTTGCCAGCATAACTCAGTATCCAGAGAGATACCACAAGCCACTCAGAGGGAGTGTGACCCTATACTGTTAACTGGTGGAAGTCTTTATCTGGTAAAAGCCAAAGGACCAATTTTAGCCTCACCTAAAATGGGATTCCTTTGGTCATACCGTGCCCACCTATCCCTGAGTCTAGCTATGAGGTGGTACCAAGACGGTGTGGATGGATATTAGTGACTTTACCTGAATCTAAATGGAGCCTAGGATGTTTTATCCTGTCATATTTGGAAAGTCATATGTCCCTGCCTATCCCTTCTATAGCAAGTTTCAGTGCTCACAGCAAATAATCATCAAAAGATTTGGACCATTTTGTTTTGTGGTTAACAAATGTAAAGGAAAGCTGAATAATCTGGATAGTAGGTTTGATTGGAAATATGAAAAGCATGAAGATCTGTAACTTGATTCCAAAGTTTTGAGGAAAGCAACATCATCAGATTGATTCTTCTAAGGACTATAACGTGTATAAGATTGGCTTTCAAATATTTCTCTATTGTAGAAACTGAAACCCTGAGCATGTTTGATAATAAGATCACAAGTTTGGATTTTTGATACAATTTTTGTAACTCTTTATGTAACCCCTATGTGGCTAGAAAAACTGAACCGTTTCTATGTACCTTTGGTATTCAATCATGTTTCTGTGAGCCCCTGTCAAGCTGAGCCAGGGGACCTGAAAAAAGAAACCAGGTCTGCACAAGAACTGCTACCTTAACTCCCCCCCTTTCTGTAGAAAAGAGCAAGCAGGTTTCAGTGACCACTGTTGCATGACCAAGTTAATGATTCTCATGAGAAAAAGAAATAGCCTGCATTTCGAGCCAACTTATATACAAGGTTTCTGTACAACTTCTGTCTACAAAGTTTTTCATAGGTGTATTGCCAAATTAATGTAGCTATTCAATGAAGTAAGCAAAAGTTAATATCTGTAACTGAATGTGTATGTAAAAGTATTTCTAAAGTGAATAATCAGAGGATAAGCAAGCTTTGTGAAACAAGAATATATGTCTACTATTCGGTTGTGAGTTTCAAGTCAGAAACCTCCCTTGTTTAAGGCAATACAGTTATGTTAGTGAAGGAAAGTTTATTATTCTGAGTAATGGGTTATGCTAGCCCATGTCCACTTGACTTCTGGTCATTTTTCTCCAATCTCTTTTGTCTCTTGTTTGTTTAATCTCTTTGCCAGATTTGTATCTTGTAGACACAGGGCATTGACAGCTCAGTCTGATTACCACCCACGGCACGAACACCACAGCACCCACGCCTCGAATGATGGACCCCTGAGGCAGACAACTCTATGCCCCTTCTCAGCATGAAGCAGCCTGGGACTGAGACCTTTGTCTCTTTGTCCCCAAATGATTTTGGGTCCCATTTGTTTGAGGGGGGTATGGAGTGCTTGGGTGCCTTTAGCACAAAAGCATGGGTTTCCATTTAATAAGAGCCTGCACACCCAGAACTGATTTTGAATTGTTAGTTCTTTGGAAGAAGCCAAAGTCTTGCCCAGAATCCACATCCTATCCATACTCCCCCCACTCCCCAACTAAGAGATGCCCCACTACTCTGAACATCTCCAATGGCTTCCCTTGGGGACTTGACCTACCCTAGCCAGCCCCAGGGTGAGGAGGTGGAAGAAAGAATCTGGCAACAGATGCTACCCAGAGGCCCAGCCCTTCACCAGCTTTTCACCTACAGACCTGATGGGTGTCTTTGGCATTATCACCAGGTTAGCTCTGGGGAGTGTGGGCAGGGGGAATCATACCAGGCTATTCAAGCAACCAACTTTGTTTGCCCACAAGCAGCAAAACCTCCCTGCACCTCCAAAATCCAACCCTGAGCCACTGTCCCACTTCCAACAGACAGATAAGAGAAGTGACTCAAACTGGGTCAGGTTCCCAAATGTTGGAGTGCCTTTGTACTATAAAAATCTCCTTGTGTGCCTCTGCTCAAACCTGCAATTGGCATCCCCCAACAAAAAATAACACTGGGGGATGTGCAGGCAGTTTGTGTCCTCTCCTCTTCCTATGCTACCATTGAAATTGATAGGAACCAAGGGTCATCAAAATCCAAACTCCTGACAATACCTGGATGACATATACCACTGACCTGGCTTCCTATATTCCCATCCACATCTTAGCAAGATTCTAACTCCCCTGAAATGTGCATTGTGGTCCATGTCTTACTCCAAGTTTTCTTTTACTCTGGGGGGGGGGGGGCGGTGGGCATTTCGGCTTGTCTACCAGAGCAAGAAAGGCCCCCAACCTAGTTCCCCTCCTGGTGAGATTAGGTATTGCTGGATCCACCACTGTAGGCACAGCAGGTCTAGTTACAGGAAAGTTTTAGTATGCTGCCTTGAACACCTAGGCAGATCAAAATTAGTAAAGAAATACTGGGAGGATGGGGACCAACTGGTTTGAGTCCTATTTAATTGGTCCCCCTGACTGACCTCCCTTATTACAGCATTAGCTGGCCCCCTTGCCCTTCTACTCCTGAGTCTCCTCATTGGCCCTTGCCTTATTAATGCTCTCCTAAGCTATGTATGTAAACGGGTCCAGTCTATTAAGCTGTTGGTCCTGCATACACACTATACACCCATGAGTAACCAAGAATCTATGATTTGATTCTTTTCTAAAGAAAAGGGAGAAATGTTATGGTCAAGAAATAGTTAAGTAATACTTTATGGAATTAGAAACCAGCCAAGTTAAACTTTATGAACCTGGCAAGCTGGCCTAGGGTAATTTATCTTTTTCTTGCTTGGTCACCATGCCCTGTGCCCCTCTGCTTACCTTACAGACCCCCTCTGCTCCACTCTCTTAGCAACAGCTTGCTTATGTCTATATGGTAACCTGTTTTAGTAACCAATTGTGTTAGTCAGATACGTAAACCAAAGAATGTATAAAAGGTTCTCCATCCCCAAACTCGATGCTGTTCCCCCTTTAATTGGCATGGAGTAGCCCCAGCTGGTAAATTAAAGCTCCTTAAAACTTTTAATTCGGACTCTGTGGCCACTTTGTTAAGACTCATCAAGTCATGTCATTTCAGTTTTAATGGCATTTTGCATTGTCATAATCTCACCTGGGATATAAATCAATTGTCCTATAGGACTGAACAAATCACACAAAGTCATATTTCAAGAATTGATCTTGAAGATATAGCCAAATAGATATTTCAGTGGATAAATCAGATTAATCCATTTAATAATCTTAGCTCTCTAGTACTTCACTTTGTTCCAGTTGCATGCTTGCTGCTGATAATGTGCCTTGTTGCACATCTGGGGATTCACATGCTTTGCTGGTGTTTCCTAACTTTGGGAACCAAAGTTCACAATATCAATTTAATTGTACAGAAAGAGGGAGATGTTGAGGGCCAGTCTCTGACTTAGTCCATATATGGGAAGAATCTGGTCCAGGATTTCTCCCAAGCCATCCCCCCATGAAGGCTATATTATGTCTTAAGATTGGCTCACTATCTCTTCCTGACTTGCAGGAGTTTAGGACATGATAACCAAGCAGTGTTCCACACATAGATACATGCAAGGAAACAGGGATATCAAATCATGTATTTATGTAAGTGAACAAGGACATTAAAACATATACATATACATAAATAGACAAGGACGTTAAACATTTTCTCATGGGAATCTAAGAGATAATTGCTTTATATTCATTATAAAAACCCTGCTCTCTGATCAAGAAATGGGAACTGCTCTTACAGATCCTGCCTGGCTCATGTCCAATCATTCCACACTTCTTAGTTTGGCCCCTGCCCATTTTGATGCATGCATCAGCCTTTATATCTAGACTGTGCTCCCATTTAAACTTGATTTTGGTATACGGTATTAGATAATGGTCTATGACCAGTTTCTGCCGTACTAGATTCCAGTTTTCCCAGCAGTTTTTCTTTTTTCAAATAGTGAGTTCTTATCCCAAAAACTGGGGTCTTTGGGTTTATCAAATAGTAGATTACTATAGCCATTGACTGCTGAGTCTCATGTACCCAATCTATTCCATTGATCCACTACTCTATTCCTCAGCCAGTACCAAGTAGATTTGATGACTATTGCTTTGTAGTACAGATTAAAATCTGGTATGGGTAGGCCACCTTCCCTAGCTTTTCTTTTCATTAATTCCCTTGATATTCTAGATCTTTTATTCTTCCAAATGAATTTTGTTAGTATTTTTTCTAGCTCTATAAAGTAATTTTTTGGTTGATTGATTGGTATGACACTAAATATGTAATTTAATTTAAGTAAATTTGTCAGTTTTGTTTTATTAGCTCAGCCCAACCATGAGCAATGGATGTTTTCACAATTACTTAGATCTGGCTTTATTTGTGTGAAAATTGTTTTTGTAATTGTGTTCATATAGGTCCTGGGTTTGTTTTGGCAGGTAGATAGATTCCCAAATATTTTATAATGTCTACAGTAACTTTAAATGGGATTTCTCTTTCTCTCTCTTGCCATAAGATTTCATAAGAAATATATAGGAATGTTAAGGTCTTATGTGGGTTTATTTTATATCCTGCAACTTTGCCAAATTTATTTATTGTCTCAAGCAGCTTTTTTTTTTTGCTTGATTCTCTAGGATTCTCTAAGTATAGCATCATATCATTTGCAAAGAGTGATAGCTTAGTCTCTTCTTTGTCTAATTTGATTCCTTCAATTTCTTTTACTTTTCTAATTGCTACTGCTAACATTTCTAGTACCAGATTGAATGAGAAGGGTGATAGTGGACATCCTTGTTTCATCCCTGATCTTATTGGAAAAGCTTCTAGCTTATCCCCATTACATATAATACTTGCTGATGGCTTTAAATATATGCTACATATTACTTTGAGGAAGATTCCATTTATTCCTATACTTTTTAGTGTTTTTAACAGGATTGGATATTGTATTTTGTCAAAAGCCTTTTCTGCATCCATTGAGGTAATCATATGGTTTCTGCTAGTTTTATTGTTGATATGATCAATTATACTGATGGCTTTTCTATATCCTACTAAAAGGCACCATCTAAAATGAAGCAATATCATAACTAAACATAAATTCCAAGAGGAGAACTTAAGAGAATTAGAGGAAGAAATAGATAGAAAAATTATACTAGTGGGGGATTTCAGTCTCCCCCTTTCTGAACTTGATAAATCTAACCTCAAAATAAACAAGTTAAGAAGGTATATAGAATATTAGAGAAGTTAGATATGGTAGACCTTTGGAGAAAACTGAATGGGCATCAAAAGGAATTTACCTTCTCCTCAGCAGTACACACCACATACACAAAAACTGACATTGTAGTAGGGCATAAAAACCTCACAATTCAGTGCAGAAAGGCAGAAATATTAAATGCATCAGTCTCAGATCACTTGTATGCACATAAATTTGACAATGTTATTAAGATGGCTGAATATTTACAAAAATATAAATTGCCCAGATTAACTGAAGAGGAATTAAATTAATTAAATAAACTCATCTCAGAAAAAAATAATCAAACAAGCCATCAACGAACTGCCTAGGAAAAAAAATCTCCAGGGCCAGATGGATTCACTAACAAATTCTATCAAACATTTAAAGAACAATTGATTCCAATACTTTACAAACTATTTGGAAAAATTTGTGGAGAAGGAGTCCTACCAAATTGTTTTTATGACACAAATATGGTACTGATTAGTATATTGGGAAGAGACAAAATGGAGAAAGAAAATTATAGACAAATTTCCCTCATGAATATAGATGCAAAAATTTTAAATAAAATATTAGCAAAAAAGACTACAGCAACTGATCACAAGAATAATACACATTGATCAGGTAGGATTTATTCCAGGAATGCAAGGATGGGGCTCCTCAGGAGGGTGGGGGCTCACAAGAAGGTGTCACACCACTCCCGCAGGCAACCAAAGCAGTTCCATGACTGCTTGGCACTGGCCCAGATGTGTCTTTGCACCACTTGCGGATCAGGTCTTCTTCCTTCTTCACCACCAGGAACTGGCTCAGAACCACATAGGCCTTGTTGAAGCTCTTGTCCTTGAGCTTCTTGCCCAGCACTTCTCCAATGCCTGCTAGGTTCCCCACAGGCTTCTCCCTCATGGGCTCAGCCATGAAGTCTTGGTGCTTCTTAGCTCCTCACCACAGACTGGCTCCAGCTCCCATAATGATCACAGTCCCACCAACCAGCCTCTCCTGCCACTGCCTCAGTCCTGCATGGCGCATGCTGGCTTCTGTTTCCAGGTTCATGAACATAACTTTTAAAGGTAAGGATTTGTTTTGGAATGTTAATTGTAGAAATTGTAATCTCACACAGTGCATTACTAGAGGTCAACAGTATGTATGTATGTATAGAACGCAAAATTTCAGTGTGGCTATTGCTATACTTATATTTGTATAACTCCAGTTCCCTATAATTCCAGTTTGGCAGAGTGGAACCTGATCAAAAATCACCTCCCAGGAGTATGGAACAATAGTGCTCTTGCAACAAACTTGAATGTGCTAACTAATGCAATCCATAATATTGATCATAGCCATATCCTTGGGGCAGACCCTGTTGAATTGGCAAACCAAATTTTATATAAATTAGAACTTACCAATCCATTAAAAAATATTCCCTCCATGCTTCTCCACCTACTTGCTTGTCTAAGTATTTTGGTGGTAGCATGCCTTATTCTGCCATGCCTCACTTGTTGATGGAGTCATAGGTAACTGTTATGGGCACAGAGATCTCTAGCATCAAACTGACTGCTAAAAGAAAAGTAGGAGATGTAAGGGGCATTGTTTAGGGTTAGCTCTGAAAGGGCTGCCATGGGAATGAATTTAGGCCAAAGACCCTTTGAACCTGTTTCCACCCACTTGGGCCCATTATCTCAGGATGTTGACTCATCTTAATCATCCTTATGTGCTAGGGAGGCTTGGAATCTTCTGACTTTCCCTGAAACAGTGGCTTCTTGAGAGAGAGAGAGATAAAGTAGTGACACATGAGATAAGAAAGCAAGGAAGTATCCCACTGGAATGGGCTCGTACAGGTTGGAAGCTAGGCACCTCACGTAACAAACTAAATGACGTTTCCCATGAGAAAGTATGATGTAAGTGCTTCAGCTACAGTATATAAACCCTAACCTTCAGATACTTATTTGAGATTTGATTAGCATGCTTGCAATAAATGTATGAATGCTTTCAACCTTCCCCTGGCCCACTAACTCATTATTCACACTCTTACATTTTAGTTGGTGCTGTGAGTACAGGCAACACATTTCTGCATGTATTATCTCATTTGAGCTATCACTACTGGAAGAGTGTGTAATATCTCCTACCTGCTGCCTCCCTAATTAATTGCCCAACATTCACAGTGCTGGGCCCTTTCCAGCTCACCACCTCTCTCTGGCTTGTAGCTCAAATAATCACCCCAATTTTCCATGCTTAGTCAACATTAGGAGTAACCATTTTACTCCAGGATCATTAATAAATATTAAAATATAGGGTTCAGAAAACCCACAGATTTAGTTACCATCTTTGTTGATGCCTTGCTCTGAACAGGAAAGCATACAAGAGAAGAGAAGGGAAGCTAAGAGAGTCATTACCTCTAATCTCTCTTTAGGACACACTAATTCCTACAACTTCTCTAATTATTATGAAGGCAGAAGTCTGGGCAAAGATGAAGGTCTTGTTTTGTAGTCAAGGTGAAAAAAAGGTCAGGATAAGAATAGCTCCCTCACTCCATGTTTTATTCAGTTAGGAAATCATCAAAAGACTGAAGTAACACAAGGAGTTACTTGATTGATCCTTGAACTTGAATACGAGGGTCCTAGTCTGTGAAAAGCCCTCAATTTTAACATGTTCTGGATGGGACCATATAATTTTCCCCTGGACTTCTCAAATTAGTCATAAAAATCATATTATAACATGTAATGACTGCTTGAATTCCCAATTTTATTGCTAAAATTTGGAAAGAAATTTCAGTCTGGCAGGTGGAGTGGTGTATGGGTTTATTTTATGTTTTTTTGAGGACAAGGAGCCCTTTTCATCAGTTCTGTTATACTCCAGTATCATTCATCACTTAAACTTTTGAACAGCTTTGATTCATTAGTTTTGAGGGAATAATGATCTCTTGACTTTATTTGACATGAGCTTCACTAGGAAATTCCCTTCCCCTCCTAAGAATTTATACTTCTTGTCATATTGTCCATGACTTTGGGGTGTTTTACTTGAAAGTCAACTTTTTTTTAAATCTGTGTTTGATTATGTGCTTTTCTAAATCACTCTTTCCAACTGTGTCTGCAAAGGAGAATAAAACTTCTGATTTCCTCTTAACCAATCTCCTTGTTCAGTAATGCTTATTGTGTACAATCAAGACAAATTAGTGTTAATTTAATTCATCTTCTTTTATGTCCTTCATTTTGGCTTTATTTTTCTTGTGGTGGTCTTTTTTCTACATTTAAAACAAAACATTCTGAAAAAATTCATTCTCTAGAAACAAATGTTTGGATAAAATAATTCACAACAAAGACAGCAAGAGTGTGAAGAAGTGGAAAGAATACATACTGAATGCGGAGTAGGAAGAACTGGGTTCAAATTATACACCTGTTACCTGTGGTAATCTCTCCAAGTTGCTTAAACTCTATGAACCAATTTATCGATGCAAAATATCTCTAAGTTCCCTTCCACCTCTAAAGCAATAATTTTGCTTTCCTATAATTGGAAATTCTTCTTTGTCAATGACTTCGAATGACTTCCTCTCCTATGAAGTGGCCCAACATATACACCTCCTGCATATAGTCATAGTGCTTGTGCCAGTCCTACAACTCATATAGTCTCTGCTATAGTGCATGCTCCAAAGAATACATTCCCCTAGCACAAACAACTAAGCTTGGGAGGCAGGAATATACCCTTTGGCATCTGTTTGTGCTCTGTCTCCACAAAATATAAAGGTTTCTGGGGAAACTGGACCTCCTCTGAGCACCATATAATTGCTAATATGACTCCACTGAGGCTTTGCTGTTCTTTTTCCCTGATGGATGACCTACCATGTTTGGAGGCTGTAAGGGGAAAACTTAGAGTAGAATAGTATTCAAAAGAACCACTCTGTTCATGAATATTCTTCTAAAAGAGCAATAAAATTACCAAAGGAATAATTTCTAGAATCAGGAAAAATCATAATGTAATTCTTCTGGAGGAATAAGAGGTCAAGAATTTCAAGGAAAAATCATGTGCGCGTGTATTTGTGGGGGGGGGGGGGGGCGGGGTAAAGTGGGGAGCGAGGAATAAGGCCTACAGTTATCAGATTTCAATTAATTCCACAAAGTAGTAGTCGTGAAATTATTTGGTACTGGTTAAAAAGAAATGGAACAGTGGAACATACTAGGTCCATAGCACACTGAAACAAAAATAATCATTTGGCCTATCATTTACTAAACCCAAAAGCCACAGATACTGGGGTAAAGCCTCACTGTTAGGAAAAAAGAAAAAAAAAACTTCTGGAAAAACTGGAAAGCAGTCTTGCAGGAATTTGATTTAGACTAATACTTCATATCATATGCCAAGATACGCTCCAAATGGATATGTAAGTCATACACAGCATGTCTTTAATGTCTCAGTGAAGTTTTAAGCTTCAATGATTTTGGAAGAATAAATACTGCAAACCTAAAAAAAAAAAATCATTTGAAAGCCTCATTACTTGCATTTATTTTACACCTAATTTTTTGAAGGCTATATTTTAATTTTTATCTTAACAGAAGCAGCTCATCACTATGCACTTACATGTAGTAGTTTTTGTGTTACACTTTTTCACATGGTGGGTCAGTAGAGTGTTCAATGATCTGTATCCCCTGATCTATCTCCATTATCCTTTTTTCTTATGGGATCACCTACAAACTGTCACACATGCATCAAAACTTTTCAATTCCTGAGTAATAATTAATGAAAGTTTTTAAAAAGCTCAAAAATGACAAGTGATTTAAGAGCCAAAGATTAGAGCCAAAGATTAATAAGAAACGTATCACTTTTTTAAATGTAAATAATTAACCGTTCAATGTTTATTGTTTTTATAGCTTGTGCTATTAAATTTTAAAATTGCACTAAGACTTGTTGAACACCCTAAATAAGTGTTCACATCATAAACAAATTAGAGGAAAAAGAAAAAAAATTATCTTTTGGATATATGGATAGGGAAACCAAAGTTTGTGACCAAAGAAAGAACAAAGAGAATCAAATAAGTTAAAATGAACAGATTTGATTATATAAAGTTTACAGAGTTGTAAACTATAAAATTTAGAATTTCTACACAAATAAAATACAACTGAGTTTAGGAGTAAAACTATTAACTGGTAAAAATAAATAACTTTACAGTGAGTTTCTATGATAAAGGTCTTATTTTTAAGATATTTAAGGAAATTAGTTAAATGTACAAGAACAATAGCCATTTGCTAAGCAATTGCAAAGATGAAATATTTTTTTTCTCTTAAAACATTTCTTGTCTCTGTCATGATGGACAAATGCACAAAATGTCTGAAGGGAAAATCAACTGGAACAGTCGAACCTAGAACAGGTAAAGAAAGTAGAGACAGTTTAAGCAGCAGAAATACCGAAGAAAAAGAAAAGGTTAAAAACTCCAAATATAAAAAATACAGTCTACTGTTATTTAAAATTGGGATCCACAAGTACCATTGTTTATGGAAAGTATGATAGGATTATGATAAACCTAATAAATTGAAATGAAATCTTAATAATGCACCTCAAGATTAATAGACAGATAAAACTTTATCCATAAAAAAGTACATGCTTTTAATAAGCAAAAGCTAACTTTTTTTTCAGAAGTAATGTTGCTTGTAGAATTTTTAAGTAGAAAAGAGGTAGCTAATTGGGACAATGAGTATTCAGTATTCTGTTGCTTTTTTTGCTCCTTTCTTTGCATTTATTTCATTGTAATAATTGCATGTATTATTTTCTTGGTTTTGATTAATTCACTGTGCATCAGTTTATATGCTTTTTCTTTTCATTCTTTGCATTCAATATTTCTTATGGCATAATAATATCCCATTTCACTAATCTAGGAAAATCTATTTAGTTATACTCATTTGATATATATTTCGCTTTATTTCAAATCATTGCTATCACAAAAAGAGTTACTATAAATACATACAGACATATACATATGTATACTGTCAACTTTCACAAAGTTTGTTCCAAGAAAGATAAGTGAAATTAGTCTGTGTCCGCATTTAATTTCTCTTATAATCTTGCAACGTGTATTACATGGGAGTTACAGTCCAGAACTTGGCCCCTTTAAGGGGGATAGATTAGAAATGGCTTTATTTGGCAACTGGGGTGCTCAATTTATATACCTTTTCAACAGAGGCTGACATCATCCTACCATCATTTTACCACTGGACAGAGGAAATAACTTGTTCTATCAGCCTACCCCCCAACCATACCAGACCAATCCCAGGTTTGAGCTATCTAGGCAGAAGAATCTGACTTGCCTGAGTAGAACACAATGGAGCTTCCATACCTTTGATTAAATCAATCCAGGATTTGATAGGGGTTTGACCAAGATTAGGAGACACAATGCAATCTCATTATAAGTAATGTCCTTCTAAAGGAGGGACTGAATTTGGAAGGTGGAGGTGACTGAGGAAAAACTCTGAGGTTCATTATTAAGGAAAATAATTTTTCACATTTCCCCCATCTGGTTCTAATGAGAGACATAGCCTTCTCAATGAATCACTAACTAATATGGTCAACACTTCATCCAGGGTTTGGGGACTTATAATGGATAACAATATGGGAAGAAGGAAAAGGGGAGAAATTGATATGACACATTGACAAAATCAAGGGGCCAGTCCCCACCTCATTTGTTTTTTTTTTTTAGTAAGTAGACCATACAGATAAAAAGACAAGAAGGAAAAGGATAAACAATGAATAAAATTGTCCATTTAAAGCTAAGAAGTGTCATCTCATAGAGCCATCTGGTTTGGGGTATATATCATCTGATGAAGATTTCTGGTTGGAGTGTGGTTTAAGCAGTCTCCAGTAGACTGTCTTCTTTAAGACTTCTTGTAGAGATCCTCTTTCTTCCTTTACCATAGCCAATATTTATTAAATGTTAGACTTAATAAGACCTTCTTACAGATTTATCCTGAAAGGTGGGTAGACATAATTCCTTCCAACCTCTATAGCTTTGTTGGTTTAAAACAAAATCAAACTTCCTCACACCCTCTCAACATGCTTAAAGTATCTGAAGCAGACACAAAGGTACCTGTTGCAGGATTGCAGATGGTGAGTTGTACATAGAGCACATCAGCTTGCTGTTGCCCTGCCCATCGCCATCTGTCCCTAACCATTTTTTTCATCTACTTTTCATCTTTTCACTAAAACCTTTATTTCTCTTTCCTAATCTTTCAGCTCCATTACTCAGATATCTCCACTTTCCTCTACATTTCATATTAAAAATCATACTTACTCCAATTTTGTCCTGCTTCTCTGCATCTGTTAGAATCTAGAGAGTTGATGCTTAATAATTTAGAAATCAAGAGAGCTGTATTTCTCTCACATCCTTCACAAACAGCTTTTTTTTTTTTTTGCTTTTGCTTTTTGAAGGTAGGGTAATTGGGGTCAAGTGACTTTCCAAGGTTATGTGGCTAGTGTCTGAGGCTGGATTTGAACTCAGGTCCTCCTGATTCCAGGGCTGGTGCTCTATTTACTGCACCACTTAGCTGCCCCCACAAACAGCTTTTATAATGTTAATATACATTTTAAACGAAACACTGAAATCCTAAAGTGATTGCATTTAAGACTATGATATAAAAGCCCTGATTTTTATAGTTTTAAATACCTTGCTCTGATATCAGATACAATGGCAGGAGGGGTGCAAAGACAGTTTTCTAGATTTAATTTAAACATAATCTACAAACTTTAGTTTTATGATTTAAATCTGAATTCACACTCTCAGATTTTCTTCCTCAGCCTTTGCTATCTTGAATTGCTTGGTCTAGATTGTCAGTCCAAAGCTACTGCTAGATAATTCTACCTTCCAACTAACTTCTGGGAGAGTCTTACCCTGCTTTTTCTATTCAATTATTTGTCATGTAACTTTATTCTTGTATCCCAACTCGACCAGTGTTGGGACTCTCCCCTCCCGCCCAAAAAAATTTTAATCTCCTGCTGAAAGCCTTAAGTGGGAATTTTTTCCCGATGTTCTCTCTAATTACAGACCTTAGAGGTTCCTTAGGGGGTGCAGCCAAGATGATAGAGTAAAATCAGGACCTTGTTTGAGCTGGCACTCCAATCAATTCCAATACCTGTACAAAATGACTCTAAAAAATTTTAGTGGTACAGAACCTACAAGGTGACAGATAGAATCAAATTTCCCATTGAAGGTAGCCTGGCAGGCTGACTTGAAGGGTCTATCACATTGAGATGGAAGCTGAGCACAGTCCAGTGTGAGCCACAGGGACCCAGACTGGCAGCACAGACCACAGAGAAGAGAATTCAGGTTACTGATTCACTGACAACTCAAAATCTTGTGGAAATGAATGTTGAAAACTAAAAATAAATAAATAATTTGGGGAAAAAATTTAATTTGGGACAAATTGAAAAAAAATCCTCAAAAGAATGCACCAATCGAAATTCTAGAATTATCAGTTCAAGGAGAAAATACTCCAAGTAACCAGTAAGAAACAGTTTAAATATTAAGGAGCCATAGGCAGGATTGAACAGGATTTAGAAGTTTCTACATTAAAGGATTGAAGAGTTTGGAATACGATATTTCAGAAGGCAAAGGAACTTGGATTTCAACCAAGAATCAAGTGCTCAGCAAAACTGAGCATAATCTTTCAGTGGAAAAGATGGATATTCAATGAAATAGGGGATTTTTAAACATTCCAGATGAAAAGAAAATTTGATCTTCAAATACAAGACTCAAGAGAAACATAAAAAGTTAAACAGGAAAGAAAAGAAAATAAACATGATATTTAATAAGATTAAACTGTTTATATCCCTAAATGGGGAGATGATATTTGGAAATACTGAGAACTACATCTCAAATAGGTCAGTTAAAATGAGTATACATAGACAGAGGGTGTGGGTATAAACTGACTTTGATGTGGATATTAAATAAGAATTAAAGGATGAAAAATAAAGGATTGTCCTGTGAGAAGAACAAAGGGGGAGGCAGAAAAGGGTAAATTGTATTACATGAAGAGTCACAAAAGATCTATTAGAGTAGAAGGAAAGAAGAAGTGGGGTGAGAATTGTTTGAATCTTACTCTCATTGGATTTGGCTCAAAGAGGGAAGAACAGACACACTCAGTAGAGTATGCAAATTTATCTTGCCCTACAGGGAAGTATGAGGGGCAAAGGGCAATAAAAGAGGGGGGGACAGATTTAGGGAATATGTTTTAGGAATAAAATAATAAAATAGACATAATCCTTTGGTTAATTTGATTTTAAAAAAGAAATAAGAAAATCAAATTACCAGTATCAAAAATGAAAAGGGTGAATTCACCACCAATGAAAAGGAAATTAAAACAGTATTTAGGAATTATTTTGCCCAATTGTATGCCAAAAGTGTGACAATCCTAGAGAAATGGATGAATACTTACAAAAATGTGAATTGCCTAGATTAACAGAAGAGGATATAAGATACTTAAATAACCCCATTTCAGAAAAAGAAATTGAAGAATTCATCAATAAGCTCTCTACAAAAAAAAAAAATCTGAAGGACAGATGGATTTCCAAGAATTTAAAGAACAACTAATTCCAAAACTATGCAAAGTATTTGGAATAACATGTGAAGGAGTCCTACCAAATTCTTTTCATGATTCAAATATGGTGCTTATCCCTAAACTAGGAAGAGCCAAAACAGAGAAAGACACTTAAAGATCAATTTCCATAATGAACATAGATATGAAATTTTTAAATAAAATATTAGCCAAAAGATTACAGTAATTTATCATGAGGATAATACACTACGAATAGGTGCGATTTATACAAGAAAGCAGAACTGGTTCAATGTTAGGAAAATTATCAGCATAATCGATCACATCAGCACAAAACTAACAGAAACCATGTGATTATCTCAATAGATGCAGAAAAAAATCTTTTTTATAAAATACAATACCCATTTCCATTAAAAACACTAGAGAACATAGAAATACACGGAGCCTTCCTTAAAATGATAAATAGTATCTACCTAAAACTATCAGCAAGCATCATATGCAATGGGGATGAACTAGGAGTATTTTCAATAAGATCAGGGGTGAAAAAAGGCTGTCCATCATCATCACTCTTATTCAATATACTACTAGAAACATTAGTTGTAGCAATAAGAGAAGAAATGGAAATTGAAGGAATTAGAATAGGCAATGAAGATGCTAAGCTATCACTCTTTGCAGATGATATGATGGTATAATTAGAAAATCCTAGAGAATCAAGTAAAAAATTGCTTTAATAATAAATAAATAATTAACAACTTTAGCGAACTTGCGGGATATAAAATAAAACCACATGAATATTTGGCATTTTGTGTGTTGCTAACAAAGCCCAACAGCAAGAGACAGAAAGAGAAATTCTATTTAAAGTTACTGTAGACATAAAATATTTGAGAGTCTACTTGCCAAGACAAACCCAGGAACTATATACACACAATTACAAAACATTTTTCATGCAAATAAAGTCAGATCTAAATATTTGGAAAAATATCAACTGCTCAAGGGTAGGCTGAGCTTATATAATAAAAATGACAGTTCTACCTAAATTAATTTACTTATTCAGTGTCATACCAATCAAACTACCAAAAAAATATTTTATAGAGTTAGAACAAAATGATAACAAAATTCATCTGGAAGAACAAAAGGTCCAGAATATCAAGGTAATTAATGAAAAGAAATTCAAGGGAAGGTGGCCTAGCTCTACCAGATCTAAAACTGTATTATAAAACAGCAATCATCAAAACTACTTGGTACTGGCTAAGAAATAGAGTGGAGTATCAGTGGAGTAGGTTAGGTACAGAAGACACAGTAGTCAATGAC
Source organism: Pseudochirops corinnae (assembly GCA_028646515.1). Taxonomy (NCBI): domain Eukaryota; kingdom Metazoa; phylum Chordata; class Mammalia; order Diprotodontia; family Pseudocheiridae; genus Pseudochirops; species Pseudochirops corinnae. The sequence continues at coordinate 83,521,834 of CM053588.1, read as the reverse complement.
TATAGCAATCTACTCTTTGAAAAACCCAAAGACTCCAACTTCTGGAAGAAGAAATCACTATTTAACAAAAACTACTGGGAAACCTGGAAAACAGTATGGCAGAAACTAGACCAACACCTTACACTGTATACCAAGATAAAGTAAAATGGATAGAAGATTCAGACAAAAAGCATGACACTATAAGCAAACTAGGAGAGCAAGAAATAGTTTACCTATCAGATTTATGGAGTGTTGAGGGCCAACTCCAGTTAGGCAGGTAGAAGTGGCCAGCTTCTTGCAGCTGCTGCCAGGCCAACCAGATGCTAGCTCACCATTCTCCGTGACATGCAGGGAACAGAACATCCTGAATTCTTACTCCCCCTGCTAGTAGTGATGCAAAGGGAACTAAGGACAAGGGAAGTGTATAGCCCATTCCGTGTGGAAGAACACTCCATAAAGAATGGACATAACAGCCTTCAAGGTTTGCCTGACATCATCTGCCTGACATCGTGGAACTAAACAAAGCAGTAATGGAAAAATAGTGACCAATAGTTACCTTTTTGTCTCATTGCTCTATTAAAAACCTTGCTCATTGTATCAATAAACAGGGTTCTATCTTGAACTGCCCACCAGGCACAGTTTATCTCATGTCTCTGATCACATTTGATGATGGTATCAAGTGACCCCATGGTAATGGAGAATGAAAAAATTTTATGACCAAACAAGAGCATTGGTTTTGAGAGATCTTCCTAAGACATTCTCTATTTACTAGAAACCAGAAGTGTGTTCCAAACAACTTGATAGAGTCAAAAGTTAAATTTTAGTTTGAGCATTTACACCTTGAAAATCACCAAAAATTATAAATTGGGCTTCATTTCTTGCTTTGTTGTCTATACTTAATATAATGGAGAAAACGCTAATTGAAGATTAAACTTAAAAGTGTGCCCTACATAATGTTTTCTTCTCTTTAGGAGAACCAATTATTAAACATCAAACAACATATCACTGCTAGGAGATAAATTAAGTTCATCTTTCCCTACCCCTACATCCATGTGCTCTTTATTCCCTCTCTAGAGGTATTCAAATCCATTGAATGAGGCAATGTGGAAAGAACTGGGAAGTTTTAGTGTCGAGAAGACTTCATGGGGATGTAATAGCTATCATAAAGTATTGAAATGGATGTAATGTAGAAGATATTAGACAAGTCACGTAGAAGATATTAGACTCATTCTGCTTGGTTCTATGGGACAGAAGTAAGAACAGTGAGAAGAGTGTGGTGAAATTTAATCTTGATATGAGGAGAAAACTTTTTCAAAATTAGAGTTGCTTAAAAATGTAATGGGTTCTCTCAATAGAGAGTAGTAGACAGTGTAAAAATAACAACAATAATAAATAATAATAATAATAGCATTAAGGTTTTCAAAGTGTTTTAAATATGTCCTTTTATTTGATCCTCACAACAGTACTGAGAGATTGGTACTACTCTTACATCCACTTTTAGGAAATTGAGGAAGATGAGGTTAAATGTTTTGCCCCTGATCATACAACCAGTAAGTGTCTGAGACCTGATTTGAGTTTGGAACTTCCTGACTCCAAAACCAGCACTCTATCTACTGCGCCACCTAGCTACCTGGAGGTCTTCAATTAAAGGCTAGATGATAATTCATTAGGTATGTTGTACAGGAGCATTCTTGTTCAGGATGGCTTCTGAAGTTCCTTCCAAACTTGAGAGTGTCTTAATAAAGTATGGAGCTCTTCCTTATGATTCTCCTCAGTCATCTTTAGAAGGTGAGGAAAACCTAATATGAAATAGAATCAGGTTATAGCTTGTTGGCAAAAGGTCAATCAATGACTCAACTTTCCAATAGCTTTAAAACAAAGTTACAGTAATTAAATATGTTTGTATATGGTTATATTAAATTTATATATGTGTATATATGTTGCATATGTATATACACATTTAATTGGTTAGATTTAAGTCACCATTTCCATATAACAGACTAATCATGCATACAAGTAGCAGGATGGTATAGTAAAAAGTATATTGGATTGAGAATAAAGTCTTGTCTCTTCCAAGAAGTATCAAGTTGTGTGACCTAAGCAAGATTTTTAGGCCTTAGTAGGCCTTTGTTTCCTCATCTAAAAGTTTTAGAAAGCTGTACCAAATAATCTCAAAATCATTGCTCTTAATGATTACTGTTAATGAAGGAGAGATAATCTGAAAAATTAATTTGTTTAGTTTTGATATTATTACACATGGTATCTATTTGATGTTCTGAAAATTGAAAGTAGTTTAAACTAAAGGTTGAAACCAAACTCTAAGACCTAAATAATAAGTTGCAGAGTTGGTGCTGAACTGACAACCTCCTACTCTCTATCTATTGCTATTTCCTTGGAAGGGATAAGGATGGGATTGGGGACTGGAAAGGGAAAGACAGTACCTGGAATTAAAACATCATCCATATCCTAAATTCTTTAAGTTTACTCTCAATTGTTTTTCTTCCTGGGGCGGGGTAAATAATTAAGGAATTAAGTAAATTGCACAATTAAGTAGCCAATATGTGTTTAAAGTCACTGCTACCAATACTATTTCAGTATTTCAAATGACTTTTCTTTCTTAATCCAGTTAATAAGAGGCTTTGATTACTTTTTGTTCCAAAAGTGCTTTGGGCATAATGTTTTGGCTTCATCTAACATAGGTAAACTCTCAGGTTTTTTGCCCCATTGTAAAACCACCAGGATGTTTGACTCTTCTTGGCCAGTTTCATATGTGGTTTTCAGTAGAGTGGGAAAAAAAATGTCCAGATTAGTTTGCTACAGGAAACACAATGATAATAAAAATTCCAATTAGTTGAGAAGGAAAGAGCATTATTTTATTTCACACACACACACACACACACACACACAAATCAGCTTTTACTTGAGCTCTAATGTTTGTTAAATTATGCCTAGTAATGAAGAGATAATTAAGAAAATTGAAAAACAAACTACCAAAAAAAAGTCATTCTTTAATGATAGAATTCAATCTCAAAAGACATCTACGGAGACTCCCCTTTTCCCCTTCAGAACCTTGAATATTACATAGAATCATGGGATCATGAAAGGCTCATAAAGATGCAAGTTTTGAAGCTGGAGGGGAACTTATCAATTTCTCCTTTTACAAATGAAGAAACTGAGCCCAAGAGAAGTTATGTGATTTGCCCAGAGTTATGAAGTCAGTAATTGTCTGATGGAGAATTTTAACACAGGCCATCCTGACTATGATTCCAACACTCTAGAGGTGTGATTTATGGTAACAATTCTATTGTTTATCAAGTGAGAGTATGAATTCAAACTCTGCCTCTAACACATACAAGCTGTGTGGCCTGAGCAACTCAACCTCTTAGTGATCTAGCTAACTCTTTAGGACCACAAATTGCTGAGAAAGTGCTCATCGGCACTGATAGGAGTTTTCTCACCTGGGACTTCCTTATAAAAATGAGACAAAATGATACAATGAAAAGAGACAAAAAAAGTAACAGAAAACCCCAGTGCAAATCCCTTCCCTGCTTCTTACTCCCTGTATAACTTTAGTAGGTAGCTTAAACTCTCCTGGACCTTATCTTCTTTATCTGTAAAATGAAAGGGTTTGTACTAGAGAGACCTGACAGGTTCCTTATAATTTTAACTCTGGGATTCTAGAGTTGGAAGAGAAAAATTCAATCATCCAATCCACCCCCCTCTAATTCAATCCAAAAAGCATTTATCAAGCGCTGGTTGACATACAAGGCCTTGTGCTAGACTACGGAATTTATTTCTTAAAAAAGTTTATAAAAAAAAAAGCTCTTGCCTCATAGAATTTACATTCTTAGGTGGAGAGGGAGAAGATAAACAGAATAACTCCTTTATGTTTCATATTAGGAAATGTAGGCCTCCAAAAAGTGACTTATCCAAGCCCCCACAATTACTAAGTAACAGAACTAGGATTCACATTGATATTTACTACCTACCTGCCTACCTACCTAACTAATTAACTAATCAGTGTTGCTTATTTCAGTTCTAAAATTCTCTCTTTTCATTACAAAGTTGATATATAGTAACTCATAATTTCCATTTGGGGCAGCTAGGTGGCACAGAGAATAGAGTACAAGACCTTGAGTTAGGAAGACTTATCTTTGTGAGTTTAAATATAGTCTCAGTGTGACCCTAGGCAAGTCACCTGTTCCTATTTGCCTCAGTTTCCTCATCTGTGAAGTGAGTTGGAGAAGAAAATGGCAAACTACTCCAGTATCTTTGCCGAGAAAACCCGAAATGGGGTCACGAAGAAATTAGAAATGACTGAACAGGAACAACAAATATCTCCACTTACTCAACTTAACGTATATAGATACATGCCAAGTGGAGACATGAGGCAATGACCTAGATAATTCAGCTAAATCCTTATATATATTGGCCTGGATTATTGAAGAGACCTCAAATTTGTCTCAATCATACATACACACACACACACACACAAAAAAAACCACACACAAATATGTTTGTATATATACACACACACACATATATATATATATACACACACACATGCATGTGTATGTGTATATGTACATATACATAAGCACACACGTATGTGTGTGATTGAGACAAATTTGAGGTAACTTCAATGATCCAGGTCAATATATAAAGATTTTGTTGAATTCTCTAGGTAATATTATTCCTTAGCTGTAATATAGAGAGTGGGGGAAGGAGTCTGATGACCTCCCTTCCAATTCTAAATCTATAATTCAATTATTATGATGTTTTGATTCTAAACAGATACAAAATATATGCAAGATAAATAAAAGGTAATTTCAGGGTGGCACTAATAGTTAGTAGGATCATAAAAAAAGGCTTCACATAACAGGAGGTGTGTGAGATGAGAAGCTGAGGCTGAGGTGAAGAGGGAGCTGATCCCAGGGATAGGGAACCACCTGTATTTGTACCACTTACTTCATGGGATTGTTTTCAGTAAAATTCCTTGGAAGCTACAAAATATTATAAAAGTCAGCTTCTGGTGCAGTTGTCATCATCATCATCATCATCATCATGATCAGTCAAGTAATTTCTACACATCCATTGACCCAAAGAAATGTTCCCTGAAGCACATGGGCTACAATTCCTAGAGAAATAGAGATTTGAGAAATGCAGCATAGAAGTCATCTAGGCCTCCCTCCGCCTGTGCTCTCTTATAGATGTGCAAACTAAGGACAAGAGAATGTCAGTGACTTACCCTATGTCACATAATAAGTCAATGCCAGAAATTGGATAAGAATCCAGATCTCCTGAATCCCATTCCCACTTGATGCCTTGAGTTTTATTTTTTCTTTCTAAATTAGTAATAAATTAACACTTTTTTTTACAAAGGATTTATTTGCATTCTTGATTTTTACCCTTAGACTGAAGTTCTAATTTTGTTTCAGATAGTTTTTCACCCTTTCGCAAGATACATGAATGAATAATTCAGTGAATAGCTCAAAGGTGAATAATGAAATAACATAAATGAAAGACATAAAAAGAGCTTAAGATGCCTAAGTTAATTATAAAACTGAAAGCTATTACATCATATGTACTTATATATATAGAAGGCAACTCAATTGTAAAATAGAATTTGAAAATTGATGAAAAATGATGCAAATACATTGCAATGACAGTAACAGCAATTATAATATTAATAGCTACTTATCAATGACCAAAATAAGTTGTAAGATTTTACTTCATGCATTCTTGCAGATTATGGTAAATTAGTTATGAAACTCTAAATTTTGTCTTCTACATACTGTATGTTGATCTTTTAACAGGCCCACTCACAGTGATTTTTAGCTCAATCCATTTTTACATAAGGAATCAAACAATATTCAGTGGTTCTCAAACTTCCTGATGCCGAGACCCTTTAATATTCGTATGTGGGTTTATCTGTATGTGGGCAGACTCTCCTGGAGACAGATAGAGGACCCGTGTCTTGGTTCCTAAGACCATCGGAAATATGTGGTTTCCAATGGTCTTAGGTGACCCCTGCGAAAGGGTAGTTTGACCCCCAAAGGGGTTGCGACCCACATGTTAAGAGCCGCTGATATAGACCATTAAGGAAACATGGAAAGGTGCATCTATTTATGCTTCTACTTTTTTTGAGGTGGTTAGGGGGTGTTGGAAGTACCAAGACGTGTGTGATCAGGCTGCATAATGTGGAACCTTGCACTGATAACTCCTCAGTAACTTAGAATCCTCTTGGGCTGTACATTAAGTTAGAAAAACACATATAGCTGTGTTTTATTGTATCTTTATTTATTTTATTAAATGTTTTTCATTTACATTTTAATCTGATTCCATCTATAATCAGGAGTTTTGGGGACTGAATGAAATCCTCAGGGTTTGTTTGATACTTCTTGTCTAGATAATGTCTAATATGACATGAACATCTTTCTTTTTCCTGGACAGGAACCATCCTTTACCTTGTTTTGTATCCTCAGTACTTAGCACATTACCTGACACATTGTAGGTACCTAATAAATGTTTATTGACTGGCCTTTTATCTTTGAATCTGCAAAACCCAGTGCAGTCACCACCTTGGGTAAAATAGGCACTTAGATGTATTTTGGGAATAAACTGAATTGAGCTTCTTTACATTTGTGTTAGTGGTAGTATCTCTGATAAGGAAAAAAATGAACATTCTTTTAGGCTATCTATGCAATGTCAAAATAACCACAATATATTCTATAAGTTTTTAAATCAGTTTTTAAAAGTTGACCACTTATGGGGATCTTATTCTGATTTTGACTTTTTCACAGTGACTGAAACATAGGGATTACTAAAGGTTTATAAAATTTATTTGCATTGAGTTGACTACTTGATCTATTTAGCCAAGATGGCTAATTCAGCAACAAAAATTAAGTGGAAGCCCTAGAAGATGAGGTTGAGGCATTAATATGTCACTATGAAAAAAATCAAACTGTCAAGTGAAAGCTAATAATTACAAGAGACCTCATCCTCTGATTGTTTCCTTTAAAGAACTAATTATCTTGAAGCAAAATCAAATCACTCAATATTAATTACTTATATTATGATTCCCATATTACCATCTTGTGGAAAATAAATGTAACTTTTATAAAATTAAATTTTATGTTTATTTTTAATTTACAACATTGATTTCCACAAGATTTTAAATTACAAAATTTCTTCCCATCTTTCCCCTACCCACCACCCCAAAACAGTGATCCCACTGTATACAACCTGCCCCAATCTGCCCTCTCCTCTATCCTCCCCCAAACCCCTCTGACTTTCTGGTAGGGCAAGATGGATCTCCATACCCCAGTGCCTGTATATTTTATTTCCCAGTTGCATGTAAATAATAATAATAATAATATATTTTTTAAACATTTGATTTTAAAACTTTGAATTCCAAATTCTTTCTCTTCTTCCCTTGTCACTCACCCTTACTAAGAAAATAAGCAATTCAATATAGATTGTCCATGTGTAGCTATGCAAAACATTTCCATAGTGGATATATTGTGAAAGACTGACTATATTTCCTTCCATCCTATCCCACCCCTACTTGTTCTGTTCTCTAATTTGACCCTATCCCTTTTCAAAAATGTATGCTTCTAACTACCCTCCCCCTGAAACTAACCTCCCTTCCATTTTCCCCCATCTCATCCCCTTTCCTCCCACTCTAGTGTAGGACAAGATACCCAATTTATTGTGTTTGTCATTCCCTCCTTAAGCCAAATTCAATGAGAGTAAGACTGACCCATTCCCTTTTGCCTTCCTGTTCTTCCCCTCCATTGTAACAGTTATCCCTTGCCTCTTCTATATGAGATAATTTACCCCACTCTGTCTCTCCCCATCTCCTCTCATTATATTCTTCTCTCATCCCCTCAATTTCACCTTTTAAATATCCCTTCCTATTCAATTGATCCTGTGCCTTCTGTCTATGTATACCTGTACACATATATGCACATACTCATACATATATTCATACGCACATATCCCCTCCAATATAGACATATACATATATGTATAGATATATTCATATATATTCCCTTCAACTATCTTCATTCTGAGAAAAGTTTCATAAGTTACAATTATCATTTTTCCATATAGGCAGACAAATACTTCAATTTTGATAAATTCCTTATGATTGCTTTTCCCTCTTTACCCCATAATCTTATAGAGGCCTATTTCTTATTTCTAGAAGGAGCTTATTATATAAGATATATCTTGAAACTGTAATGCAATGTACAATGTGATTGAAATATAGGAAAGATGTAAACAAAATGCAATGATAATTTTGAGGATGGAGCCAAGGCTGTAAGGTCCACATAATTCAACAAATATTTATGAAATGCCTGCTACTGGGACGGGAGCTAGGGATGCCTACACAAAAGCTCTCGGACACCGGGCATTCTGAGAATTGGATTTACCAGACATTCTTAAAGCTCTTCACGTTGGTGAGATACAGTGCTAGGGCTTTTCTGTGTCAACAGGTTCTGTATATGACCATCAAATCAAATACAACTTGGTCAGTTTGAGAGTTTTGTTTCTCATAATTAGGCACATATCTTAGGTCACAGAAAGCTCATAGTCTTTACTCTAGTCTTTCTAGAACCTTCTCTGAATGTACACATCTTCTTCCATCCTGAGACTTGTAGAGTTGTCTTATAACTGTGCGTTGCTGAGAAGAATCCAGTTTATCAAGGTTGGTTGTCACACATATGATGTGTCTGTGATTGTGTACAAGTTTTTCCTGGTTCTGTTCTTCTCAATGAGCATCGATTTGTATAAGCCTCTCCAGGTAATCATGAAGTCCATCTCCTTTCCATTTCTTATAGCACAATAGTATTCCATTACATTCATGTACCACAACTTGTTCAGCCATTCCCCAATTGATGGGCAACCCCTATATTTACAGTTTTTTACCACCACAAAGAGAGCTGCAATAAGCATCCTTGTACATGTGGGTCTTGTTCCCACTTCCGTGATCTCTTTGGGATATAATCCCAAAAGTGGTATTGCTGGGTCAAAGGCAATTATTTATAGCCCTTTGGGAATAGTTCCAGATTGCTCTCCAGATATGTTGTATCAGTTCACAACTCCACCAACAATGCATTAGTGTTCCAATTTTTTCCACATCCACTCCAGCATTTGTCATTTTCCTGTTTTGTCTTCTTAGCCAATCTGACTGGTGAGATGTGGTACCTCAAACTTGTTTTGATTTGCATTTCTCAAATTAATAGTGATTTAGAGCATTTTTCCATATGCTTAAAGATATCTTTAATTTCTGCCTCTGAAAATTGCCTCTTCATATCCTTTGACCATACATCAATTGGGGAATGACATGTATTCTTATAAATTTTACTTAATTACCTGTATATTTTAGAAATGAGTCCTTTATCAGAGACACTGGTTATAAATATTCTTTCTCAATTTCCCACTTCCCTCTTAATCTTGGATACATTGGCTTTGTTTGTACAGAAACTTTTCAATTTGATGTAATCAAGGTTATTCATTTTGAATTTTATAATGTTCTCCAAGTCCTCTTTGGTCATAAAGTCTTTCCTACTCCATAAATCTGACAAGTAAACTATTCCTTGCTTCTCCAGATTATTTACAGTATCAGCCTTTATACCTACATCATGCACCCATTTAGACTTGACTTTGGTGTACGGTGTTGGATGATGGTCTACGCCCAGTTTTTGCCATATTATATTCCACTTTCCCAGATGTTTCTGTCAAATAGTGAGTTCTTAACCCGGAAACTGGGGTCTTTGGGCTTATCAAACAGTATATTACTATAATCATTGACTATTGAGTCTTTTGTACCCAATCTATTCCATTGATCCACTACTCTATCCCTTAGCCAGTACCAAGCAGTTTTGATGACTGCTGCTTTATAATACAGATTAAAATGTGGTATGGCTAGTCCACCTTTCCTAGCATTTCTTTTCATTAATTGCCTTGGTATTCTGGACTTTTTGTTCTTCCAAATGAATTTTGTCATTATTTTTTCCAGTTCTAAAAAGTAATTTTGGGGTAGATTGATTGGTATGGCACTAAATAAGTAATTTAATTTAGGTAAAATTGTCATTTTTATTATATTAGCTTGACCCACCCATGAAAAATTGATGATTTTCCATTTAGTTAGATATTACTTTATTTGTGTGAAGTGTTTTGTAGTTGTGTTCATAAAGGTACTGAGTTTGTTTTGGCAGGTTAATTCCCAAATATTTTATAATGTCTACAGTAACTTTAAATGGGGTTTCTCTTACTATCTCTTGCTGTTGGACTTCATTGGAAATACATAGGAATGCTGAGGATTTATGTGGGTTGAATTTATATCTTGCAACTTTGCTAAATTTATTTATTGTCTCAAGAAGTTTTTTACTTGATTCTCTGGGATTCTCCAAGTATATCATCATATCATCTGCAAAGAGTGATAGCTTAGTCTCTTCTTTGCCTAATTTGATTCTTCGATTTCTTTTTCTTCTCTAATTGCTACTGCTAACATTTCTAGTACCATATTGAATA
>CM053588.1:83491029-83510816 GCA_028646515.1 Pseudochirops corinnae | reverse complement strand
CACTCTAATTCTGAAGGAATTATTCTCTTCAGAATGCTTTTGAGATTCTTTTTCCATCTGCAAAATTCGACTTTTTAAGGCATTTTTCTCCTCATTGGGTTTTTGGGCCTCTTTTGCCATTTGAGTTAATCTATTTTTAAGGTGTTATTTTCTTCAGTCAGGTTGTTGACTCTCTTTTGATGATTTTCTTGCATCATTCTTATTTCTCTTCCCAATTTTTCCTCCACTTCTCTCCTTTGGTTTTCAAAATCCTTCTTAAGGTGATGTATGGCTTTTAGGCAGTCTTCATGTTTCTTGGAAGCTTTTGGTGCGGGAGTTCTGACTGTGTTGTCTTCCTCCCATTCCATGCTTTGATCCTTCTTGTCCCCAAAGAAGGAATCTAGAGTTTGGTTTCTGTTTGTACTTTGCTTCCTTTGCCTGCTCATGTTGGCCTGTCAATGATTATTTAGCTCTATGGAACTTTGCTTCCAGAGGGGAAAGCTCTGTCCCAAATTGCTGGGCTTTTCACAGCTGCTGGAGGTATTAGGGGGCTGTCATTTTTTTGCAGCCTCCACCAGCTTTGGCTCACTGAAAACGCACCAGAACCACCACCCAAGACCACAATCTGGATCCAGGCCACTCAACGCAAGAGCACTAGGTCTCTGAATTATTGCTTGCCCCCCTGTAGTCTGGAGGCGGGGAGCTCCGAAGCAGCCATGTCGAGGTGGCTGCAGTTCTACTGCTTCTGCCAGTTCCTTGCTCTGGAGGCAGTTTGGCTGGACTGCTTTTCTCCCCCTAGTTTAGCTGAGTTCCGCTGACCTTTCACTTAGTCCTTGTTTCTTATGGCTTGATAATTCTGGAAACTTCCACAACTGCCATTGATCCACTCTCCTGAAGCTCCAGCTGTGGCTTGTCTTGGCCAACCCCCCCTCCCCCCCACCACCGCCACCTCCCTGGGGCCAAGTTGTGGTTTCAGGCTTGGCTGGTTTCTGTTTCCAGCCCTGATATGATCCCTTTGAGCTGAGCTGCCTTCAGTGGAAGGTGTATATGTCTGAGTTTTAGAGCCCTAAAATTTGTTTAGAGTCATGTTTTTTGGGTATTTGAGGTGGCTATGTGGGATCTGCTGTACCTTGCTGCTCCTATGCTGCCATCTTGGTTGTGCCCCCTTTTATTTATTTTTTAAAGCATTTTCCAATTACATTTTAATCAGGCTGCATGGTCCAGGCCTCATTGATTATGATTCTTTAGTTATTGAATTAGTCAAACCCATTTTTAGATTATTGAAACAAAAACTTTCTTGAGAATTCAGTCTTTCTTCCCACTTTTCCCCAGACAGGGGTTTAAATAGCCCAAGTTAATAGCTTTCATAAGCAGGTTGGTGGTGCCATGGATAGAATATCTGGCCTGAAGTCAATCAAACCTGAGTTTGGGCAAGTAATTTAACCTCTGCCTCAATTTCCTCAACTTTAAAATGGGGGTAATAGCACCTATCTCACAGAGCTGTTGTAAAGATAAAATGAGATAATATTAAAAAAAAATAGTAGAATATCTGACCCTCCAGTTAGGTGCCATATAAAACTTTTGATCTCCCCTTGCTCTCCTTTTCTTTTCCCTTCTTAAATTTAAGAAATTATGACTTTTTTATTATCCAAATTTTGTTAACCATTTGGCCTCTGAAATTGCCCCAAGTTTAATAACCCCAGCAGCCAGTAATCCTCTTTCAGACTTTCTGCCAATTAAAGGACTCTGGATCACAAAATGAATCTTTTGTTCATAGTTGTTTCCCTTATTTAAATCATAACTTGAATTTTTAAAGGAAAACTGATACCCTGTTACATATTCTGACTTCTTGTCTTTGGAAAATATGAATTTAATCAGTCAGAGAAAGAGCGTCATTAACATTTCCTATATGTCTTTGTTTATCAAAAGAAGGGACCATTTGCCTTGATCTTTGATGAATTTTCATTGACCTGTAAATATTTTCATATAGTTTATTTTTTTCTTGCCAGCTCAGGTTACTGTATATCTATTTGGTTTATTACTCATGATTAAATCCTAACCTTCATTTTAGAGTGGCATCCCCTGCACAGTTGCTATTGATCTACTATTTTGAAGCCTAATCAAGATTTGAAATACATTTTAAATCCTCAGCTGTTTTCAAATACAAGCTTTTATATAAATAAAAATATTTTTTTAAATATCCACAAGCTTAGTTTGTATTTATAGAATTCTCATTTAACTCTAATGTTAACATATCCTGTTAACACATACATTATGGCAACATATTATGACTATGTCCCTTTCTTCCTTTTAACAAAAAATTATGCAAATAAAACATTATTTGTTTTTTTTTTTCCTGAAATCAGTTTCTTTTTGGCTACATAAAAATAAACCTTAATAATATTAATGAAAAGATTTGGGACCAGAATGAGCTAAGGTGCTTAGTGTTTTGTCTATACCAAATAACTCTTAAGTTGTCAAGTGGAAGGAATACTTAGACCTCCGTACTCAGAATCCTTCAGTAAGAAGGAAAAGGAGAAATGTCAGGGGGAGGAGAAAGAGGAAAAGAAGGGAGGAAGGGGAAGGGAGGATAAGAAGGTAAATGAAAAGGAGAATTTAGAAGAGAGAATAGTGACCAGCTATCTGGGGGGAATGTAGAAGGGAAGACAAAATCTCAGCATGGCAGAGTCAATATTTTTAAAAATTTAACTTTATTTATTTATTTTTAGTTTACAACATTCAGTTCCACAACCTCTTGAGTGTTAAATTTTCTCCCCTTCCATTCATTACCCTCTCCCCAAGATGTCTTGCAATCTGATATAGCCTCTACATACACATTCATATTAAATATATTTTCACATTAGTCATATTGTAAAGAAGAATTAAAACAAAGCAAAACAAAAAGAGAGAGAAAAGTAGTATGCTTCAATCCACATTCAGATTCCATAATTCTTTCTCTGAATGTGGATAGAATTTTCAATCCTGAGTCTTTTGTAGTTCTCTTAGAACCTTGTATTGCTGAGAGAAAGTCTATTAAAGTTAGTAACTGCACAATGTGGCTTTTATTGTATGATGTTCTCCTGGCGCTGCTTCTCTCACTCAGCCACAACTCATATAAATCTTTCCAAGTTTTTTCTGAAGTCTTGCCTTCTCATCATTTCTTATAGAATGATAGAATTCCACTACATTCATATATAACAACTTGTTCAGTCATTCCCCAATTGATGGGCATCCCCTTGATTTCCAATACTTGGCCATCACATAAAAAAACCTAAATAACCATTTTGGTACATGTAGTTCCTTTTCCAATTTGTATGATCTTTACAGTCCTAGAAGTAGTATTTCTCGGTCAAAGGGTAAGTACATTTTATAGCCATTTGGTATAGTCATTTGGTTGGATCAATTTACAACTTGACCAACAATACATTAATGTTCCAATTTCCCTACATCTTCTCCAGCATTTATATTTTTCCTGTTTTGTCATGTTAGCTAATCTGACAGGTGTTATGTGGCACCTAAGAGTTGTGTTGATTTGCAATCAATAATGATTTAGAGTATTTTTTCATATGACTATAGATACCTTGAATTTCTTCCTCTGAAAATTGACTGTTCATATCCTTTGACCATTTATCAATTGGGAAATGACTTGCATTCTTGTAAATTTGAATCAGTTCTCTCTATATTTTAGAAATGAGGCCTTTATGAGAGACACTGGTTGTAAAAATTCATTTCCAGTTTTCTGCTTCCTTCCTAATCTTGGTTGCATTGACTTTATTTGAACAAAATCTTTTCAATTTAATGCAATCAAAATGATCAGTTTTGCATTTTATGATGCTCTATATCTGTCCTTTGGTCATAGATTCTTCCATTTTCCATAATTCTGACAGGAAAACTTTTTTGCTCTCCCAGTTTGCTTATAGTATGAGCCTTTATATCTAAATCATATACCCATTTTGAATTTATTTTGGTATACAGTATAAGATATTCATCTATGCCCAAGTTCTGCCATACTCTTTTCCAGTTTTCCTATGAGTTTTTATGAAATAGTGAGTTCTTATCTCAGAATCTGGAGTCTTCGGATTTATCAAACAGTAGATTAGTAAAGTCTTTGACTACTATGTCTTGTGTACCTAACCTGTTCCACTGCTGCACCACTCTATTTATTAGCCAGTAGCAAGTAGTTTTGATGACTGCTCCTTCACAACACAATTTAAGATCTGTTATGACTAGGCCACCTACACTAGCATTTCTTTTCATTAATTCCCTTGATATTCTGAACCTTTTGTTCTTCTAGACGAATTTTGTTATTATTTTTTCTAGCTCTATATAATATTTTTGGTAGTTTGATTGATATGGCACTGAATAAGTAAATTAATTTAGGTACAATTATCATTTTTAATATATAGTTTGGCTTACCCAGGAGCAACTGATGTTTTTTCTAATTATTTAGACCTGACTTTATTTGTGTGAAAAGTGCTTTACAATTGTGTTCGTATAATTCCTGGGTTTGTTTTGTCAAATAGACTCTTGAATATTTTATAATGTCTACAGTAACTTTTAATGGAACTTCTCTTTCTTTCCCTTACTTTTGGACTTTGTTAATAATATATAGAAATGTCAATGATTTATTGTGTATTTATTTTATATCCTGCAACTTTGCTAGTGTTGCTTAATTTTTTCAAGTAGTTTTTACTTGATTCTCTAGGATTCTATAAGTATATCATCAGATCATTTTCAAAGAGTGATAACTTAGATTCTTTTTTGCCTACCTTACTTCTTTCAATTTCATTTTCTTCTCTTTTTGCTAAAACTAACATTTCTAGTACCATATTGAATAATAGTGGTGATCATGGACATTCTTTCACACCTGATCATATTGGAAATGTTTTAAGCTTTTCCTCATTCCATATAATACTTGATGATGGTTTTAGGTAGATGCTTATCATTTTAAAGAAGGTTGAAGGTTTAAAGATGCTTATCATTTAAATAAATAAACCATTTATTTCAATGCTCTCTAGTGCTTTTAATAGGAATGCATGTTAAATTTTGTCAAAAAGTTTTTCTGCCTCTGTTGAGATAGTCTTATGGTTTTGGTTAGTTTTGTTATTGATATGGTCAATTTTGCTGATAGCTTTCCTAATATTGAACCTGCCCTGCATTCCTGGTGTAAATCCTACCTGATCAAAGTATATTATTCTCATGATAAGTTGCTGGAATCTTTTCACTAATATTTTATTTAAAGTTTTTGAATCTACATTCATTAAGGATATTGGTCTATTTTTTTTTATCTGTTTTGAATCTTCCCAGTTTAGGTATCAATATTATATTTGTATCACAAAAATAATTTAGTAGAACTCCTTTTTTGGCTATTTTTCCAAATAGCTTATATAGTATTAGAATTAATTATCCTTTAAATGTTTGAAAGAATTAGCTTGTAAATCCCTCTGACCCTGGAGATTTTTTCCAAAGGAATTTGTTGATGGTTGTTCAATTTCTTTTTCTGAGATGGAGTCATTTATTTTACTTCCTCTTCTGCTAATCTGAAAAATTTTTGTTCTTGTAAATAATCATCCATTTCTCTAAGATTGTCAAATTCATTTGCATACAATCGGGCAAAATAGTTTATAATTATTGTTTTAATTACCTCTTTGATCGTGGTGAATTCACCCTTTTCATTTTTGATACTAATAATTTGGTTTTCTTCTTCCTTTTTTCAATCAAATTAACGAAAGGTTCATCAATTTCATTGTGTTTTTTTAATAAAACCAGTTCCTAGTTTTATTTATTAGTTTAATAGTTTTCTCTATTTTAAATTTACTAATCTCTCCATTGGTTTTAAGAATTTCTAATTTTATATTCAATTGGTGATTTTTAATTTGTTCTTTTTCTAGCTTTTTCAGTTTCTTGCCCACTTCATTGAGCTCCTCTTTCTCTATTTTATTTGTGTTAAGTGTTCAGAGATATAAAACTTCCCCTAAGAATGGCTTTTTCTGTATCCCATAAGTTTTGGTACAATGTCTCATTATTTTTATTCTCTTGGATGAAATTATTGATTGTTTCTATGACTTGTTGTTTGATCCACTCATGCATTAGGATTAGATCATTTAGTTTCCAATTAACTTTTAGTATATCTTCCCATGGTCTTTCATCACAAATAATTTTTATAGCATCATAATCTGAAAAAGCTCCATCTATATATTTTGGTTTTTCTGCAATGAATTGTGAGGTTTCTATGCCCTAATACATAGTTAGTTTTTGGGGAATGCCATGTACTGCTGAGAAAAAGGTATATTAATTTTATCTCCATCAAATTTTCTCCAGAGGTCCCCCATGTCTAACTTTTCTAAAATTCTATTGACCTCCCTAAGTTCTTTTCTTTTCATAAAATGTCCATATCTTTTACCTCCTACTACTAGGTATTTACCTCAAGAAAGTCAATGAACACACACAGATATGAGCATGTGCATGCATACACATGCACGTACGCACATGCACATACATACATACACACACACACACACACACCACAGAAACCATCATATACTATAAAATAATTCTGGCAGAAGTCTATGGGTGAGCAGAGAACTGGAAAAAGTAGATAATCTACCAGAATGCCTATACACAAAATGGTGATACATAACAAATAATGGAAATTTGTGCTGTAAGTAATGATGAATATAGAGAAGCATAAAAAAAAGACTTACATGAAGTGATAGAATATAAAATAACTAACTTCAAGACAACATTACACAGAATGACTAAAACATGAAAGGAAAAAATGCCAATCACAAAACTATAAAAAAACAACAACAACATGAGCATTATAAAATTGTAAGGCATAAGTTTAAAGAAAAAAATGAAACACCACTTTCCCCACCTCCTTTACTGAAGTCCAGAGTGTGGAAAAGCATTTCATATATATATATATATATATATATATATATACATATATATATATATAGTGTGTTTGTGCATATACATTTGTACATATATTTATATATGATGCATTGAAAAATAATTATCTTGTATAGCATGGATTTCTGTGAATAGAAAAGTAAGGCAATCAGAATGAAATGCAAATTACGCAAAAACAAAAATATATTGATAAATACAACTCATTTGAAAGAAACAAAAATAAATAGAAAACCATCACTTGGTCCACTAGGGTTTAAAATGTTGAATTCATGAACCAGTAAAAAAAATGAAAATGCATTTTACAGAAACCAATTGAAATAATATATTAATTATATATGCTTAGAAAATTATCTTCCACTCATAAAATCTCTATATCTTGGACAAGCTCTGTTATACTTCCAAATCAAGGAGATAAGTGTTTTCTGCCCAATCAAATGGTCCATCAAGTTGGGCTTCAAGGAGAGGGGAATCAGTCCTCTAAATTGATGGCATATTGGTAGGATCAAGAGTCACAACTCAGGTATAGTTCCCTTTTTCCTCACATATTAAGCAAAAGCAAACAAACAATCTACTGTTTGATAAACCCAAAGACCCCAATTTTTGGGATAATAACTCACTATTTGACAAAAACTGCTGGTAAAACTAGAATATAGTATAGCAGAAATTGGGCATAGACCATTATCTAACTCCATATACCAAAATCAAGCCTAATTGGTTGCACGATCTAGGTATAAAGGCTGATACTATAAGCAATCTGGGGAAGCAAGGAAAAGTTTACCTGTCAGATTTATGGAGAAAGGAAGACTTTATAACCAAACAAGAGTTAGAGAGCATTATAAAATGCAAAATGGATAATCTTGATTACATTAAGGTGAAAATTTTCTGTACAAACAAAGCCAATATAACAAAGATTAAGAGGAAAGTGGGAAATTTGGAAAGAATTTTTATAACCAGTGTCTCAGATAAAGGTCTCATTTCTAAAATATACAGAGAATTGAGACAAATCTATAAAAATACAAATCATCCCCCAATTGATAAATGTCCAAAAGATATGAACAGGCAATTCTCAGAGGTAGAAATTAAAGATATCTATAAGCATATGAAAAAATGCTCTAAATCACTATTGATTCGAGAAATGCAAATCAAAACAACTCTGAGATACCATATCTCACAAGTCAGATTGGCTAAGATGACAAAACAGGAAAATGACAAATGCTGGAGAGGATGTGGAAAAATTGCAACACTAATGCTTTGTTAGTGGAGTTGTGAACTGATTCAATCATTCTGGAGAGTAATCTGGAACTATGCCCAAAGGGCTATAAATAATTGCATACCCTTTGACCCAGCAATGCCAGTTCTAAGGTTATATCCCAAAGAGATCATAGAAGCGGGAGAAAGACCCATATGCACAAAAATATTTATTGCAGCTCTCTTTGTGGTGGCAAAAAATTGGAAATTAAGGGGATGCCCATCAATTAGAGAATGGCTAAACAAGTTGTGGTATATGAATGTAATTGAATACTATTGTACTATAAGAAATGGGGAGCAGATAGACTTCATATTTACCTGGAGAGGCTTATATGAACTGATGCTAAGTGAGAAGAGCAGAACCAGGAGAAATTTGTACACAACGACAGACACAATGTATGTGTGATGACCAACCTTGATAAACTGGACTCTTCTCAGCAACGCAAGGTTAGAAGACAACTCCAAAAGACTCAGGATGGAAGGAGATGTCTACATTCAGGGAAAGATCTAGAAAGAACAGAGTTTAAATGCAGACTGAAGCACACTACCTGCTCTCTTTCTTTTCCATGTTTGGTTTTGTTTTCTCTTTCCCATTTTTCATTCTAATGGTTAAAACCCTTCTTTACAACCAGACCAATGTCTAATATGAAAGTATTTGCAGATCCTATACTTGATTAAATGCTGCCATGTGGGGGGGGGGTAGAAAATTAGAAACTCAAGGGATTGTGGAAATGAATCTTGTAAACTAAAAGTAAACAAACAAATCAATAAAAAACAATTTAAAAAAACAAACAAACAGATGAATAATTCTTTTTTTCAGGTGGAGGAGGTGGAAACCCAAATGAACTCAATCTTCTGGATAATTTTTTTCTGTTTTTCCTAATACAGATATTTATAGGAAATTTGCAAAAAAAAAAAAAAACCTCACCTCATCTACTGTATTCCTTAACACACACACACACACAGACATGCAAAATTATGGATAGAGAGGAGAGAAAACAAGCATTTATCAAGGACCTACTATATGTCTGATAATGTGTTGAGCACTTCACAAATATTATCTCATTTGTTTGCCATAACAACCTTGGGAAATGAGTCGTACCTATTTTACAGATGAAGAACCTGAGCTACACATAGATTAAGTGACTTGCTCTGGGTCACCCAGCTAGTAAGTTCCTGATGTCACATTTGAATTCTGGTCTTCCACACTCTAGGCTCAACACATAGCAGTGAATATAAAGAACAAGAATTTCTAGTTTAGCTAATGTCTGGCAACAAACTGTCTTGATTGACATAACATAAAGCAAGGGACTTTTATCTCTTTCCTTTTTATTCTTTTTTCAAAGATTTGATTTTTTTTAAAAAGTCATTGTTTTTCCCCATAACAATGCCACCCACCAAAACTTCCTGTATTATAAAGAAAATGGTAAAGTAAAATAAACTGACATAATATTCCTATTTGACTGAACAAACAATATCATCACTTAATATTCACCATCTCTCTATCAAAAAGGAGAACAATTATTTCATCATTGTTACTCTGATACAAAGATTAATCTTTGTATTAGAGTTCAGAGGTAAGGCTTTTAATGTTGTTTCCATTTACATTATTATGATAGTTAGGAAACTTTTCCTTGTTTCTTTTGTCTTTGTTATACATTAGATCATAGAAATCTCCTCATGTTTCTGTAAGTCCTTCATATTTTTCTGTTCCTTATGGAATGATAATGTTCCATTGCTTTCATATACTATTATTTATTCAGCCATTCCCCCAAATGAGAACCCACATTGTTTCTAGGTTTTTTTGTTTGTTTGGGGGGGAAGGCATGAAAATGCTGCTATGAATATTTTAGTATTCATGGGAAATTTCTTTCTTTCTCTTTTGGCTATGTACACAGTAAAGGACTACTAAATAATCATGCTGAGTGTTCTAAAAATCTAAGCACTGCAAAGTCTCATAAAGAAATCCATCAGGGTATAGCTTGGCAAATGGAACACCAGCCCTGGAATCAGGAGGACCTGAGATCAAATCTGCTCCAGACACTTAAAACTTACTAGCCTTGTGACATTGGGCAAGTCACTTAACCCCAACTGCCCGTCCTTTCCCCCCTCAAAAAAAAAAAAAAAAGAAATACATCAGTAGGAGACTTTCTGGGAAAGAGCCAAAGTGTCAAAGTAAAGAACTCAGCTTTCTCTCTCAAACTCTCCCAAAATGTCACTCTAAACAGCTTTAAAATAATACTTCAAATAAATTTTGGAGTTGTAGAGTCAAAAAAAGGTCAGAGGTAGACCTCCTTCCAACCCAAGACAACACAGGAGTTCAGAAAGAGAGATCTGTGACATAGGGAGGGAGGATGGCCTACAGCCCATATGGATGAAATACCAGTCCTGGGATGATGTGGTGATGACTTAAGTACCAGAAGCTTCAGGAACTCTCAAGCCAGAGATGGTAAATGGTCCAAAAGAGATGACAGGATACCCCTGTCCTAGCAATAGACACAGGAACAGATGTAGCTTAACTATTTGGTAACTCCATTGCCTATTCTTACTTCTGGATCATAGTTCAAGGACAGAGGAGAACATTCAGTCAAAAGGAAGTGGAAGCCTTTAGGGGCAGTAATACTTCTGGTCCCAAGGGATCAGGGACCCTGCAGAACAGTATAATTTCTGATACCAAGGTAAAAAGAACCTGAGGAGCAATACTGATTGCAATCACAAAGGATAAGGGGCTTTCCTGGGGGAGGACCAGAGTTCAGGCCAAGAAATCAGTGGCCATCCCTGTACCCAGATCAAACAACTTAGGAAAAACACTTCCAAACCCCCAGAACTACCTCTGAAAGCAAGAGTGAGAAAAAGTCTGAAGCTGGAGACAATTCATATCTCTCCTCCTGTACCAGAGAGACCGAGACAGAAAAATACACAGAGAGAGAAACAAAGACAGAGAGACAGAGAGAACAGAAATAGAGGAAAACATTAACATAAGGTTGGAAACCAATAAATAGAGTGGGAAGTTGTGCAAACAATAAAAAAAAGAACCTGAAAATTAAAAAAAAAACAACCTTCCTTGGTTACAAGAAAGATCAAAATGCAAACTGAGAAGAGGACAATGAAATCAAAAGAGCTACAAGCAAAACCTCCAATAAAAAAAGCAAATTGAGTACAGGCCCTGGGAGAATTTTCCTGGAAGAGCTTAAAATAATTTTCAACATCAAATGAGTTTTAGAGGAAAAAATAGGTAAAGAAATGAAAGCAAAAGAAGAAAAATGTGAAAAGACAATTAACAGCTTGATAAAAAGAGGCACAAAAAATTTGGAAGAAAATAACACCTTGAAAAGGTGAATTGGCCAAATGGAAAAAGAGATACAAGAACTAGTAAAGAAAAGAATTTCTTAAAAATTAGAATTAGGCAAATGGAAGCTAATGACTATATGAAGCAATAAAAAACAATAATACAAAGTCAAAATAATTTTTAAAAGTAGAAAAAAAGTGAAATATTTTATTGGCAAGACAACTAACCTGAAAAAAAAAAAAGATTGGGAAGAGATAATTTAAAGATTATTGTATTACCTGAAAGCCAGGATCAAAGAAAAATCCTAGGCATCACATTCCAAGAAATTATCAAAGAAAACTGCCACAATATTCTAGAACCAGAGGGTAAAATAGAAAGTGAAAGAACATACCAATCTCTATCCAAGAAAGATTCACAAATGAAAATTCACAGTAATATTATAGTAAAAATTAAGGACTCCCAGGTCAAAGATAAAATATTTCAGTCACTAAGAAAGAAACCATTCAAATACAGTGAGGTCATAGTCAGGATCCCACAATATTTATCAGTTATACCATTAAAGATGGAGTGGTCTTGGGATATGATACTCTAGAAGGCAAAAGATTTAGGATTACAATAAAGAATAACCTACTCAGCAAAACTGAGTAGAATCCTTTAAGGGGAAAAATAGATATTTAATGAAATAGAGGACTTTTAAGCATTGTTGATAAAAAGACAAGAACTGAATAGAAAATTAACTTTGAAATATAAGATTCAAGAGATGCATAAAAAGGTAAACATGAGAGAGAAATCATAAAGGATTAAATAAGGATAGACTGTTTACCTTTCTATATGGGAAGATGATATATGTATATTCAAAGGACTTTATCATTATCAAGGTGCTTGGAAGTGTGTACACACTCAATTGGTAATACAAATCTATCTTACTCAAGAGGGAAACCAGAGGTGAAGGGAATAAAAGAAAGGTGGGGTGGCTAAAAGCAAAAAGATTAAAGGAGGCAGTTGTCAGAAGCAAAACAGACTTTAAAGGAGGGATAGGATTGAGAGAAAGACAGAGAGAGAGAGAGAGAGAGAGAGAGAGAGAGAGAGAGAGAGAGAGAGAGAGAGAGAGAGAGAAGGAAAAATGGAAGAAAACAGGAGAGAATGAAATGCACAGCTATTAATCATAACTCAATGTGAATAAGATGAACTTATCCATAAATCAGAAGTGAATTACAGAACGGATTAGAAATCTGAATCTGACAATTTGTTGTTTGCAAGAAACACATGTAAAATTCAGAGACATACAGAGTCAAAAGAAGGGACTGGAGAACAATCTATTATGCTTCTACTGAAATAAAAAAAGGCAGTGATTGCAATCATGAACTCAAGCAAAGCCAAAGTTAAAAAGAAAAGGCCTAATTAAAAGGGAGAATCTGTGAATCTACATCTTGCTAAAAGAAAATATAGACAATGAAGTAATATAAGTACTAAAAATAAATGTTTAAAACATAAACATAAACATGGCATAGCATCCAATTTCTCAAAGAAGAGTTAAGTGAATTACAGAAACAAATCAACTTTCCCTGTCAAAGCTAGATAAATTTAATAATAAAAGAAATAAGAAAAAATGTAAAGGAGATGAATGGAATCAAGAGAAAGTTAGATGGGATAGACCTCTGGAAAAAACTGAATAGGTATAGAAATGAGAATCCCATTTTTTTTCTCAGCTGGACATGGCACCTTCACAAAAATGACATGTATTAGAACATAAAAACTTCAGAACTAAATGCAGAAAAAGCAGAAATATTAAACGCATCATTTTTGATCATAATGCAATAAAAATAACATTTAATAAAGAGCTATGGAAGCACAGATTAAATTCTAATTTAAACTAAGTAATTTTATTCTGAAGAATGAGTGGTAAAAGAACAAATCACATAAACAAACCATTTCATTAACGAGAATGAAAACAATGAGATAACTCTCCAAAATTTGTGGGGTGAAGCTGAAGTAGTTGGGGGAAAATTTAGATCTCTGAATGTATACATAAATAATAAAGAGAAAGAACTGATCAATGAATTAGCTATGCAACTAAAAAAAATAGAAAAAGAACAAATTAAAAATCCCCAGTTGAACATCAAAATGAAAATCCTGAAAATTAAAGGTGATATTAAAAAAAATCAAAGTAAAAATTAATCTAACAAATGAAACTAGTAGCTAATTTTATTGGGAAAAATCAATAGAATAAATAAACCATTGTTTTATTTTAAAAAGAGGGGCAGCCAGGTCCAGCATTGAATAGAACAACAGCCCTGGAGTCAGGAGGACCTGAGTTCAAAAAAGAAAGAAGAAAACCACATTACTATTATCAAAATTGAAAAGGGTCAATGCACTAACAATGACACTGAAATTAAAGCCATTGTTAGGAATGTTTTTTTTTCCAATTATATTATGGTTAAATGATGATCTAAGTGAAATGGATGAATATTTACAAAACTATAAACTGCTGAGATTAACAGAAGAGGAAATAGAATATTTAACCCTATCTTAGAAAAAAGGGGCAGGTAGGTGGCATAGTGAATTATAGTGCAACCCTGGAGTCAGGAAGACTCATCTTCCTGGGTTAAAATCCAGCATGAGACAGCTGTATGACCCTGAGAAAGTCACTTAACCTGTTTGCCTCACTTTTCTCATCTGTAAAATGAACTGGAGTAGGAAATGGCATTCTACTCCATTACTTTGCAGAGAAAGCCCCCAAATGTGGTCATGAAAAGTTAAACACAAGTGAAGCCATGAAACAAACAAACAAAAAAACCTTAGGAAAATAAATTGAACAAGCCATAAACAAGCTCCCTAAGAAAAAAATTCCCAGGAACAGATTGGTTTCACAAGTGAATTCTATCAAATATTTAAGGAACAATTAATTCTGATACTATATAAACTATTTGGGGAAAAGAATGTAAAGAAAGACTTCAAAAACTTCCCTTTTTTTGCAAAAAATAACTAAACCAGGGAGAACAAAACAAGAAGAGAAAAAGAATTACAGTCTAATTTCCTCAAAGAACAGTGATATAAAAATTTTTAAATAAAATGCTAGCATGGAGATTAGAGCTATATATCACAAAGATCACAGACCCTGACCACATGGAATTTATACCAGGGATGCAGTTCTGTTTCAAAATTAGGGATACTTTCAGCATAATTGATCATATCAATAGCAACAACAACAAAAAATCATATGATTATCTCAATAGATGCAGCAAAAGTCTTAAAGAAAATACAATGTCCATTTCTATTAAAAAACCTATGAAGCACAAGAATCAGTGGAGTCTTTCTTAAAATAATTGGTAATATCTATATAAAACTATCAGAAAACATTATCTATAATGGGGATAAACTTGAACCCTTCCAATAAGATAAAAAGTGAAGCAATGACGTTCATTATAACCACTTATTATTCAATGCAATACCAGAAATGCTAGGAATAGCAGTAAGACAAGAAAAAGAAATTGAAGGAATAAAAATCTTCAATGGGAAAACAAAACTATCCTTCTTTGCAGATGATATGATGGTATACTTAGCGAAACCTAGAGAATCAACTAAATTTTTTTTAATTGAAACAATTAACTTCAGCAAAGTGGCATGACACAAAATAACCCATATAAAACATTAGTATTTCTATATGCTACCAACCAAGCAGAACACAAAGACATAAAAAGAGAAATTCCATTTTAAAAACTGCAGATATTAGAGAATACATGGGAAACTACCACAACAGAGCCAAGTATACACCAAATAGAAAAGATTCAGAGGTATGCTATATGCAATACCTTATTAGTGAGGGAATCAAGGAAAAGTGAAACTTTTCCCAACTTGTAGGAGGGAGTAAAGGATCTCAGGATGTGAAAGCCAAGAAGCAAGAGTTGAAGCCATGGAAATTTTCAAAATTTCCAGGGACAGAGGAGGAGACCCGCAGCTAATTGCTAGGTACAGATGCTGCAGGTCAGAACTGAATGCAATCAAGAGCATTTGGAGAATTGCCTGGCTCGCTTACCTAGTTAAAGTTTAGTGACCTGGCTGGAGTGAATTTGCTACCACACAGGAAATCTGGGTGATTTACTTCCTCTCTCTTCAAATTATCCTGACTGCATCTTCCACCTATAGATCTTGTTGCTGCCTGCACTTTTACAACTAGAATTAGTTTTGTCATATTGCTTTCTGAGTGAGTGCAAGTAATGTGAATTTTAGCATAAGGAGGATTAGTGTGTATAAAGTGAATTTTTCTTATTATTTCTTAGATTTCACTTTTCCAAGATCCATAACCATAACAATCTTTTGTTTCCAGGTATTACATATGAGTTCCCACAATTATGGTTCAAAACATTTCCACCATGCTTGTGCAGCATTATATAATGATAAATGATACAAATATCCACTGAGATTGCACAGTGAGATACAAGGATGGGGTGATGTGAATTTGTGAGGCTATTGCTGGCAATATGCCTTCTTTGTCTGTTGCCCCTATAAAGCAGGTGGATATTGGTCAGTGAATGGGGAACCTTCGCATTGAATGCACAAATGCTTTGTGTGCCTCAACTGGGCCCTATTGAGGCTCAGGGGGAGCCTTAAGGATGAATGCACAAAGTGGAATGCTGTGTGCCTTGATTGGCCCCCATCAACTCTCAGGGGGAATCTGTGTTTGCCTCAACTAGCCCCCATTGAGGCTTGAGGGGATTTAGTGGGATGCACAAGTTGTGCCTGTTTATATTGATCTCATTTGTCCTCCCATTATCAGCAACCCTCTTCTGAGAAAATTAGACTAGAATAAAGAAAGATTATTATCCCCTTCTTGGTGTCTTTCTTGTCTGACCAGACCAAGAGTGAACCTGTGCTAGCAGCCCTCCTGTGTGCTGTGTTTATTTGTCTTACAGTGAGTAGATGCTATACACTATACAGGTGTGATTAAAGGAAAAAGGTAACTTCTGGTTATGTAGCCCTAGGGTTAATGTTAAGCTTGGATGGAAGAACTGGGCATTTCGTTTATCTTGAATGCATTCCTTACCTACTTTCACCTCATAGAGTACTTCTCTTTATGACTCAGTTCAAGCATCTTCTCCATAAAGTATTTCTTGAACTGTTCAATGGTTAGCTCTCTCCCTCCCAAGGTACTTTGTATTTTAATTACTTGTATATATTTGTGTTTATTCACTTTAAATTCATAACCTGTGACACATCCAATCTATGTGATCCTGGGTAAGATCTGCCTCAGTTTTCTCATCTGTAGAATAGAGATAATAATTTCACCTATATCCCAGGGTTGTTGTGACAATCAAAAAAAGATAACATGTATAAAGTTCTTCACAAACCATAAAGTGCTGCACAAATGCCAGATGTTATTATTATGCTGTTTATGTTTTATTACATGCTTGTCTCCACCATTAAAATGTAATCTCATCACAAGCAGAGGTGGTTTCACTCTTAATATTTACATCTCCAGTGCCTAGCACAGAGGCTGATACATAGCAGATACTTAATAAGTACTTGCTGATGACTTCCTTTATCTCTAAATATACAAAATAGAGTGCTTCCTTTATAACACCACAGACAAATACTTGGGAAGAACCACTGCTGTCAAAACAGGCAAGCAGGAATTCCGTGAAGCTCTAACAAAGCCTTCATTTAAAACCAGAAGAATTAGATACATCAACTGACACAAAAAAAATTGACTTGACTTAGAATTAAAAATGTTCATCCTATTATCTCTATTGTCTTTGCCTTGTGGATAAAGAAATACACTGAATCAATTGATTCATTGGTCAGTCCTCCAAGGTCTTCTTAAATTCAGGGCCTTCTACTATTAATACATTATTTAAGTCTTAAACAAGTTGATTGCAGTTACTTCCATTCATTGACAACTCAAGTCTGTGGCCAAGCTATTCCTGACTGCTTAAATATTTCTGGGGCAGTGGTTAATGCAGAGGAGAAAACAGGCAGGCATTTTATATCCATCCCTCCATATGCAAGATAAGGCTCAAAGTGCTTCAGAGTTTAATGGTGAAGTGTCCTGTATGGAGAAACAGTTAGATGGTTCAGTGGAGATGATTCAAGGCCTAGAGTCAGGAAGGACTGGGTTCAAATTGAGTCTCAAACTCTTACAAGCTGTGTGACCCTGGTCAGATCACTTGACCTCTGGTTTACCTTAATCTACTAGAGAACAAAAGAGCAAAACATTCTGATATCTTTGCCAAGAAAACCCCATGGACAGTATGGCTCAAGGAGTTATGAAGGGTCAGACACAACTGAACAACGACAATTTTGTGGAGAATTTAAAGCAGAATCCCTTCCATTTGTATCTTTTTTATGTTGTATTTTCATATGCATTGTTGTTGTTTTTTCCCTCAAAACTCTATTTTTAAACAACTCACCTATAAATTCACATAAAAGACAATGGGATGGTACTGGTTTTTGTACCAACTAATCCATAAATATTTATTAAGCACCTACTCTGTGTATAGCACTGTGCTAAGAACATCATATGAAAGAAGTCTGTCAGACCCACTTACATTTCTGTAACACTTTGGAGTTATCATAGTCCTAAAGTGTCAAAGCAGATCCATGAATATATACTTATTATGTATTATTATATTAAATAATGTTATATATTATATTGTATATTATATATATATTATAAGTATATATGTATATGTATATATATATATTTATTTTAACTTATAATTGTTTTATTTGAAAACAAGTCATTCACTGCAGTGATTCTTTTCTGACAAGGTTAGGAGTAAAGTGGACAGAAACCAAATCTTTCATCAAAAAGAGCTACTGTTGGAATTAAATTGACATCATGTTAATGATAATAATGGCTAACTCTTACATAGTGCTTTAATGTTTTCCAAGTACTTTGCCTTCATGATCTCATTTGAGCCTTACAACAAACCTCTGAGGTAGGTACTATTACAGTCTTTATTTTATTGGTGAGGAAGCTGACTCATAGTATTTCAATAACATGCCTGAGCTTATTCAGCAAGGAAGGGTATGAAGTCAGATTTGAACCCTCATCTTTCTGGCTAAAATTCTAGCTCAATAGCCACTATGCAACGTATCCTCCCAAAATTTGTCAAGGTTTCATATACAATTCTTTATATTTTTTAGAATTTATTAAACTTCCCTCATGATATATTTTCATTACCTTATTATGTTTGACTATTTTAAAATCCTTTTATTTAGGATTCTTTGGTGTATAGGATTTCATAAAGACCAAATTCTGGACTAGTACCTTTGGGCTCTTGATAGACTTAGCTATTATTTTAAATAGTGTACTATTTATACCTAGTATTATGATCCTAAAAGGTTCTTATGAAAGACAATGACCCAGAGCACAAAGAGTAATAAAAATTAAACTAAAACTCTCTTCTGTCTGTCTGTCTCTCTCATTCTTTCTCTTTCTCTCTCTCTCCTCATATGTATATGCATATGCATTTATTATTTATGTATATACAATATGTGCATATAGGTGAAGTATAATACATTGTAAAACCAATTTTTTAATAATCTATTACGTATAGTTTGGAATCAGACAGGAAAATTTCCCATAAAGCATGAAGCCATTTCTTGCCTTTTTAAGAGGAGTGGATTTTTTTAAGAGAACAAAAGGAAATTTATTTAAGTAATAGTCAATAACTTTCACCTTGGCTTTAATATAACTAAGTATGTTTAACAAGTTATATGTATAACACATAGTCCTATATGTCCCCTTCTATTTTTTACTGAATTTCTGCCATTATTGAAGGCATCCATCTGGATAATAAGATCATTCATGATGCCACCCATATATGCAAAAAATATACTGGCATTTAAGTCATGTGAATGAAGATTATGATTGGAAAATATTTTTTAAAAGAGTAATTAGTCTGAATCACAGTGAGTAAGAAATGAACCTTAAGCTAGAGGTATTATTATAATCAACAGTATATTCTTCTAATGACAGCATCTGGTTTATAGAAGATAAGAGAAATTGACATTATAGAAAAATAAAGTGAGTGATTCATACATTTTGCAAAATGCAACAATTCTTGGGATATTAAATACTTCATTTCCCAAGTTAACCATACATTTTAAGACTTATTGAAAAAGAATAATAATAATTTACTTTATTGAATTTTCCTATCATAAAAGTCATTTTCAATGTTGTATATGTGTTTTTGCTTTTTGTCTTATCATCCCAATGGTTTTATAAATTCCTAGATGATCAACCATTACATTTATTTTGTATCTCCAAACATCATTGAATATAACAGGCAATTAGGAAATATTTCTTGAAAAAAAAGAACTTATAGAAATCTTTAATCTTTCAAAAGTTCAA
>CM053588.1:83456282-83483572 GCA_028646515.1 Pseudochirops corinnae | reverse complement strand
GGGGTGCTCTGGCTGCACTCTCCTCCTCCCTCTCTCTCCCATGATCCTTTTTTTCCCGAAAGAAGGAGTCTAGGTTTTGGGAGCTGTTCTTACTTAGCTTCTTTTGCTTATTCTTACTCATGGTTCTTCAGACCATGAATTTTTTTACAATCTCTGTGGGGCTCTGCTTCCAGAAGGGAAAGTTCTGTCCCAAATCGCTGGGGTCCTCCCAGCTGCCGTAGACTTCTGGCTGACTGGATAATGAAGACTCCAAGACCGAGGCCCAAGATGATGATCCGGATCCAGGCCGCTCAACGGGAGAGCCCTGGTCTGAAAACAATCACTCAGTCCCCCTGCTTTTTTGCAGGCCAAGGGCGGGAAGCTGCAATGCAGAGGCAGGTGAAAAACCTCCACCTTTTGCTTCTCCGCTCTGGAGACTTTTCGGCCGGACGCTTATCTCCCTCTTTCACAATCCCCCCTCGGGCAGCAGCTGGTGCTAATCCCTCACCTGAGGGCTTTCTGTCCCTGGGACACAGCTGTGGCTTCAGGCCAGGCTGGTTTCGGTTCGCAGTGCTGATATGGTTCCTCGTAGCCGAGCTGACTTTAGTGGGAAGTATCTTTGCCTGCGTTTTGAAGTTCTAGGTTGGTCCAGAGTCCTATTCCATGGGTATTCTGGGGTGGCTATGTGAGAGCTGCGATATATTGCTGCCGCTACGCCGCCATCTTGGCTCCGCTCCCCTGTGACTCCATTTTTGAAGTTTTCTTAGCAAAGATGCTAGGGTGGTTTGGAATTTCTTTCTTCAGCTCATTTTATAGATGAGGAAACTGAAGCAAATAGGGTTACATCAATTATCCAGGGTAAGACAATTAGTAAATGTCTGAGGTCAAATTTGAACTCAGGTTTTCCTGACTTCAGGCCCAGTGCTATACCTACTATACCACCTAGCTGCCCGCGTGTGATGAATAGGGCAGAACACAGCCATGATTATTGATTTGGTCCCTAATCCAATGTGACTGTACATGCAGTAGATCTCCCTAACAAAAAGTGTTTTGTGAGGTGATAGAGGGGGATACCCAGTGCAAAGGATAAAGAGATCATCAATTGGAATGTCCACCACCACCATAATAGAGGCCCAGCTTTGGAGTCACAGGAATTCTGTGATCAATTAAATGCATTATTGGTGAAGCCAAAGAGAGGAATACGGAAGTCAGAGAGAGGAAAAAGAATAAAAAAGGGATTAAAGCATGAATTCTGGTGACTGCAGAAGACATGTTTAGTAGGAGTCATGGAACAGGGTCTTGAGAACTGACTGTATTCTTGAGATTTGTAATGTGGAGGGGCAAGCATTCATTCTCAGCACTAAACATAATTTGGGAGTATAGTGGAAGAATGAGATCTCCAGCTCCACCTGGGTTTTAATGTGGCATGGTAGAAAATTAGTAATAAAGGGGAAGCAAGTAAAATGAGAGACTGAAAGGAAGGCTAAAGTTTGGCAGAGATGGGGGAGAACTATTAGATCTTCACGTAGTTTGGAAGAGAGGGACACAACTTCCAATTCATTTATGTCAAGACATTAGGAGACACCATGTTTTCCAGACCCAATGTGACGCAAGCAAACTGTGCCCTGAGCTTGGCATAACAAGAATCCTTTTCACTCACCCTCTGGATGATCTCAGCCACAGCAAAATCCCAGAAGTGCTTCATATAATTATAACATTTTGGTCAGCTCCAGGGTTCTCTGAGCCCAGACAAGCACCTGCTATATCTGTGTTCTGGTCATGAAGCCCTGCTATGAATTAAAACTGTCTCATTACCCCTCTTACCCCTTCTTGTCAGGGCTACAATTCACTTTGCAGCCATTGATAAATAAGTATTGAGATTTGGCTACAGCAAAGTGCTGCCCCCTGCCAGGGGTGGGCTCTAGCACATGTGTCCCTGCTTGTAAGCCATTTATTGGCTCTGGCCACCTACACGTTACAAACTGACTCCATCTGGTTGACACTTATTTCTTCAAGACATCAGGCATCTCTCCACCCAGAAAAGGGCTTTTCTTTTCCCAAATTCCCCTCCTCATGCCTGACCAGGAATAGCTATTGTAACATTCTCTGATTGCATGTTTTACCTTAATGTTTTCGATATTCTTATTTTTACCTCAAATGTAATAAATGTTTAGTCATTTTTCAATCATGTTAAACATTTCACGACCCCATTTGTGGTCTTCTTGGAAAAGATACCAGAGTGGTTTGGCATTTTCTTCTCTAGTTCATTTTATAGATGATGAACGAGGCAAATAGGGTTATGTGACTTACACAGAGTCACACAGCTAGTGAGTGTCTGGGGCCAGATTTGAAGGCTTCCTGATGCCAGGCTAAGTGCTCTCTCCACTGTGCCACCTAGTTGCAAAATAATAGCAACTAGGATTTATAAAGTACTTTTAAGTCTGTAAAATGCTTTATAAAGTCTATAAAAACTCATTTGATAGACTTAGTGTTTCTCAGCAATGCAAAGACTCAAAACAATTCCAAAGGACATATGACACAAAATGCCAACCACATCCAGAGAAAGAACTGTGGAGTCAGAATGCAAAATGAAACAGACTATTTTCTTTTTTGTTTATTTTATTTTTTTCTTTTTCGTGGTTTTCCCATTCATTATAATTTTTCTGTGCAACATGACTAATGTGAAAATATGTTTCATAGGAATGTATGTGTAGAGCCCATATTAGGTTGCAAGTCATCTTGGGGAGGGAGGAGAAAGGGAGGAGGAGAGGATTGAAAACTTATGGAGGTAAATGTTGAAAATGGAAAATAAATAATTTAATTTTAAAACAAGATTAATTCATTCTATCGTCACAAAAACCCTGGGAGGTAGCTGATATTATTATCCCATTTTACAGATGAGAAAACTGGAGCAGACAGAGGTTATGTGACTTGCCTAGGATTATATGCAATTTGAAATCAGGATTCATGTCTCCAGGTCCATGGCTCCACTCATTATACCTGGTTGCCCATAAAGAGAATAAGAATTAGCCAGATACCCAAAACTTGACGTAAGAATAGAGAAAAACCTCTGTTCAAATGTTTGGAATTTTGCTAATAGGGAACTCTCAGCTAATGTTATTGTATCGATGTTTTACCTTCTCTCAACTCTGTAAACCAATAGCAGAGGAAGGGCCAATGCAGGTCTCAGGGTCATGATTTGTCCTTAGGTAAAGAGGGGGTTGGTGGTTGTATGAGGATATTGCTAATTAAATTTTTATTTCCCACATATGTAGAGAACAGACCTGAACTTAATAATCACCATTTTCAAATTGATAAATAAACTAAAGACACAAATAGGCAGTTTTTAAAGGGAGAAATTCAAGCTATCAGTGGCAGTGGGAGAAAATGGGCTCCAAATCACTAAAATGGGAGAAATTAAATTTTAATCAACCCCAGTGTCCCACCTCAGAGCCATATTCAAACTGGTACCTATGAGGGAATAATGGGGTAGGCTAACAAAAACCAGAGGGAACGAGTAAAACTACCTATCTATCTATCTATCTATCTACCTACCTATCTATCCATCTATCTATCTATCTATCTATCTATCTATCTATCTATCTATCTATCTATACTGTCTGTTGGAATTCTGAATCAGTTCAGTCCTTCTGGACAAACAGTTAAGATTTATGGCCCAATGTCCCTCAAGTGATGAATTGTTGATCCAGTTTTGTCAGGACTAGGAAGAAAAAGAAGAAAAGAAGGTAAAGGTTGGACAGGGAGGGGGAGAATGGAGCAGATAGCCCAGATTGATGTAGAAGTGAGAGGTCAAGCAAATGAAAGGTGGTTAATTGATGAGCAATTAAATGTGAATATTTTTAAAGGGAAACTATTTTTGTTCACCAGAAATAGAAACATTTAAGCCAGGTGACTTGGGTAAGGCAGTTCAGTGATAGGTCAAGCCAATGCCATAGCAAGGTAACTGTCCCATTTGGCTCTAACTTCTCTGGACTTCTCTCTTTCTCTTTTCTCCTAAAAGTCTAAAAGTTTCGGTAGAATAGGTTAGGTATGCAAGACACAGCAGTCAATGACTGGTAATCTACTGTTTGATACACCCAAAGACCCCAGCTTCTGGGATAAGAACTCATTATTTAACAAAAACTTCTGGAAAACTGGAAAATAGTATGGCAGAAACTAGGCATATGACATCTTATACCCTATACCAAGATAAAAATCAAAATGGGTAAATGATTTAGATATAAAGACTGATACTATAAGCAAACTAAGAGAGCAAGGAGTAGTTCACTTGTCAGAGCTATGGAGAAGGGAAGAATTAATGGCCAAAAAAGAGATAGGTAGCATTATGGATTGCAAAATGGATGATTTTGATTGCATTAAATTGAAAAGTTTGTCACAAACAAAGCTGATGCAACCAAAATTAGAAGGGAGACAGAAATCTGGGGGAAAATTTACAGCCAGTGTCTCAGATGAAGGTCCACTTGCAGAACTAAGTCAAATTTACATGATATATAAGTCACTCCCCAATTGATAAATGGTCAAAGGATATGAATAGGGAGTTTTCAGAGGAAGAAATTAAAGCTATCGTCATATGAAAAATGCTCTAAATCACTTCAATTGGAGAAATGCAAATCATAATGACTCTGAGATACCACATCACACCTATCAGACTGACTAACATGACAAAACAGGAAAATGATAAATGTTGGAGAAGATGTGGGAAAGTTGGAACACTAATTTATTGTTAATGGAATTGTGAACTCAGATACCCATTCAGGAGAGCAATTTGAAACTATGCCCAGAAGGCTAGAAAATTGTAAATACCCTTTGACCCAGCAATACCACTTCTGGCTCTGTATCCCAAAGAGATCATAAAAATGGGACAAGGACCCACATGCACAAAAAGATTTATAGCAGCTCTTTTTGTGGTGGCCAAGAATTGGAAAGTGAGTGGATGCCCATCAATTGGCGAGTGGTTCAAGAAGTTATGTTACATGAATGTAATGGAAAACTATTGTGCTATAAGAAATTATGACCCAGCAGACCAGAAAACCTGGAAATACTTATATGAACTGATCTTGAGTGAAATCAGCAGAACCAGGAGAACATTGTACACAGTCATAGTCACATCATATGATGATTGACTTTGATAGACTTAACTCTTCTCAGTAATGCAAGGATCTAAGAGAACTCCAAAAGACTCATGATAGAGTCTGAATGCAGATGGAGGCATACTATTTGCTCTCCTTGTATTTTATTGTTTTGCTTTGTTTCTTCTTTCTTGTGGTTCCTCTCATTAGTTCTGATTCTTTACATCATGGTTGATCTGAAAATATGTTTGATATGAATGTTTCTGAAGAGCCTTTATTAGATTCCATGATGTTTTGGGGAGGGGGAGAGAAGGGAGAGGGAGAAAATTTAAAAGTAAAAATCTTATGGAAATGAATGTTGAAAACGAAAAATAAATAATGTTTAAAAAAAGTATTCTCCATTCTTTTATCTCATTATCTTCTTTAAGGTCATGAAAATCAGCCAGTGTTTGCAAAACTTTCATCTCTGGTATAAATTTCTTCTGTTTCCATTGTTACCCATTTCATATTCCCAACTTTGTAAACTTTCATGTTAGTTGTTGTTCATAGGAGCCAACATGGAGTACTGGATAGAGAGCCAGAGTCAGAGTCAAGAAAACCTGGGTGCAGGTCCTCTCTCTGACACATACTAGCCTTGGGACTCTGCTCAAATTGTTTCACTTATCAGGGTCCCAGCATCTCTTCAAGATTAATCTGCTGATCTATATTAGTAGAAGGAGTTTTCCTCACCTGGGAGATCCTCATATCAGGTTAACGTGGAGATCCTCGTACGAATAAATCACAGGCTTGGCTGCAATCACCCCATTTACTTTCCCAAGTGCCATTTTCTCACATAGTTCTTAGGGGAGCCAAGGTGTACAAGAGTTCAAATGTGGTTTTCTAGTCCCCGAGCAAATATACATAGAAGAAAATCATACTGGAGGTGATGGTTTTAAAGGTACTGAGCACTGATTTTGAATGTATCTCAAAGAGAAAAATTTCAAAATGAATAAAAAGATAAAAATAGTATAACTGAAAAAGAAAAAGAAAAAAAAGTCTCCACCCTAGGACCAGAAAGGTGTTAGAGGAGAGATATTTTTTGTGATTTATTTATAGACCATCATGGCATCAGGAGTAGCATCACCCCTTGGGAAAGCAGAGATGAGCTGGGTTTGGGCTAGAAGAAACCCAAAGCCAGGCAGGTAGAGGGCTTTGACTTGGAAGGCAAAGAACAGCAGGGTGAATTGATCTTTTGTAAACTGATGTTTGGTTTGTGAAATGTAGTAAAACTGTATCTGCTGAAGCTTCATTCTGACAGGAATCTAGGACGGTCCATGAAGCAGTCCCTGTTGACATCCTTGTGACATTACCTGGTTTTGCTTCTCAGCTAGCAGGACCAAGTTGGTAGTCAGACATCATGCTGCAGTGGCTCTGAATGTGACCCAGAGCAAGATACTGAAACCATCCTTCCCAAGTCACTGACCACAATACCAGCCTAAGTCCAACTGCACTCTGAGTTCTAGACTCTCATCATTTTTTATCCTGTAGGTTGCTTGGGAGGATCTGGGTGTCCCCAGTTTGCAGTGGGATCATGGGTAAGTCCTTTCTTAGGTTGCACAAATGTGCAAGGAAGGTGTGTGTGTTGGGGGGGGGGGGGTTGTGGGTGTGGGTGTGGGTGTGGGTGTAAGGTATCTCTTCCAGAGAAAAAGGGCCAGTAGCAATGACTAATCTGTCTTCTGAACGACAGTTTGTGTGGCAGTTTTGAAGAGAATTTGGGTCTAGGCAATGTCCAGGCAGTGGGAGTGTAGA
This sequence comes from Pseudochirops corinnae, assembly GCA_028646515.1. Classification (NCBI taxonomy): domain Eukaryota; kingdom Metazoa; phylum Chordata; class Mammalia; order Diprotodontia; family Pseudocheiridae; genus Pseudochirops; species Pseudochirops corinnae. Next base: position 83,476,715 of record CM053588.1, on the reverse strand, counting down.
TGCGTACCTACCAACATTTCCTTGGCCACCACTCTGTCCTCCAATTTCCTATGGGAAAGGCTTTGGGTTTCCCTTGGGCTTTGTGACTCCATTAGTCCAGCCTCAGCTTGTCAGGCACAGTAGAACTGGGCAGCAACTACTCCCTCAGTGCCAGCACCAAAAGGGGATAGTTCTGACTTGGACTCAGACTCGTATTGGCCCCACTATGGCAACCGCTCTGCACCTGGACCCTGTTAACGACAAAACAAATATGCTGGCTACAACCTCCTAAGCCTTTATAGGAAAAGCCAGATCTGTCATTGGTTCCTCCAATCTGCTGTGTTTATAGCTGCAGAGGTATCCACCTTTTCCTTTACTTTTCCCTTTGCCTCCAGGGCAAGGATCTCTTGGGCATTCTGGGCTTATTTTTTCTTGTCCAGGCTCATAGTGATGCTAAAGGGAGGCTTGGAACTGCCCTGGCTAAAGGCAGCATCAAGTCTAAGACATTAAGTATATAATCTCTCTTCTTTGCCTCTTACTACCTCCATTTTTCTCAGTGCCCTTCCCCATACCTGGAAGCTGAGCTTGCACACAGGCCACTCTGGGTCATACCCAAACACCCTCTCAGACTGGGCTGGTTGCCAGCCTTGCAAATTCTGGCTTCTGCACCACAGGCCTTTGGTAAGTGAATGTTTGATAAACCATCAAGTACCAGCAGTACTTCTACTCTCTCTGGATATTTGCTATTCAGACTGATGCCCTACCTCTGTTTGCTTTCTGTATAATCCTGCATTTGACCCATTTGGAGGATTATATTGCTGGCTTTGCATTTAGATACAAAGAAATCTGAAGTCTAGACACTGCTTGTTTTTAACTTTGATTGATTTGTGGTCTATAGTTCCTTTGAGCATAATATAATTTCCTTTTTAAATTTCTTTTTACTTTTGAATTTTTTTGAAATTTCGTGTTTGCAACTCCTACTTTTTTGTTTTCTCTTTATGCATGAAATTTTCTGTATCTTTTCTTTTTTTATTTTGTGTATATCTTTAGTTTTTAAATTTGTTTCTTGTAATCATCAGATTGTAGTTTTTTTTAAATTTTCTTATCCAATGTGTTGCTATTTTTCATTTACTCAATTGTTTTATACATTCATTTTCAAAGTTTTGTGAACTAGGTTAATATTTCCTTCTGTCTCTAATACTATTTTTTCAATATACTATTTTCTCTTCTTCTGCTATAGTCACTGTTCTATGTCCCTTTAGTTAATTTACCTAAACTTGCTTACTAGATCTGGAGGCCATTTTTCTTTCTGTTGTTGATGTTTTCTCTGTTAGTTTCACTGTTTATGTTCAAGGTCTTTAAGTTTTCTTCTTTCTAAAATTTTTGATACCTTCAATACTTTTCCCACTTATTTCCCACTTATTTGCTTGTTTTCTTACTCTTTTCTCTCTCATGGTAGTTTCCTGGGGGGATGGATTTCAAAGCATCTCAGCCTTCTCCCACATTGGGCAATTCACAGTTCACCTGCCTAATGCCTCCACCCTACATAGCTTTTGAATAGACAGTACTGGATCCATCAGGAAACTCAGCTCTTTCTATCAGGCTGAGTGAATTTATTCATCCCCCACATACTCACTTACATGATGTCCTTTCTTGGTGTCCTGACCTTCACTTTCAATTCACTGTTCCAGAACTAGCAGTTCAGAGAACTGCCACACTGGAGCTATGAGGGTTTCCATTTTAGTCCAATAATTCAGAGCTTTGCAGCACTAGTGCTTTGGGATTACCTGGTGATTCTTGCTATCTGTGGTGGCAGAGCAAATTTCTACAGCCAGGAGCAGGAGTCTTCAAGGACACTGTAAAGATGGAGCAGGGAAATAGGGTGTGGGGTTGGATTTTGTTGTAAATTCATATGTCTAGTCCTTAGGTATGCTAGTGCAGCCTTTTTACTAGTAGCTTGGTAGGTAGGGGAAGGTTGCTAAGTACAGGGTCAGTGAGAGACCGTTCATATATTTTTTAAGCCTTTTTGGGATTCTGTATGTTCTAGCCCATGGTGATAGCTGAAGTTGCTTTGAAAGTAATTTCTGTTTTAGAGAGGTTTGAGACATGGGAATCAAAGAAAATGTATAGTCCTCTACTTTTTTTGTTCAAATCATTTTTATTCAATATACTAGAGCTTATATTTGTATATGGTTTAATATAGATTATGTAATTTCATCTGATCCTATAACAAATCTGTGAGGTAGATAGTAAAATTATTATTATTATTATCTTATTTTTACATATGAAAATTCTGTAGCTTACAGAAATGAACAGAACTATCAAGTGGCTAGACCAAGACAGAAACCTAGCTATTTTGATTAAAAAAATGTAATAATTGTATACGATACAGATAATTTCCTGACAGAGGTCAGTATTAGTAATGAGTATTCTTAGCTTCTGTAAAACTTAAGACTATGTTTTAAGTAACCAATATCCACCACCCCTTCCCACAAATATCCTAAATAAAGAAAACATTTTGATTGTAGTGATGATGGTGTGTGTATCTATATGTTCGTGTGTGTGTGTGTGTGTGTGTGTGTGTGTGTGTGTGCATTCCCTGAAATCACAAATTAACTTTTACAGAAAACTTCCATGTAAGATTTCTGGAGATATTCTCACTTAATTTTCTAGGAGTGGGTGTTGTTGCCTAAAACACAGGAACAAGTCATGATTTTGATCAGAAGAAATTCAAGATATTTGCCACTTGGGGATTTTTTATTAACATCCTCTCATCCTCTGTATTTTGGCTTCAGTTCCAATAAAATATTCACTAACAGATTGACTCTTTCAAATATCAGTCTTCAGTGTACATTCAGATTTTTATATTCCTTAATTAGTAAAATTTTTAAAAGTTCTTAAAATTACTGATTAAAATATCTAAAAAGAAACATGAAAGTAACATTTGTTGTATTGTCTACCAAGTTGTGGAGCCAATACTTAGGATCATAGAACCAAAACTGGAAGGAGCTTTAAGAGCTATTTCATCCCATCCTATTTTGCAGATGAGGAAACTGAGGCAGGGAGGTTAACTGACTTGTAGGCAATAGAGAAAGGAACCAGTATTCTTTCCATATAACCATACTCTCACATACAATCAGGATGTGGTTGGAAAAAAAAAAAAAGTAAGAGCAGAATGAGCAGCAGACTAGGAGAGGATAAGGATTCCTGTATCCTAGTCCCAATTATGCCACTAATTAGCTGTACAGTTTTGGCCAACTAATTTAATGTTTTTCTCTAAGCCTTATTTTCTTTATATGGATGATGAGAGGATTGGGTTATTTTAGGCCCCATGCAGTCTAAAGTTCTGTAATTGTATATTAGAGATCAGTCTATTATTTTTGAGTAATTTTCTTGATGATTATATAATAGTGGAAGCTTATTAATGTTATATGAAAACCTTTGAACAATTCTAATATATCTTATCAAATGAGAGGCCCCATGGCTAAGTTGGAAAAATCACTCAATAAGGAATAAGAATAACTTGGTTCCATGAGATGTTAGGAAAGTCACCTTAATTTTATCATCTTCAGTATGGAAATTATTTTACTTCTCCCTTCCTCACTGAGTTGTTCTGAGAATCAAATGAGATAATATACGAAAGTTTTTTGAAAATCACAAAGTATTGAAATACTTTAACAGAAAAACTTTAATAGCTTTGTTTTCCTGTCATCTTCAGAGTGGGAAGAATTGCTTGTTGAAAGGGCACAATCTTCAAATAAGATTTATTTTATTAGGCTTTTTGCATCCACCAAAAATTGAATAGAACATTAAAGTGATTCATTGAAGAAAAATAAAGCAATGATAAAATGAATATAATAAAAGTTATATCTAACCTAAGGACCAAAATGAAGATTGCAATTAATTTCTTATATTCTGATAGATATTAGAGATTCCCTAAGAAGTGAATCTGTTCTGATACTAAAAACAGTATTCACTAATCAGTTTTCCCGCTCCTGTTGTCTTTCTTCCCAATATAGTTACTACCAACTTTGGTCTCAAAATTGTATATGATACATATAGAATAGTCAAACTTTTTAAAACAATTCAAATGCCTTTACTGCATTCTAGATTTCCTTGCCCTTTATTAGATAATGGGGTGGGGATAGGGAAGCAAATAAAATTGTATAGTCTCTCATATGGAAATGACTCCATCTGAGACTAGTTTGAGTTTCCTCATCCCAGGTGACCTAAATGACAATTATACATTAATATTAGACAACTGTGATACTTTTTCAAGTGACTTTCTTTTTGTTGCCAACTAATCCCTTCCAAAAGCTATTTTGTATTTGGTTTTTTTTTTTTCTCCCTAAAAACTTTTAGTTTGAGCTGCTAGAGAAGCTTTAGCAATAATTAGAGTATACATTATGTCATAGCTTGTAAGTAGTCCTTTTGTTTCTTTCCTTTTTTGAAAGGTTCTGGAGGACAGTTGGGTGGAAAAGATTAGCTCCCTGTTACTCTGAGAAGCTAGTTCATTGACATGAATAGACTCACCCATGTTTAATATTTTAGAAGCCCCATCAAGCTAGGGCAAAATATCTTTTTTGAATGTGTGATAAAATTGTACATGCAAAAATTTTAATATTTCATGAAACACGTAAGAATCTTTCCAATACAACCTCATTATCTCAACTTCGACTCTTGATCCATTGGGGAGGAAAAAATGTGCCACTATTGTAGGTTTCCTGGGGGTGTTAAATGTAACACATGATTGTTATCTCATGGAATAATAGAGGTTGGTCCAGTTAACCCATAGAGTTTACTAGTACCAATAAGAAGGTATTCAGGAACCTCAGTAATCCAATGCTGTGTAAATATATGTGTGGGAAAACTGTGAGGTTTAGACAGGTGAATTCAAAAGCTAAGGGGGAGCATGATATGTCCTCTCCCCAAGAAACATGCACGTAAAAAAAAATCATCTAGAGGCTGCCCACAAAGTAAAGATTTGTAGTCCTTTAGTTCTATAAATATTTTAATTCTATCACATGGACTAAGATTTTATTGCTTATCTGCCTTAAGTAATACAAGGCTGGGATTTGTAATAGTGTCAAAACACTATTTTTTTTAATACTAATAAGTTTATTTCTTAGTTTTAGTAAAAATAAGTTTATCTCTGATGCTTCATTTGGAAGTCCAAGGGTTTGAAACCAAAATGACAGAAAGAAGAAGCTTCCTAAGTCACTGTATAGCTTAAGGAGATAGGTTACACCAGTAGAAGTAGAGAGCAAAAATAACAGGAGAAATTGTAGCTAATCAGCAGAGTGAAAGCACTTGTTATCAGAGGCTTCTACAGAGGTCTTTGAACCAGTTGGAAGTTAGCTCAGACCCTCCTTCTAGGGGTGGAGTCTGACTTATTTTCTAGTAGTGTGGGGTCTTGTGAATTAACCAGTGAAAGTTTATCTCTAGGACCTGCCTCCCCACCCGGCCCCATTCAATGATTAACACTGTCTTCTTTTGAGTTTCCTATATTTCAATGGTAGCTCATTAGATGAAAGCAAAAACACCTGAAGAATTGTTGCACAAAGAATTTGTACTTTTAGCATAGATTCAATAAGTAAACTGCATTTAACAACAGCAACAATAGCAAAAAAATAGGGACAATGGCAAAAACCTAGAAGTGGCCCTTCTCTAACACAATCTTATTCTGTTCCTAAGAGTTCTAGATAATGTCCTTCCTTGAGTAGGCACATGAGTGTAGTAACATTACCAGGAGTATGATATAAGTTGACACCTCCTTTAAAACTGCTTACCAGTCCCAGACACAGGAACTCTAGAGATAGGGTCTAGAAAGTAAAAATCAGAATTCAAAAATGTTGGTGCTTAATCATTTATTGGTGACTTCTGACAGCATCTGGCCACAGCTAGCCCATTTTGGATCAAAAAGAGCAGAACTAGCAGCCAGTTTCTGTAATGGGTGGCACTTCTTTGAGATGTCCAAGATCTCTTTTTCTCTGATATTATGCACCACTCTGCTACTACTATGAAACTATCACTTCTCTGATTTCACCATCTCAAAGTCTCTTCTTGTATCAGGAGTTATGAGTAGTTGCAAAGTGAGGGACATTACACCTAATCTACCCCTGGTGAATTTTTTCAGTCACTTGAAAATAGATATCTTATACCATAAGCATTTTAACTTAACATATAACTTCAGATGCACAGGTAATCAGTTTATAATGCAAAAACTACAAAGAGACCTAATGCTTAGATACACATGAAGATTACATGTAGTTCATATTAGTGAATGCAAACATCATAACATACATTCTGTGGCTATTTGTTGTCTACAGTTACTACATTTATGGATCACATGTAAAGATACATGCACATATAACACATTACATTCACAAAATTGCATGTCTTAAATAGCAAAACAACAATAACAACCCATAACATAACAATGAAATATTCTGTATAGGAAACACAGGATATATACATTGATATAACATATATGTAGCAGTTACATTTAAGAAAAAACATTACCATATGATCTTTTATAATGTGAATAGTAACTTCTAAAGCATTGTAAGTACACTTTTATTACTGGCCACTTCTGTGATAACCTTTGAGATTTTGGAAGATCCAGGCTACCTATCACTCTATCCAGAACTACTGGCTCATGTTTTCCATCCTGAGCTTTTGGATGACTGATTCACAGTAACTAGCTCCAACATCAGTAAATAATTCCTGTTCTCAATACACATGTAGAGTATAAGATCAGGCTGGAAAGGTGATGTTTCTGAGCTCAGCCTCCTTCTCCCTGAACAGAGTCCCACCCCCTCCCAAATATTCTGGGAATTAGGAAAGACTTGTTCAACTTCTCTGAGGACACAAACATACATTCCTCTCCATTTAAGTCTGAACTTTTTTTTAGCTCAGTAACTGGTGAAAGGGTTCTTTTCAGATTCCAGTCCTGATCACTGGGGAGTTCAACTATATTCCTGGAAGGCAATGGGTAATAGGAAGCCATGTCTTTGAAGTGGCTGGGCTGAAGATATTGACAATGGATTTGAGAATGAAAAATCAGTTGCTACCATCAGAATTTTTTGACATAAATCTTCAGGCCTTCCTTTGACTTATATCTCATCTGAGAACCATCCTGGTTTTGAGACTTCACATCTTCCATCTTCTATAACTTCAAAGCATGAATTAGTGGATAGGATAGTTCCCCACTCAAATGTCATTAGGCAGTGAAAAACCTGTGGCTTTATTCCTCTTAGCGTTGTATGTGTGTACAATAAATGAGACACATCCATTCAAGCATTCAATTAAAAAAAAAGTGCCTACTATATGCTAGGCACTGTGCTAAACTCTGGGAATACAAAAAGAGCCTAAAGACAGTGCCTCTCCTCAAGGAGTTTACAATCGAAAAGACTACAATGAGACCTTTATGACCTCAAGGTTTCTAGCATGTTTAGCAATGTATAGTCCGAACATTTAGGCTGTGGATTTCCCTAAGCATAAGGTATACTTCTAGACTTTGTAATTTCCTCTCAGGTACAACACCTGCTTAAGGAGTTTGCTTTTTAACATCTTTACTTTTTTCAGAATAGATTCTGGCAAGAAAACCATAGGCAGAAAAACACTCCCACATCGTTTGAGCAATGATCTGTTCCTAGTTGGTCATACTTTAGCTACTGTGATGATGCTTATGGTCTTCCTCTCTTTTGCAAGAGACAAAAAGCAATAAACCCAAGTTTAAAAAGTTTGCTAATACTTACTCTGGCAAGGATATACAGTATGGGATATAGGACCTTCATACACCAATGTAGTTCTTATCACTAAGTCCACAGGGTCCAGGAGACTACATAGACATAAATCGCATCACCTGTAATGAATGTAATTTTGGGGGTTACTTGAGATCCATTGATGATCACAATAGGATATGCTGTGCTTTCTCCCTGGGATTTCAGGGTGGTAGCATGAAGAGGCAGAGAGCTCAAGAAAAATGTGGACTAGGTTCCCCCAATACTGAATATACACTGTGCAATTGGATTCAGAGTTAGGGAACCCCTGAGAAGGAGAAGGCAAGCACTGCAGTCTCTGGAAAAGCAGTTCTGGATTTTTGTGCTGGTGTGGTCTTGCCATAAATTCTCTGCAATGAAAACTGCTTCTTTTATCTTAGGAGGCATTCTAATACTGTGACATCAGGGTTTTTTGTTGTTGTTTTTTATTTTGTTTTATTTTAGATGTAAGAACACTCACCAGATTAAAAACTGGTCCCTTTTGACTATTAAGCAATCCTCTTTTCCTCCCCCCTGCCCCTGGGGGCATCTGCCATTGCTTCAATGGATCTGTGAAATGTACTATCAAATGGCTTCTCTCCAGTGACAAGGCAGTACTTCAGAACATGGTGAAGTGCTTGCTTTGAATTATATTCAGTTTACCCTGCACTTCCAATATCAACTCAATTGTGTCTCATGAGTGCATTGGACCTCATTTTAAGAGATGTTCCCTTTGCAGGTCTTGAATTTTATTTCTATCTCTTTTTCAATTATAGTTTTGAGGCATTCACCCCAACCCACCCCTGTCAAATTAAATCTATTTAGGAATTTAATCTTTAATTTCTCTAGGAATTCTAGAGTTGTTTACAGACTACAATCAGGGTTCTGTCTGAGTCTGTGTAACTTTTAATAAATAATTCACATCTACGCGAATTATTCACAGCCCTATTCAGTGATTCCTCTATAACTCTCAACAATACCATTAAGCATTGCTAATATAAAAAGTCCTATTTGGCATATAATAGATGCTTAATAAATTTTTACTCCTTTTCCTAATTCATTCACACCACTGTGCTGACTGAGTACACTATTAGTCTATTTCTAATTCGGCCATCATTGCAGCAAGTCAATTCTTTCATTCCCAGTTGACTTCCTATTTCACTTCCCACAGAAACTAGTCCAAATTCTCTTCTTCTCTCCTCAAATTACTTTCCCCTTCTTCACTCTTACTTAAGCACCTTATTTCTTTACTGATAAAATTAAGGAAAGTCACAATGATGATACTTCTCTTGCCTTCTGTATATCTCAAAGGCCCTTGAAATCATCTTCCCAAATTCTCCTGTTTTCTCGTTTCTTATAATCAAGCAGTCTATCTCCTTGCCAAGAATCGTCCTTATAGTTGCTGTTGATGCCTTCCCCTCCTGTCTTTTCCAGAAAAGTGCCTCTAACATTCCCCACCTCTACAACCTGTCTTCTCCTTTCTAAGAGGCCTTCAAACAAGCTCCAGGATTTTATATCCTAAAATAAATCACACATTTTTCACTTGACTTTGAGGACCATCCCCTCAAGTTGTCCTATATCTCTCTTCTCTTTCTCAAGCAAACACTTAGTCTCTGTACTGAGACTTGGAGACATAGGATGGTAGCATTTGTCACAGTGTCTTAGTCTTTAGAATCCCCCTGCAATGTCATAATCATGATAGGAGTTAGGGTTTGGTTAGTTATGATGTAGGGCTAGACTTGGACATGCACTCTTTCCAGGGATACCTTCAATCCCCACATAACATACATACATACACACACACACGCACACGGCAAGCAACAATAAAGTCATAATATCATATTCAGTTTATTAGAATTTAAAATGTTAACTAAAGGTCACAACTCTACAAGACATTGTATATAACTTCATTTATTACAAGAGAAAGGCACATGCATATGGGGACGACTTACACAAAGGAGTCTCAATAGAGGCAGAAACTTGAACATTTATATGGGTTACAAATGGGAGAAGACAGTCTCATGGGAGCAGTAGAGAGCAATCCCTTCCCAAATAGGGGTAGCATGGGAAGAGGAAGGGAAAAATAGGGGTGGAGAAGTGATGGAGCAGGAGGACTTGGGAACACTGGACTGGAGAGAGGATGCTCTGCCTATCTGAAAGGGCCCCAGGTGCACAAATTGTTTATTAGTCTGGTCAGGCTGGTTGGAGCCAGGCTTGGCTTCAAGGACACTCAAAGTTTAATAGATTTTAGTTGCAAAAGATCACTGTTGTGTTAGTTTAGGGGAACTTCATCTCTGAAAACAGGGCAACTCAAGAAAACAAGTTTAGTGAGCCCCTTCACAGCTCATTACTAGAAAAAACACAGGATCAGTTTTAGGCCACTTTTATCCAACAAAGGCAGGTCACTGACATTACCCTAGCTATGGTCACCTGTACAGTCAACACAATGGGTGAATTGCAGGAAGGGAGGAGTTACAGAAGTATCCTTGGCACTATCTCTGTACAGGAATAGGGGCAGTTAGAAACTGCTTATTATAGCAGAGATTACCAGGAATTTACCCAAGGAGTAGGCGAGGATTAGAAATTGTTAGTCAGAACAATTTAGGGGTCCCATAGTTTCCCAGGGATTGACAAAATGAATTATATCACAGAACTGGGCTAAGGATCACAACAATAACCTATTGATCAAAATTAATGGAAGACACCAGCTCAAACTGAGGAAGAATTTCATGATCATTATTATTGTTGCAAAGAAAGAATAGGTTGTTTGGTGAGCAATGAGCACGCTATTGTTCAAGCAAAAATTAAATGGCCATGTATCCGCAATGTTAAGAGATTTCTTCATTGAGTAAGAGATTGGAATAGATATCATTTAAAATCCTTCAACTCAGAAATTCTCTGATTCTAAACATTTTTTTTCATCTTTTCAGTCTTCTGATTTAAATGGACAAAGATGTTTTGTCTATTAATAATAGCATACATGTGTGTGTACATTTATTTGTATGCATATATATGTGCCTGTATACACATATGTATATGTATATGTGTATGTGTGTGTATATATATATATATACATACATATATATATATATATATATATATACATATACATATATAGTATCTGTGAGTATGTGTGTGTATTCAGGTTAAAATTAAACATCCTCATTTTGAGAGAAAGTTTTAATTAATGGAGAAGTTTTATTCCTAGCCTCCTCAAACATGTTAGAAAAAGATTAGGGGATAATATTTCAAATAACATTCACAGAAAGTTCAGTACATCTTTGTATTTAGACAGCAACGTCTCATGAAGCACGATGTTATCAAAGCAAAACAGCATGTCCTGGTGGGGCTTTAGCAATTTTAACTAATTGCAGCTGGCAAAGAAGCCCAGAACACATAGTTGCCAAAAATCATAAAAAATATACCTCCTACCTCCAAAAAGGCTTCTTGTAAAAAAGGACAGAACTAGATTCTACAGGAGGCCAGAGCAGAAATTTTGCCTTAAAAGATATTGAGAAAAATGTGAGATTCAGTTTTACTTTTTTCCCTATAAAACATATAGTGCTGTTATAAAAAGTATAAGTGATGACCACTTTGTTGAGGCAGGAGGCCCATAAGTGTTGAACATTGCACATATTTTCACAATTTTATGGTGTACTAATTAGTTATACTAATTTTACATATATTTATTAAAATAGCACTTGATATAGGGCATGACTCTTTGGAAGGGAGAAAGGAAGGGAAAGAGAGAAAAAAATTATGATTAACAAAAGACATCTTTAAAAAAAGTTATCAAAATATATGTGGTAGCCCACATTGAATACCTGCCAAAGTAATTAAAATTAAAAATAAAATCCAAATTGGAAATATTGAGTTTTACTTTGTCATGTCTTCATTTTATTTAAAACGAAGAAATGCATCTTAGTAGTAATAGCACAGAAACTACATTTCGAGCGCAGAATTTAGGAGCACACACTCATACACATTCATTAAATTGTTTACTTGAAAGTAGTTGACAACTTTAAGTAATATCACATTTTGGACTTGTTTTCAAGTGCTTCAAGGGCTGTAAACTTCACAAATGATTCATTCCTCATATAAAAAATAACCAAGTAATATAAGGAAACCCTGGAAACAGTTGTAATTTATCTTTTAAAATCCTTTAGAAATATTGTTAGAGTGTGCATAGGAGTTGGTTATATACATACTGCTTGCTTGAACTTCAGTACTTACACACTGAAGGCATATGAAGTAGAAATCCTGTGAAATATGAAATACTTCCATTAATAGCCCCAATGCTGTTTGCCAGGCATTCATCCCTGAGGTCTATCTTAGGCAAAATTGTGAAGTGGGTCAATCTCAAACCCTGTGACTTTTGTTTTCCCCATTTCATTGGTGTGCCTCTTCTACTTTGGACTCTCATGGTACCCAGCGTTTGACATTAATGAGTAAGTTCTCAAGGACAAATAATTGATCACTAAAATGATAACATTAAAATATATATGTAGAAAAAATAGGATGTTTAAATATTGAGAACAGAGACATTTGATTCCCATATGTTCTACTAAGATCTTGACAATGTCAAGGGAAAGTTAGGAGGTTTCTTAGAATTTGAGGTGGACCTTTGGTGATGAACTTATGGGCTGACAAGGACCAGAGTAATAAAGGATGGGCAGGAGTAGATAAGTTGCCATGTGCGTTATTGGAGGTAATGCCCACATCAGTGGGGTTACAGGTCTTTTATTGATCAGGTTATGGGAAACTATCTTGGGGGAACTTTTCAGTCCTCCTGAAAATAAGCAGTTGTCCATTTGTAGACTATAATACCTATTTGCATAAAAGGGCATAAAATATTTGCTTAAATGACTCAGTTTAATATCATGCTGCAAAAGGTAGAGAAATTCCATTTAAAATATTTTGGGGGCGCTGGAGCCAAGTTGGTGGAGAAAAGATAGTGACTCACCTAAACTCTCCACAAAACCTCTCCTAACACCATAAAAAACAATTCTTGGAGCAGTAAAATCTGCAAAAGAATGGGGTGAAACAATTTTTCTAGTCAAAGACAACTTGGAAAGTTGACAGAAAAAGTCTGCCACACTTTGGTGAGAATGGAACACAAGCCACCACAGGCCTTGCCAGCATAGACTGGGAGCAGGCCTTGGGAACCATTGAATCAGTAGCAGCAGTGGCAGAAGCAGTGACTTCTTCTGGAGCTCTCAGACCAAAGATGGTAAAGGTGTTGAAGGAGATTACAAGGTCTTTGCTAGCAGGACTCTGTTGCTTTGCCCACACTTGGATCTGAGTTGAAGTCTTGAGTGGCAGTATCAGGGCAAGGAGGAGAACTAGCACAGCAGAGTTTGTGGCAGCAGTAGTGGGGGCCCTGTCCATGGTTCTAGGGCAGAAAAAGAGTACTTGTGATCACTGACAGGCCATAGCACAGGCCAGAAGAGTAGTAAACACATATCTCCTTAGAATATACCACCTTGGAAGAACTGAAAGCTTACAGGTCCCTAGAAATATCTCTGAAAACAGCTGCACAAATACCCTGAAGCCTGGGACAGTACACCCTCTGCACTGCAAGCAGAGCCCTACTTTAACAAAGAGTTAAAAGTCAACTAACAGACTGTGAAAATGTACAAACAACAGAAAAAATATTCTGAGCATAGAAAGTTACTATGGTGACAAGGAAGATCAAAACACACAATCAGAAGAAAATAACAAAGTCAAAGCTCCTACATTTAAAGCCTCCAAGAAAAATATGAGTTGGTCTAAGGCCAAGGTCTCAGGTTAAAACAGGATTTTGAAAAACAAATAAGAGAGGTAGAGTAAAAATTGTGAAGTAAAATGGGGTGATGCAAGAAGATCATGAAAAGTAAGTCAACTTGGTAAAAGAGATACAAAAAATACTGAAGAAAAAAAAAACATCCTAAGAAACAAAATAGGCCAAATGATAAAATAGGTACAAAAAGCCAATAAGAAGAGTGCTTTAAAAAAATACAAAATTGACTTAATGGGAAAAGGGGCACAAATTTCACTGAAGAAAAAACAAAACTCCTTAAAAAGTAGAATTGGACAAATGGAAAAGGAGGTATAAAAGATCATGGAAGAAAATAATTCCTTAAAGATTAGAATGGGGCAAATGGAAGCTAATGACTATGAGAAATCAAAAAAACAGTAAAACATAACAAAAAGAATGAAAAAAATAGAAGACTATGCAAAATTTCATTGGAAAAACAATAGATCTAGGAAATAGATCCAGGAGAGAAAATTTAAAATTTATTGGACTATTTGGAAAATGTAATCAAAAAAAGAACCTAGACATCACCTTTAAAGAAATTATCAAGGAAAACTGTCCTGATATTCTAGAACCAGAGAATAAAATAGAAATGGAAAAAATCCATCAATCACCTCCTGAAAGAAATCACAAAAAAGAAAACTACCAGGGATAGGACAACCAAATTCCATTACTCCCAGATCAAGGAGAAAATATTACAAACAAACAGAGAAAAGTATCTTGGAGTCACAGTCAGCATAACATAAGATTTAGCAGTTTATACATTAAAGGATCAGAGAGCTTTGATTATGATATTCCAGAAGGCAAAGGAGCTAGGATTGCAACCAAGAATCCCCCACCTAGCAGAATTTAGTATAATCCTTCAGGGAAAAATATGGATTTTCAGGGAAATAGAAGACTTTCAAGCATTCTTGATGAAAAGACCAGAGCTGATTAGAAAATTTGACTTTCAAATGCCAGAAGGAAGAGAAGCATAAAAGGGAAATAAGAAAGGGAAATCACAAGAGACTTAAGAAGATTAAACTATTTAAATTCTTCTTTTTAAACTTTTGTTTATGTTAAGTTTACATCATTAATTTCCATGAGATTTCAAGTTACAAATTTTCTCCCTGTCTTTCCCCTACCCACCAACCCAAAATAGTGATTCCACTGTATACCCCCTCCCCCAATCTGCTCTTTCCTATATCCTCCCCCATTACCCCTCTGACTTTCCGGTAAGGCAAGATGGATCTCCCTACCGCTGGCCTGTATATCTTATTTCCCAGTTGCATGTAAATAATAATAATGATTATATATTCATATATATTTTTAACATTTGATTTTCGTTTACCTACCTCAGGACCACCAGCCAAGACTGCGATCTCAATCCAGGCAGGCTAAGGCAAGAGCACTTAGCCTCTGAATGATCACTTCCCCCCACCTCAATCTGCAGGCCAGGAGCTCTGAAGCAGCCATGTGGAGGCAGCTGCCGGGCTGCCACCACTGCTTCTTGCCCTGGAGGCAGACGGCCATACTCTCTCCCCCAAATTTAGCCGAGTTCCACTGACCTTTCACTTTGTCCTTGTTCCTTATGGGTTGGTAATTCTGGAAACTGCTACAGCTGCCAGTGATCTGCTTTCCTGAAAGCTCCAGCTGTGGCTTGTTCTGGCTACTGTGGGGTTACAGCCGCAGGTTCATGTGGTGCTGGTCTGGGCTCCCAGCATACTGCAATGAATCACTTCCTGTTGACCTGCCAGGCTGCCTTCAGTGGGAGCTTTGTTACTCTGTCATTTTGTGGTTTCTGGAGCTCTAAAATTTGTTTCAAGTCATATTTATAGGTATTTGAGGTGGTTCTGGGGGAAGCCACAGAGTTCTCCTGCTTCTAAGCTGCCATCTTGACTCTGCCCCCCTAAACGATTTAAATTCTTACAAAAGAAGATGATACTTATAGCTCATAAAAACTTTCTCATTATTAGGCAGTTAGAAGGAGTATATTTAAAGACAACATAGGTGTGAGCTGAACATAAGAGGAAGATATCTAAAAAA
Organism: Pseudochirops corinnae; assembly: GCA_028646515.1. NCBI lineage: Eukaryota > Metazoa > Chordata > Mammalia > Diprotodontia > Pseudocheiridae > Pseudochirops > Pseudochirops corinnae. The sequence continues at coordinate 83,461,154 of CM053588.1, read as the reverse complement.
ATAAAATCAAGAGGTGAGAGAGGAATGTACTGAAAGAAAGTGAAAGGGAGAGTTAGAATGGGGCAAATTATCTCATACAAAAAAACTAAGAAAAATATTCTAGAGTGGAGAGGAAGAGGGGGGAGGTGAGAGGGAGTGAGTGAACCTTACTATCATCATATTTGACTCAAAGGAGAAATAGTGTGCACACTCAATTGAATATAAAAATCAATCTTACCCTACAGGAGAGTGAAGGGGATTACAGAAGAGGGAGTATCTTGCTAGAAGGGAGGACAGATTGGGGGAGGGATAGTCAGAAGCAAAACACTTTTAAGGAGGGACAGGATAAAAAAGAGAACAAACAGAAAAAAGGGGCAGGAAATATGATGGAGGGAAATGCAGTTAGAAGTAGTAATTGTGGAAAAAAATGAAGCAGGTTTCTCTGATAAAAGCCTCATTTCTCAAGCATATAGAAAACTGAGTCAAATTTACAAAAATAAGAGCTGTTTTACAATTGATAAAGAATCAAAAGATATGAACAGTATTCAGATAAAGCAATCAAAGCTGTCTACAGCCATAAAAAATGCTCTAACTCACTGTTGATTGGAGAAATCGAAAGAGTTCTGAGGGCTATCTCATACCTATTAGACTGACTAATAGGGCAGAACAGGAAAATGACAAATATTGAAGGGAATGTGAAGGGAAATTATGATCTCATGAAGTGTGTAGGTGAAGGAATAAGGGAGGGAAGGAGAAAATTTGAAGCTCAGAAAAAAAAGAATGTTAAAAATTGTTTTTATATGTATGTAAAGCCAAGCATAAACAGCTTTCCAGAAGAATGTTATTGTGAACAGTTTTTAAGGTTCTGATTACATAGTTTAGTGAACACTCCATTTATTCAATAAAAAATCATAGCAAAATATTCACTGTAAATCAAGGTAGAGCCTTCACAGTGTTACAACCTATCACAGAAAATCAAAATACAACCTTCAAACAACTTATCACTGAGATGGCCACATAGTTTTCATCACAGTGGTCACAAAGTTTTCAACAAAGAACAATCATTTAGTATCTCAAGCATTCAATCATCTCAATCATTCAATCATCCTTAAGGCAGTTTGCCTCCTTAAGGGACACAAAGTACAATACTCAAAGTTCTCCACTCATGGGGCACATTAAGTTACAAATTAGTCACTTATTCAGTCATCAATCTTTATGTACAATCATTTAGTCAATCAATCATTCAATCACTCAATCATTTAATCATCCTTCATCATTTACTATTCAATCATCAGAAAATATACAGACCCTCCACCTCTACATCACTAGTAAATTACAATTTCTCAGTCAGTACTCAGTATCCAAGTAAAGTCTTCTTTCAGCTTAACTCTGGGTGGCCTTTCAGATTCCCTGGATACCCTTCCATGGTCCCACATCCTACCTAGATTCACCAAACTATCACATGGGTTCAAAGAAAGACAGCTCCCTGGTGCTTTTCCAGCTCTCTCTGAAGTTCCTGCTCCACATTGGAGTTCAGTGTCCAGTCCATCTCAAATTCTTCACAGGCTCTGTGCCTGGTAAGATAAGGCTTAACAAAGCCACCAACCAGTTCATGCAAAGTACCAGCACCACAGTCATACTTCCTCAGTCCCTTGGCAGCTCTGGCTGACCCTTGGAAATGCTCAACAGCCTCAGCAGCTCTGGCTGGCCCTCAGCTCTGACTGGCTCTCAGAAATCCTTAGCAGCTCTGGCTGGTCCATGGACTTAGCAGAAGTTTCAGCACAAAATCAGAATCAAAATCACTTCAGGTTTTCAAAATGAAAATCATTCTCTCCCACCTGGGGAAGGGGGTGGGGAATGCCCCCCCTCCCCCCCCGCATTTACCTCATCAGCCTCCCCTGTGCCAGCAGCTTCTGCATCCACAGGGCTTGCTCCAAGAAGATCTGTGTCTCACTCTGCACTTTTCCTTATATACAGTATTGCCCCTCCCTGTTCAGCTCCATCCTGTTACATCAGCAGCAGGGATTCATACCTTCTGTTTCTTTAACAGAGGCTTGATTAATTACTAAGTGCAAAGTACCTGTTACCTTTGCCAATACAAAGGGATCTTCAAATTCAAATTACATCACCATTACAATGTAATTGAGAAAAAATATCTGTAATGGTAATGGGATTAGAAGATCTTCCATGCCCCTTATATTGGCAAGCTAGTGGGTGCTTGGCACTTGGTTTCAAGTTCATAATTGTGTCAAGTATAGAGACCCAGAACTTCTGAATCCCACAGTGGGATGAGCTTGCTGATGTGGCAGGAAGGGCTGGGACAGGGAAGAGATTTTGAGAACAGAACTTGTAGTGGCAGAACTTCTTCTGAGAGCCTGCCAGAACTTCTGCTGAGAACTGCTGGGAAAAGAACTGCTGGGAGCTGGAGCTGCTGGGAAAGCAGTGTGGAGGCTGAGCAGTTACCATGAGTAAGGAGAGGAGGATCTTTGTCTGAGGGAGCCTGTTTTGTTTTGAAAGTTTGGGAATGTGGGTGTTAACTATCTGTACCAACTTCATGGCTGCTATAAGGATTTTTGACTTTCTAGTTTTGGGACTTGGCTTTCTGATATTTGAATAAATGCTTTGGCTCTGTCCTCCATGTGGAGAGCTTGTTACATTTTGTGATTCACAACTTCACCAGCATATTTATAGTCACTGTAAATATTGCATTGTTGTTATAATATCACACACACAGACACACAGAAAAGAAATACATTTCATGGTTGCTACATGAGTTTAGTTCGACTACTGAGGTCCCACATATGCTTACAACGTTGGCTTTTTCCATGTTGTTGCATTTGCTGCAGCAACTGAAAATTCCATTGCTATAGATTATGCACACATTGGAAGTTGGGGGAAATGATTTGGAAGCCACACAGTCTCATATATGTTGGAGCCAAACATTTGCAGTCACTCAGTAGCAACTAAAAGGAGGAGGCCTTAGTTCCCAATTTTATAACAAATGAAAGCTTGTGTAGAAAGTCAGAATGGTAGAAGGATTAGAGGGGTTTTATCCTAGGAAGAAGTGCTAAGCATCTCAGAAAACAAGGATGATGGACAATAAATTGACTGCTAGAAGCAAGGACTAGATTCTATCTGATGACATATGATTAACTCAGGTCTAGAAATTTATTTGTTATCAGAAAACATTTTTGTTTATATAGAGATAGAAATAGTTAAAAAAGGATTAGAGATTGTAGGCTATGGGGGTAGGGAACCTATGGCCTTGAGGCCACATGTGACCCTTTAGGTCCTTGAGTGAGGCCTTTTGACTTAGTGAAAATTTTACAGAACAAAGCCTTTCATTAAAGAAATTTCTTCTGTGAAGTTTGGATTCAAAGGGCCACACTTGAGGACCTTGAGGGCCGTATTTGTCCTTGAGGTTACAGTTTCCACACTCCTGGTTGTACTCTCCTATGGTAAGTCCCTTCCATTCTGTGAGCCTCAGTTTCCTTGCTTGTAAAGTGAGAGGGGGGCAGTTTTAATGAGTTAATCTTTAAATTTCCTTTTGGAGCCTAATTTTCTGTGATTCTGAATTCTAAGAAATCCAAATGAATTTGTAATGCTTTTAATAATTTTAAAGAGTACCTTGACAGTTCCATATTGACCTTACTCACTCAATAAATCAGTAAAGATTTGTTAAGTACCTTGTATGTGCCAGCCATTGGGCTGAGTGCTATAGATAACAGAAAAAGAAAAATTACGTTTTCTGCCTTCAGGGATCTTACAGTTGAATTGGAGAGAAAATATGCCAACAAACATACCCAAAACAAGCTGTATATAGGATAAAAAGGAAATTTTAGCAGAAAGAAGGTACTAGAATTAAGAGGGATTGAAGATTACTTCCTGTAGAAGATGGAATTTAAAGGAATACAAAGAGGTGAGTATTTGGAGCAGAAAGAGGAGAATGTTCCAGACATAAGGGACAACCAGAGAGAATGTACAAGGCTGAGAGATGGAGTGCCTTGTTTATGGCCCAGGCAGGACATCAGTGGCATTAGATCAAAAAGGATATATTGGGGATTAAAGTGTAAGAAGATTGGAAAAGTAAGAGGAGGCTAAGTCATGAAGAGCTTTGAATTTTAAGCAAGAATATTTTGTATTTGCCCCTATAGGCAATAGGAAGCTTCAGGAGTTTATTGAGTAGGAGGGTGACATGATCAGACCTTCAATTTAGCAAAAGCATGTTAGTGAATGAATGGAGGATGAATTAGAGTATGGGGAGACTTGAGACAGTCAGACCCATCAGCAGGCTATTGTGATAATCTAGGCATGAGGTGACGAGGGCCTATACTCAAGTAGTGAACTAGAGTGATGGCAGTGTTAAAGGAGAGAAGTGGGAATAATCAAGAGATATTACAGAGGTAAAATTGATAGGCCTTGTTAACAGATTGGACATGGGGTGTGAGAGATAGTGAGGAATCCAGGATGACTGCTAGGATGCAAGCTTAGAGAGATTGGCAGGGTGGTGTTACCCACTATAGTAGTAAGGGAGATGAGGGGAGAAGGGTTTAGGGGGGACATGTAATGGATTTTCTTTTGGACATATTGAGTTTAAGATATCTCTTGGATATGTAGTTCAAGACATCTGAAAGATGGTTGGAGATAAGATATTGTTGATATTGGAGAACAAAAAAGAGACTGACTCAAGATAGGTAGATTTGTGAGTGACAGTTAAATCCATGGCAGTGGATGAGATCATCAAGGGAAGTAGTTGTAACAGTAAGCACCCTAGCATGCCTAGGGCAGCTACTAGCACAGGTTCTTAGATCTGCTTTTCTAAAGGAAAGCAACTCAAAATGGGTTAACAATCTTACTTTAATCAAACATATCATTTACCTAGTTCAGGAGGAA
>CM053588.1:83419110-83439936 GCA_028646515.1 Pseudochirops corinnae | reverse complement strand
TTAAGAGGTGAGAGGAATTTATTGGGAGAAGGAGAAAGTGAGAGAGAGATGAGGGTAAATTATCTCATATAAAATAGGCAAGAGAAAACTCTTACAATGGAGGGGAAGAACAGGAAGGTGAAAGGGAGTGGGACAAATTTACTTTCATTGAATTTGGCTTAAGAAGGGAATAGCATACACACTTAATTGTGTATCTTACCCTACAGGAAAATAGGAGGGGGGGTAGGGGATAAGAGGGGGGAGGAAAGAAGGGAGGGCAGATTAGAGGAGAAGGTAATTAGAAGCAAACATTTTTGAAATGGGATAGGGTCAAAGGAAAAAATAGAATAAGTGTGGGGTAGAATAGGATGGAGGGAAGTATAGTTGGCCTTTCACAATATAACATTAATGGAAATGATTTGGGTAACTACACATGTACAAGCTATATATATGCTTAGCTTCCCAGTGGGGACAGGTGAGGAGGGAAGAAGGAAAAAAAAATTGGAAAATCAAAGTTTTAAAATCAAATGTTTAAAAAAATTGTTTTCTATTTGCAACTTGGAATAAGATATACAGGCACTGGAGTATAGAAAGCCATCTTGCCCTAGTAGAAAGTTAGAGAGGGGGATTATGAGGAAGGGTATAAGAGAGAACAGACTGGAGGAAGGGGTATTCAGTAGGCTTGCTATTTTTGGGTTGGGGTATGGGAAAAACAGAGAGAAAAAATTGTAACTCAAAATTTTGTGGAAATGAATGTTGAAAACTAAAAATAAATAAATGAATGTAATAAAAGTATCTTTATATGTAATTGGAAAATGCTATTAAGGATCTTTAAAAAATAAGAAAGAAAAATTCAGCTTTAGTATTAGAGGATGCAGGTGATGTAGCTATATAACAATTCTTATGAAAAAGATTGAGGATTTTAAGAAACCTGAAGCTCAGAATAAATCAAGAGTATGGCAAGTCGCTTAAAAAAAACCAAACAAACAACAGAACTAATATAATATTAAGCTACTATGAGAAAGACATGATATCCAAAACATAAAAGGCATTAATTTCATAGCATTTTGCCCTGGTCAAGTCATTTGGAGCCCTATATTCACTTTTAGACACTATCTTTTAGGAAAAATATGAACAAGCTGGAGTGCAAGGGAAGCTGGGATAGTGAGATAATTAGTATGTCACATAAAGAATGATTGAAGGAACTGCGGCAATTTAACCTAAAGATGAAAAGAAAAACTTAGGAACAGAAAACATGATAGTAGAATTTTGTTTTGTTTTGTTTTTTAATTGGCTGTCATATGGAAAAGGGATTGCATTTGTTCTTCTTGCCTTTCTCTCATCTCAGGCAATTGGGAGAAATGTATAGGATTTTCAGAGAGACAAATATACATGTTATGGCGGAGATTTTCTCAAAATTAGTATTACTCAAAATTGGAATAGTTTTGTTTCATGAGACACTGAGTTTCTCTTCATTGGAAGCCTTCAAGCAGAAGGTGGGCCACTTATTTCACCTACCGAAGAGGGAATTCCTGGTTTAGGTGCACTTTAGATCAGGTGGCCCCTAAGGTACTTTGAATTTCTTATTATATAAAGGCAGGGGAAACATGGTTGCTATTTTGAAATATTTAAAGGGCTCCTGAGAGGTAGTGAAGAGTAGTAAATAGAGAACTGGCTAGCCATAGACTATGGCCACAGAAAGACAATGGTTCAAGTTTTACATGTAGCACATAGTGGCTGTGTTATTGTAGGCAAGTCACTTGACCTCTCAATACCCAATTATGATACTATAAACTGTAAAACAAAAACCAAACAGGTGGTGACCTGCACTGCTAAAATGAATTTACTTGCCAGGGAATATACCAATAAATCAAAGATCCAGTCCTCTTCTCTAGAGGAAATAGAATTTTGCAAGTGGTCAAAAAGAAAAATAATTTGAATTTTTTAAACAGATACAGTCAGGATCACAGAAGATTTTGATATGCTGTAAAGGAAGAGCGATTGGAACATGGCATTCTAAAATGTAAAGACTTGTAGTAAAGACTAATCTATCTGGCAAAACAAAATATACTCCTATAAGGAGTAAATGGACTTTAAATAAAATAGAAGATTTCTAAGTGTTACAGATGAAAAGGCCAGAATTGGGCAGACATTTTGACTGCTTATGAGATTTTTTTCTTTGACCTGGAAGCATTGGATTTTAACAAGGATATTACAGGAAGTTTTCATCTTGAGGTTTCTTATAGGAGATAAATAGTGGATTCTTATTATTTTCCTTTAAGAGTTATGTATTTTTTTAAAAAATATTTTCTCACAATATGTTATGTAGGCTTTTTATTTGTTAGGATTTCTCATAATCCAGTAATTCTAAAATTATTTCACTTCATTGTATTTTCAAGATTTCTGACATTGCATTTTTACATTTTATTTTATTTTTTACGATTTCTCATTTTTGTTTTAATATTTTTTGCTTCATTGAATTGTATGAATTGTATTCTACTTTGCTAATTCTAATTATCAAAACACTTAGCTCTTAGGTAAGATCTGGCATTGTTTGTTCTAAGGTATGAATTCTCTTTACCATTCTTCCCTCTCTAGACATTTTTTTTTTGTCTCATTTTGTATCTCTGCTTTCATTTCTTCCAGATACATACATTTACAGTCTTGTAGCCAGGACATATTTCCCCCCACAAAGCTTTATTTGGATTTCTTGAGGCTCTGTCCTCCTCAGAGCTTACTCTCTGGGTGTTTCTGAGACCAAGTTATTTCCTTATGGCATTCTAATGTTTTCCTTTGCTCATCTCAGCAGACTCAGTGTGCATGTGTGTGTGTGTGTGTGTGTGTGTGTGTGTGTGTGTGTGTGTGTGTGTGTGTGGCAGGGGGGATAGGAATAGGGGGCATTAGAGAGGGCTATGCCTGAGTCTGACTCTACCCCAGTGCATGGAGCAGGCAAACCCTGCCTAGTACTGAGTGGTGATGACCAAGACTAATCCCCTCCTTTGAGGGACTCTGGTCCTATGCCTAGGACACACTTTTTACCACAGGGCTCCAGGACTATCCCCTACCTTATACTCCCCCTGGGATACTTCTCCTCTACTGGTTTTTGTACTCCATGGAAGCCCCTGACTTGGGCTGGGGGCCAGAGAATCATCCTGGGCTAGCCTTCCCCTAGAGCTTTTCCACTGTCATTGAGTTCAGAATACTTGCTGGGATAGGCAGTGCTAGATCTCTTCAGGTGCTCTGGGCCTGCTTTTTTCCTTTGGCTTGTATACTTCAGGGCTGCTATGAAATTCTGGAGGTTCTTTTGTTTATCCCTGAGCTGGGTCAGGTACTATATAGGGTGTTCTCTTCATTAAATAAGGGTACATCTTAAAGATTTACTGGGGTGTTTATGGAAATTCTGGATTGCTATAGGTCCAAGCATGCAACCGTCTTTAAGAGGCACTCTACGGATCAGTGGAGTAACTCTTAAATTTCATATTTGTGTCAGTAAAGGGTATAAGACTATGACCTTGCATCTCCTTAATGCCGCCTTAGAAAGAAATCAGTAGGCCTTTGTATCCTTATGATTCTGCCCAATACTTTAGGAGTAAAACTATGTTGATGTTGCTATAGCCTGAATTTTTTTTTTTTTTAATAAATTAGAGCAAAACATATAGTCAGCAGAATCCTACCCCTGGGGGAAGAGACCTAAGCCCTGTGGTTAATTTCAATCTGTGTTCAGGTCCCTGGCATCTGGTAGTTCAAACATCCAAATGAAGAAAATTACTATGTAGAGGGCAGCTGTGTGGTGCTAGTTTCTTTAATTTGGAAAGCCTTCTTGTGAGCTGGAACAAGGATGTCCCCAAATGCTCCCTTAGCATTCTGGCCAAATACCAAATTAACAAGTATAATTCTGCTTAATTCTACATACTTAAGCTATCTGTAGTTTAGGTAGACACATTTTTCTTACGTCCTGTCAGATTTCTGCTAAATTTGTCTTTGCATGATTAAACCATTGTCACATGTGAACTCAGTAGGGAGCTGAAGTACAATTATGAGGGAAAAAGGCATCTACTTCCAAATTATTAGAGAGAAAGCAATTAATACAAATATAAGTTGCTATAAGTCTGTTACTACCATAAATATAAAGTAAATATTTCATGTGAAAACTATGAGAATTAAAATAACTTTCCTGCAGAAGAGAAGAATAAGTTAGATATCCAGTTCTCTTTCTGTTATATTTCATTCATAAGACATACATAAAGATCAAGAACTCTCAGGACATTGTCCACAGCCATGGGACGCACATTTTATGAAAGATCAATATTTAACATAAGTAATAACTTGTATGTGTTGCTTATATCAACCTTCCCCAGGGCTGTTGTAAAGTTCAGATGAGATAATGAATGAAAAGCTTTTGTAAACAGTAAATTTCTATGCTAATATTATCTAGTAATTAAATTAGATAAGCAACAACGTGCATGTTATGGACAAGGCACTGAGAAAACAAAGACAAAAACAGAAACACAACAAAACACAACAGCAACCATTAAAAAAACAGACTTGCTTTTAAGGAGATTATATGCTACTAGGAAGCTAAATCTCACACACACACACACACACACACACACACAGTGCTAAATAAGAACTGTTTTGAACAAGCAAAAATAATTGCTAACAAAGAAGGGATCAGAAGGTCTCCCAAGGTAGAAATGGCACCCCAGATGAACCTTGAAAGAGAACTAGGATTTTAAGTGAAAGTAAGAAAGAAGTGCATTCCAAAGATGGGGGACATCCTACAGAGGCATGGAGGCAAGAGATGGAACGTGGATTTCAGGAAACTACAAAAAGGTCTATTTATCTGGAACTTAAAGTACACGTAAGGGAGAAACAGGAAACATGTCCAGAAATGTAAGTTTTAAGTAAGATGAATAGGGCTTTAAATAGCAAGAAGAGGAATTTGTTTTTTTATACTAAAAGCAATAGAAACACTCAAGATTGTACAACAGAGGAGCGACATGGTCAGAATTGTGTCTTAGGAGTATTATATTAGTAATTGTGTGAAAAAAAAGAATTGCATAAAGTATAACTTAGGAATAGGGATACCAATTAGGAGGTTATTTCAATAATTGATGAGAGAAGTCTCCCACTGTATCCAAAGCTATAGCCAGTTATGCTGACCTATGCCTTGCCATTGATCTAGGAATGACTCTGGAGGAGAGAGTGAAGCTGATGTCTTTGTACAACTCTGGTTCACTTAAATTCAATTCACTTGCAAGTCAAGACCTCACCCTCCTGATGCCATTGGTCCTCTCCCAGAACAAAGGATGAACAACAACAATAAAAAATGAGAGAAGTGATGAGAGCCAGAACTAGAGTGTTGGTGTGGGGGATGAGAGGAAACAGATGGGTGGTATACTGCTACAGAGGCAAGAGAGGTTGTTAAGGCTCTATTTTACACGTGAGAGAATTGACGCCCAAGATAACTCAGTTTATAAATGTCTGAGGCCAGATTTGAACTCATGTGTTCCTAACTCCAAGCCCAGTGTTATATCTAATGCACCACCATCTGCCTTCAGTAGGACCAAAGCTGGGTCTTAGATGTGAAATATGGATGTGAGAAATTATTTCACAATGCTACTTTTAGATACTAATGACCTTAAGTGAGTCATAACTCAGTCTTAAAATTGTGTTGCTGTTGTTGCTGCTCTGTCACCTTTAGTTGTGTCTGACTCTTTGTGACCCTATTTGTGGTTTTCTTGGCAAAGACACTGGAGTCGTTTGCCATTTCCTTCTCCAGTTCATTTTTCAGATGAGGAAACTGAGGTAAATAGGGCTAAGTGACTTGCCTAGGGTCACATAGCTAGTCTGAGGCAAGACTTGAAGCCAGTTCTTTCTGACTCAAGGCCTGGTATTCTATCTGCTATATCACCTAGCTGGACTATTCTTAACAATTGTTTTTTTTGCTTTTTGGGGGGCAATTGGGGTTAAGTGACTTGCCCAAGGTCACATGGCTAGAAAGTGTGTCAAGTGTCTGAGGCCGGATTTGAATTCAGGTCCTCCTGACTCCAGGGCTGGTGCTCTATTCACTGCGCCACCTAGCCGCCCCTAGCTGAACTATTCTTAAAATACATGGATTATTTCCTGTAGTAACACATAAACAGGATCCTCATTTATAAGATATATGTATGCATATGTGTATATATCTACATATATATATGTATATATATATATATCTATAGATATATATAGAGATAGATATAGATATATAGATGTGTTCACACACACACACACATATGCACACACATGTGTATGTCCCTGCCTGTTGAAGCAATTATGACACACATACTCACTAATTTAAGTACTTAATGGGTGAATTATAGATAAACATTCATTAAACTCTTTTATAGAAACTATTACTTCCTGACATTTTAAAGTCAGTTTTTCATCCAAACTGGATTGTTAGGAATAACCTTCAGCTTCTCACTTCAACTCTAGCTGGCTGATTTGAGTGATTAATGTGGGTGTTTTTTTCCTGAATGTATTCAGACATTCATCTTTCAGCTTAACTTCATCCTTCAAATTTTCCTCTGTTTGTCTTTCAGTCTTAACTCTGACTCTTATATCTTTTTAGCCTATGTCACCCACTCAAAACCTTTATCCTACACAAAACTTGAATGATTTTTAATTCATTGGACAACCTAATCCCCTCTAATTCTAATCCTAATAACAATTCTTATGATCCAGGTACAAGTAGTTGACATTTTGCTAAATCTCAATCTGTGGTTCTAATAATTTTCCCATTCACAACCATGAACAGATTTCTGTGAATGGGTTTCTATCATACCTTGCAACTGTTTTCTGTCTTGTCACCCACCTCCAATACTTTTCTAGGTCTCTGACAAAGGCAAATGTATGAGAATAGGTAATTACACAAGTTTTTGTTTTTAAAGATGTGTAATAGAAATAGCACTGCATTTCTAGCCAGAAACCCTGGGATTGACCTTTGGCTTTACCATTTTATATCCTGAGCTTGACTTCTCTGGATCTCTCATCTTCTCATCTGTAAAATAAGGGGGTTGGGATACATGGCATCTGAGATCCTTTCCATATTTAAATCTATGAGGATATTATTCCCTTCTCTTCCTTTTCCTTCCCATACCTTCCCAAATGAGTTCAAAATTCTTTTGCTCTTTCCTTTCTTCCCCTCCACTCTGATTGAGAAGGCAAGAAATTTGATAAAGATTATACATGTACAGTTACATACATTTGTACATGTTATATACAGTTATGTAAAACATATTTATATATTTTTCATATTGTGAAAGAAAACACAGACTACAATCCAGTCTCTCTGCTCTCTCAACCATGTTACACTGATGGCCAGCCTTGGTGATACTGTGGTACCCTTGTAATATTAAAAGAAGAAGAAGAAATCTTTCAACATATCGGTAACATTTATGGGAAATTACGATTTAGAACTATCATGAGAAGCCAGGAAGTTATCACAACTTGCATTAGTTGAGAAGGCATTAATTAAATTAGAAACTCATCAAAGGATTTTCATTAGAAAGTTTGAATATAAACCTCAAAGAAAACATGTTTAATATTCTACATAGGATATTACTGCTGAATGAGATCTCAAAAGGTCATGGGGTTAATCTCTTTTCTCCTACAAATGGATGTTCCTAAATTTTACTACTGCTCACACACACACACACACACACACACACACACACACACACACACACACATATATATATATATATATTTACATTTGACTGTATATAATTACTAGTGAGACTCCTTAAGGTAAAATAACAAAATAATTGTGTGTATATGTATGTGTTTAAAAGTAATTTTCTCTCTTTTGTGATGAGAAAATTGCCATATTAAAATTTTTATTTATTTATTGCTTATTAGTTCTCAACATTCACCTCTATAAGATTTGAATTCTAAATTTTTCCCTCTCCCTCCACTCCCTCCTCCCCAAGATGGCATACAATCTGGTATAGGCTACATATGCACAATAATATTAAACATAATTCCACATAGGTCATTTTGTAAAAAATAATTAGAATCAAAGGGGAAAATCACAAGAAAGAAGAAATAAAATTTTAAAAAGAGAGAAAATTGTATGCTTTGATCTACATTCAGATTCCATAGTTCTTTCTCAGGATGTGGATAGCCTTTTCAATCATGAGTCTTTTAGAACTGTCTTAGATCTTTGTATTGCTGAAAAGTCAAACCTATCAAAGTTGGTCTCTGCACAAAGTTACTGTTACTATGTACAATGTTCTCTTGGTTCTGTTCACTTCACAGCATCAGTTCATGTAATTCTAGTATTTTTTTTTCTGAAAACTGTCTTCTCATCATTTCTTATAGAATAAAAGTATTCCATTGCATTCATATAACACAACTTGTTGAGCCATTCTCTAGTTGATATGCATCCCCTCAATTTCCATTTCTTGGCCTCCACAAAAAGAACTGCTATAAACAATTTTGTACGTGAAGGTCCTTTTCTCATTTCTATGATCACTTTGGGATACAGACCTAGAAGGGGTATTGCTGAGTCAAAGTGTAGGCATGGTTTGATAGCCTTTTGGGCATAGTTGCAAATTGCTATCCTGAATGATTGGATCAGTTCATAACTCCATCAACAATACATTTGTGTTCTAATTTTTCCTTATCTTCTCCAACACATATCATTTTCCAGTTTTGTCAAGTTAGTGAATCTGATAGCTGTGATTTGGTACATCAGAGTTGTTTTAAATTGCATTTCTCTAATCAATAATGATTAAAATATTTTTTTCATATGACTGAAGATAGCTTTAATTTCTTCCTCTGAAAACTGCCTGTTCATATTCTTCGACCATTTATCAATTGGCAAATGACTTGTATACTGATAAATTATACTCAATTCTTTATGTATTTGAGAAAAGAGGCCTTTATCACAGACATTAGGTATAAAAAATTGTTTCCCAGCTTTCTGCTTCTCCTCTAATCTTGGTCGTATTGGCTTTGTATGTGCAAAATCTTTTTAATTTAATATAACAAAAATTATCCATTTTGCATTTTGTAATGTTCTCTCTTTTTTTATTGATAAATTCTTCCATTCTCTGTAGATCTGACAAACTATTCCTTGCTCTTCTAATTGTAATGGTAATAGAATTTGGAGATGCCCCTCTATTGGCTTGGTTTTTGGGTTGAGTGTTAAAACCCAGAGCTTGTGAATCCCACTTGTGGGATAGACTTGTTGACATGAAGAGAGAGGGCTGAACTGTGGGGAGCTGTGAATTGGGAGAGAGGCCCAAGCCGAGAGAAGGCCAGAAGGACTTTGGGAGAGCAGTATCCAGTATCATGGAGCCTGAGCTGCTGAGAGTAAGACTGCTGAGAGCCATTGGAGCTGCCCAGGACTTTTGAGAACTGCCGGCTGGAGCTGCTAAGAAATGAGGAAGTATGGCTGTGATGCCGGTATTTTGTCTGTTTTGATGTTGTTTTGCCAGATTCACCTGATGGTGAAGGACAGTGCTGCTGTTGGGTCCTGGAACCTTGCTATTGGTTCAGAAGCCCTAAAGGAGGATTTTCCTGTTGTATGTTTACAGAAATCCTAGAAGAGGGCCTTGCTGATGTTTTCAGGGGTTCTCAGACTGTTCTTCAGGCAGAGAGTGACTTGATGAGCACACTGGCTATGTCTTTGTTGAGCCTTGTCTCCCTAGGAACCTATTTTGCTGAGGGCTTGCCTGGAGTGAAGATGAAAGTAGGCCCTTTCCTTGGGTATTTAATACTGAGATAATATCTTAATCTTGTTCTAACTTAAGGGTGGTCACCTTTTGTGGTCTTCTGCCCCTTTTGAGATTCAGGGGTGGGAAGCCTTTGAGTTTTTTTGTGCTCTGTGATTGACCAGATGAATGTACTTTGTTTATGATTGGAGACTAATCTCCATTTGAGAGTAGAGACTTTGTTGACTAACTAAATGTACTGCCCAGGAGTGTGCTACTTTGACTAATGTACCAGCGAGGGTGGGATACTTGGACCTTGATACTTTGTAATTGAACTGAGAACTTAATTCCTAAATGAACAAGTTACACTGTATTTTGACTTTCTCTGTTCTGTAAATGTTTGCTGAATAAATGGGGTTTACTATGCTGGTAATCCAAACCTTGAAAGTTGCCTTTGCTTGGCATTACACTAATTTGCTTATGGTCTCACTTTTTATGTCTAAATCATGTACCCATTTTGATTTTATCTCAGTATAGGATGTGAGATGTTGATCTATAGCTAGTTTCTGTGATAACTATTTTCTAGTTTTCCCAACAGTTTTTGTTAAATAATGAATTCCTATTCCAGAAGTTGGAGTCTTTGGGTTTATCAAATAATAGATTACTATCGTCACTGATTACCGTGTCTTGTGTATGTAACCTATTCCCCTGATCCACCACTCTGTTTCTTAGCCAGTACCAGGTAGTTTTGGGGATTGCTGCTTTATAATACAGTTTTAGACTGGGTACAGCTGGGCCACCTCCCCTTTCATTTCTTTTCATTATGTCCTTTAATATTCTGGATATTTTATTTTTCCAGATGAATTTTTTTATTTTTTAGCTCTATAAAATATATATATTGCTCATTCTTTGATTGGTAGGATACTAAATAAGCAAATTAGTTAGGGCAGAATTGTCATTTTTATCATATTAGCTCAGCCTACCCATGAGCAACTGATAATTTTTTCCAATTATTTAGATAGAACTTTATTTGAGTGAAAAGCATTTTGTAATTGTATTCATATAATTCTGGGGTCTGTCCTGGAAGTAGCCTCCAAAATATGTTGTTCATTGTTACTTTAAATGGAATTTCTCTTTCTATCTCTTCCTTCTCGGCTTTGTTAGTAATATTTAAAAATGCTGATGATTCATGTGGGTTTATTTTATATCCTGCAGTTTTACTAAAGTTGTTAAGTATTTCAAGTAGTTTTTTAATTGATTCTTTAGGATTCTCTGGGCATACCATCATATGATCTGAAATAGTGATGTGTCTTCTTTGCCTATTCTAATTCCTTCAATTTCTTTTTCCTCTTTTATTGCTAAAACTAACATTTCTAGTACCATACTGAATAACAGTGGTGATAATGGATCTCCTTATCTCTTCCATGATCTCACTGGAAATGCTTTTAGATTATCCTTATTACACATAATGCTAGCTGATAGTTTGAGATTGATGCTACTTATCATTTTAAGGAAAACTGCATTTATTCCCATGCCTTCTATTGTTTTTAATAGGAATGAGTGCTGTATTTCTTCAAAAGCTTTTTCTGCATTTATTAAGATAATTACATGAGTTCTATTAATTTTATTATTGATAAGGTCAATTACACTGATAAATTTCTTAATATTGGATTAATCCTGCATTAATATAAATTAATATAAAGTATAAATACTACCTGGTCATAGTGTATTATCCTCATGATGAGTTTTTGTAATCTCTTTGTTAATGTTATTTAATTTTTTTTTTTGCATGTATAGTCATTAGGAAATTTGGGCTATACTTTTCTTTCTCTACTTTTGCTCTTCCTGATTTAGGTATCAGCATCATATTTGTATCATAGAAACAATTTGGTAGGACTCCTTCTTTGCCCATTTTTCCAAATAATTTATATAATATTGGAAATAATTTTCTTTAAATGTTTGCTAGAATTCACTCATGAATTAATCTGGTCCTGGAGATTTATTTTCTAAGTTCATTGATAGTTTATGCAATTTATTTTTCAGAAATGGGGTTATTTAAGTATTTTATTTCCTCTTCTATTAACCTGGGCAATATACATTTGTGTAAGTATTTATCTATTTTGCTAAGATTGTCAATGACTTGGGCATACATTTGCACAAAAAGCTCCTAATCATTGAATTTCCTCTTCATTTGTGGTGAATTCACCCTTTTCAATTTTGATATTGGTAATTTGGTTTTCTTCTTTATTTTTTAAATCAAATTAACCAGAAGTTCATCTATTTTATTGGTTTTTTTCCCCTTAAAACCAGATCTTGCTTTTTTATTAGTTCAATAGTTTTCTTAATTACATTTCATTAATCTTTCCCTTGATTTTCAGAATCTCTAATTTGATATATAATTGAGGATTTTAAATTTGTTCATTTTCTAGCTTTTTTTCCTTGTACTCCCAATTCATTGGCCTCTTCTTTCTCATTTTATTTAAGTAGACATTTAGAGAAATAAAATTTTTCCTAAGAACTTTTTGGTTATATTCTATAAATTTGGGGTATTGTCTCATTATTGTCATTCTCTTGAAGTTACTTATTATTGCTATGATTTGTTGTTTGACCTATTCATTCTTTAGGATGAGATAATTTAGTTTCCAATTAAAATTTAGTCTATGTTTCCATGTCCCTTTATCACATGTAATTTTTATTGCATCATGATCTGAAAGGGATGCATTTTATATTTTTATCTTTCTGCATTGGATTGTGAGGTTTTATGCCCTCATACATGGTTAATTTTTTTGTAAGTGCCATGTACCACAGATAACAAAGTATATTCTTTTCTATCGCCATTCAATTTTCTCCAGAGGTCTACCCCATCTAATTTTTCTAAAATTCTATTCACCTCCTTAACTTCTTTCTTGTTTATTTTGTGGTTAGATTAATGTAGTTCTAAGAGAGGTGTTGAGGTCCACCATTTGTATAGTTTTGCTTCCTATTTCTTCCTGTAACTCCCTTAACTTCTCCTCTAATAATCTGGATGCTGTACATATAGTGGTTTCTTCAATTTTCTTCAGTTAGCTTTTGTAACTCTTTTTCCATTGGCCAATTCTACTTTTTAAGAGTTCTTCTCTTCACTGGATTTTTGTACATCCTTTTCCATTTGGACAATTGCATTTTTTAAGGAGTTGTTTTCTTCAATTACTTTTTGTCCTTCTTTTTCCAAATTGTTGACTCTCTTTTGCATACCCCTCATTTCTTTTCCCAATTTTTCTGCTACTTCTCTTATTTGATTTTAAAAACCTTATTGAGCTCTTCCAAGAACGATTTTGGGGCTTGGAACCAATTAATATCTCCCTTTCAGATTTCAGATGTAAGTATATTGATAATGTTTTCCTCTTCTGAGTTTGTGTTTTGTTCTTCCCTGTCACCATAATAATTCTCTATTATCACTGTTCTTTTCTGCTTCTTACTCACAATGTTTGATTATTTCTAGATTTTAAAGTTAACCTGTCCTGCTGGGGCACACACTCCTAAGCTTTTTCTGCTAGGGGCCAGGGGTATGGTCACTAGCTTTGTGTGCTGGAGCCTCAGGAACTGGCAGCTGGAGGTTTTAGGGGTCTTCCAGCTTACCTGGTGCTGAGCTAGGGTTCTAGTTGTGGTATATGGTGTGTGTTGCAGCCAGGTAGGGTTTTTTTGCCTTTCCCAGAGGATGGGGTGAAACATGGATCCACAGCTGGAGCCCTGTCAGGGCTGTGCCAGTACAGATGGTGGTTCTCTAAGCTTTAGTCTGCTGATTCCCCTGGCTTTGCTAAGGCACATGGTGGTGGGGGGAGGTCCTGGTTTTGGCATTCTTCTGCTCCACCACTCTGGGGCTCAGGATCTCCTGCTGGTTTCATGAGGTATGGCTTGATGCAGGCTTGCTGCAACATTTCCAGTCCTGGATTTCACTCCCCTTTTACTTTAGTGAAATAGACCTTTTTGATGATCCTCCAAATTTCCTGCTTTAAAAGACTGCTCCACTCCATCTTTTTGCTGGCTCTGCTGTTTCAAGCTATTTCCTGGGGTACTAATTTCTGTTTTTTAGAAGGTCAGAAAGAGAGAATGATACTGACTTACTGCTTATTCTCCATCTTGACTCCCAAAAGTCTACAAGTATTTTTCTATGAAAGTACTTATTTGTTTTTAAAATCTTATAAGTTTAAGATCTTTTGATTTCATCAATAGTACTTCTGGGCAAACTTGATTTAGCAATGCATTCCCTCCTTGAAAAGAGGATTGACTAGTAAAGTCATAGACTTTAAAATACATCATAGAAATTTTTGCTCAAGGACAAATACATGATTTTATATTCATAACAACTCAATTAAGCAAAAGTGTACTACATAACTATCATGGACAATGTCCTAATCTGAGCACCGTGATGTGATACAAAAATTAATAAAATCTGGGCTCTGCCCTCAAGGAGCTCATAATCATCAAAGTAGTTTGGCTAGATTAACTCCATGAAAAACTGTAAATTTAATAGACCTTCACTGTGACCTACACAGTAAATTCATGCAAAGAAAGAAAAAATCCAAGAGAAAACTTTTTGGGGATAGGGTGAGCAAAATCAAAGTCATGCCCATGCATATCTAGAAAAGCAGGGGAGATGAAGTGGTCATTGGTAAAGATAAAATAGAAAAGAGACATCCTCAAGATTTATTATCTTGTAAATTACTAATAAATTACATTTTATGTTGCACTGAAACTCCTGAGGGGAGTTCAAAACATTGGGAGATCAAAATAGAAAAATTAAAAGTGAACTGAATGGCCTGACTCTTTTCTCCAATTGTATATTTTCTTCCAAACTTCAATATACCTAGTTGTTAATATTTCTCCTATTTCTTCCTGGCAGGATGTACTAAGTATTTGTTGTTTTCTCCCTCTGTTTCTGTCTCTGTTCCTGCACTTGTAGAAATCCCTGTGCATCTGCCAAGTACAAGGCTCCTTATTTTGAAGTCTCTTGATTATTAATTCATCTTGACTGGCTTACATATTGCAAGACCCAGGAGGTATGAAGTACAAAATTTCTGAATAAATATATCAGCCTCAGTATTCTTGTGTGAACAAGATTTACACAAATACATTTATATGATTTTATTCTTTAAGTAGATGATGCTTTATTTTGTTTTTATGATAGGTGATAATTACAAAGGAGGTTCTCTGTGTACCATTGGTTAAATTAAAGAATCATTTCCTTAGAGTGTGATAACATTAGAAATAAGAAGCAACAAGCATCTGGTAGAAATTGTGAAGAGTAAATTGGGGTATTGTACTAGTCCACATTCATGTCTATTAGCCATTCAGTGATATTTAAAATAGATTTCATTTGTTATTCTTCAGATTCATACCATTTTTCATAAGAGTTCAGGTCATATTTTACTTTCTTGTATTCCTCTTCTTATCACAGAAAAGGCCAAAGTAAAAGAAATTAGAGTGTAATAGGCATGGGTATAACTTTATCTTCTTTCATTCAGTCATTAATAAAATATGCTTTTGTTGTTGATTTTTTTTTTTGTCATTTAGGTCTTTCTTACCTGGAAAGGTAATATATACCTATGTTTCTAAGTATAAAAGATTATATATATATACAAATTTTTATATATATAAAAATTATATAAATTATAATGATAATTATAGCTGGCATTAATATAGCACTTTAAGGTTTGCAAAGCATTTTACATGTTATCTCATTCAGTCTACAAATAACCCTAGGAGATAGATGCTATTATTATTTACATTTTATAGATGAAGAAATTGAGGCTAATAGAGGTTAAATAAATGTCCTGAGTCATACAAATAGGCAGTGTCTGAGGGAGGATTTGAACTTAAGTCTACCCGACTCCAAGTTCAACACTCTATCCATTGTTCTACCTAGATGTTGCATGTTCCTTCCTGACTAAAAAAAAAAAAAATGCATCTTGTATGTATTGTCTATGTATGTATGTATTCATGTATGCCATGTGTATGTTTGTAGACAGTGAAATAGATTGATGGATTTTTTTTTTATATATAATTTGAGAATTCAAAGAAGGAATGGCTAAATAAAGTATGGTATATGAGTGTGATATAATACCACTATGCTATTAGAAATTAGAAAATCAATTATTTAGGAGATATATGGAAAGAGTTATAGGAAGTGATACAGAATGTGGTAGGCAAAACCAGAACCACTTCTACTATAACATTGATATTATAAATATGGACAATTTTTAAGACTTTTATAAAGTGATTTAAAAAATGAGCAGAGTCCAGGAGGAAAAAAATATATACAATACCAACAACATTTTTAAGAAAAACAACTTTGAAACCTCTAAAAATTACAATCAAAGCAAAGACCAACCATGACTCCAGAGGAGTAATAATGAAACACACTAGTCACCTTTTGATAGCAGAGGGAAGTAGGTTGAGAAATATAGCTTCGTATACAGCATTGAGAGGATTTTTTGTTAACTGAATATTTGTCACAAGGAATTTATTTTTCTTTTCTCTTTTTTTTCCCAATGGGGATATGTGATGAGGGAGAGAAAAATAGATTTATATGAATTATTTTTAAATAGAGAGGATAGTCAAGTGTTACAAATGTAGCAAGTTAAATACTTATAGATTAGTAATAGTAATGTTTGTTTTGCTTTATTTTCTTTCTTTATTACAAGAATACTTCTGGGGAGTGGTGGCAATCTAGAAATTTTTTGTAATATAAAAGCAAAGCACATCAACAAAACTTTTCTTTAAAGAAAAAATGTAGTCCTAGTGACCAGTCCACCAATATGTTTTTGCCTCTGTGTTTTAGTAAACACATTTTTAATTTTATCTTCATAAGTTTTGCCTCTTTAATCAAGGTGAAGTCCTGAACATAGAATTTCCATTATAACAATCTGGCAAATCAGGCAAGGAGACTTATTGAGACTTCTTCTGCCATGACTATCACTGAGAGCAAGCCTGCTCTACCCCTGAAGCAGGCACTTAGTCCTTGCCTGGTTAAAGGCCAGATGAACTCTCTCCACAGTTAGTGATTCAGGCAGTGGTGGTAGAATTTAACTCCCACAAATTCAGGAAGAATAAGGAGAAATAATTCGCAAACCCAAACCAATACTTTCTTATTTGTGCCTGAAGAAAAGGAGCAACATGTGTAGAAAAGATCAGTTGGTGAATATAGGTCCTTACCCAAACTTAAGTTGTCCACAAACAACAGTAAGGTTAAAAGGGTAGCGGCAGCAATATAGAGTTAGCAGATAATAAACCTCCTACTGACACCTAGTTAGACAATCTGTTAAAAATTTGGGAAAAGGAAAAAAGACTTCTAGTTCGACAGGGAATATCCAGCATGTAAGGACTCAGTGATGAGGGAAAAGGGGTGTGAGATTTCTAATGAAATCCTTTCTAGGTTCATTGTCGGAAAAAAAATTTACTGGACCCAGCTGTCCTTTGGCAGAGTCATAAAAGTTTATTGGTACATTGAGCAAGGGCTGCAAGCCAAAAGGGATTTAAGGCAGAGTTATAAAGTTATACTTTTCAGCAGGCAGAGGGAGATAGAAAGAAGACCTGCAAAAAAGGGGGTGGTTTAGTGTGATGCTCTTCAGTGGGCAGGGAGGGTTAGTGATAGAAAAAAACCTGCAAAGTGCTGGGGAATAGAGGTGCCATTTTAAAGGCATAAAACTGTCAGTCAGAGGTTCATTATACTAACTAGGTGGGCAAAGGTGGGATTAGGGAGGAGTCTGGGAGTGGTTAAGTGCTTAAAGGGCCATACATTTTTAATATCAACTGCGCAGGCAAATTGCCCATAATTCACTTGGAGATTCCAAGGGGAAGGGGAGCAAAAGGTGGGGATTTAACCCTGATACATCACTAGGTAACTTTTTGTTCAAGCATGAATGACATGGGTCCAACATAGCTGCTGGGAGTATAGGCTTGATTGTTTCAGGAGGTGCCAAGTTTGGAAGCTAGACTGATTAGAGACCATCTCAGGAGGGAGTTATCTCCTTGATAAAGTTGCTCAAGGTTTCTAAAGTGCAGCTGGCTGCTAAAAACAAAGGCATTATGTATTTCTCTAAGAATACTTGAGTGACTGATTCATGGGAAACTAGCAAACTTTGGGAAAAGACTTTGAGGCTGGGGGCAGGAGGAGGGGCAGAGTGAATGCCTTTATGGTTGAAGGAAAGTGTGACTTTTACAGCTTAATGGCACAGGCTTGTTACAAACTGATGTGACATACATAGTTACCCAACCACAAGTGAGATTTTTACAAACTGGGGTACAAAAGCCCCACCAAAATGATACAGAAGCACCTCGTCATCAGTACTGAGGATTATAATTGTAGGAAACAAATCTGATCAGATATGAGAATCTGGGACTTTTGATTATTATTATCTGTGTATATTAAAAATTAAATTTGAAAGAAAAGAAACACACTAGAGTTAAGAGGAAAAATAAATTAAATACCACGGCTCTCTTAAGAACTGCATTTGTAAGTACCAGAGAATAAGGGAGTAAAGATTTTGACAAACCCCCAGGAAAGGCCCGATGTAGGCAATGATCGGGTTTTCACCTCAGAAGTTCTGTAGTGAGGAAAAGGTCTGTGTGTTTTTTTGTTTGTTTTATTTTGTTTCATTATCCTGGAGAACTTTGAATGGAACACTTTGCCACCTATTAAAAAATGGCAGAGACAACAGAAGGGGAGCTTAGGTGGATGAGGAAGGCTCATGAAACCTCAGAACAGCTCCCCGGCTGTCATTAATATCAAGCAGGCATTCTCACTCACTTTTGATTAGTCTTTCAGGAGGAAAGGAGGAAAAAACTGAGATCTTTCCCTCTCCTGTTATAGCCCTTGCCAGATTTGGAGATTGCAGAGATAAAAATAGAAAAGAAAAGGTGGGAAATCTTTTTCAGGAGGCGGAGTCAAAATGGCAGGAACTTACTTGAGCTTGTCCCCACTTTCCTCAAATTCCTGTAAAAAATGACCCTAGGCGGCTGCAGCCTCACTGGGCCCCAGACAAGCTGCCTCTCTGTGGGGACCTCGCTCAGGCCATGGGGACCCAGGGGCAACCAGCGCCCCCTCTGCTCTCCCGGGCACTGCGCAAGACCCGTGATGCGCCCATGGCCAGACCCCCCCACCCAGGCCTTGTGAC
The DNA here is from genome assembly GCA_028646515.1 of Pseudochirops corinnae. NCBI lineage: Eukaryota > Metazoa > Chordata > Mammalia > Diprotodontia > Pseudocheiridae > Pseudochirops > Pseudochirops corinnae. The sequence continues at coordinate 83,421,098 of CM053588.1, read as the reverse complement.
CCCAGCTGTACCCGACTCCCAGGGGCTGTGGTGAGTGCCTACAAGAGGGTAGTCTTGACTCCAGGAGCAGTAGAGAAAAGAGGACCATACATCATGACCTGAATGCCTTCCATCCAGACCAAATTGCAGAAGCACTGAGATCTGGCAAAGGCTGTCCTGAGGAGGAAAGCCGTCATGTGGATGCCTCTTCACATCATCCCACCTCATCAGGAGAAAGGTCAATGAAGTTTAGCAAGGGTTATGCTGTCTTCAGCCAAGGTGCAGATGAAAACCTGGTGTCTCTCAAATCACAATAATGGAGAAGTGGAAGTCAGATACTCATCAGGGTACTCCTCTGAAGAGCAGGGGAAACTGGGATCTGAACCAGCAACTGTTGCAAGATGGTTATCACTTGGATGAAATGCTGGATGGTGAAGATCTGGACCTCATTCCTCCCAAGCTCATGGCCTCCTCATCTTGCACCTGCTGCTTGGGGGAGCATTCTTCTACACTGCACAGCAGGCAGCACCTGCCTGGGGGGGAAGCCACAAAAGGGTAGTAGCTCCCCTGGGGCCTAGAGAGCATTGATCTCTCCTTCTGAGGTGGGCAGAGCCGTTACCACCAGATTCATCGGGAGCCAAACATCTGCTTAGGCAGGTTAGAGACTGGCAGGAAGCTCTGCCACAATGTTTCTCAGGCCAAAGGCTCTGGAGGGCAGAGTTCAGGTGGGGAGTTTAGAAGGGCTCCACAGCTTCTCACTGATGCAGCAGTCACATTGGGAAAACACTCTTTTGTACAGGGAGGGAAATGCAGAATTTTTTCATTCATTTTGTTATCATAAGGATAACAAAATTTGTCTTGTTTTAGAGAAGAAAGTCATCAGCACTTGAAACTGACACACTTAACATTTGAAGGCAATGGGTATTGGTTTAGCATTCTCTGAAGGAGCATCTGCTCCCAGGAATCATATGTTCAGGATGAGATTTTATGGCCAGGAGGGGAAGAGGAGTCAGAGACAGCTGCCCTGAGCTGAGGAGCATTTAAGAAGGATTTGGCTCCCTTGGGATTCTGACAGAAGGAAGGCCTTGGCAAAGAGGAAGGTAGCCCCTGTCTACTTGTTATCTTTCTCTGTAGGAGCTACTGGGTGTGCTTTCTGCTTCCCCTAAGCTTACCTCTGATGAGGGAACCCCAGTGCTTTGGCAATGTTGGCGGTGGCCTCCAGTAATGACTAATTTCCAATTCGTGGGAGTTAAGAAATTGCTGTGACTGGCCAAGATTTCATAGTCAGGTGCTGTCTCTGTTCTGCACAGCTAGCCCTCCTTCCTTTCCCAACCTGCATCGATTTATTTACTTCTTTATTTATTCATTTGGAGTTTCTGGTCTTTTGTTTTTGGCCTCTTGTTTTGGCCTTTTGTTCTTGCCTGCCTCCCCTAGCCTATTTCCTGGGTTGATGGCATTCAGATACTGTGGGAGGGCACTGGCCTCTAGCTTCGTTAAGGAGAGAGTTGATCAGCAGTTTTTATAATCTTTGTTCCCCCTCTATTGTAGCAATTATCTCTTGCCTCTTCCATGAGATGCTTAACCCCATTCTGACTCTTCCTGTCTCCTCTCAACCTAATCCTCTCTCTCCTCACAATTTCAGCATTTGGAATATTATCCCTTCCTATTGAATTGATCTTATGCCCTCTATGGATTCATTTATATATATACTCAGATATGTGCTTGTTTGCATATGTAAACCCTCTTATATAAATTTATGTGTATGTATATGTATATATACATTTGTATTCCCTTGCCCTATCCTCATACTGAAAAAAGTTTCAACAGTTACAATTGTCACTTTTCCATGTTGTCATGTAAATAGTTCATCTTTGAGAGGTACCTTATGATTTCTTTTCCGTGTTTATCTTTTCATGCTTCTTGTGTTGGAGTGTCAAACTTTCTTTTCAGTTCTTGTTTTTTCAGCAGGAATGTTTGAAAGTCCTCCACCTCATTGAATGACCATATTT
>CM053588.1:83393322-83418610 GCA_028646515.1 Pseudochirops corinnae | reverse complement strand
AATTTTAGCTTTTTTAAGCCAATTATCTTTAGTTTATGTTACCTAAAACTTTAAAGATTAAATTACTTTTTTTTTCTTTCTTGAATAATAGTGTTTAAATTTAGAGAAAAAAAATGCTCCCCCTTTATACATCATTTTAAATGTGGAGGCAGTAAATATTCACAAAAAGTAATATGTTGCTACCTTGAAGGGTAGCTAGGTGGTGCAATGAATAGAGTGCCAGACCTGGAATCGGGAAGACCTGAATTCAAATCTAGCTTCAGAAAGTTAGCAGCCAGGTGACCCTGAGAAGGTTACTTAGCTGTTTTTGCCTCAGTTTCCTCATTTGTAAAATAAGCTGGAGAAGGAAATGGCAAACCACTGTAGTATCTTTGTCAAGAAAACCACAAACGAGGTCACAAAGAGTTGGACACAACTGAAAGGAATGAACAACAACCTTAGACCTTCCCCCTTCCATTCTTCCTTGGAGCATACTTGTCAGCATTCTATCAAGTAAAAGGAAGCCTAGAGTGGGCCTAATTCCTGTCATGCAGCCACATCCTTGCTGAAGCATATAGAGACTCAGCTGCTGGAGGATGCCTTCCCACTAGCACATGTGGTGTTTCTCCAAGCTGGAGTCTACCAGTTCCCCTGGCTGTACCAAGGCATGTAGAGGTTCCTGGTGTTGGAACTTCCCTGCTACACCACCCTGGGGCTCATGATCTTTAGCTAGTTTGCTGAGGTGGGGCTTGCTAGTGGCTCGCTGGATCCCTCCAACCTAGACTGTGTTCCCCTTAAATGTTGCTAACTTTAGAGGAAGCAATTTCAATGGAGTGATGAGATCAAAAGCCAAAATGCAAAGAGTTGAATACTGAGTAGGAAGATATAAAATAATAGTGGTCAATGAGTTCTGACTACTATTATTAGAGGTGTAGTTGTATGACAGCTTGAGGGTGTGGTAGGCTCTAATAAAAGATTTTTGAAAAATCTTCTTTGAGTGGACTTCAAAGGAGGAAACGTTGATGAAAGGAAGTGGCAAAGAGTTTAGAAATTGAATTGAGAAACAATGAGTATTTCGACACTCCAAGTACCAGTACTATGTGAGAGACAATAATAATCAATACTAGAGATGATAGATCTGAGTGGAATCTTATCAGCAGGAATTCATATCACAGTGAGGGTAATGAGATGGAATGAGTGTGAGAAAAAAAGGATTAGAGCGATGGGAAGTGCTTCAGCAGGGATAATGTAGCTACATGCCTGGAAGTAGGTCCACCGTAGGCTTCCATGTACTTGATAGATTGCTTACAAGTATGCTTCAAGGAAGAATGGAAGGGAGAAGGTCTAAGGTTGTTGTTCATTCCTTTCACAATAGAATAGGAATTTTGGAGGACCCAATGGAATGCGTGGATGGAATTAGAATGGAAAGTGGTCCAGCAGAATTTAGAAGGATGGAAAGTAGAAGTAGAAACTGGATGTAGAGATAGAGGATAATTTGCTATTATGTGACTAGTAGTTGTGGTTGATGATGATGATGATAATAATAACATAAAGCCCTCTAGGATTTGCTAAATGTTTTACTGATATTAATTCATTTTGTCCTCATAACAAACCTGGAGGTACTATTATTATCCCCATTTTACAGATGAGGAATATAAGGCAGAGAGAGGTAAACTGACTTGCTTGAAGTCACACATTCCTCCTGAACATCCCTGATGGCAGATTTGAACTCAATGCTTCTTGATTCAAGATCCAGATATATTATTTTATCTAACTGTCTTAATACAGAGATAGGGAGAAAAATATGTGGTGGTAGGTTGATAGACATAGGGATATAGTAGTGTCTAGCAGATCTATTATGATGAACACATTTTCCAAGTGGAAGAGCAGAGGGTACTGGTTGTCTAGGTATGGTTCTGCTCCTAGTCTGCTACTATAGCTCCTCTTCCTCAAAATGGCTGTAGAAGGGCCAAATAGGAGAGAGGTAATGGGCAGCTTCCTGCCCCCCCTTATCCAGCTACCATAGCTGTTACTCCCAGGTTTGACAGGGATTAAGGAGAAGAGGGGCAAAGTAGGGTGTCAAGTATTGGAGTGTTAAGAGTCCACTCGTATTGGCTCCTGAGCTGATGGTTAAATTTTTAGCATGAGCATTTATACCTCAGAAATGGGCAAATACTAAATATCAGAGTATATTATTGTTTTACTGGTTATCTTGACTTAATAAAGTGATGATTAAAATACTCATTATGCAGATTAAACTTAAAAGTGTTCCATATGCCCTTTTTTGGGAGGAAACTGGTTGTTAAATTTACCAGTGCAAACTTACATGGAAGACACATTGAGCATAAAATTATCAAAGGATAAAGTCATGTCAATGGATGTCAAGAGTTGTAGTGTCATGAATTCAAATTTATTTCTTTCTTTCTGTTTTCCAATATTTTAATTTAGACCCAAACACCAGAATACAAATAGAGAATAAAAAAAACATATCATAAACTTAAAAATTGGAACTTGAAAACAAAGTTAGAAATAAAAGCATGTCATGTGCATAGTAGAACATCAGAGAGGATTCAAAATAGGCAACAATATATTTTCATTTCAAGAAAGCCTATATGATAAATAATACTCATTGTGTTGAGAATTGTCCAACTTTTCTTTGCTTCCTTGTGAGTTTTCTTTTGTTTTCTGCTGTGCACTTTTTTACTTTTTTACTTTTTTTCCCCTCCCCCCAAACCCTCCCAGAAGGCCATGATAAAGTTTAGACATATTTTTCTATAGCTATCAATATATACATACCCTCCCCCACTTCTCCAGGAGGCTACAATAAAGTTTAGATATGTTTATCCATAGCTATAGATATATACATACATAGACACATACATTCGCAAACCTATTCTCCTCCTGATCTTTGCTTTTATATTTCTGCTTATCTCTTTTTTCCTATCCCTCCTGCCTCCTCTACTTTATATTTGCCTGCTACCTTGCCCTCCCATGACTTGCCTACCCCCCTCCAAGGATCCCTCCCATATCCTCCCATTTCCATAAATCTAAACAACCTTGTATACCCTTATTCACCTATTCTCTCACTCACCCCCATAAAGATCCCTCCCTTGTACTCTCCCCCTCCCTATGTCACTACCCTTTTATTTCCTCTGAATTTAGAAGACTTCTATTAAATATATTCTTTTAAATATATATATATATATATATTTTTTTTTTTCCTATTTCACCCATTTCTGATGAAAGCCGGTTACCAGAACTACCAGCCCTCCTCCTCATCTAATTCCTATGTATCAATTCTTCCTCATGCACCTCATTTGTATAAAATCATTACTTTTTTTTAGCTGTTCCTAAATAGTTTTACTTTTCAAATTCATATCATGCCCAAGTTTTCCCCAATCTTCCTTATGAACAGCCCATTTATTAATAAGAATCTTAAACATAAAATTGTACATTTTACATATATAGAAAGTAAACAGTTGGTCCTTATGGATCCTTTATAATTGGTCTTTTATATATACCTTATATTTATATTGGTTCTTATATGTTGAATCATCTATTAAATTCAGGATTTTTTTTTAACAAAGTCTGGAAATTATGAGAGTTTATTAAATGTCCTTTTTTTCATTCAAGCTAAAAACTTTGCAGGGTATGATATTTTTGACCAAATTCCCAGTTCTTTTGCTCTTTAATATATTGTGTTCCAAGATCTGTGGTCCTTCAATGCTTCTGCTGCTAGGTCTTGTGTAATTCTAATTGTGGCATCATCATATTTAAATTGTTTTAATCTAGATGCTTTTAATATTTTTTTCCTTGAGCTGGGAATTTCAGAATTTGACTATGATATGCCTATGAGTTTTCCTCATATGATCTCATCTAAGTAGTGATCAATGGATCCTTTTCTATTTCTGCTTTCCTCCCTTGTTCTAATGCTTCAGGGCAATTTTCTTTAATTATTTCTTTTATTATTGTATTGATATTCTTTTTTTATATAACTTTGAGTTAGTCCAATCATTTTTTATATTTTCTCTTTTTCATCTGTTCTCCAAATCTTTTGTTTTTCTTATAAGATGTTTCGCTTTCTCTTCTATTTATTCATTATTCATATTTTGTTTAATCATTTCTTGATCTCTTTTAATTTCACTGGCTTCACTGTGCCCAGTTCTAATTTTCATGGTGTCATTTTCTTCCTTAGGATTCTGGATCTCCTTTTCTAGTTGGTTGACTTTCCTTTCATACCCTTCTTGTTTTTCTTGGAATATTCTTCTTTTCTTTTTTAGTTTTTCCTCCATCTCAGTCATTTAATTTTTAAAGTATTTTTAAAGATTTTCTATAAATTCTTTTTGGGCAGGTGAGTGTTTGATGTTACTCTTTGGGGGTTTCTTTACTTCAGTTTCCTCCTCTAAAGATGAATCCTGGGCATCTCTACTCCCATAGTATGTTTCTATGGTTTGATTCTTTCTCCTTTGCCTGTGCATTTATTTATTTGTTTGTTTATTTTTCATTCATTCACTTATTTTTGTAGTGATAGCTTAGTTATTTGTAGTCACCACTAGCCCTGGGGTATGGGAAATGGTATCTCTTGTCCCAGATCTTCAGTTCTTCCCTTTTGCCTGAAACTAAAGCCAAACTCCAGCCTCCTGTAAGTGCCCACAGACAGGGGCTTTCTGCCACACTGTTTCTGCACTCACCAGGCATGTGCTGGCTCCTTCTTGTGGGTCTGGTATTCCTTCTCAGCAGGGGTTCCCTCAGTCTTCCCAGGCTCAGACACCCAACTCACCTCACTATCCTAGGGGTAACAGTTCAGGTGGCTGATACTGAGGCAGCCTCTCAAAACAACTAACCCCAGGGCTTGCTGGTTGTTGTATAATAGGTTTGCTGCTTGTTGTTAAAATGGAACCTAGCCTGGAGCTGTTTACTCTTCACAGGGACCAATGCTTGTCCTGGGATTTTTTTTTTCATCTTCTCAAATTGTTTTAGGATGACCCCATTTATTTCCACTCTTATTTATTTATCTCCACCTACACTTTGTTTGCCTTAAGGTGCCATTTTATCATTTTGGGGGAAGATCTTGAGAGCTTGGAATTTTCTGACCTACTCTGCCATCTTCCCAGAATCCTCTCCCTGAAGTCAAATTTCAACAGAAAGAACCACTTTAAAATGTGTCTTAACTTATATTTTTAGAACAGTAAAATATATGTGTGGGTCAGAACCCTGCTTACCCAATTAAAGAAAATTCAGAGGAGCACTTGCGGTGAACAAGAATATTTTGTTGCCAGATTCCCGGGAATGGGGGTGGCCCTTCCGAATGCATGCCTGAAGAAGGAGGCCCCCCCAACCCTCGGAGGTTTGAATGTTTTATACCCTGAGTGTCGTAAAAATACATTCTTTCATCGTCCCTGACTTCTATTGAGTGAGAACAGGGGTACAAACTCAGCGCAGGAAAAGGACAAAGTGAGAGAAGATTTTCCAGGACTTCCCTCAACTCTCATTGGAAGAGGGGAGGGATCTCTTTTAGGTGCGAATTTAAACAAAGAAAATCTCAACTTGCCCTGCTGTCCCTCACCTCGGCTTGTGCAAAGGATCAGGTGCACATTCTTGACATAGGGAAGCATTCCCGTCGTCATTGTTCTGTCCTCACCCTGCCCCAACAAAGGATCCCACATTCGGATACAGAGGTAGATAAGTAAGGCAAAGAAAAATAGACTTAATAAAACCTATCTCTGGGGAGTCTTCACCCGGGAGTCTCCCCATTCATATATGACACTGGATTTAGAAAGTTTATGACTCATCACTCTGATTTATCTCCACCATGATCCTCTTCCGTTATTACTTTTGGACTATTTAAAAATTGGTCCCTCTCTCCAAGATAGCTATTAAAAAAATTACCACTTCCTTGTCAAAAAAGGGTGGGGGAAATATTAATAGATGTTCTCAGATTTCATGAGAAACTAATTAAAAATTTGCATAAATATTTTGGCAATAAACAGATACCACCTCACTGAGCAATAGTAAAGACTAATACTAGGATAAAAATCACCGGACTTATATAACATTTAACATATGGTTTATTTCTGTATAGAACCTATGAAATGATTAAGATCTGAGTATAGAACCAAAGGTCTCTATGTTGGCAGCATCCACATAAATTTAGCCGATGACTGAGTCATTTAGATTTTTTTATGGATATAGCAACACAGAGGAAAAAATCATATTCACCAGAAATAACAGAAAGGTTATCCTTAAGAAGCCCAGATTTGTTGATCAGGGCATATTTTATAAGTAAACAAGCAAAATGTGTAACATATCATTGCAGTTTGGAAAACTGAGCACCTTCCAAGTACTTAGAAAGACACAATCAAACCATAAGAATAATATGCTAGAATTTTATCTTCCATAAACTGAGGACAAATTTCTATGATAAAAATACCTTCCTCAAAATATCAGTGTAAGTTTTACAAATAAACTGTCAAGAATTCCCTCTACAACATTCCCTACAAGTTAAATAAAATCGGAGCCCTAGGCCAGAGGCGGCAAACTCAAACAGAAATGGGAACTACCAATCCATACATAAGGATCAATGTGGGCCGTCTATTGATTTAGATCTAAAATATAATGTTAGCTATGTTTTATTGTATTTTTAATTTTTGTTAAGTATTTTCCAATTATATTTTAATTTGCTTCAGGTTCCACTCTGTAGTATTGGAATCCCGTGCTGCCAGAGGTCTGTTATGTTTGACACCTCTACTCTAGGCATTTCTCAGAGATTATAAAAGGCAACCAAGTTGCTGGCCTGCATTGGTAGAGGGAGTTTCCTTGTCTGGGAATATATTAATGAAATCATACGTCCAGTCCCTATCCTTATCTTTTACAAATATACTGTTCTCTTGTGATATAAGGGCAAACGTGAAGTACCATATGACCACTATATTTTATGGTTGTTTCCACATATACACAAATAATATTATACAACATATGAAGTGATGAGAGCTAAAGGGAATTACTGATAATGTGCTTTAAAAATATTTGAGTGAGGAATTGAGAGAACACTGTTGGTTTGTGGTTTTTGTTGTTTTGTTTTCTGTGGTAATCAGGGAAGGTTCTGAGGTGGCATCAGCACCAGAGATGATCCTTGACTGAAGAGAAGGAAATTGAAAGGCTGAAATGAAGAAATGTAATCTAGACATGATGAAGAAGAGAGCCTTTTTGAATATAATCTAGACATGATGGAGAAGAAGAGAGCCTTTGTGAATCTACAGGGATTGAAGATATAATGAAGAGTTTGAATAATACTGAAGTCTAGTTTGACTGGAACTTAAAGGATATGAAATGAATAATGTGAAACATGACTGGAAATGTAGACTGAGGCCCACCTGTGGTGGATCTTTAAGGTTAGGCAACAAAGTTTTGTATTTCATCCTAGAACCAATTAGTAGACACTGTAGGTTACCATGTTAATATTGATTTGACTGTTGGTCCAAAAGCAACACCAAAGGTAGAAGTGGGATATGGTACAATTATGGTGCTAAAGCCGATGGCAGCATACCTTTGTTGGAAAGGCACTGGTGGTTCCTGGAGGATTGCTGGATGGGTGAAGAAGCATGGTCTGAGACTACCTAGTTAATGGAGCATAAATTTCTGTTCATTTACATACCAACCAAAACAGCTTAGACCCAAGAAGTCCTCAAACTGATTGGACTAGCTGTAGAAAGGAAAAATGACTTCTTAAGGCTCAGCTCACTGTTCTCCAAAAAAAGATTCTCTGGTGTGTTTTGTGCTTCTGTTGCTTGCTTATATTGACAGCCAATTACTTGACTTTCTAACTCTTCACCACAGTAGAACTCTGCTTCCAGAATGGAAAGAGCTTTGTCCCAAATTGCTGGGGTTTTTTGCAGCTGCTGGAGCAATTAGGGGGGTGCCCTCTTTGCAGCCCCCACAAGCTCTGGTACCTGGGCACACTCCCCAGGACCTCCACCCAAGACAGTGATCCAGAATCAGGCAGGTCAAAGCAAGAGCAATTACCCTCTGAATGGTTGCTTAGTCCTGCTACAATCTGCAGGCCAGAAGCTCCTGAGGCAGCCGCGTGGCAGTGGCTGCACAGCCATGGCACCTGCTGCTTTCTCACCCCCAGGGCAGGGACCAGACTGTGCTCTTCCATCCCCCATTCCAACTGAGTTCCACACTGACCTTTTACTTTGTCTTTGGTGTTTATGAGTTGAGAAGTCTGGAAACCACCACAGCTGCAGGTGCTTCACTCTCATGAAGTCTGCCCTGGCCACTGCTGGTTGCAGCTGTCCTGGAGCCAAAACTGCAGCTCACACGGGGCTGAGCTCAGCTCCCAGCTTGGTGCAATAGCCTCTTCCTGCTTGCCTGTCAGGCTTCCTTTAGCAAGAGATTTGTTTCTCTCTGTCACTTTGTGAATTCTTTAGCTTTAAAATTTGTTTATAGTCATTTTTTACATGTATTGGAAGTGATGGAAGCTGTGGTGGCCGGAGCTGTGGGGAAGTCCTGCTTCTACTCCACCATCTTGGCTCCACCCCCTCAATACAAATTTATTAAGCATCTACTGTAGCCCAGGCTCTATGCTAGGTCCTAGGGATACAAAGATAAAAATAAAGTCTCTGCCCTCAAGAAACTTACATTTTATAGAGATATGTATGTATGTAAAGAGATAGAGTATCCTTGAAAGCCTTGAATGTTATGAGAGTATAGGATAAATTTTCCTTTTCAGGATTTGTGAAAAGAAAAGATGAGAATCACATAGAATAAGAAAAATTTATCACTACCATTTTATTTTTGTCATTTAATCAAAATCTTATCTCTAGATCTTTTCCATGTAGACTGAATGGAAGATTTTTCCTGAAAACTACGTATGTGATAGGTACATGTCAGCTAGGAGAGACAGTGAATAGAGTGATAGACCTGGAGTCAGGGAGATGGAAGTAAAGATCTAGCCTTAGAGATTAACCAACTTTGTTGGTTACACAAGTCACATTCCTGTAATTTGCCTTAGTTTCTTCATCTCTAAAATGTAGATAATGCTAGGATCTACCTCCTAGGGTTTTTAATGAGGATCAAATGAGATAAAATTGTAAAGTGTTTTTTTCAAGCCTTAAAGCATTACATAAATGCTTATTTTTTATTATTAAATATCAGTTTTTTAACCATATCACAAAAGAAACTAAGGCTAATACGACAATTTTCTTAACAAAACAATCTTCACTTTTGCGCGTTATAGCTTCTCTTGGAAAATTCTCACAAAGAACATGAGCCATATGGTCAAATGATATCTGGAGAAATTGTGATACAGTATCAAAAAAACACAAAATAAGGCAATCTTGTACTCAGTGACAGTGCTGGGCAGTGAATAGTGAAATGGATTGGTAGTCAAGAAGACCCGTTTTCAAAGTCCCAAATCTGACACTCATTCTTTCTGTGACCTTAATAGCTCAGCAGTTACATGTGACTCTTTGAGAGTCACTTCTCAGAAAAGTTAGCTATCTACATTAGTAGAGGGGATTTGCTCACAGGGAATTCCCTATACCAGTGAAATCTCAACACCCTCCCCCCCAAAAAAAAAAACAAAAAAAACAGAGCCACTTTATTCCAAGAAGCTTAGTGCCAAGGTCTCAGGACCTGATGATTGCACTGTTCTCTGCCTTTGTCAAAGAACATGTGCAGTAGTTTAGTCCTTGGTTTCTAATTTTATGATAGTCATCAATAAACTGGACAATGTCTAGTGATGGCAACCAGGATGACAGATATCCTGTATATTATGTCATGGAGGTCATTTTGGGGGGAAATGAGGCATTTAGTCTGGAGAAGAGAAAATATGGCATGGTTAGGTAGAGGGAGGAGGGAGGAGGGCAGAAATGACCATCAAGTGGAAAATCACTTAAATTTGTTCTGTTCATCCCCAGTGAGCAGAATGAGGAGCAAAGGTTGAACTTCGCAAAGAGGCAAATATAGATGATATAAAACAAAACAAAACAAAACAACAACAACAAAAACACCACCCTAACAAGTTTTGCTTATTGTAGAATCGTCTCAGTGATGTCTGATTCTTCAGGACCCAGTTTTGGGGTTTTCTTGGCAGAGATACTGGAGTGATTTGCCATTTCCTTCTGTAGCTCATTTCATAGATAAGGAACTGAGGCAAACTGAGTTAAGTGACTTGCTCAGGATCACACATCTAGCAAGTGTTAAAAGGCCAGATTTGAATTCATGAAAATGAGTCTTCCTGATTCCATGGCCGGTGATCTGTCCCCTGTGACACCAAGCTGCCCTTTGGAACACTGGAACAGTTGTCTCATGAAGCATTGAGTTCCCCTTCCATAAAGGTCTCCAAGCAAAAGCTGAATGATGTGTTCTCAGGTGTATTTTACAAAGTGTATGAGTTGGACTAAATGATCTCTGAGTTACTTCCTAATTGAGATTCTATGACAGCTTTAATAACATTTTGTAAAAATATGTAAGGGATTCTGTTTTTTAAAGAATCCACTGTTTTCTCTTTCTGGGAAATTAGGGAGGGGGGGATATTTATACATTTCTAGTCCGGGGATAACCCTCCCATCCTACACAGTTTCTCAAAGACCCCTGCTCAACAACCTCATTTGGCAATTGTTGAAGTACCTTGAGGTATAAGTAATCTTACAGGGATGACTTGAATTCTATAAGGGAAACATGATGTTTTTCATTGATCTACTCACTTATTTTGCACATAATACTTGTCCCCACCCCTGCTCTTCTCAAGTCCCACATACTCTTTGATGCAGTGACACTGGCCTTCTTGCCATTTCTTGAATAAAACACTCCATCTCTCTTTACCCTTGGTATTTAACCTGACTGTCTCCCATCACTGGAATTATTTCATTTCTTATTTTTTCCCTCCTGACTTCCTTCAAATCCTACGTATAATCTCATCTTCTACAAGAAGCTTTTCCTGATCCCACATAATTCTATTGATTTCCCTATGCTGATTATTTCTTATTTATCCTCTATACTTTACTAGTTTGTACAAAGTTTCCTGCTTATTGTCTCCATCACTAGACTGGCAGTTACTTGAGAACAAGGACTATCTTTTGCCTGTCTTTTTATCCTTAGCACCATGCCTGGCACAGAGCAGGAGCTTAATATTAACTATGTCAAATGCTTTTGTTCTTTTTTTATCAAGGCCAAACATCAGTCTCTTTGGAAGAGAGTGGAGAGGGACAGTTAAGCTGGGTAGTTGCAGCTTCTTTTCTTGAGGATTATGACCCTCCTATTCACATAGCAATCCTACCTCATCTTTGATATTTTTCCCTTCAACATGGACAAAAAAAAGGCTTCTTTTGCTGACTTTATCATTCCTCTATCCCAAGTTTGTTCTGAGCTTCAGAACTCCTGACACCACTCTTAGAAGACTTAACTAATTTGTATCGTCTCTGTTACCTGCCTTGTTTCATATTTTGTAATAGTTTTAAAATAATAAGTTGGTCAGTATCTATTGTGCATTTACATAGGCCTCTTTATATAGCTCTTATCAATTGGAATCATTCATGTTTGTTTTTGTTTTTGTTTTTGTTTTTTTATCTGAGTTCCATGGTGAAGTGCATCCTATCCTGTCTGAGCTAGATTTTCTTTCTTGTGGAATTGTGAATTCTAAGATTCTGCCCTTCATTTAACTGAAGTCTTTGAAATCTAGACTTTTAAACTCTAGATTATGTTAGACAAAGCTAGGTTTTCCTGCCCTTCCATAACATGAATGCCAAAATGCAATGGCTACATGTATAAAGATTTACATTACCTAAATGTCCTTTAAACAGCAAATCCTACCATTTAGTGATGAATGTCTTAAAGAGCTTCAAAACAATGCTCTTTTTCATTGTCAGTGTCTCACTGATGGTAAATTGTATCATCGTCATATTTTAAAGGTGGTATCTGACTACAAAGACCATTTTTTTCTGAAAAAGAATGAGATAACATATTAGATAAACATATTTTATAACCTTTTACTAAAATTCCATTTCTTTATTTGAAATTTGGATTTTCAGATGTGGGAACAGGAAAAATATTTCACAAACCTTATGGGACTATATAAATATAGTTTGTACTAAATAATTATTATTTAACAATTATTTTAATATGTATCTTGTATATATACATATATGTATACGGACATATATGTATATCCATGTATGTATAGGATGATGACAATGATGACAATGATTTTTCTAGGACACTATGACTCGTCATTAGTATGGTTGACATAGGCAGAAGTGAGCAGGAGAGATGCTATAGTGGGAATGATCTCTAAATCTTCAACAATAAAGAGTCTTAGGATCATCGCTGTAGTGCTGGGAAGTTTTGATAATAATAATAATTATTTTTATAATTATCATTACATTATTTGATCTTCATAACTCTGTGAAGTTCATGCTATTAATATCTCTGTTTTACAAATGTGGAAACTGAGCCTTAGAAACTTAATCTAGTCTGTTCATTTTAAGTGTGAGCAAACACAAATCTAAAAGGATGAAGTAATGTGCCCAAAGTCCTACAAGTATGAAATGGCAGAGCTGGGTTTTAAACCCCAATAGAGCCTTTTCCACTGACCCACACTGCCTTCTTTGAGGAGCAAGAATATGATACTTGGCTAGGGAGTGATCACAGTCAGATGAAGCTTATCCTGACTTCAGAAAAGAGGATCACACAGTGCTCTCCCCAAGGAAGCACTCAGGAATAGGCTTCTTACAGCAGCATTTGATCTCTGTCACATCTTCCTTTGCAGAAAAAAGAACACTTATAGGAAGGAGACAGAAAAATATTGCTTGTGACAGTTACACCCCCCCCCAAACACACACACACACACACACACACACACCTCAAAGCCCTAAGTGGTTCTGACACTCTAAGTCAGAGGTTCTCAACCTGTGGGTTATGTTCAATTTGTAACAATGAAAATACATCCAGCATATCAGATAGTTATGTTATGATTCATAACAGTAGCAAAATTACAGTTGTGAAGTAGCAATGAAAATAATTTTATGGTTGGGAGTCACCGCAACATGAGGAACTGTATTAAAGGGTCAACGCATTAGGAAGGTTGAGAACCACTGCTCTAAGGGGTCAAAATCTACTATACCTCTATGGTGAGGCTAACATTGTATCACTTCATGGGCAAAAGCACAACCTCCCCTCCTGCCAAATTTCAGTAGTTTCCTTATTAAATGCCTATCGTGTACACTTAACTCTATGCCTCTTTTAATGAAGTTTAAGATTACCTTAGCCTGCCATGGCATATTAACTCCTACCTATCTATAGTTCACCTTCTGAGGAGGCTATGATAAAGGAAATCAGATAGTAGTCCAAATTAAAGCTAGGGAACATGTCAAGAATCGATAGTTCAATTCTAATACTCCACAGCGCTTGAGAGATGCCCTTTTGCCTTGTCATTCTTAGAACTTGACAACCATGTCACTTAGTGGTGTCTCCCTACTACACTCCCAGACGCATACTTTTAATTCTTTCTCCCTTCCCAGAACCCTTTTACATGGTGTCTTCCCCCGTTTCTCCTTGAGGACAGAGGTAGTTTTATTTTGCATTTCTAGAACTTCGCTCGGTGCCTTGTTTATAGTAATTGCTTAATATCAATGATTTATCAGAATCAATTTTCTTTTTATTGGTAGTGCTGCCCTGAGGGTCCATGTTGTGACTGTGCTTTACAGTTAACTTCTTCTACTGGGATTGGAGAAAGAGTCGACACTCTATTTCCAGTCTGGGTGAAATAAGGAGACCCAGTCTAAAAAAAAATAAATTCTTATCATCTTAGTTTTTGTGCAGCTACACTACACTGCATATAGAACAAGCTGAGCTTATGGTTCACAAAAACTATTAAGATTTTTTCACAAAAATCATCATTTAGTCCCATTTCTCCCTTGTTGTACTTGAGTTTTGAAACTTACAAGAGAGGCAACGATGGAAAATAACGTAATATGTGTTCTCATGCAACTCAGGTTTAATGGGTGGCAGGTAAGAGCAAAGGTTTGTACAAAAATAAATAACTATGTTAAGACAAGAATGCAATAAAAGCATTGGAGAGAGCCAGAAAAAGTTATATAAAGGAAAAATTTTAGAGGAATTGGCAACTGAGTCAGCTTGAAAGGAAAGAAGTGTTTCAATAACCAGAGAATAGCAGAAATCTGTTCCAGATATGACAAAGAGCATGTAGAAACAAATGAAGGTGGGAGCATATAAGATTACTCTCAGAGTACATGGAGGTATCTAGGATTACTGGCTCAGTAAGGACAGCTATGAGTTGTTTGGTTTGTTTAGAACAGAGGTAGGGAACCTGTGGCCTTGAGGTCACATATGATCCTCTAGGTCCTCAAGTGTGACCCTTTCATTGAATTCAGACTTCACAGAATGAATCCCCTTAATAAAAGGAATTGTTCTGTAAAACTTGGACTCAGTCAAAGAGTACACTTGAGGACTTAGAAGGCCACATGTGGCCTTGAGGCCCCAGGCACCCTAGTCTAGAATATGACTGAAGAAGAATGTCTGTGGAAGGATTTAAGTAATAGGTTATTTTTTTTCTATTAGATAATAAGGACTCTTTAATATTTAAGAGCAGGGAAGGATAACTTGACCAGACGTAGTGGCAACCACACTGGCATACCCAGGATGTCTGTTAGCACAGGTTCTTAGATCTGCTTCACCAGGAAAGATAGCTATTTAAGGGGTCAGCAATCTTTTTAAAATTACATTCACTAGGTCAGATGAAAAGTCAGAGCCCTGAACTTCAGAGAAAATACAAAGAAAATATAGAGAAAATACAAGCAGAGAAATAAAGACCAACAGACAGGGCTCTGAATTCCTGAATCAAAGCAATATTGCTAAAGACTTTACATATATCCCTGGATCGAGAGAGCCTTTGCATCTGAGCAGTTGGGGAGCTCTGAAGATATAGCCACTCAGAATCTAGACCAGGGAATCGCAAGGTCCCTCTCACAAGTGAGACCCCAAAACAAAATACCAATTTAGAGTATATATACACTTCTCAGAGTCAGAAAGTATCACAGCCCTCTTGAATCAGTGCCTAATTAGAAATTAGCAAAAGGTGTGAAAGCCTTCCTAAAAGCAAGCATCCCCTAAGCAAGCTTCCTTAATGGGCTCGACATGAGGCTTATTATTGGGTAGGGAAGATCTTAAATCTCATTAACATTACACCATACCTGAGTATTAGGAAGATGAATGTGTTAATTGGGCAAAGATGGATTAGAGAAAGGAGCAACCAGGGACAGCAAAAACCTTCCACCTATTTAATATGTCTTATAATTTTATTGTCATTTGTAGACTGTGGATAAGTCCCTTAACTATCTTTGCCTCATTTTCTCATCTGTCAAATGAGCTGGAGAAGGAAATAATAAACCCCTCCAGTATCCATGCCAAGAAAACCCCAAATGCAATCCCAAAGAATCATACATGACTGAAAATTACTGAAAAACAACAACAAAGCCTCTCATTCCATAATGAGACATGAGACATGGAATTCTTCATATGTAAATATAATACGTAAATTACCAGTCAAATTCTCAGTAAATTCCCAGCTGTAGCTACTTTGGGATAGCTAGGAAGTGCATTGGATAAAGTGCCAGACTTTAAGTCAGGAAGATTCATCTTCCTGAGTTCAAATCTGTCCTCAGACACTTACCAGCTGTGTGACATTGGGCAATTCACTTAACCCAGTTGTCTCAGTTTCCTCATTGTAATTATATTTTGAAGATCTTCCCTACCCTTTAATAGGCTTAAGGGACTTTGAAGATCTTTCCTGCCCTTAATAAGCCAAATGTAATCACTTGGAGCCCAGGGTGGGAGAAGCTTACTAAAAATGTGGAGCAGGAAGGAGGAGAGCAGAGTAGGAGTAGAGCTGGGAGATGGCACAGTTGAGGAAGAACAGCTAATGTGAGTAAGGGAGGGGCACTTTTACTTAAGGGATCCTGTTTTGTTTTCAAGGCCTGAGGATGGGAAGGCTTGGGGGTATTGGTGCTTACTGCATTGGTAATGTGTACCAACTTGTAATGGCAATTAATTTAAATTTGAAGACACCTTTTTGTTGGGCTAAGTACCTCTGTGAAAGAAACAGAAGGTGCAAACTCTGTCTCCTGTAGCTGACATAACAAGAAAGATTTGGCTGAAACAGGAAGCCAGTGTGTGTGTGTGTATGTGTGTGTGTGTGTGTGTGTGTATGTGTGTGTGTGTGTAAGAAGAACCCAAGAGAGAGGCAGTTAGAATTGAGAATTTTCCTCCTGGTGGCTCCTGGTGGAAGGAGAAGAATTTTCCCAGCATCTGGAAGCTGGACTGCTACTTGCTGAACTAAGAACTGAGTTGTAGTTTTCTTGAGACCAGAATGTGGTGAAGGCTAAAGTTGCTGCTGTTGGAAAGCTGAGATTTCTTCTGGGTCCTAGGACCAGCCAAACTGTTGGAGGACTGAAGAAACATGACTGGGATAAGACTTTGTTTGTTTGTGGTTTGGTTGATCCTTGAGTTCTCGACAACAGAGGTTGTGTAGGTTTTGAGATGTGCTGGACCCTGTGAACTTCAGTGTGTACCAGGAACTGCTCAGAGGACTGGACAAGGGCCTGGGAGCTGTCTGCCTCTGAATCCAGGTGACTGTTTGGTGGATTCAGGGAGGAGCTTGGACCATGGAATGGGATCTAGGGAATATGAGAGACTATCCTGAGTATGAAGAAAAACCTCTCCATGGATATTTAATGCATGATGAAATTGAAGTTTACTAGACATCAAGGGGTGGGGGGGTTTGTGTAATTTTCTAATGATTGTATTTAGTGATTAATGATACTTAGTGACTGATTGCTAGATAAGTGACTGATTCAGTTAATCTATAATTGCCCCATGAGTGGAAGACTTACTTGTATTGTGAAATGATTGAATGATTAAGTAAAGAGAGTTTCCCCCTTAGGGATACCAGATGATTGTTCTTTTGTTCTTTGTTCTAAATACTGTGACCATTTTGCTGAAAACTATGTGGCCATTCCAATGTTAAGTTTTGTGAACACTATATTGTGATTTTCTGTGATAAGATGTGATGTTGTGAATATTATATTGTGATTTGTTGTGAATGCTTGCCTTGATTTTTTTAATAGAATAAATGGAATGTTCACTATACTGCGTAATCAGAACTTTAAAAGCTGTTCACAATAGCTTTCTTTTGGGAAGCTGCTCATGCATGGCATTACACAACTTCTTAGTTGCCATGATGGGTTTGACTTTCTGGTGTTGGGATTTGAATTTCTAGTGTTGGATTAAATGTTTTGGCTCTGTCTTCCATGAAGAGAATCTGTTACATTTTGAAATTCGGAACTATGCCATCATATTCATAGCCACCATGGGCACTGTGAGTATCACATCAGCATTAGTCTAATCTATAAAATGAGCTGGAGAAGAAAAAGGCAAACCACTCTAGTATCTTTGCCAAGAAAATTGTAAATGGGCTCATGAAGAGTCAGCCACAACTGAAAAATGATTGAACAACAATAAGATACCTGGAAGAGCTAACAAAATTGCTATGACTGAATTATCTTATTGCTCAAAGTAATCAGGCAAATTAATCAAAAGATATCTATGACTGCTATCAAGTCCTATCTGATTCTAATGGGGGTGGCCATTTAGAGTGTATGGGTATAACAGTGGCTAAGCAGAAGGGTCTAGAAAAGAAAACCCAACCTTTCCTGGTTCCACTGGCATGTTCTATGGAGCGTCCATTTTACCATCAGTCATATTCAGATAAATAACAGCTAGTTTTATTAAGCATGGTGCTTTGTGAGCTCTCTTCTACCACTATCACAACTCTGTTGGTACAGGTTAATAAGAAGTTACCAATAAAAAAGAAAATTGATTCTGGTAGATCATTGATATTAAGCCGTTAATATAACCAAGGCACTGAGCTAAGTTCTAGAAATGCAAAATAAAACTACTCCTTTCCTCGAGTAGAAAGAAGGGAAGACACCATGTAAAGGAGTTATAAGAAGGGAGAAAGAATTGAAAGTATACTTCTGAGAGTGTAATAGGGAGACACCACTAAGTGACATGGTTGTCAGTTCTAAGAATGACAAAGCAAAAGGGCATCTCTCAAGAGCTGTGGAGTATTAGAATTGGATTATGGATTCTTGACATGCTCCCTAACTTTAATTCGACCTACTATCTGATTTCCTTTAACTTAACCATGATTTCATTTAGGTTCAGTATCCCTGGGCTAGTGCATTTTTTTTTAATAGCAACTTTACAGTCAATGTTGAGGGAAATAAAATTTGACTTAGTCATTTAAAACGTCATTAAGGTAGATTTTCCTGTTTTATATGGTTGACCAGAATCACAGAATCTCAGCTTTTGGAAAGAGCTCCAGAGGTCATCAGTTTCAACTCACACCTGAAAAAGTATCCCCTCTGTCACATCTCCAACAAAAGGTCTTAGATCCCATGCTTGAAGACCTCTGATAATGGGGAACCCAATCAATTCCAACTTTTTACACCTCTATTTGTCATACCCTTCCTCCCAGGTCTCTTTAGGACAGCTTTTTTATTTTTTTAATTGTACCAGGAATGTTCAGTAGCAGGTCAGCAGTGTTTATCAACTTAGAGAGTTGGTGGTTTAACGTCATCATAGTCATCATCATCACCATCATCTTCTAAAATCTGTGTTGTTGTTTTGTTTTGTTTTGTTTTCTTTGTTAGGTATTTGACCCTTGTTAAATTGGCCTAAATTGCTTGCACTGAAGTGATTTTCTTCATAGATACAGGAGGTGATCTCATTACCCAATTAACAATTTTCCTCAGCCTTACTGATCTGTAGTTATGGTAACTCCAAACCAATCTTCCTTATCCAGACTTTTCACATGCAGGGCTGAGCAGGGTAATGTCTATCTTATTATTCCATTGTCTGGGGAAAATATATGCAGCCTGCTACCAGGGAAACTTGAGTGTAGGAGGAGCTGTTCTAAGAGACTGCACATGGCTCTGGGTTACTAAGGAGACAGCTGCCTTTGCTGTCATTGTGCAGGGCACTTCCCTTATTTGGGATTGGGTTTACAAAGGGATCTAAAAGGAAAAGTAAAGGAGAAACATAGGAAGTACTTTTCTATGCAATAACTGAATTGCAAATTTTGCACGGTCTCTGTGATGAATTAGCTTCAGTGTTCAAGCTGCCTTTGAGGCAGCTTCTATATCTTACCAATTCTTAATCTTATTGGCTTTGTAAGTCCTATTTTTCTGGATATAAACAGAGACAGTTATAGCTTCAAAGTAACTGTATTGGAGAAGGAGGATGGAATATTTCTTATGAAGTCACTGGGTGTTTTGCAGTTGTACAGTCTCTCACCAGATGCTCTTCCATAACCATTTTGGTTCAATTAATTCACCACACATTTATTAATTCCTACTATGTGAATAGCACTGTGACAGGGCCTAGGGCTATAAAAGTGACAAATGGCAATCTGGTAAAGTAGAAAGACCGGTGAATTTGGAATGAGAGGACTTGGGTTCAAATCCCAGCTTGGCAGCTTGCCACCTGTATAACTTTGGGCAAGGCCTCTGTCTTTGAATTTCAATTTCCTCATCTATAAATGAAAGTTTTGGATTAAATAAGGTCCAAGCTCTAGGTCAGGCTCAGCCCCAGATAAGGAATATTGGTTTGGAGTTACTGTGATTACAGATCAGTAAGGCTGAAGAAAATTGTTAATTGGGTAATGAGATTGCCTCCTGTAGCTATGAGGAAAATCACTTCAGTTCAAGGGCCCAAGGACAAGCTTTGACAAACTCCAAGGTCTATGATTATTGGACATATTCTCTCCTCATAAGAAGTTTGAATTCTCATAGGAGAGAATAAGAAACAAATACCACAAAGAATAATGGAACAATGGAAAATTATTAATCATCCAGGAGAGGAAAAACAGAATAGTCTCAGAAATTCAGTGAAGGAAGGATTCATTTCTAAGTTCCTGACCTGTTTCTTGGCTTAGCAAGGCAAAAAACTCACCATATATTTAATGATTGATCTAGGTCTTTTGGGGGCAGAGGCAAGCTGGGGAAGTAGAGGAAGCACCTCAGGTCTTCCAACATTGTCCTTTAAAAATCATTAAAATATTAAAACATTTTATTATACATTAAAACAAAACAGCTCTGAAAACAGCAATGCAGAAAAGTCTGAAGCTTGAGACAGTACCCCTCCTCCCTCACCCAGTTACAGAGTATATACTCTGTCAAGAAATAAGCTGGAGGAATTAGCAAACAACAACAACAACAACAACAACAAAACTCTTTCATAAAATTCTACTATGGTGACGGAGGAGAACAAGACAAACTCAGAAGAAGAGAATAATTTCAAACAACTATAAGCAAAGCCTCAATAAAAATATAAATTCATCATAAGCCCAACAAGAATTCCTGAAGGAACTAAAAATAATTTTTAAAATCAAATAAAAGAGGTAAGGGAAAAATTGAAAAAGAAATGAGTTCAGTGTAAGAAAATTGTGGGGGAAAAATGAATAATTTGGTAAAAGAAGAACAAAAAAAACTGAAGATAAAACCTTAAAGTAGAGAATGAGCCACATAGGAAAAGAGGTACAAAACTTCAATGGTGAAAATAACTCCTTAAAAAGCAGAATTGGGCAAATAGAAAAAGAGGTGAAAAAAATTCATGAAGAAAATAATTTCTTAAAAATTAGAATTGGGCAAGTAGAAGTTAATGACTGCTTGGGAGATCAAGAAAGAATGAAACAAAGACAAAGGAATGAAAAAAATAGAAGAAAACATGATATATATCATCAGAAAAAGAATCGATCTGGAAAAGAGGTGAAGGACCATTGTATACAGTAACAAGAATATTCTTTTAAGAACAACTTTGAATGACTAAGTCACTTTGCATTTTATATAAATACTCAAATTAACTACAAAAGACATATGATGGATGATGCTATGTCCATCCAGAAAAAGAACTGATTAATAGAAGTATGTATAGAATGAATCTGCATATATATATATATATTTCCATATATGTATAAATGTGTGTGTCTGCACATACAAATATGCATATTTTTGTCTAATGGTAGCCATCTCTAAGGCAAGGGGGAAAAATGCATGAGAACATGATGTGCTTGGAAAATGCATGAAATATATGATAACTTGATTATATATTAAAAGCAATAGTCAGTTGTATATAATAGATTTGTAGTTTCATGTGCAATCATGTTTTTAATTATCCTATGTTATGGAAATGCTTGTTTTATTGCAAGAATTAAAAATAAAATAAATGAACATTTAAAAATGTTGGACTTCCTGAAAGCCATGATCAAAGAAAAATCTGCAGGCTCCTTATTTCAAGAAATATAAAGGAGAACTTCCCCAATATCTGAGAATAAGAGGGCAAACTAAAAATTGAAAGATTAATTAATTAATTGAGATTAATTAATTAATTGAAAAATTAACCAATCACCTTCTGAAAGAGATCCCAAAATGAAAACTCACATAAAAATGATAGCCAAATTCCACAACTCCCAGGTCAAAGAGGAAATACTTTAAGCAGCCATAAAGAAACCATTCAAATACAATGGAACAACAATCAAGATCATAGGAGATTTAGCAGTTACCACTTTAAAGTAGCAGAGAATTTGGAATACAATATTTGAAAAATTAAGGAAACTAGTTTTACAATGGAGAATAATCTACCCTGCAAAACTGATTATAGTGCTTCTGAGGGGAAAAATAAATGGACATGTAATAAACCAGAAGATATGCAAGAGTTCCTGATAAGAAGACTAGAGTAAAATATAAAAATTTGTTTTTCAAATATGAATCAAGAAAAGAATTTTAAAAGTACACATGAAAGAAAAAAAATGATAAGGGAATCAATAAGGGAAAATTTCTTACATTTCTATGTGGCAAGATGATACACATAACTTCTAAGAACATTATCATTATTACCTCAGTGAGAAAGACCCTGCATAGAAGGCACAAGCATGAATTGATTATGTTGAGATGATCTCAAAATAAATGGCTGAGAGAGAAAGAGGGATGCACAGGGGGAAAGGGGAAGGGAGAGAAAGAATGGTGGAAATTATCTGACATAAAAGAAGTGCAAAAGAAAGAGCTTTTACAATGGAGGGGAAAATATGGGAGGCAGGTACTATTTGAAATTTACATCACCTGAACTGGTTGGAAGATAAATTACATGTAATTCTATATCTATACCTATGTATCTATGGGCATATAATATATGCATATATACCCACAAACTCATACACTCAGTTAGGTATAGAAATATGTCTTATTTAAAAGGGAAGTAGGAGTTTGTAATGGCAAGGAAACAAGTATTTAGCACCTTATTTCGGTTGAGCCTTGCCAGGATTATATCAAGTCTTTGTCAAGAAACAAAACTAGTTAAACCCACAGTGGGAAGGACTTGCCAAAGATAGGAACAGGAAGGACATAAGAGGTGGGCAGAACAGGGAGGAGCTAACGACTTGATAAAAAGCTCAGCACAAGCTGGGAGAGAGCAGAACTGAGAAGGGAACACTTGTGGTGGCAGAGTTGAGAAAGAGAAAACTTTTGGTATCCTGGCACTCTGTTTGTCTGTTCTGTCTGTGTTGATCTGTTTTTTTTTGTTTGTTTGTTTTTTGTTTTTTTTGTAATTCTTGGTACAGAATCCCTGGGAACTTACTGGAAGCACTGAAAGAGGATTTTCTTGTTTTCTGTTTACAGAAGTCCTAGAGAAGGGTTTCAGGGATCATCAGATTATACTGCTAATTTCTGTTGAATTCTCAGACTTTGTAGGTCTGTGTTGATTTCACAGGCAGAAAGTGAATTGATGATGGTGCTGGCAATGTGCATAAATGTTGTTTTGGCTTTGTTAAACTTTGTCTTCCCAGGAACAGAAACTGTAAAGGCCTTGAGGTGAATTGGACACTGTGATTTTCAATACGGAATGGGAACTAGATGTGGAACTAGACAAGGAGCTGGACACGCAGCTAGATGAAGAGTTGAGAACAGCCTACCTTTGAATCCAGGTGACAGTTGGGTAAATTCAGGCAAAAGCTGGGACCATGCATGGAATCTGAGAGCCAGCCTCCAGTCAAAATGAAAAAACTTCTCCTTGGGTACTTAGTGCTGACTGACAAGTTCATGATTTACTGTGAGCTAGGGGTGGGAGACCTTTGTTCTCTGTACCTTGTACCTCTTAAGGATGATTGAGTCAAAACCATGAGAAAGAAGAAACAAAACAAAACAACGGGAGAGATGGAGAGCAAATAGTATCCTTCTATCTGCATTCAGACTCCAAAGTTCTTTTTCCGGATATGGATAGCATTTTCCATCTTGAGTCTTTTGGAGTTGTCTTAGGTCTTTGCATTGCTGAGAAGAGTTCAGTCTATCAAAGTCAATCACCACACAATGTGGCTGTTACTGTATGCAATGTTCTCCTGTTTCAGTTACTATTTCTTCCTTTTAAGAACAAGAGAAGGTCCCTTTCCCATTTTAGCTTAATGTCCAAAGTATTAAATTGCAGTACTTTTGGGAAGTCAAGAACAGGAGACATTGTGACTTTCAGAAAGAAATGATTGGGGTCAAAGTAGAAAATAGAACAAGTTGGAGGCAGGATAGGATGGAGGGAAATGTAGTTAGTCTTTCACAATATAACTACTATGGAAATGTTTTGCGTAACTACACATATACAACCTGTATTGAATTTTGCTTATCTTCCCAGTGGGGGTGGGTGAGGAGGGAAGAAGGGAAAGGATCTGGAAATCAAAGTTGTAAAAACAAATGTTAACTTATTTTTTACATGCAACTGGGAAATAAGATATATAGACATGGGGGTATAGGAATCCATCTTGCCCTAAAAGAAAGTTGAGAGGGTGGAAGGGAGAGGATATAAGAGAGAGCAGATTGGGGCAAGGGGTATTCAGTAGGCCCACTCTCTTGGGGTGGGTGTAGGGGAAAGACAGGGAGAAAATTTGTAACTCAAAATCTTCTGGAAATGAATGTTGAAAACAAAAAATAGATTTAAAAAAGTTTCTATCAACCACATCTGTTAACTTATTGCCAAACTTCATCAAAGTATTAGTGCCTTTAAAAATACATGTTTCCGGGTCTGCTTTGCTAACAAACTGAAAAGGACTATCTGTATCTGAACCCCTTGCCCCAACTCACTACTATAACTAAAGGATTTTTTTGGGCCTCTTAGGAAAAAGAACAGAAAAAGTAAAAGAACAAAACCTGTAGGTGGAGCCCTTTCAAGATACTTTTCCAACCATTTCAATTATATATATAAACCTATCCTGAATCTGAGCTATGACCTACATTTGTAAGCAATATATTATTGAATCCCATTCAGTCTGACCTGCACCAGGCATAAGGAAAGCAATATTACTGTTTTTTAAAGGGTTTTTTGTTTTTTTTTTTTCGGTAATTGAGAGAGCGCTCTTTCGAAATTCATTTCAGGTCAATATGCTTAAAACATCAAAATGAAAGTATTCATATCTAAAGATATTTTAAATGGCTAAGACATTCAAAGAAATAGAAAGAACTTCAAGAAAAAAAACAGTTATCTTTTTTTGTGATAAAAATATAATGATTTCTAGTAGAAATGTGTTTCTTTTTGTTGTTCTTAATTTACTAGTTCCTGCAATAATAAATACCTTGATTTCCAAAGCTCTTTGGATCAGTTACTTAAAGTGGTCAGGGACCCTAGAGGTCTTCTAGTACAACTGATGAGGGAAATGAGGTTCAGAGAGTCCGTAACTTTTCCAAGATCACATGGTAAATGGTAGAGCCAGGATTAAAACTCAAGCTCTCTCCCTAAGAATCCATTACTCTTTTTCCTATTGGTATCGCGTTAGAATACTTTTAACTTAGAAATGTGCTTCTTGAACTGACATTCACCAAATGAGTGCTTGTTTGCACTTAGGGATTGTGCAAAAGTCTTCTTACCTGCCAGGTGCACTAATTTCCTTGAACATCTGTGCCTGCCATCTGGGTAGTGTTTGTCTAAATAGTTGTTCAAAAGAGTGTTCTTTTAAAAGGTTTTCCTTTGTGGTACACTGCTGATATCTCTGTTTCTGTCTCTGTCTTTGTTCTGTGTCATTATATTATATTGTGTTATGTTATATTATATTATATTATATTATATTATATTATGTTATGTTATGTTATGTTATGTTATGTTATGTTATATTATATTATATTATATTATATTATATTATATTATGTTACGTTACGTTACGTTACGTTACGTTACGTTACGTTACGTTACGTTATGTTAT
>CM053588.1:83375175-83392822 GCA_028646515.1 Pseudochirops corinnae | reverse complement strand
GTAGATCAATGGAATAGATTGGGTACAAAAGACTCAATAGTCAATGATTATAGTAATATACTGTTAGATAAGCCCAAAGATGCCAGTTTCTGGGATAAGAACTCACTATTTGACAAAAACTGCTGGGAAAATTGGAATATAGTATGGCAGACACTGGGCATAGACCATCATCTAACGCCATACACCAAAGTCAAATCTAAATGGGTGCATGATCTAGGTATAAAGGCTGATACTGTAAATAATCTGGGGAAGCAAGGAATAGTTTACTTGTCAGGCTTATTGACTAGGAAAGACTTTATGACCAAAGAAGAGTTGGAAAGCATTATAAAATGCAAAATGGATAACCTTGATTACATCAAACTGAAAAGTTTCTGTATAAACAAAGCCAATGTAACCAAGATTAAAAGGGAAGTGGGAAATTGGGAAAGAATATTTATAACCAGTGTCTCTGATAAAGCCGCATTTCTAAAATATACAGGGAATTAAGTAAAATTTATAAGAATACAAGTCATTCCCCATGTTTCTTAACATAAGGTATAACATTCATTTGCAAAATAAGAGAATACTAGTGAACTCTTAAATATAGGCCAAGCATATATTTGTTTACTTGATGCTAAGCTTTCAAAATAGTTATAATTCAAAAGATCTATAAACAATTAAGGAGAGGGGTGGAGCCAAGAAAGCAGAACAGAAGCAGAAATGTCTCCAAGCTCCTCCATGAATTCCATCACTAAACTATAAAAAGTGAATCTGAATGCATTGTAAAGTGACAGAATCCATTGGGAGATAGAACTTGGCACCTTCCCAGCCCAGGAAAGTGAGTGTAGGTCTGGGAAGGGGGAGTGTGGAGCACATAGGGGCTGCACCAGGATGGACCAGACAGCAGAGTACAGCAGAGTGAGAAGGAGCCCCCACCAGCTGATTCACCCACCCCAAGGGTAATTTGCAGCCATCTCACTACAGTAAGGAGGATCAGTCTGACCTTCATAAGAGAAAGCACAGGGCCTGAAGCAGAAATATCAGCTTCTCCAAGATGGCAGAGTGATCCCTAGCTGCTCCAATTCCCCCTCCCTGACTCAGAAAACACAGAGATAAATGTCCCACCAAGAGTAAAATCCAGAAATAGTAGAAATAGCCTCAGGCTTAGGAATCACTGAGAAAGGATATAACTGAGATAGTAAAGAGTCTGAAGTGAAGGGCTGGAGGGATCCCAACAAGCACCACCTCAGCTGACCAGCTGGAGCTCCCAAAGCCCAAGTGGTAGAGCCAGCAAGCACTAGCAATACAAGCCCAGGTGGGCCTTTGCACAACCAGGGGAATATGCAGACACCAGCTCTGCTGGCTGCCAGCTTCTGAGCCTGCCTACACTGTAGCCCAGGGGCATAAAGGTGGAAATCTGAAGTGGCCAGACCACTCTTCCCTAATTCAGGGGAAACACTGGCCTTGGCCTCTGTCTAAACAACCAGAGGCTACAGAACACAAAGTCAACAATCAAGCACCTAGTTTCCAGAATGAGAAGCATGGGCCAGAGCCCTCTGTACCCCAGAAGTAGAAATACACTTTAAAGAAATACACAATTATAATGGGCCAGAAACAACTTGCAAAGGGAAGACCAAAGACAATTAAATCCTATTACTGTGAATGAGAGGAATCACTTTCAGGAGATACCATGGACTCTGTATCCACACCTGAGACCACAGAAGGAAATATGAACTGCTCTCAAGCCCAAAAAGCATTCTTGGAGGAACTCAAGGAAGATTTTAAAAGACAAATTAGAGAAGTAGAAGATAAATTTAAATCTACAGTGATTAAATTGGAAAAAATAAATCTCACTGAAGAAAACAAATCCCTAAAAAGTAAAATTTGTGAACTGAGTCATGAGGTTCAAAATCTAACTGGAGAAAATACCTCCCTAAAAAAGGAGGTATATTTCAAAAACTAACTGAGGAAAATAATTCACTAAAAATTAGAATCAGTCAAATCAAAGCTCAGGACATAGTCAGTCAAACAAACATGAAGATTGAAAAATTAGAAGAAAGTGTAAAATATCTCACTGGAAAAACAACCGACCTGGAAAACAGATCCAGGAGAGAAAACCTAAGAATTATGTAGAAAGCCACAATGAAAAAGCATCCTGAACAACATCCTCTAAGAGATTGTCAAAGAAGACTGTCCTGGAGTCCTAGAATCAGAGGCTGAAATAGTTAAAGAAGAAAACTAAATTATGAGTATCAAAAATGAAAAGGGTGAATCTACCTCCAATGAAGAGGAAACGAAAACAATAATTAGGAATTATTTTGCCCAATTGTATGCATGTAAATTTGACAATCTTAGTGAAATGGATGAATATTTACAAAAATATAACCCAGATTAACTGAAGAGGAAGTAAATTACTTAAATAACCCCATCTCAGAAAAAGAAATTGAACAAGCCATCAGAAAACTCCCTAGGAAAATATCTCCAGGGCCAGATGGATTCACTAGCGAATTCTACTAAACATTTAAAGAACAACTGATTCTAATATTCTACAAGCTATTTGGGAAAATTAGTAAAGGAGTCCTACCAAAGTCTTTTTATGACACAAATATGGTACTGATACCTAAATCAGGAAAAGATAAAATGGAGAAAGAAAATTATACACTAATTTCCCTCATGAATATAGGTGCAAAAATTTTAAGTAAAATTTTAGTAAAAAGACTATGGCAACTTATCACAAGAATAAAACACTTTGATCAGGTAAGATTTATTCCAGGAATGCAACAATGGTTCAATATTAGGAAAACCATCAGTATCATTGATCATATCAACAATAAAACTAGCAGAAACGATATGATTATCTCAATAGATGCAGAATAGGCTTTTTGCAAAATACAGCATCCAGTCCTATTAAAAACACTAGAGAGTATAGGAATAAATGGAATCTTCCTTAAAATAATGGGTAGCATCTATTTAAAGCCATCATCAAGTATTATATGTAATGAGGATAAGCTAGAAGCATTTCCAGTAAGATCAGGGGTAAAACAAGGATGTCCACTATCACCCCTCTTGCTCAGTCTGATACTAGCAATGTTAGCAGTAGCAATTAGAGATGAAAAAGAAATCAAAGAAATCTTTTTCTACTTATTTTCTTTAAATATTGGTTTTCTAGTGATATTTTTAGTTGTATGCCCAGTTCGTGTTTTTTAATGATGGAAGTGCTTAGAGATATGTTTTCCTCTCAGAAATGTCTTGACTGTATCCCAAACTTTTTTCAGTGTTGTTTCAGTATTTCTATTTTCTATGAGGAAATTTCATATTGTTTCTCTATTTTGATATTTGAGCAACTGATTATTTATTTTATTTTTCCACTTAATAGTTTATTTTTTCTAATCACATATAAAGATAATTTTTAACATTCAGTTTTACAAGATTTTGATTTCTAATTTTTTTTCCCTCCTCCCTCCTCAAGACAGAAATCAGTCTGATATAGGTTATAATGGAGATTGCCAAACTCATTTTGTTTACTTCCCCCCTTTAAAAAAATTACCCAATACCCCTGGGAATCTATTTTCTTTAACCATTTATTTATTTATTTGTTTGTTTTGATTTGCATTGTTGTGTGGAGAGTAAGAGTGAGCCGAGACCTAGGATCATGATAAAATTCAGGTTGTGGATTTATTGATTAAGCGTGTGACTAACAGAGTGTTTTTACTTAGATTGGCAGTAATCCAGTGGGGTATAGACTTGATTATATAGGCCAAAATCATTAAAAACCAAAATCATGGAGGGGAGCTAGCACAAGCCATGACATACAGAAGCAAAGAATAGCCATTTGTTAGATCCATAGCTCAGGGCTAATTTGGGAATATGGCACAAGGATAAAAGGGTGCAACCTTCCTGTGACATGGGGGTTCCTCCTAGAACAGAGTGGAGGACACAGGGTGGAGGGTCATAGGGTAAAGGGGACTGGAATTCCCCAGAACAGGCTATGGTCATGTTCTGGGCAAAGAGGGTGGGGGCCCTTCTTGGTCAGCGGGACAGGACAGGGCAGTCCCTAGATTAGATTCTTGCACCATAATGAACCTTATACACTATAATAATTCAAGGAGAATATATAAAATGCTGATTAGGGAAGGAGGGGTCAGGGAACTGCACCTTGATCAATATACCCAGACATGCCTAATCAGTTTTCAAGCTATGACAAAATGTAGGATAGAAATATAAAAGGGGCTTAATGGTGGGCCACTAATCAGGTGGTGTGAGAGTGACCTGGGATTTGGGCTTGGGTACAACAGCACCATTCAACTATATGTGTGTGTATGTGTGTGTGTGTGTGTGTGTGTGTGTGTGTGTGTGTGTACAAACATATGTATATATACATATATATTTAAATTATATATCTCAAATTAAATAATTTATTGCAAATTTGTGAATTTTTCCTGCATTGACATTTTGATGATACAATATTGCATCTTGTAATAGTATAATATCATGTTGTAAATAACCCATTACACACACATACACATATTTTCCTTGTCTATGCATGCTGAATTTCTGGACAGTGTGCAATACACTCACCTGCCAACACTTTATTGTTTTTGTATGCTAAATCATCTATTAAGTTCAGGATTTTTTTTTTTAACAAAGTCTCGAAAATCTGAGAGCTTATTAAATTTCCATTTTTTTTGTTGTTTAAGATAATAGTTAACATTGCAGGGTATGATATTTTTGACTAGAGCCCCAGTTTTTTTGCTCTTTGATATGTTGTGTTCTAAGACATATGGTCCTTTAATGTCTCTCCTGCTAGGTCTTGCGTAATTCTTTTGTGACACCATCATATTCAAATTATTTTTGTCTTGATGCTTTTAATATTTTTTCCTTGAGCTGGGGATTTTGGAATTTAACTATGGTATAACCCTCTTTTTTTTTTTTGATTATTCTCTTTTTAGTTTTTCTTTCATCTTTGTCATTTAATTTTTAAAGTCTTTTTTTTAAGGTTTTCTATAAATTCTTTTTGGGTAGGGGACCATTTGACATTGCTCTTTGGGGGTTTCTTTACTTCAATATCCTCCTCTGAATATGAACCCCAGTCATGTCCATTCCCATAATACAGTGCTTCTCAACCTTTCTCATGCCTCAACCCTTTAATACAGCGTCTCATGTTGTGGTGGCCCCCAACCATAAAATTATTTTCATTGCTACTTCATAACTGTAACTTTGCTACTGTTATGAATCTATCTGATATGCAAGACGTATTTTTATTGTTACAAATTGAACATAACCCACAGGTTGAGAACCAGTGCCATAATAAGTTTCCATGGTTGGATTCTTTCTCCTTTGTATGTGTGTGTATGTGTGTGTGTGCGTGTGTGTGTGTGTGTCTGTGTGTGTGTGTCTGTATGTCTGTGTCTGTGTCTGTGTGTTCATAGTTTAGTTATTTATAGTCACTTCTAGCCTTGGGTTATAGGAAATGGTGCCTCTTGCCCCAGATCTTCAGTTCTTCCCTCTATCCTGAAACCAAAGTCAAACTTCAAACACCTATAAGTACCCATAGCCAGGGACTTTCTGTCCCCCTGCTTCTGAACTCACCAGGCATATGCTGGTTCCTTTTCACTCCTGCACACAGCACAGCTCAGTCTGGTGATCCTGGTCAGAAAAGGTTCCCTCGATCTTTCCAGGCTTAGATGGCCAACTCCCTTCACCATCCCTGGTGTAAAAGTTCTGGTGGCTGTGGCTGAAACAACCTCTCAAACCAACTAACCCCAGAGCTTGCCTCTTGTTGTTAAGAGACTAGCTGCTTGCTGTTAAAAGGAGCCTAGCTTGGATGTGTTTACTCTTCACAAGGATCAAACCTAGTCCTAGGATTTTTCTTCTAGTTTTCTCAGATTCTCCCAGGAAGACCCAGGTTATGCCCCTGATCTTAACCACACTTCGTTCACCCTAATGGGCTATTCTAACTCTTTTGTGGGGGAAAATCAGGAGAGATTGGAATTTTCTGACCTACTTCACCATCTTCCCAGAATTCTCCCCTAATGATTCTTTAGGATTAAGTTACATAACCTCTAATTAATTTTAATCCTTTCTTTAAATAAATTCTTTTTTATTGAATGCATTTTTATTTTATTATGATCTGCAAAGGGATGTGTTCAATATTTCCTCTTTTTTTGTATTATTTCATGAGGTTTTTATGTCCTAATACATAAGTCAAGTTTATGCACAGGTACCAGACATACCTGCATAATATGCATAGTATTTTCTACTCTAATTACTAAAAATCTATTAGCTTTTAGCTATATTTTCTGGTACATTGGGATGCCCAACTTTACTCTCAACTTTCCTATAGCTTCCTCCTTACCAGTTGCCCTTCTACCCTAAAGACAATTACGCTTGGAAACAGACTTTCCTAACTGATAATTACCACTCCCAGAACAATATTTTAGGAAAAACTCTTATATTTCTCTTTAATCTCAGTTCTTGGCCTTCTTCCCCTCCTTCTCTTGTCCCAGTGCAAGTCTCCTTCATCTTCCTCCTTATCCCCATCCCCTGCCACTACATTCTGGAATGATGCACTATGACAATAAATCTGTGCCATTTTTCCTGGATGAAGTGTGCTAATCTATGCTTCTGAGGACGTAGTTGCCATCCCTGAAATTTGAATTATCCCCCTGTATGGCTACCACTGCCTTTTATGTGTTGTTATCTCCATTAGAAGGGAAGCTCCTCGAGGTCAGAGACCATTTTTGCTTTTTGTATTTTTATCTCTAGTTACTTAAAATACTGTTTGTAACATGGTAAAATCTTAATAAGTGTTGTTTTAATTAATAAATTAATTCATGACAACGGATATAGAACATGTCCAAGAAAAAATTCATACAAAGTTACGGGTTGATCACTGAAAGACAAGTATAGAAAGTTAACCACTATATCTTCAAAGAAGGAGGAAAAGAATTAATAAATGTGCTCACATTACACAATAAATTGATTAGATTTTTACAGAAATATTTTTACAATAAACAGATTGCAATTCATGAACAAATAGTAAAGGCTAAGTAAATGCCACTAGACTTGTCAATCATAGGGAAGATGGTTTATCTCCATGTGGAGCTTATAGAATGACTGAAAGCCAGAGGTAAAATCAGAAGGTGCTCCATTGGCAATATTCACATGAACTCAATCATGAACATGTTGACAAAGAAGCATAACACAAATAGCTGAGACATGGCTTTGCTTATAGGAATAAAGGAATTCATAATAGTGATTTAGGATTGGATCATTCATTGCCACCAAAGTTCAAGGAAAGGTTATCCTTAAGGAGGTCAGACTGTAAAATGGGGATAATAAAAGCATTTAAGGCTAAGAGAGTTGCGAGGGGGGACATAAGATAATATCTGTAAAATGCTTTTAACTCTGAAAGCATTGTATAAATGCTAGCTGTTATTATCATAAACAACATCAACATTAAAGCCCAGGCACCTTAAGTGACTTGCCCATGATCACATAGGTAGCAAGCACCAGAGTCTGATCATTAGTGCTCTGAT
This sequence comes from Pseudochirops corinnae, assembly GCA_028646515.1. Classification (NCBI taxonomy): domain Eukaryota; kingdom Metazoa; phylum Chordata; class Mammalia; order Diprotodontia; family Pseudocheiridae; genus Pseudochirops; species Pseudochirops corinnae. Next base: position 83,385,305 of record CM053588.1, on the reverse strand, counting down.
CTTATGGCCAGTATTCTTTCCAGTGTAACATGTGGCCCCGTATTTAATATTCTAAGTTATTGGTCTATTTAAATCAGAGGTCATTTTTCCCATAAACTAGAGACAATTCAAGAAATTCCTCAACAATAAGATGTCATATGGTCCTGTAGGTTATCTCTGTTAGTTTGTAGATGGCTAGGATCCTGGGGGATATCAATAATTGTTAAATATTCATTGCCAGCTATGTGCTAGGCACTGTCATAAATGCCAAAGATAGGAAAAGAGACAAAAAACAGTCCTTGATCTTAAGGAGTTTGCAACAAAAAGATGTAAAGAAATATGTGTAAAAAAAGTATATACAAAATGAACTGCAAAGAAAATCAATAAAAGGAAGGCCCTGGAATTAAGAGAGGTTGGGGAAGGTTTTCTGGAGAAAGTAGGATTTTAACTGAAAATTAGAAGGAAGTCAAAGTGGTCAGTAGTCTAAGCTGAAGAGGGAAAGTGTTTCAAGCATTGGGAAAACAGAGAATGCCTTAAAGGGAGAGATTGAGTGTCTTGTTCAGGGAACAATCAGGAAGACAATGTCATTGGTTTGAAGAATAGGTGTCAGGGAGTGAGATTGGAAGAGCAGGAGGGATTATGAAGAGGTTTGAAAGACAAACTGTATTTTGTATTTGATCCTGGAGAGAAAAGGGAAGCCACTAGAGTTTATTGAGCTGGAATGGGAGGGAATGTAACATGATCAGACCTATGCTTTAAAAAATCTTATTGGCTGAATGGAGTGGAAGGGGAGAGACTTAAGGGAGGTAGACCTCCCACTAACTCTATCAAAATAATCCATATATGAAGTGAGGAGAGCACTAGAGTGGTAGCCATCTCAAAAATGGGGAAGGTAAATACAAGATATGTTACAAAAATGAAACTGACAGACAGCAGAAACAGATTGGGAATGGGGGGGGAATATAAGGAGAAATCAAGGATGACTTATAGGTTGTGAGCCTGGGGGACTAGGAGGATAGTGTTTCCCTCTACAATAAATAGGGAAGGTACTGGGGGGTGGGGGAAGAGAAAGAGGATTTAGTGAAAAAATAATGTGTTCTGTTTTGGACATATTGAGTTTAAGATATCTGCTCTGGTTCAAAATGTCTAAGCCATCTGGAGATGTGAGATCAGAAGTCAGCAGGGATATTGGAGCAGGAATGTTATATTTGAGAATCATCAATATAGAGATGGTAATTAAATCCATGGGAGTGGCAAGCATGAGTAAAGAGTATTCCAAACTAACTTCCCTACTTGGACTAATGATCTGGGGAGAATGAATGAAAGTACAGTTAGTGTTGAAAAGGGTGACCAGGCAGTCTGTTGTTTCAGGACAAAGCCAGGTTTTAGTAAAATGTAGTAGATTAAAGGAGTGGGAGAGGAATAAGGTTTAAAATGAACAGAAATTTGCTGTCTCTGGAACAGACCCACATGATAAAAGTTGAGTGAGTGCAACCATGGCACCTTCTTATCACAAGGCTGAGTAATGCTTTAATCCTTAGGTAGCTGAATTCTGTAACCCCACAAAGCTCATAACATCACAGATTTAGAGATAAAAGAACAGTCACCTTAGGTAAACCAGATGGAGAAATGTGAGAACCACCTCATCCATTGTAGCCCAATTTAGCCCAAACAACAGCAAGATGAGGGGAAGCAAATTAGAGACCAAGAAACAAAACATAGCTTGAATTCATTTTTGCTCACAGCTGTTATACTATGCAATACTGAAAAAAAAAGTCACTACCATGTACATTTGTCTTCATCAATATAATAACTTTTTTTTTTTCTAGCAATAAGGATTAAAAATCATCCATGCCCCCGGCTTCATAGTTCTCAGTGACACACTCCGGACTCCTATTTCTTCCTTTTGCTCCATATATTCTCAGAATTTGCATTAAAGTGGCACATAGTTGCCAATTAATTCATTCTTCCAAGTGATCTATTGGAGGATGATAAAATCATGACACTAGAGAGAGCATAGAATAAGAAAGGCAGAATGGAATAGGGGATAGAGTGTTTCATTTAGAATTGGTAAAATGCGTTCACTTATTGCCTCTGTCACACATATTGATTCTGGCACTTTGGCCATATAAAAGTTGCTAAACCTCTCTTAATTTTGCTGAGTTGAGCCCAAGCTGAAATGAGATAATGAATGTAAAGTGCTTCGCAAACTTTAAAGCACTATATAAAAATAAGCGAATATTATCAAGCTTCAAATTCAGCAGATTTTCAAAAAAGCCACAAACATATCTTTATTTTCCAAACTTTCCTTTGCCCAGTTTGCTTCTATCCTTTCTTTCCCTGTGTATACTTTCAACAAATTTCTACTATGTTCTAGGCACTATATTCTGGAAATATAAAAACAAAAAAATAAAATGGTCCCTATTCTCAAGTATTTTCATTCTTTTGGCACAAAAGGATATGAATGCAACTAAGTAAATTTAGTTATACACTTACATGTGTATAAGCACAAGTTAAACATAAATTAATTTCTGGCTAAAGAGGTACTACTAGAAACTTTAAGGGATCAGGACATTCCTGTTGTAAGCTTTGGCACTTAATCTGAGCCTTGAAGGAAGCTAGGGTTTCCATAAATGGAAATGAGGAGGGAGTATGTTCTAAAAAGAAAGACAGTCTTCCAAAGGCCAGGAGACAGGTGAATAAGACCTGCAAGGAAGCCAGATTGTCCATAGAGTTTGTGAACTAGAGGAATGGGTAAAATCCTACAAAAGAAGCACTGAACTCGATGGTAGACGGCTTTAAAAGCCAAATCAAGAAGCCTATATTATTTTCTAGAGGCAACTGGAAACACTTTGGTGCTTGTTTAGAGACATAATTGCAACTGTGTAGAAAATGGATTAAAGAAGAGCAGAATAAAAGGCAGGGAGTTTATTGCCATGATGCAAGCAAGAGGCGAGATTTGAATTATTGTGATACCTGCATGAGGGGAGAGGAGTCAGATGCTTGAGATACTGTGGAGGTATAATTAATAATAACAATAGTAAAAACTACTTGATAATTCATTAGATGTGGAGGTGGGGTGAGGGAGTGAGAAGAGTTAAGGATAATTCTGAAGCTGCAAACCTGGCTTTCTAAAGAGATAGAGAAGCCTTTACCAGAAATATGGAAATTAACAAAAGTCTTCTGTTTGGGACATGCTGAAATTAAGAACCTTACAGGATATCTAGTTACAAATGTCCAATAAGCAGTTGTTGCTGATGCAGGCTTGGTGGCAGAGATAGGGTTAGACATTAAAATATGGGAGGCATCTGCATAGTTAAGGTGGTTGAACCCATAGTAATTGATGTAATAATTAAAACAAAAGGTACAAAAAGAGGAGTTATGTAAAGAGAGGAGGGGAGGGCATGGGAGGTAAGGGAATTAAGATGGGGAAAGGGGAGGGGAAATGGGAAGGCAAAAGAGGAGAGAAGGGGAGAGGGATGGGAAGGGAAGAGAAGAAAGGAAGGTGGAAGGAAAAGGAGGGGAAGAAGATGGGAGGGGGAAGAGAAGACAGAAGGGAAGGGGGAAAGGGAAGGAAAGACCTGGAAAGAGTAGTGGACCCTGGATAGAATCCCGGAGTATAGTTCTATTACTGTTTGATTAGTTCTATTATCCATTCCTTCCCTTAACTTCAGTTTTGCCTGTTCAGTGTACAGCTGCATGGTTATTGATGGAATGTGAAAAAACCAGAACAAGTTTATTTTAGAATCGCATAACCAACATTCAAGTCAGTTCAGAGCTCTATTTGTTTCCTTTCAAAATGAGCTGGCACAACTCCATTCTCTAACCAGCATCTGTAGTAGGACCTTTCATTTGCCAGTTGAACACTTAACATTATAAGTGTAAGCCAGCATGTTCCCTTTCTAGAAACGTTTACACTTACTGCCCTGAAACAAGAGTCATTTCTCTGGTCATCCTATCCCAACTGCTACATTTTCATAGTCTACTCCAATAATGTAATTCCATATAAATAATTATTACTTACAAATTATATTCCTTTAGACCAGCGGTTCTCAACCTGTGGGTTGTGACCCCTTTGGGGGTCGAACAACCCTTTCACAGGGGTAACAGGGGTCATCTAAGACCATCGGAAAACACATATTTCCCATGATCTTAGGAACGGAGGCCCCACTCCTCTCTCTGTCTCCAGGCGAGTCCCCCTACATGCAAATATGCCCAAGAGTATTAAAGAGTCTCAGCATTAGGAAGGTTGAGAACCACTGCTTTAGATATTTTTACATAATGATAGAATACCCTCCAGAAGACTAGTTTATATTTAATAATAAGAGCTAACATTTAGATAACAATGTAAAGTTTGCATAGTACTTTATAAATATTATCTCATTTTTTTTTCACAACTCTAGGAGGTAGGTAGATATAGGTTAAGTGACTTGCTCAGTATCACACTGCTAGTAACTGTCTGAGGCTTAGATTTGAATTTGAGTCTTGCTGATTCCAGGTCCAGCATTCTATTCACTCTATCCCTTACCCTCTAATAGATAGAAGATATTTATTAAAATGTTTAAAATGTTGATGACGAACATTTCCTTAGATATTATTTAACAATAATGAATAATTTCTCACATTTTTCTATCCTCATATCTACTTTAATATTCTCTCAGAAATTAAATAACAACAATAATATATAATAACACCTCCTATTTGCAGACTCATTTTTCAAAATACTTTTACATATTTCATTATACTTCAAAATAATATTGTGGAGTTTTTAGAACAATTACTATTTTCCTCCTTATCACTGAAGACAAACGAGACTCAACTCACTTTTCCTACTTGCCAAAAGACAGATGGTTATTAAATAATGAAGTCAGGACTTCATCCTCACAGGAAGGTCACAGTTTATTTGAGATAATATATGTGAAATGTTTTGTCAGATTTTAATACCGACTGATGTTAGCCCTGGCACTAAAACTATTATTATCACTTGTGGTAAAGTTACTCCACAACCTACTTAAATGGACCTATTATCTCATTCATGTAAGTATTTGCTGCAATGATTCAGATCGTAATATAGCTAAAACTTCTCATCATGTGATGTCCATGTTAATCTATAAATCCTCTATCTCTATTAGGTATCCACCTAACATGATTAAGGTCTTCCTCAAGTTCCCATTAGATGGCTACCAATACTTTGGCAATGATTTGCATTCCATAGGATACCTCCTCCCAAGGCTGACCTTTATGGAAGCCTCAGAATTTCCAGGTAAGTAATTTGCTACCAGTTCTTCTGTTTGGTTTTGATTCCCTAAACATCACGCCCCAATTCTGGGTACAGTCTAGAGTACCTTCCCTTTTCAATATCTATTTGCATAATGTATTCTATTAGATTGTAAGCATATTGAGGACAAGGACCATCTGCATTTTTATTTGTAGCCCCAGTGCTTAACACAGTGTCTGGCACAGAGCAGTCACTTAATAAATGTTTATTGGCTATTAACTTTTATTGACCCAAATGGAAGCTTAACAATGAAATCCCAAGCCAAGAGCATATCAAATAACAATCTAGGAAACAATAATTATGCAAATAAAAACGAGAATGTTAAAACATGCCAAGATTACTGGGAGGTGAATGTAAAAATTACATTGTTAAAAACATATGCTAACAAGAGAGTAAAGAAGAAGACGAAGGAACTTAATATGCATCTTAAAAAAAGCAGAAACAAACTCAAAATAAGCACCAAAGATGAGATATTAAAAATAAGAGGAAAGTAAGGTGGAAACAAAAAGCTCTTAGAGAAAGGATAAATGGTACTAAAATCGAATTATTTGAAAAGACTCAAAGGCATTGTTAAACTTTATTTACAAAGTAGTAAAGTGAAATCATAAAAAAATTAGAAGAAATTATGCCTATTTCCCATGAAAACTAAGACCATAAAAGAAATAGAGAAATGACTTCACAAAAATATGAAATAACAAAACTAACAGAAAATCAAATAGAGATCTTAAGTAACCCAATCTTAGAACTGACAGCAATAGAACTATTGGGAGAGGAGAACTCCTGGTCCTGATGAATTCACAGAAGAATTCTTTCAAACTTTTAAAGACAAATTACAACCAATACTAAAAAAATTGTTCTCAAAAATTAAGAAAGCCTGCTTTAATGAGACAAATATAGACCTAATTAAATCACAGAATGAAAAAGCAGAGAACTCAAAACAAACATCATTAATAACAATTTAAAAAGTTTAAATGAAGTCCTAATATAAAGAATATGGTAATACACCCAGGAAATCTTTCATGATGACCAAGTTAGATTTATGACCAAGTTAGATTTATAACAGTAATTCAGAGATGTTACAACATTTAGAAAATAATAAAGTAATCATATTAAAAGCAAAACCATATGATTCTCAATACAATTGAAGCAAAAATAATGTTTCTGAAAAATTATGATACTCACTCATGCCAAAATCTCTACAAAGTATAAGTATAAAGGGATCTTTCAATATTTTTTAAAATACCTACTGAAAAACAAAAGTAAATATATATGCAATAAAGCTATAAAATAAGCTTCTCTAAAAGTACAGTAAATAAAGGATTCCCCTGTCCTCGCTATTATTTGTTGTAGTTTGAAACTTGCTAGCAATAATAAGAAAAGAGAAAGAAATTAAACAAAGATGAGATTAGACTGTTCTATTTGCTGATGTTATAATGATTCATTAAGAAAATTTTCTAGAAACAGCAAAGATAATTGGTATAATCAATATCTTCAGCAAAGTTGTAGAGTACAAAATATTTTAAATAAATAGTATTTCTATGTAATAACACCCATATCCAAAAGACAACAAAAGGGAAATGTGATTAAAATAAATAGAAAGTACTAAAAATATTTTGGATCAATCTACAAAAGAACACAAAATATTTACATACAATCAATTACAAAGTTTTTTGTTTAAAAATGAAGAAAAAGAACAACAAATAGCTGGACGACTGTTCAGTGCTCCCAACTGGGCCACGCAAATATAATTTTTAAAATGACAATACTACCACAGTTAATTTACAATTTTTATTCTATACCAATTAAACTAGCAAAAGAAGACCCTACAAAATGTAATAGAGTAATAACAAAATTTGTTTAGAGAAATGCAAATTCTAGGATTTCAAGGGAAATGATGAAAAGAGGGAGGAAGGAGAAACAGCACTTCTAGACATAAAACTACATTATAAAGCAGCATTCATCAAAACTATTTTTGTATTGCTCCAAAAGTAGAGTAGATCAAAAGCAAAGAATGAGAAACAGTGTAAGTCAAAGAACTAATGTTTAATAAACTATAAAATATAAATTACTTGGGAAAAATTCCATATTTTATTTTTAATAAAACTTGTGGGGAAGATGGAAAGCTATCTCACAGAAATTAGTTTTAGACTAACACCTTGTGCCACATTTCATTATAAAGTTTAATGCTATGTTATCTTAATAATGTCCATGTAATTTAATTCTATATAGTAAAGATCAAACTGTTAAAAAATAGACAAATATCATATACCACCCACTGCTACAGACAAGAGATTTTTTTTCAATAGGTGAAGAGTATGATAATATTTAGTCCAAAATAAACATTTTTCAAACAATTTAACATTTCTCATTTCTTCCATAACTAGGAAATGTATTGTCAATGAAACAAGGGGTAGATGAAATTACAAAAGATAAAATGTATAACTTTGATTATATCAAATTGAGAAGCTTCTGAGCAAACAAAAAATAATTCACCTTGTATAAGAAGGGAAGTAGGAGAATGGGAAAAGAAATCTTTGTATCAAATTTCTCAGGTAAAGTTTTCTTATTTAAGATACAGAAATAACTATCATATAACTGTGTGACTATTTGTGTAGCATGGCTATCCTATGAAGGACACACAAGAGTTACATCTCTAGTGCCTCCTTCCCCTAACCCACCCCTTCTCAATGGGAGATTTTCATTTTTGCAAGGAAAGGAAACAGGTGGTTGTGGCCAAGCCTGCTCTGCTCTGCTCAGAAAGAGGAGGGACTAGACTAGAATTATGTCTATTTACTCCCTTACATATTATTAGCCTAGGGGATATAATTTTTAGGTTCAAGATAAACTTATTATCTCTACTATCTAATAGGTAAAAAAAGATCCCAAGCTTTATATCCAATGCTTGACTCCCCATCAAGTGTCACTTCCACATTGAAAACAAACAGCCAGGTCAGGCCTTTTGGGCAGAGTCAAGATGGCAGCTTAGAAGCAGGAGAACACCCTGAGCTCCCTCCCCATAACAACCTCAAATACCTATAAAATATGACTCTAAACAAATTTTAGAGCTCCAGAACCCACATAAGTACAGATAAACAAAGCTCCCACTGAAGGCTGCCTGGCAAGTGGGATGGGAAGGGCTCATCGTAGCACACTGGGAACCAAGACTAGTCCTGGCTACAGCCCCAGGGGCACCAGGACAAGCCACTACTGCAGCATTCAGAAGAGTGGATCACTGGCAGCTGTGGCAATTTCCAGAATTATCAACCCATAAGAAACAAGGACAAAGTGAAACGTCAGTAGAACTCAGCTAAATTTGGGGGAAAAAGCAGGTTCGGCCATCTGCCCCCAGGGCAAGAAAGCAGCAGAAGTAGCAGCCCTGCAGCCTCCCCCATGTGCCTGCTTCAGAATTCGTGGCCTGCAGATTGCATGGGGGCCAAGCAATCACTCAGAAGCTAAGTGCTCTTGCCTTAACCCTCCTGGATCTGGATCATGGTCTTGCGGGGTGGTCCTGAGGTGAGTGACCAGTGAGCCAGAGATGGTGGGGGCTGCAGAGATGGTGACCTCTTAAGAGCTCTGGCAGCTGCAAAAACCCCAGTGATTTGAGACAAAGCTCTCCCCTGTGGAAGCAGAGTTCCACAGAGCTAAAAAGGCAATTAATTGACTGGCAACATAAGCAGGCAAAGGAAGCAAAGTAAACACAATAACCCAAATTTAGATTGCTTTTATGGGGACAAAAAAGGATCAAAGCATGGATCAGGAAGAAGACAACACAGTGAGTCATCCCACGCCAAAAGCTTCCAAGAAAAATGTAAACAGAGTACAAGCCATAGAGGAGCTTAAGAAAGATTTTGAAAACCAAATAAGAGAAGTGGAGGAAAAATTGGGAAGAGAAATGAGAATGATGCAAGAAAATCATGAAAAGAGAGTCAACAACCTGACTGAAGAAAATAACACCTTAAAAAACAGACTCGAATGGCAAAAGAGGCCCAAAAGGCCAATGAGGAGAAGAATGACTTAAAAAGTCAAATTTGCCAGTTGGAAAAATAATCTCAAAAGCTTGCTGAAGAGAATAACTTCTTCAGAATGAAAATGGAGCAAATAGAAGGAAATGACTTTGGGAGAAATTAATATACTATTAAACAGATCCAAACAAATGAAAAAATAGAAGGCAATGTAAAATATCTCATTGAAAAAACCACCGACCTGGGAAATGGATCCAGGAGAGACAATTTAAAAATTATTGGACTACCTAGAAGCCATGATCAGAAAAAGAATCTAGAAATCATCCTTCAAGAAATTCTCAAGGAAAATTGCCCTGATATTTTAGAATGAGAGGGCAAAATAGAACTTCAAATAATTCACAGATCACCTCTTGAAAAAGATCCCAAAAAGAAAACTCCTAGGAATATATAGCCAGGTTCCAGAGTTCCCAGATCTAGGAGCAAATATTACAAGCTGCCAAGAAGAAAATTTAAATACTGTGGAAACATAATCAGGATAACCCAGGATCTAACAGCTTCTACATTAAGAGATCGAAGGTCCTGGAATGTGATATTCCAGAGATCAAGGGAGCTAGGATTAAAACTAAGAATCACTTACCCAGCAAAACTGAATATAATGTCCCAGGGGAAAATATGGTCATTCAATGAGGTGGAGGAATTTCAAGTATTCTTGATGAAAAGACCAGAACTGAATAGAAAATTCAACATTCAAATACAAGAAGCATGAGAAGGTAAACATGGAAAAGAAACTATAAGGAACTTATCTAAGTTGAACTATTTACATGCCAACAGGGAAAAATGATAATTGTAACTTATAAAACTTTTCTCAGTAGGAGGAGAGGTGAAGGGAATATAATTGTGTGTGTGTGTGT
>CM053588.1:83342707-83366588 GCA_028646515.1 Pseudochirops corinnae | reverse complement strand
AAAGCCACATTTCTTAACTGTTTCTCCCCTTCCCCCAGCTTTCCCTGCCCCAGCCTAGAGGTATTTCTTCTCAAACCATTAACTCTTCATTCAAGGTACTACCTCCTTTTGTCCTAGCAAACCAAACTCATCCACTTGCAAATCAGGATGGGAACATCTCACTGACCTGACCTCAAATCTGACCGCTGGTCGACCTTATGACCTTTCAGGGGTCAAACCACACCCCCTGCCCCTTCCCTCCTGCTGTTTGTCCCAGTGTATTATGAGTAAAACACATGTGCAGTTGATGTCAAAGGTGCATGTCCCTTTAAGCATCGGCCAATCCCTGGCCCCTCCCAGGCTCCTCCCTAACTCCACCTTTGTACACCTCATGAGCTTAATGAACTTATGATTGACAGCTTTGTATCTTTAAAAATGCCTCTCTGCTCCTTAAAACTTCCTCAGATGGCCCTTTGTAGCTCTTGCCTTTTCTGGCAGGTCAAGTAGGCATTCTAGTAGGCCATCTGCCCGCTGCAGAGCGTCACACTTCCAGACTTTCTCTGACTCCCCCCCCTTGTCCCTTGCAAGCTTTTCCTAGCCAGGTTTCCTCATCCTACCCCTTTTTGTCCTATAAATCAATAAACTTTTACAAAAATCTACCAAAAGACAGCTGAGCCTGTAATTCTTTTCAGACGCGAACCTAGAAAGGATTTCTCATTAGAAATCCCCCCAAAACCTATCCCGTATCAGTGCCAGAGGCCAGCTTTGAATTCATTCATTCCTGATTCCAAGTCCAGTGCTCTACCCACTACATCCCCTGACTGGCCTGGGTAAAATTATATAGATTCCAAAGGAGCAGGTAAATTGTCTGTTGGAATTCTTCAGTTTTGACACGTGCATAACCAAACTTTTCTATGGTTGCACATTTCACATCTCAGAAAAAAAATTTTAGAATTGTGGTCTAGAGCTAAAATGGACCTCTGAGGTTGCCTCTGCCCACCCTATAATTTTACTGTTGAGGAAGCAAAAGGCCAGGGAAGTTAAGTGATTAGTCTGAAGTCAGAATTGAAAGTGAAATTTGAATTCCTGTCCTCCCTTTAGAGTTTAGAGAGGCAGAGCTCCTTCCTTTATGCTGTGCTAGCAGCAACTTTTATGTTGCCTGTCTTGCACAACTCTTGGTTGATAATGTGTTTTATACTACTCGATTGTACCACAGAGCTCTCCATTCGTATCAGAATGATCCAACTCAGAGTCAGTGGGGAATAAAAAAAGAACAAATTGTATCCTCTTGTTTTCTCTACCTTGACATTCCCACATTGTGTTTCTGAACAGTTCACCTTTCTTAATTTACAAGTTTAGAAATGGCATCTCTAAGGATATTGGGGCAAGGAGTGTGTTGGTATATGTATGGGGGGGAAGGTCTTCTCTGTTGTTTCAGTCTGTGCATGATGGTTCTGTTCTATAGGAGGAAATTTATATTCAAGCAGATATCTAATGATTGTATCAGTCTGATCCCACCATCCAAGGCTGGGTTCAGCACATTGTTTGAATCCTGCGAAGGATTTTTTTTTTGAGGTAGTGTATTTTTGGCACTTTGAAGTATATTTTCAGGGTTATATTTTCGGCAATTAGAAGTGTTGCTGGGCTAGCAGTATGTCGGTGGGTTTGATGGCAAAATTGTTACTATGTCAGAAAGAGAAAGCACACAATGTTTGAAAAATCTAATAATAAAGCTGAAAATAAAAAAAAACCTCAAGATACTAAACAACAGACCCAAATATTGGTATCATTTTCAGAATTTTCTCATAATATGTTTAGATTTTTTTTTCTCTTAGAGAAATAGGGCTGCAAATTGAGAGAAAACAATACAATTGTTCATTTTTAGAACCACTAAATTACTTCATATTCAGTGTTATAAGATTAAATGCTGATCACCTAAACAAAAATCTTAGATAAGTGTCCCTTAACCCTTTGATAATTTAAAAGAAAAAAAATCTTCCTGTGGAGAAAGGGCCATTCTTGTTCAGGAAGAGTCCTGTGATTCAAAGGCAAAAAATGAAAGAATTATGTTTATGATGATAATGTAACTTTATAATTTTATGGTTTATTGGCACAGATCTGTGGCACTCTCATTAAATCCCCCATAGAACCTTGTTGTGCACTTTAAACTGTGATTTGGGACCACGATCATTTGAAACATTCGCAATTTACTTCTGAATTCAGTCATCAAGAGGGAATTCAATTCTTCCTTCTCTGAGTCCACAAAACATAGTATAGAATCAAGGAAAACTCTGGTTGCTGTAAATGATTTGTAATTTTAACTTGGGGCTACAACTGCTCATAATTTGGTTATGCATCTTTGTATTGCTGTGACTGGAGGTCCATAGATAATCATTTTTGAATTTAAGTCTGATTACCTACCTGTCCTTGCCGATAAACTTGTAACTTCCAATTTCTCTATTCTTCTAACTACTGCTTGTGCAAGGATAGGACTTAGATATACATACTCCTGAATGGGTAGCACCCTATTTCACATCTCGGTTCCCTTATTTTCCAAGTTACTCAGATTTGCAACTTCAGACTCAACTGTGACTCTTCTTATTCCTAATAGTTGCCAAGATTGATTGATTCTGGCACCACTCCTAAATGCTTTGAAGTGTGGACCTTCCACTATCCTTAACATATCAATCTCTAATCCTAATTACCTGATTGTTTTCCACATCTACCCGTGAGATACGATATTTCTCATACAGCTTTTCCTCCTTCACAACATTGCATCTCATAAGACCTTTAAAATTTCTCTTTTGGACTACTACAATAGCCTTCTAATTGGTTTCCATGCCTCTAAATTTCCCTCTTCTCCGATCCATTCTTTATATCCCTGCCAAAACAATTTTTCAAATGCACAGGTCTAATCATGTTACATTTCTGCAACATGTAAAATATTAACCTCCTACTCTGGCATTCAAGGTCCTACATGTTCTGCAACCTACCTTTCTAGACTTATTTTTACACTATACCTCATCTACTTTTTGTTCTAGCCCAAAAATATCAGAGGAAATGGGGATCTTCTCTTTGAAAAAAGTTAACCCCTTTACTTATGACCTTGATTCTTCCTCTCTTAAATATTCTGTATATTTATTTTATTTATCATCCCTCTTCTCTCATCTCCAGTCTCTGCCTCTCTAATGACCCCTTCTCTTTTGCTTGTCAATTTATTCTGTATCATCTAGTAGTTTAAAAAATAGCCTTCCCTGGACTCTGTAATTGCTGCAAGCATTTTATTCTATCTTCATTCTCTCATTTATCACTAATCTTCTAGAACAAATGGTTTATATAGAACTCTTAAAAGGATCTGAGTCTTTAAAAAAAATGAAGTAAGTAGGAGCTAGAAAGCAGTCTTAGTTATGTAGTCCTTTGCACAGGAGTGATTCATTCCTCATCCTGAATACCAACATGGGAAACTTAAAGAGACAAAGTTGGGAGAAGGAAGGGGTAGAACCACAAAGATTCTGGGCAGAGCAGTAGGTGGGCTCACTCACCCCAGTGACAATGGCCACAGCAGTCATTGTGGGAGAGATTTCAGAGAAGTCGAAGTAGTACAGCTGTTTGCTAAAGAAGGAGAATGGAATAAAGGCAGGTTATCAGAGAGATATAGAGATTGTGGTCCACCAGGCCAGCTCGCTTCTGTAGCAACCAGGTTGCTTATTTCAGAATGGAAATGAATCCTCACTAATGAACTCCTTCTCTTCATCTTCCACTTGCCTGTGAAGTAATGGACATTTGTTTGTGATATATTCTCCAGCTATCAGCTAGACTGCTGCTTTATACTTTTGTCTTTCTAAAAGTTTGGCCAATTAAGATTTGTTCATTTGCGCATGTACTTTAACCATGACCAAGAGAACAAACATAATTGACTGGATTGCTGAGTTCAATAATAGTTAATAACCAAGTTCTATGTAAGGCAGCTAGGTGGTACACTGCATAGAGCCCAGGGCCTTGAGTAAGAAAGACCTGAGCTCAAATCTGACCTTTATTTGCTGTGTAACCCTGGACAAGTCACTTAATACTGTTTGCCTCAGTTTCCTCATTTGTAAAATGAGAAGGAAGAGGAAAAGAGAAGGAAATAGAAAACTACTCCATTGTCATTGCCAAGAAAACCCCAAATGGGGTCATGAAGAGTTGGACATGACTGAAACATCTGAATGTAACTATTACATAGCATTTACCATGTTCCAAGTACTGTGTTAAGCATTTTAAATTATTGTATCATTTAATCCTCACAATAGCCCTATGAAGTAGGTACTATTATTATTCCAGGTTTGCAAATGAGGAAAGTGAGACAAACAGAGATAATTATGGTCAAACAACTACTTAGCATCTCAGATGAGATACAACTCAGATCTTCCTGATTCCAGGCCTGGCACTCTAGCCACAGTACCACCCAGCTGTGTGCCACCTGAAAGTTCCTACTTTCCCTTAGATATGTACTTGGAAGGTTCTTTATACCAAGGTCTTAAAGAAAAGATAGTCTTTAGTTTTATAAATATTTCTAGAATTTTCCCAAACCTTAAACTTGAATTTGTATGTTTACTTCATTCCCTAGGTGAATGAGCTGGTTGTATTTAAGAGTGTGGCTGAGAACTTGGACAACTATATCTGTTTGCAACATATGGCCCAGGAGAAGACCAACAAGATGAAAGGAGAGAGAATGATGAAGGACATTGCAGAAAAAAAAAAACCCTCTCCTTTGAGTTGGCCCACCAAACAGAGATGGGCCTGATATGCAAGGATTTTGACGTCAACCTGTTTTTGATTGAGGGGCAAAGAAAGGAGAAGACAGGTTTCTTGTGCTCCAAAGTTATACCTATTATTATAAATTTATATCCCTTCTAGTTCTTTTTCATTACTATTCATTTATCATCATCAATCAGACATTGTGTCATTGCTTCTCTGTAACAATTCTTTTGAAAGTCAATAATGATCTCTTAAATGATAAATGTTAGACCTCATGTTGAATCAATCAATCAATCAAGAGGCATATGTGAAGTGAATATTATGTGTCAGAAATTGTGCTTGATTGTGGGGATATAAAGGCAAGAACAAAATGGTTCTTTCTTTTAAGAAGCTTAGACTTATTCACAGAAAAGAGGAGAGGATCCCAGATATAATAAAGCTGAAGGAATCACACAACTTATTTATTATATAGAAAAGTAAATTTAGGCCCAGGGACATTAAGTAACATACCCACAGTCACATAGATAGTAAATTTCAGGAATAAAATTTGAACCCAGGTCCTCTGGCTCTAGAGGAAGAGATCTTTCTACTCTATGACACAGATGATAATGATGATGCTAGTGATAATAACCAGCATTTATTTAGGTCTTAAGGGCTCGTAAAGTGCTTTATATATGGTATCCCATTTGATCCCCTACACATATAAATGCATATATTTATATAAATAAGCAAGATATAGATCTATATTTTTTTAAAAAATAATTTCTACATTTCATTGTTCAATTAATTTATTCATTTGCTATATTTATTAAGTTTCTACTGCATAATAAGAGATAGAGGGACTGACAGAGATACAAAATAAAGGTAAAACAGTTTTTGTTTTCATGGAATTTAGAATAGGGTGATAAGTCAAAATAGATGATTATAACATAAAATATTTCATAGTAAGTCCATTGTAAACATGCAGAACAACATACTATACAGGTGTTGGGAAGATTTGAGATAAAATAAGAGAACCCTTCAAATAGGAAAAAAAAACATTTGATTTGGGCTTTAATAGATGAGTAAGTATTCAATAGTGAGGATATACTACGTCTAGGGAACAGAATGAACAAAACATCATGCACATAGGAAAGGATAAGGCGTATTTTAGGACAGAGGGAAATTGATTTTGGCTTGCAAGCTAGATGATACAGTGTCTAGAACACTGGGTCTGGAATCAGGAAGTCTCATCTTCATGAGTTCAACTCTGACCTCAGCTATTTAGGAGCTATGGAACACTGAGTAAGTCACTGCAAAGCCAAGCATGAGCAGCTTTCCAGAGGACTACTGCTGTGAGTAGCTCTAAGGTCCTCATCACATAATGTAGTGAACTCTCTATTTATCCAGCAGTAAATTAAAGCAAAACATTGGAGAAACCAAAGTACAGTATTCACAATGTTATAAAATTTAACAACTTATCACTAAAGTGGCCACATAGTTTTCACCAAAGTGGCCACATAGTTTTGAGAAAAAGATAGCATTCAGTAAGTCCTTAACTCAATCATCCTTAAGCAGCAAACTTCCTTAAGGGACACAAAATACAAAGGTCTAATTACTTCAACCTTGGGTCACATTGTCTTAATCTCTCAGTCAAAAAGTCTTCTTTCTTCTTGATTCCAGATTAGTTTCCAATGATCCTTAACTCAATAATTCTTAAAAGGTACAAGGTTCAGATTACAAAGTTCTCCCACTCCTAGGCCACAGTAAACCATGATCTTCTCAGTCAGCATCAAGTATCCTAGAAGACATTTTTTTCATCTTGACTTGAGACTGGCTCTCAGATTCCATTATTTCTCTTCCATGGTCCCAGCTTTTGCCTGAATTTACCCAGTTATCACCTGGATTCAAAGATAGGCAGTTCTCAGCTCCTTCTCCAGCTCCTTGTCCAGCTCCATATTGAAGCTCACAGTGTCCAGTCCACCTCAAGTCCTTCACAATTTCTGTTTCTAGGGAGACAAAGCTTAACAGAGGCTAAACAACATTTATACACATTGCTGGCACCATCATCAATTCATCAACTGCCTGTAAAATCAACACAGACCCAACAACAAGGTCTGAGAACTCAACACACATCATCAGTACAATCCCTGGACCTCTGAAATCTTTGTCCAGGACTTCTGTAAACAGACAACAAGAAAATCTTCTTTCTGGGCTTCCAGTAAGGTCCTAGGGCTTCTGTACAAAGTAGTACAAACACAAATCAACACAGACAGAACAGACAAACAAAGTGCTGGCCTCCACAACTGTTCCCCTTCTCAGTTCAACCCTTTCCCAGCTTGGGCTTCTCCTTATATATGGTCATTAGTTACTCTCTGTTCTGCCCCTTCCTGTTGTATCAGCAGTTTCCTCCCACTGTGGATTTCATAAGTCCTGTTCTTTAACAAAGACTTGATATAAGCATGGGCAAGGCTCAAAATAAATTTGAGTTGAAACAAGTTGCTAAATAAGTAAATAGCTGAAACAAGGCAGTAAGTATGTCTTTGCTTTCCATTAGAGTCACTTAACCGTGTTTGCCTGAATTCTCCATTGGTAAAATGAGAAAGATAAGGAGATGGTGAACAATTCTAGTATCTTTGCCAGGAAAACCCCAAAACTGGCTCATGAAGAATCGAACATTACCGAACAAAAACAACAAAATGTGAAATATGGATCAGAGAGAAAAGACTGCACCTGATATATAATAGGTGCTTAATGAATGTTTATTGACTGAAAACCAGAAGACTCTCACCAATTATTCCAATAATACACACAGGTTGTGGGAGTAGAAAAGAAGGAATTGCTGCTACAGATATTCCAACCAGTGAGAAAATCATTCCATCAAGCCAAAGGTGGAAGGTAGAAGAAACTATAGCTACCTATCAGTGAGTAAGCCCAGGGAGGGAGTAGATTAACCCATCTAGCCAAAATGCCACAAACTGGGGCAGAGCTTTGTGCTTGAGATGCTTGCCGAGACCAAACTACTATCAAAGGTCCAGTAGCAGATCTGGTCCATCTGAGCTTGGTAGGGAGCCATCAGAGCCACCTCATGAACAGCCAGTTGCAGATTGGTCCATTCAGCCAAAACATTGCACCATAGGAACAGATGAGCCATTGGTCCTGTGAATACATTCCCACTTAAAACAAACAAACAAACAAACAAACAAACAAACATTACCCCTCACAGTGAAATATCAGGTAGATCCCTTGAAGAGAGAAAGAATATTGAGTTGTTAATTTCCAGAGCCCTGAGCTACCTTAGTCACACATGTTCCTTAAATATATGGTTCACTATTGAGTGGAACAATGTAAACTTCTCAGGTAGTATTCTAAAATCTAGACAGAATTGTACCAAAGACTTAGCAGCCTGGACTAGCAGCCTAGGACTCCCGACTTACTTTCCTGGTCATAATTTGAAGTTTTTGCCAAGCTAAGCTAATGTGTAGGAAGGGAAAGTACAGACCCTTCATATCTAACCACAGGGCCAGATGTCCCAGACTTGTTTCCACTGACCACCATCTGACCTGTACAAATATAAAACTGGAAATCCTGTTACAAAACTCTGGAGAGGTCACCATGTCCTAAAATCCCCATGATTCATAAAATATTGTCTGCTTTCATATCTATATTGACACTACTGGACATGTATCTTCTGATTTCATTTCTATTTTGAATATTGCTGTCATTTTATTTGCTGTATAAGCATATTTTTGTGGTCAGAATTAGACAAGTGCCTGATTAATGAGAATGAAGAACATGGAGGGGTGAAAGAGATGGTCTTTTACATTCTGTATTTCAGGTCTCTCTCACCAGACTGTTTCTAGTGATTATGACTCCCCCCTTCCCCGAAGAGGTACTCAAGATCTTTTTGTTTCTCTGAGAAACCTCTGAGTTATTGAATTTATTTTGGGCAAGGGCCTTTTGTCCCACATACTACCATTATACTTTAGGCCATGTCCATTCTTTCCCCACTTCAAGAGTTTTGGTATATATGTGACAGAGTGAGTTCCTCTTTGTTGAAGAAAATGCTTTGTAACTACTGTTCTTGCAATGCTATTTGAATAAAGTTATTTCTTAATACATTATGTCTACTGGCAGATTGTTAAGGAGAATGACATTAGTGGAGTCTTGTGCGCTAGTTTTATAAGGAGAGTAAGCACATGGTTACTGTAAAGCCAAGCATAAGCAGCTTTTCAGAGGACTGCTGCTGTGAATAGTTTCAAGATTCTGATTACATAGTACAGTGAACTCTCTATTCTGCAGCAAATTAAGGCAAAACATTCCCAGAAATCAAAGTACAGCATTCACAATGTTATGACATAACAACCCATCACTAAAATGGCCACATAGTTTTCACCAAAGTGGTCACATAGTTTTAAACAAAGTACAATCATTTAGTACCTCAATCATTTAGTAAGTTCTTAATTCAATTATCTTTAAGGAGGTTTACCTTCTTAAGGGGCAAAAAGTAAAAAAGTCAAAGTTCTCCACCCCTAGGTTGAAGTAAATCATAATCTTCTCAGTCAGCATCAGGTACCCAAGAAGGGATCTTTTCATTTTGACACAAGGCTGGCTCTCAGCTTCATGCACATTGCTGACACCATCATCAATTCACTATCTGCCTGTGAAATCAACACAGGCCCAACAACAAAGTCTGAGAATTCAATACAAATCATTGGTATAGAAATCAACACAGACCCACAAACAAGGTCCAAGAGGTCAATACAAATCATCAGTAAAGTCCCAAGACATCCAAAACCCTCCTGCAGGAATTCTGTAAACAGACAACCAGAAAATCCTTTTTCAGGGCTTCCAGTAAGGTTCCAGGGCTTCTCTACAAAGTATCAAAAACAAAAATCAATACAGATAGAACTGGGAAACATAGAGTGCCAGGATACCACAAGTTTTCTCCTTCTCTACCACAAGAGCTCCCTTTTCAGTTCTGCTCTCTCCAGCCTGGGCCTCTCCTTATACATGGTCATTAGCTCCTCCCCTTCCTGTTGCAGGAGTTCACAACTTCTAGAGTTCACAAGTTGTGGGATTCACAAGTTCTGGATCTTAATACTTGATATGATCATGAACTGAAACCAGATGTTAACTACTTCTGTGTTAATTCAATAGCTGAAACAAGGTGTTAACTACTTCTTTGCTTGCTATTACAGTTACTTAAAAGTAGTAGCAGACACCATGCTGGGATCTAAACCACCAGCATCAATGTAAGTTGGATAAGTAAGAACTGAGAAGTGGAAGACAGAGATAACTCAGAAATTTATATCTCAAGTGTGGATCACTTTTTGACCTCAAATTGGGTTGTTTGTTTGTTTATTTGTTTTTTAACAACATAATTAGATAAATCCCTTTTATCCACAAATGAGACCATTCTAGTTTAGGACCTCATCACATTTCAGCTGGACAATTATAATAGTCTTATTTTTTTTTCCTCCCTGCCTACAAACACTTTCTTCCCCATTTCACTTTTTACATTGCTACCAAAGTAATCCTATTAATAGGTAGTTCTGATTATATCACTCTCCTTTCTGAAATCTTCAGTGAGTCCACCTTACCCACCAAATTAAAAGAAAATAAAAGAATTCCTCAGCTTATCTATCAAAGCTAATTACAATTTATTGTTCTAGCTATGTTTTAGGTCAGATCAGACACTGTTCTTTGACCAGCTGTCTTAGAATCAAAAGACAGGAATGTGTATATTCTAAAATAAAGATTAAAAGGACTAAAAAATAATGCTTTTGTGATTCTCCAGATTATCACAACTTGAATGTGAGGTATCACATTCTTCAGAAATTAATAATTTATACCATTTTTAAAAATTACCTTAAAAGAAAGTCTTCAATAGTAGAATGACCTTGAGTTCCTCATGACATTTCAAATTATTTGGAAAATCAGAAGACATATCCAGAGAAATCTTATATATTGTATGAAGATAGATGCTTCAAGTATCACAATGTTCCTAGTGTTCTGTTCTGCTTATAAAATATAACTGAGGTTTAAGGAAAGAGTCAGTTTAAATACAGCTTTTATTGACTTAAAAACTGTTGAGGGAAATGGAGTACACATACATAGTGATAGGCAGACATAAAATCAAAAGTAAAAGGAATAACTACCTTTAATGACTTTATATTTAATTTTAGAGAGATCTCACTTATAGGGGAATAGAGGCCAGATAATGGTAATTTAGTTTATCTAATTATAGGGATAATGAGTTGGATCCATGGAGGTGGTGGGGGTGATCATGGAGTGTGATTGGGACATACTTTCCCATATTAATGACAGTACTCATTTGATTGTAGTTCCAGTAGTGGAAATCTGGTGGGGAGCTGGGTGTGATAAAGCAAGGGAGCTGGGAAAAGGAAGGCTATTAAATGAAGTGAATCATGACTAGAATCTGTTGAGATGTGGTTGACTATATGAGATACTCCTAATCAGCTCCCTGGACCAAAAGGGTAGGAGGTCTAGAAATGAAAGAATTAAGTATGTCAAGGCATTATATCTGGTCCCAGTAAAGTGACTAGGGAGAAGATTATGTACATAAAAGACAATGAGATG
This sequence comes from Pseudochirops corinnae, assembly GCA_028646515.1. Taxonomy (NCBI): domain Eukaryota; kingdom Metazoa; phylum Chordata; class Mammalia; order Diprotodontia; family Pseudocheiridae; genus Pseudochirops; species Pseudochirops corinnae. The sequence continues at coordinate 83,355,290 of CM053588.1, read as the reverse complement.
CACAGTGAATAGAGCATGGCCAAGGAGGCAGGAAGACCTGAGTTCAAATCCTACTTCAGACATTGATTAGCTGTTTGACTCTGGACAAGTCATTTTGACTCAGTTTCTCCATCTGCAAAATGGGGATAATAATGAAGTTATTGTTGTTCAGTTGTGTCCAACTCTTGTTTTCTTGGTAAAGAGAATGGAGTGGTGGAAAGGCAACTACACTGGCATACCCAGGATGGCTGCTAGCACAGGTTCTTAGATCTTCTTTACTAAGAAAGATAGCTGTTTAAACTTTCAACAACCTTTTAAAATTACATTCACTAGTTCAGGGAAAAATTCAGCACCCTGAACTTCAAAGAAAATACAAGCAGAGGAAATACAAGCAGAGAAATAAAGACCAACAGACAGGGCATTGACTGCCTGAATTAAAGCAGTATTACTATACATTACATACATCCCTGGATTGAGAGAGCCTTTATATATGAGTAGTCAGGGAGTTCTGAACGTATGAAAACTCAGAATTTTGATCAGGGAATCACAAGATCCTTCTCATCATGGAGCCACCAAAGCAAAATAGCAACTCAGAGTATATTTATACTTCTCACAGTCAGAAGGCATCACAATCCTCAGGACTCAGTGCCTAATTAGAAATTAGCAAAAGGTGTGAAAGCCTTCCTAAAAGCAAGCCTCCCCTAAGCAAGTTTCCCTTAATAGGCTCCACATGAGTCCTATTAAGGGGCAGGGAAGATCTTATATCCTATTAACATTACAAGTGGTCTGCCATTTCCTTCTCCAGCTCATTTTACAGATGAGGAACTGAGACAAACAGGTTTAAGTGACATACCCATGGTCATGTAGCAAGTTAGAGTCTGAGGCCAGATTTGAACTCATGAAGATGATTCTTCCTAATTTTAGGCTTGGCACTCTATTCACTGCACAACCTAGTTGCCCAAAATATTTATATTGTATGAAGCACTAAAAGCTAGCATTTATCAAGCTCTTTAAGATTTGCAAAGTGCTTTATAAATATCTTCCTTGATGCTCACAAACAATATCTATCTATCTATCTATCTATCTATCTATCTATCTATCTATCTGTCTATCTATTTATCTATCTATCCATATTGTGTGTATATGTGTATTCTTCCACTGACAAATCAGAGATGCCAAGATACTGCAGTGTAAACACATTTGGGATCTTTTTTTCATTATTTCATCAGTACATGTCTGTTTTTTATTAGTGGATATCTATTTAAATGCAGGGTTTGTCTAAATGATTAATTTACTTGGTGTCATAGAAAGGCTGGATCTCTGCCATTTGTGGTGTTATTTCTCAGTCTGAGTCTGGGATTCTAAATGGAACACTAAATAAAAGCAAAAATAAAGGTTTAATTATCTGTATTTTAATCAATTTTCAACAGTGTCTTCAGCCTCAATTTGACCTTTTCTAACAGTGTGTACAACAACATTTATAATTAATTTACAGTTCTCTTGTACAGTTCTTTTGCTCATGGGGGAATTTAATATCAATATAGTTTTCTTTTTATCTGCTTTCCTGTTTGGCACTTTGAGTCATTTGCCCTGTTAGAGTCTCAAACTATCTTTGGAGCAAGCTGTCTATCAACTTCTTTTCCTGTGGCTTTAGTTTTTTATCCATTTCAAAATCCTTCTATTACTCACTCTTTCATAATATTTCCATCTTTATTTGTCACATAGGTTAGATTTAGCTTTTAGTTGTTCCCTAAAATTTTCCATTGTTTCTTGTTGCCTTGTTTGCAATACATATGAGCATAACTAGTCTTTGTTTATATGTCTTACTTCAGTGATTTCCATATTTTTTTGGTTTTTCCTTATGACCACAAAAGATTTTCTGTTTTTATTTGTCAGTGAAAGGGGCATTAGATCCTTCAACTTTAGAGTCATCCTCTACTCTTTACTTTTTATTTTTTTTAAAGTTAAATTATTTATCTTTTAGTTTACAACATTCAGTACCACAAGCTTTTGAGTTTCAAATTTTCTCCCCCTCCTTCCCCTCTCCCCTCCACAAGACACCATGCAATCTGATATTGACTCTACATATACATTTACAATAAATCTAAGTTCACATTAGACAGGTTGCAATGAAAAAATATAACAAATGGAATGAACCACAAGAAAGAAGAAACAAAACAAAATAGAGAAGGAGTAAATGGTATGCTTCAATCTGTATTCAGTCTCCATAATTCTTTCTGTGTATGTGGATAGCATTTTCCATCATGAGCCTTTTGGAATTGTTTTCAAACTTTGCATTACTGAGAAGAGCCAAGTGTATCAAAGTTAGTCATTGCACATTGTGTTTGTTACTGTGTACAATGTTCTCCTGATTCTGCTCCCCTCACTCAGCATCAGTTCATTTAAGTCTTTCCAGGTTTCTCTGTAGTCCTCCTGCTGATCATTTCTCAAAGCACAATAGTATTTCATTATATTCACATATCACAACTTGTTCAGCCATTCCCCAATTCGTGGGTGTCCCCTCAATGTCCAGTTCTTTGCCACCACAAAAACAGCTGTTATAAATATGTTCATACATGTGGCTTCTTTTCATATTTGTATGATCTCTTTGGGGTACAGCCCTAGAACTGCTATTGCTGCATCAAAGAGTATTTAAATTTTTAAAGCCCTTTGGGCATAGTTCCAAATTTCTCTCCAAAATGGTTGGATTAGTTCACAACTCCACTAACAATGTATTAGTGTTCCAATTTTCCCACACCTTCTCCAGCATTTATAATTTTCCTGTTTTGTCATGTTAGCCAATCTGACAGATGTGATGTGGTACCTAAGAGTGGTTTTGATTTGCATTTCTCTAATCAACAGTGATTTAGAGCATTTTTTTCACATGACTATAGATATCATTAATTTCTTCTTCTAAAAAGTCCCTTTCACACTTTGGCCATTTATTAATTTGGGAATGATTTGTATTCTTATAAATTTGATTTGGTTCTCTATATATTTTAGAAATGGGTACTTTATCAGTGATACTAGTTGTAAAAATTCTTTCACAATTTTCTGCTTCATTCCTAATCTTGGTTACATTGGCTTTGCTTGTACAAAACCTTTTCAATTTAATGCAATCAAAATTATTCATTTTGCATCTTATAGCATTTTCTATATCTTGTTTGGCCATAAATTCTTCTATTCTCCATAAACTATTCCTTGCTTTCCCAGTTTGCTTGTAGTATCAGGCTTTAGATCTAAATTATGCACCCATTTTGACTCTGTTTTAGTATATGATGTAAGACCATGGTCTATGCCCAATTTCTGCTATAATATCTTCCAGTTTTCCTAGCAGTTTTTGTCAAATAATGAGTTCTTATCCCAGAAGCTGGAGTGTTTGGTTTTATCAAACAATAGATTACTATAGTCATTGACTTTTGTGTCTTGTGTACTTAACTTATTCCACTGATCCACCACTCTTTTTCTTAGCCAGTACCAAGTGGTTTTTATGATTGCTGCTTTACAATGCAATTTAAGATCTGGTATGGCAAGGCCACCTTCCATAGCATTTCTTTTCATTAATTCCTTTGATATGCTGGACCTTTTGTTCTTCCTCTGAGATGAATTTTGTTATTTTTCTAACTCCATAAAATATTTTTTTTTGTAGTTTGATTGGTATGGCACTGCATAGGTAAATTAATTTAGTTTAGAATTTTCATTTTTATTATATTAACTCAACCTACCCACAAGCAACTGATATTTTTCAAATTGTTTAGATCTAACTTTATTTGTGTGAAAAGTGTTTTGTAATTGTGTTCATATAATTCCTGGGATTGTTTTGGCAGGTAGACTCCAAAATATTTTATAATGTTTACAGTAACTTTAAATGGAATTTATCTTTCTATCTCTTCCTGTTGGGCTTTGTCAATAATATATAGAAATGCTGAGAATTTGTGTGGGTTTATTTTATATTCTGCAACTTTGCTAAAGTTATTTATCACTTCAAGAAGTTTTTTACTTGCTTCTCTAAGATTCTCTAAGCATATTGACATATCATCTGAAAAGATTGAAAACTTTGTTACCCTCTTCTGTCTCTTCCTTTCTTCTTTTCCCAGTACCATGTAGGGATATAAACAGTTTGCCTTTATTGAATAACAGGGTTTTTTTTCCTATTTACCTTTATATGTCTGTCTTGAGTCTTGTATTTGAAGATCAAATTTTCCCTTGATTTCTGGTCTTTTCATCAGGAAGGTCTGCAAGTCCCTTATTTCATTGAATGTCCATCTCCTCCCCTGAATGATTATGCTCTATTTCACTGGGAAGTTGATCTTTGTTTGTAATCCAAACTCCTTTGCCTTGTGGAATATCATATTACAAGTCCTCTGATCTTTTAATATAGAAGCTGCAAGGTCTTGCACAATCTTGACTGTGGTTCCACAATATCTGAATTTTCTTTCTGGCTGGTTGCAGTATTTTCTCTTTGATCTGATAATTCTGGAATTTGGTTATAATATTCCTTGGTGTTTTCAGTTTGGGATCTCTTTCAGGAGGTGATCAGTGGATTCTTTCAATGACTATTTTGCCCTTTGGTTCAAGGCAATTTTCCTTGAAAATTTCTTGAAAGATCCTGTACAGGCTTTTTTTTTTTTCCATCATGGTTCTCAGGTAGACCCACAATTCTTAAATTATCTCCCCTGTATCAATTTTCCAGGTCAGTTGTTTTTCCAATAAGGTATTTTACAATTTCTTCCATTTTTCATTCAATTTTTTTACCGATTCTTGATGTCTCATAGTCATTTGCTTCCACTTGCCCAATTATAATTTTAACAAATTGTTTTCTTCAGTTAGCTTTTGTAACTATTTCTCCATTTGATCAATTCTACTTTTTAAGTAGTTGTTTTCTTCACTGTATCCCCCCCCCCCATTTTCTCAATTGTATTTTAAAAAAAATTTCTTCTACCTCTCTTATTTGACTTCTAAAATCCCTCTTGAGTTATTCCAAGAAGTCTTCTTAGGTTTGAGATCAGTTCATATTTCCCTTTGAGATTTTGGATGTGGGTTTCTTGACCATGTTGTCCTTTCCTGAATTTGTGTTTTGATCTTCCCTATCACCAAGATGTTCCTCTATGGTCACTGATTTTTTTTATTATTATTATTCTTGCTAATGTTGTTTTCCTTTTTTTTTTTTTCTGACTTTTAAACTTTATCTCTACTTCTGGGACCCAGGGGGCACTGTCCCAGATGTTTTATCCTGGTGCCTAAGAGCCTGATTACTAGTTTTCTGTGCTGGGGTCTCAGGTGATGAAAGTTGAGTCTTGTAGTAGTCTGCTGCTTCACCTGGTGCTGAGCTGGAGCTGCTGATGTTGGCTGGTGTGTGTCTGGTGTGGGTGTTTGGCTGCTCCTCCACTCTGTGGATCAGGATCTCCCACTGGTCCACTGAATTGGTCCTTGCTGATGGCTTGCTGGGATGCCTCCCATCCTCTACTGGACCCCTTCAGCCACAGCAAGCGGGACCTTTCCTCTTAATCCTCCTAGCCTCTGGAGCTAAAAGACTGCCGCACCCTGTCATTCTTCTGGCTCCACTATTACAAGATTTTACCAGGGGAAAATATTTTCTGGATTTTTCAAGATCAACAAGAGAGGGTGAGTGTGATTTATTGCTTACTCTGCCATCTTGGTTCCCAGAAGGTTAAATAGGTGACTTTCATACATTTAGTCTGTGGGATGATAAGCTCCAGAATATCTGTTGCCACTGTTACAGGCCCTGCACAGGACAGTGCTTCTCTTACACTCAATTCCAACATGCCCTGCTTATGCACTGAGAGGTCTGAGAAGTGCCATAGCTTCCAGTAATTCAATCTGCTGAGGTCTTCTTTATTTTTTAGTACCCAATTCATTGTCCAGTTTTATTAATATCACTTTTGCAACATTTTTCTGCTCTATCCCCTTCTCTCCACTCAAATGACCAACACCATAAAAGAGTCCCTCATTACCTCTTACTTACAATACTGAAACTGCATTTTAATGGGCCTTCCTGATTTAAATCTCTCTTTTCCCTGCCTTTTCAAACACAACCAGGAAAGTGATATAAGGTCCTTTATCACTTAATTCCAGTGTCTGTTTTCCCTACGGAAACAACTACAGATTCCTTTGTCATTGAATGTATAACATCAACCTTCTATAGACTCTACTTATACATCCCTATTAAACATGTTTTCACGTTTGTCTAACTTATTTTCCCAGAATTAGTATGCACTCCCCTTCACAAAGTCCTACCAAACCTTAGGTTTCTGTTTTGACTCTTGATGGAAAACCTAAGAGAAGCCAAACAAATTACTTTACCTCTGTTGATCTTGTTTTCTTCATGTATAAAATGAGTATGTTGGATTAGGCTGATCTTAGTGGTCCCTTCCAACTTTAAACTTATAAGTATCTGACTTAGTTCACTTTTTTTACAGCCCAGATTTTCCAGAATACTTGATTTGTTGTGTTTCTACTTACAGATGTTTCCACTGGCAACACTAATGATAAATGATCATTTCTGAAACTGAGAATTGCAATTAATATATTGAATGAAATATTTAGATGATATAGCTAATAAAATTGATTGTAAATTTCTCAGTTTTGGTAATCTTTTCCATGTAAATAACTTTGTAAATAAAAAAATCAGGGTTAGCAATTGTGATCTCAGAGAAAACAAAAGATAGATGAACCAAACAATTGGCTAATTTGATTATAAAAAGAAAGAAGAAAACAGAATTACCTGTACCAAAAAAGAAAAGGGTGAATCACCATAAATGAAGATAACATTAAAGTGATTATTAGGAGCTATTTTGCCCAATTCTATTACATTAATGCTGACCATCTGAGTGAAATGAATATTTATAAGTATATAAAGTGCTCAAATTAACAGAAGAAAAAATATAATACTTAAATAACCTCATCTAAGAAAAAAAGAAATTGAACAAACCATCAATAAACTCCTGAAGAAAGAACCCTAAGGGCAGATGGATTCATAAGTGAATTCTGTCAAACATTTAAATAATGATTAATTCTAATACTATATGAACTATTTGGAATGATAGGCCACTAAGGAATCCTAGCAAATTCCTTTTACAACACAAATATGATGTTTATACCTAAACCAGGAAGAGTTGAAATATAAAAAGAAAGCTATTGAACAATTTCTCTGATGAATATTGATGCAAAAATTCAAATAAAATGCTAGCAAAGATGTTGTCATACACTTATGACCAGATGGGATTTATAACCAGGAATACAGGGCTGGTTCAATATTAGGAAAAGTATCAGCATAATTCTCCACATCAATAAAAAAATAATAGAAATCATATTATCATCTCAATAGATGCCAAAAAAGACTTTTGACAAAATACAACACAAATTCCTATTAAAAACACTAAAGGGCATAGAAATCAGTGGAGCTTTCCTTAAAATGATAAATAGTAGCTCTCTAAAACAGTGCTTCTCAGCCTGTGGGTCCCAACAACTTTAGGGTCAAATGACCCTTCCCTTTCACAGGAGTTACAGGGGTCACCTAAGGCCATCTGAAAACATATATTTCCAATAGTCTTAGGAACCTCCTCTAACCATCTCCAGGTGGGTCTGCCCACATGTAGACATGCCTACATTTGGTTATTAAAGGGTCACGTCATTAGGAAAGTTGAAAAAGACTGCTATAAAATCATTAGCAAGCATTTTCAGTTACAGAAATAGAAGTCTCTCCAATAAGATCAGATGTGAAGCAAGGATGCTTATTATCATAATTATTATTCAACATTATACTAGAAATATTAACTATAGCAATAAGAGAAGAAACAGAAATTGAAGGACTTCGAACTGATTTTGAGAAAACTAAACTATCACTCTTTGTAGATGATATGATGGTATACTTATAGAATTCCAGAACATCAACTAAAAAAAAAAAAACTAGCTGAAATAATTAACAACTTTAGCAAAATTACAGCATACAAAAAGGCCATCATAAATCACAAGTATTCCTATATAATAGCAAAACAGTCTAGAGACAAGAGATAGAAAGAGAAATTCTATTTAAAATAACTATATAACATAAAAGTTTTGGGAGTATACTTTCCAAGACAAACTGAGGAATCATATGAACATGATTATTAAACACTTTTTACACAAATGCAATCAGATCTACACAATTGAAAACCTGTTAAATGCTCATGGTTAGGCTGAGCCAATAAAATAAAAATGATAATTCTTACTAAATTAATTTACTTATTCAGTGTCATACCAATAAAATTACCAAAGTTATTTTATAAAGCTATAAAAATAATAACAAAGTTCATCAGGAAGAACAAAAAATTAAAAATATTAAAGGAATTAATGAAAAAAAATGTGAAGGTGACCTAGCCATACACATCTCAAACTGCATTGTAATATGGTTTTAATCATCAAAACAATCTGCTACACTCCAAGTATAAATAGAGTGGTTGACCAATGGAATGCATTAGGTATACAATACCTAAATTACCACAGTAAATTAATATTTCAGAAAGCCAGAGACCCAAGCTTTTGGGATAAAAACTCATTATTTGACAAAAACAGCTAGGAAAACTTAAAAACAGTGCGGTAGAAATAAGGTATACATCAACATCTTACACCATAATCAAAGAAAAGGTCAAACTGGGTACATGATTTAGACATAATGGCCAATACAAAATGCAATTTGGAGGAGTGTAGAATAGTTTACCTGTCATATCTATGCTATCCATTGATTAAGATAAAACAAGAGATATACATTGTAATACATAAAATGGATAATTTTTATCACATTAAATTAAAAACGTTTCTCATAAACCAAACCAATGCAATCAAACTTAGATAGAAAGCAGAAAACTAGGGGGAAATTTTATAGCCAGTATCTCTGATAAAGAAGAGAGTCATGTTTATAAGAATACAGATCATTCTTCAATTAATAAATGGTCAAAGGATGTGAAAAGGTGATTTTCAGATGAAGAAATCAAAGTTCTCTACAGTCATGGGGAAAAAATGCTCTAAATTACTATTGATTGGTGAAGTGCAAATTTAAAAAGCTGATATACTCCCTCATACTTATCAGATTGATTAATATTACAGACCAGAAAAATGGTAAATATTGGAATGGGTGTGGGACACTTCTACAATGTTGGTGGAGTTGCGAATTAATCCAAACATTCTGGAAAGCAATTTGGAACTATGTCCAAGGGCTATCAGGGTGTACATATCCTTTGACCCAGCAATACCACTACTAGATGCATGTCAATTTGATTAAAATAAAAAGAGAGAGATGTAGTATTTATACCAGCTCATTTTGTGGTGGTAAAGAAGTGGAAATTTAAGGGAATGACTGAACAAGTTGTGGTATATGATTGTAATGAATTGTATTGGAATAATGTTATGCTATAAGAAATGATGAGCAGAATGATTTCAGAAAAAAAAGTCTGGAAAGATTTACATGAACTAATGTAAAGTGAATTTAGCAGAACTAGGAAAACATTGTATACAGTAACAGCAATATTGTATGATGATCAACTGTGAATGACTTAGCTATTCTTGGTGATACAAAGATCAAAATCCAAGACAATTCCAAATGACTCATAATGAAAACTACTATCCACCTCCAGAGAAAGAACTGACAGCATCTGAATGCAGATGAAGCATACTATTTTTCACTTTATTTTTTTTATGTTTTCTTTTTTGTCTGTATTTTATTTTATAACCTGACTAATAATAGGATGATGTTTTACATCATTGCACATGCATAACCTATATCAAATTGATTATCATCTCTGGGAAGAGAAGAGGAAAGGGAGGGAGGGAGAAAATTTGGAACTCAAAATTACAAAAAAATGTTAAAAATTGTTTTTCCATATAATTTTGAAAAAAAAATACTAAAAAGTAAATAAATTACTTTGTAAATTCTGGAATATTTGCAAAGGCAATTGCAAAGGCAATTGTTCATATCTACTTAATGATCTTTAGGGTTTACAATAATTTTTTCTTCTTGCAATAATTCCATGAGGTAGATAATACAGCTACGATTAGTATTCTTTTACAGATTAAGAAACTGATGAAGTTAATTCCCTATAGGCATAGAGGGCCCTATCCCAGTGTTCTGACTCCAAATCTGCCCTTTTTGTTATTCCAGAGTGGGAAAAAAAATAAATCCTTGTTTGTACTTGAGCTATCTTAATATCAATGGAATCACTGCTAATGAGTGTAGGAGGATTGAATCATGTTTTTAATATATTTTTACTTAATGTTCAGACCTACCCAGTGTCATTAATGTTAAATGCATATGAATGGAGCTACTAGGGTCATGTATATACAGAAATAAATAACTGATTTGAGCAGCCAGCATATTCAGCAGGAATTTCTCTATTCATGAAAGAAATACATAGGGGTAGAATTATTTAATTGAAAAACAAGCTATCAGTCTCAGTCAGAATTTCTCTATAAAGCCAAGCTCTAACAGCATCTTGCAGGCTATCACATGCCCCCCAGGAATAGTTTCTGTTTGCATTTTGAAATCTGTTTCTGATTTTTTTCACCCCACTCTGCTCTCAAGTGCTGACTCATTACAATTGGTCTTCTCTCCTTATTTCTCAAGGTGAATCCTTCAAAGACAGATGCATTGACCAGAATAGGACAGGAATAGGGTGCACTGCAGGCAAAGGAATTAGGGGAAGATTGCCTTTGGCAGCTTTTCACCTCCTTTTCTAGGTTTTGCTTCTTCTTTTATGTTATGTACAGTACATTATGAGGGTTAGACATGCTGAACTCCAAGTAATCTGAACAAAGAAATTATTGATAGATTGACTTATGAAGCACTCACTCTAGGACAGGCACTGGGGATAAAAAAAAAAAAAAAGACAAAAGTGAATCACACCCTACCATTAAAGAGCTTCTCAGGGAAACAATTTCTTATTCTCTCTTTTAGTTCTCTCTCACTTTGTGACCCTATTTGGGGTTTTCTTGGCAAAGATTCTTCAGGGCAAAGATACTCTGATGTGAAATTTTGCTTTGGGGCTCTCTTTTGGGAAGAGTTGTGTGATTTGGCCAGATGATACTCTGAGTAGTCATTGAACCGCCCAGCTTTATGTTGGTGCTTCTCTCTCTGGTAACTAACTATGTAGGTATGTGATGGTCAGACAATTAGAAGCCCTGTCTGTTGATCTGTTGAATTGTGTTATTTTCACTTTCTGCATTTTTTGTCTCCTTGTAACTTCTGTTTGTATTTTCTCAGTTCAGTGGGCTGACTTTTTCCCATGAACAAGGTAAATGATATATGTTTGATTAAATTAAGATTGTTAACTCCTTTTGAGTTGCTTTCCTTTAGAAAAGCAGATCAAAGAAACTGTGTTACCGGCCATCCTGGGTATGCTATGGTGCTTGCAATTACATTCTTCTAATCTCATTGCCTCCAGAGAGAAGTAGGGAAAATCTCTTCTCCCTTGAGCTGACTTCCCCTCTGTAAAACTATGCAGGAGCAGCTTTCCAGAGGACTGCTGCAGTGAACAGCTTTCAAGGTTCTGATCACATAGTATAGTGAACTCTCTACTTATTCAATAACAAATCAGAGCAAAAAATTCATAGAAAATCAAGGTACAGCATTCCCAATGTTATAACATCATAGAAAATAAAAATACAGCATTCACAACAATTTATCACAGAAAATAGCCACATAGTTTTCACCACAGCAGTCACACAGTTTTGAACAAACTATAATCATTCAGTCAATCAATCACTTAGTAATTCAATCATTCACTCAACTCAATCATTCAATCATCCTTAAGAATCACAAAATATAATAGTCAAAATTCTCCACTCATGGAGCATACTAGGTTACAGTATCAGTCACTACTCAGCACTCTTTTAAGGGGTGGTGTAAAATACAAAGGCCATCCACTCCTCAGTCACAAATAAGTTACAATCTTCTCAGTCAGTACACAGTATCCAAGTAAAGTCTTCTTTCAGCTTGACTCAGTATAGTCTCTCAGATTCCCTGGATCCCCTTCCATGGTCCCAGCTCCTATCTGGATTCAGCAAACTGTCACCTGGGTTAAAAAGCAGACAGCTTCCAGTTCCTTGTCTAGCTCTCCATGGTGTTCTTGTTCCGTGCTGAAGCTCTCAGTGGCCAATCCACCTTAAATACTTTACAATCTTTGTTGCCAGGAAGTCAAGACTTAACAAAGCCATAAACAGGTTCATTCAAAGTACCAGTATGACAGTCATGGCTCCTCAATCTTCAGCAGCTCCCAGGAGAAGCTGGTAGCTCCCCAGCAGAAGCTCCAGCTGGTTCTCAGAATCAAAATCACTTTACACATGTTCCCAAAATCAAAATGATTCTCTCCAGCCTGGGCCTTTCCTCTTGTAATGCCATGCACCAGCAGATTTCCAAAGGAATGCTACTGTGAACAGCTTTTAGAGTTCAGATTACAAAATATAGTGAACACTCTGTTTATTCCATTACAAATCAAGACAAACATTCAAAACATTATAATATTCACAACATTACATCTTATCACAGAAAATGGCCACACAGTTTTCACTACAGTGGCCACAGTATTCAGAACAAGGAACAATAGAATACTCA
>CM053588.1:83317475-83334114 GCA_028646515.1 Pseudochirops corinnae | reverse complement strand
GAATGTAGATATGTCCTTCCATCCTGAGACTTGTAGAGTTGTCTTATAACTATGTGTTGGTGAGAAGAGTCTAGTTGATCAAAGTTGGACATAACACATGTACATCTGTGATTATATACAAATTTTTCCTGATTCTGCTCTTCTCACTTAGCATCAGTTTGTATAAGGCTCTCCAGGTGAATATGAAGACAGTCTCCTCCCCATTTCTTATAGCAGAATAGTATTGCTTTACATTCATATGCCACAACTTGTTTAGCCATTCCCCAATTGATGGGCATCCCCTTAGTTTCCAGTTTTTTGCCACCACAAAGAGAGCTGCAATAAATATTTTTGTGTATATAGGTCTTCCTTTCATTTCTATGATCTCTTTGGGGTACAACCCCAGAAGTGGTATTTCTGGGTAAAAGGGTATGCAATTATTTATTGCCCTTTAGGCATAGCTCCAGATTGCTCTCCAGAATGGTTGTATCAGTTCCCTGCTCCACCAACAATGCATTAGTGTTCCAATTTTTCCACATCCTCTCCAGCATTTTCATTTTCCTGTTTTGTCATCTTAGCCAATCTGACTGGTAAGACGTGGTACCTCAAAGTTGTTTTGATTTGCATTTCTCAAATCAATAGTGATTTAGAACATTTTTTCATATGCTTATAAATATATTTAATTTGTGCCTATGAAAATTTCCTGTTCATATCCTTTTGCCCATTTATCATTTGGGGAATGACCTGTATTCTTATAGATTGTACTTAATTTCCTGTATATTTTAGAAATGAGGCCTTTACCAGAGACATTGGTTATAAATATTTTTTCCCAATTTCCCACTTCCCTCTTAATCTTCGTTACATTGGCTTTGCTCATACAGAAACTTTTCAATTTAATGTAATCAAGATTATCCATTATCCATTTTGCATTTTACACTGCTCTCCAACTCTTCTTTGGTCCTAAAGTCTTCCCTACTCCATAAATCTGACAGGTAAACTATTCCTTGCTTCCCCAGATTACTTACAGTTATCAGCCTTTATACCTAGATCATGCACCCATTTAGACTTGACTATGATGTACAGTGTGAGATGATGGTCTATGCACAGTATCTGCCATAATATATTCCAATTTTCCGAGCAGTTTTTGTCAGATAGTGAGTTCTTATCCCAAAAACTGGTATCTTTGGGATTATCAAACAGTATAAAAGTATAATTGTTGCCTGCTGAGTCTGCCTCAACCTTTCCTTTTCTCCCATTACAATCCCTTTCTTACCTTTAATAGCTTTTTTTTTAATCTTCAGATTAGTTCACTTATACCCGCAGCCTCTATCTATATACATCCCTTTTAAATGTCAGAATACTTATACAAATTTCAATATTGACAGGCATCCACTTCTTGTATAAGGATGTAAACAATTTGCTCTTATTGCGTCCCAAGTTATGTGCATGTGTGAGCATCTGTGTGTGTATGCATGTGTTTTCCTTGTTTACCTTTTTATGTCTTTCTTGGGTCTTGTAAGGGGAGATGAAATTTTCCATTGAGCTATGGCTTTTTCATAAGGAAAGTCTGGAAGTCCTTTATTTCATTAAATGACCATGTCTTTGCCTGAAAGTTTATGCTCAGTCTTGCCAGGTAATTCATCCTTGGTTGCAGTCCTAGCTCTTTTGCTTTACAAAATTTCAAATTCCAATCCCTGTGATCTTTTAATGTAGTAGCTGCTAAATCCTGTATAATCCTAACTGTAGTTTCACGATATTTGAATTGTTTCTTTTTGGCTGCATTCAGTATTTTCTCCTTGACCTTGAAGGTATGAAATTTGGCTACTCTATTTCTTGGAGGTTTCAATTTGGGATCTCTTTCAGGAGGAGATCAATAAATTCTTTCAAAACCTATTTTGCCTTCTGATTCTAGGACCTCAGGACAGTTTTCTTTGACAATCTCTGGGAGGATGCTGTCCAGCTATTCTAAGGTTATCTCTCCTGGATCTGTTTTCCAGGTCAGTTGTTTTTCCAGTGAGATACTTTGCACTTTCTTCTAATTTTTCCATCTTTATGTTTTGTTTAACTGACTCTTGCTGCATCATAGAGCCCTTAGCTTCAATTTGACTGATTCTAATTTTTAGTGAATTATTTTCCTCAACTAGTTTTTGAAGCTCCTTTTCCATGTGTTCATTTTCATTTTTAGGGAGATATTTTCTCCAGTTAGATTTTGGACCTCCTGTCCTAGTTCTCCAATTTTACTTTTTAAAGATTTGTTTTCTTCAGTGAGATTTTTTTCCAATTTGTTGACTGTAGATTTAAATTTATTTTCTACCTCTCTAATTTCATTTTTAAAATCCCTCTTGAGGTCCTCCAAGAAAGCTTTTTGGGCTTGAGACTAATTCACATTTCCTTCTGTGGTCTCCAGTGTCAGTATAGAGTCCGTGTTGCATTCTGAATTTGGTTGTTCTTGATCACTATAAAAAGATATGTTGGTCCTAGCCTTTGCAATTTCCTTCTTGCCCGTTGTAATTGCCTATGTCCTGGATTTTTAAAGTGGCTATCTGCTACTGGGGTGAAGAGATATTTAGCTTCTCAGGCTGGGACGTACAGGTTTGGTTGTTCACTTTGTGAGCTGTAGCAACTGATTGTATAGACTGAGGCCAAGGTCAGGATTCTCAATGTTTCCCCTGAGTTACCCTGAAGCTTATAGAGTAAACTATGGGGGCAAGGTGATTTGGCTCCTTAATGTTTCCACTTCTGTGTGTTTGGGCTACAGGTCTTGCAGGCTCAGTATCAAGAGGCTAGCAACAGGGCAGGGCTACAGTTTGCTGATGGGCCAGGTGGTGCTCAAGCACACCTGGGCTTTTGTAGTTAGTATTTGTTGGCTCCACCCTCCTGGGCTTAGACTGTCTCAGTTCCCCCTTCCTCAGTGACACCCAAGCCTAAGACTGTTTCCACTAATTCAGAATTTTACTCTGTGTGGGGCATTTAACTCCAGACTTTTCTGGAACAGGGAGAGGGGATCAGAGCAACTCAGTTTTGTTCCTCCATCTTGACTTCTGGAAGTTTAGGTATGTAATTTTTAAACATCTTGGCTGTGGGCTGGTAGCCCAAGGAGAAGCTGCTGACCCTGCTGTGGGCTCTGTGTTTTCTCTTACTCAGCTCCAATGACATCTGTCCTATGGTGAGATGGTTGCAAATTGCCCTTGGAGAGAGTGAGTCTGCTGGCTGGCTGGGCCTTCTTTCCAGTCTGCCGTACTCTACTCTCAGATCTGTGCTGGTGCAGCTCCTATATGCTTCTTGTTCTCCCTACCCAAACCTGAGTAGGCACTTTCCTGGACTGGGAATCTGCCACACTCTGTCTCCTAATGGGTTCTGTGACTCTTAAATCTGTTCAAATTCACTTTTTAGCTTTTAGCAACAGAATTCCTGGAGGAGTTTGGAAAAACTACTACTTCCTTTCCGCCATCTTAGCTCCACCTCCCTTGGGTCTCCTTTCTTAAGCTGTTGACTCATTTTTCATGATTTTCTTTTGTCATTCTAATTTCTCTTCCCAATTTTTCTTCTGCTTCTCTTACTTGATTTTCAAAATCCTTTTTATGCTCTTGCATGACCTGGGACCAATTCAAATTTTTCTTATAGGTTTTTAATCTAGGAGTTTGGACTTTGTTGTCTTCTTCTAGTTGTATGTTCTGATCTTCTTTGTCACCAAAGTAAGATTCCACAGGCTGAGGTTTTTCTTTATACTGTTTGCTTATCTTCCCAGTCAAATACTTGACTTTCTACCTCCTTATCAAGGTAGGACTTTGTTACAGTTTGGGTGGGTGTGGATATGGTTTGGGGTATATTGTCCCAGGATTCAGGCGTTTTGTATCAATCACTTCATCCCCATTGTCTGTTGGCCCAGAGCTCTGGAAGCAGCTGCTGTGGCATCTGCCACTACAGACACTTCCACTGCCCTAGGGCTAGGACCAGACCATGCTCCTTTTTCATCCAGATCCCATAGATTTTTCTCACTGAACTTCTATGCTGTCTTTGCCATTTGTGGGTTGAGAAGCCTGGAAACTGCCACAGCTGCCCATGATTCAGTCCCCTGAGGCCTACTCTGGCCTGTCTATGCCAGTGAGGTCCATGCTGGAGTAAGCTCTGCTCCCAGCACAGTGTGATATACCCTTTCTGTCAACGTCCCAGGGCTGCCTTGGGCTGGAGATTTGTTTCATTCTGTCATTTTGTGGGTTTCTGTAGCTCTAGAATTTGTTTTGTGTCATTTTTATATGTATTTGGAGGGGTTTGGAGGAGAGCTCAAGCAAGTTCCTGTTTTTACTCCACCATCTTGGCTTTGCCCCCTTGAGGCAAGATTTTATCTTAGGTCTTCCTGACTCCAGGTCCAGCACTCCATATGCTGTGTCATCTAGCTCTTGCTGCCTACTATTTTTTAATTGTTATGACATATGAAGTGAGTTAATATTTTTTTATCATTGATCTGGGTCCTAACATCTATTTTTTAAATACCATGTAATGCCATGAAAGAGGTTATTTATTCTTTTAAGTTTCCTTTCAGAGGATGTCTTTTAACTAATTTGTTCAGTTCTATATTTTCTTTTCTGATAGATTTGTCCACATCTGAGACCAGTACATTAACATTTCCTATAAGTTTTGTACCTTTTTTGCAATTCAGCTAAGTTTTTAGTCATATATTCAGATGCTATGCTATTTGGTATGTAAATATTTATTGAACAATTGTACCATAACGTCTAGTTGAATTTCAATGACTTCAAGCTAATGGTCTAGCTCATATTTAGATAAACTTAACCAAACCTGTTTCAACATGATATCATAATATTCCATTCTAGATTTTCCCTGACATCATAGGGCAAATTCTATCAGTTTCCCTAAAACATAAGTTAGGCCTAGACCTCTTTCCTTCCTTTGAAAGGGATTAGTTTTCCCTAAAATGAGACAAAGCTGCTGTCAATAGGGACATGATCAGCCCACACATTCCATGATCCAGTTTCTTCCCCCTTTCCCCCAACTCCAAACATGGTAGTACAAGCTATTCCTACTTCACTTCTGAGATAGGGATTAGCTTTCCCTAAAAGGAGAGAAAGCCATTGCTGATTCGTCTTTCCTTCCCTAGTGGCATGAAAGGTCCCAGCCTTGTAAACAGGACTGTCATCCAGGACTTTGACCTAGATGCAAGCATGGGCAAAGCAACAGGGTTCTTACTCAGTGTCAGCAAAGAGACCCTGTAATCTCCTTCCGACCAGTTATTTATAACAAAATATTGCCTATAAAAGGTTATTTAGTTCTTTTTTTTTTACCCTCTACTCCTCCCCCCCCCCCCCAGAAGGTTACAATTCAGTTTGGATATGTTGCTTTATAGCTATAGATATATGCATACACATATACATATATATAGATAGTCATATACTTTCCCATACAAATTCTACTCCTGATATTTGTTTTTATGTTTATGTGCATCTTTTGTTTCCTACACCTCCTGCCTCCTCTACTTTACTTCTACCTGCTACCTTGCCCTCCTATTACCTGCCTATCCACCTACAAAGATCCCTCCCCTATCCTCCCATTCCTATAAATCTAAACCCTGCTTGTAGCTATTCCCTCACCCTCCCCTCTAAAGATCCCTCCATTCTCCTTTCCTCCCTCCCTGGCCTCCTAACATTTCATTTCTTCTGAATTTAGACTTTTATACTCATATATATGTACACACACACACACACACACACACACACACACACACACATACATATCCCTCTTAAACCCATTCCTGAGGAAAGTAGGTTACCAGAATTATGAGCCCTCCTTCCCCATCTAATTGCTCTGTATCAGTTGTTTCTCTTGCATCTCATTTCTATTCAGTAATTATTTTTTTTAGTTGTTCCTAAATTGTCTTACTTTCTATATTCATGTCATACTCATGTTTATCCCAGTCTTTCTTATGAGCTACCCAATTCTAAATAAGAATCTTAGACATACATTTTACATTTTACATATATAAAAAGTAAATGGTCTGTCCTTATTGAATCCCTTATAATCAGTCTTTGGTATGTAGCTTATATATCTATTGTATGTCAAATATACTATAAAGTTCAGGGTTGTTGTTGTTATTGTTGTAGTTGTTTTAAACAAAGTCTTGAAGTCTGAGAGTTGATCAAATGTCCATTTTTTTCATTCAGGATTATCTACAACTGTGTAGGGTATGACATTTTTGCCCCCAAGCCCCAGTTCATTTGCTCTTCAATATATAGTGTTCCAAGACTTGCAGTCCTTTAGTGTCTCCACTGCTAGGGCTTCTGTGATTCTAGTTGTGGCACCATCATACTTAAATTGATATCTTCTTCTTGCTTTTAATACTTTATCCTTGAGCTGGGGGTTTCTTTTATGTTGTGATCAATGGATTTGTTTTCTATTTCTAATTTTCCCCCTTGTCCTAATGTTTTAGGACAATTTTCTTTAATTATTTCTTGAATTATTATATCAAGATTGTTTTTCTTATTATAGCATTCAGTTAGTCTCATTATTTGTATGTTTTCTCTTCTTGATTTATTCTCCAAATCTCTTGTTTTTCTTATGTTTCACTTTCTCTCCTATTTTTTTTCATTTTTTATATTTTTTAAATTATTTCTTGATCTCTTATAATTTTGCAGCCTTCATCTTCCCAATTCTAATTTTCAAGGTGTCATTTTCCGCCTTACAATTCTAGATCTTCTTTTCTAATTGGTTGGCATTCCTTTCATAGTCTTCTTGTCTTTCTTAGATTATTTTGTTTTACAATTTTTTAGTTTTTCCTCCATCTACGTAATTTGATTTTTGAAGTCTTTTTAAAGATCCTCTATGAATTCTTTCTGGGAATTTGAAATTGCTCTTTGTGGGTTTCTTTACTTCAATATCCTCCTCTGGAGAGGAATCCCCATCTTCTCTATTGCCATAATAGCTTTCTATGGCTGGATTCTTTCTCATATGCTTGTGCATTTTTTATGGTAATAGTTTAATTTTATTAATCACCTCTAGACCTGGGGTATGAAGGATGATGCCACTTGCCCCAGATTGTCAGTTCTCCCCTTTGTCCTGGAACCAAAGACAAACCTCCAACCTTCTGTAAGTGTCCACAGCCAGGGACTTTCTGTCCCACTCTTTCTGCAATCACCAGACATGTGCTGGTTCCTTCTTGCCCCCGACTGCTCTTTAAACCAATAATTCTTAAATTGTCTCTCCTGGATCTATTTTCCAGGTCAGGTGTTTTTCCAATGAGAAATATTACATTTTCTTCTGTTTTTTACATTCTTTTGCATCTTTTTGCATCTTTAACTGATTCTTGATGTTTCATACAGTTGTTAGCTTTGACTTGCTCAATTCTAAATTTTTTTTTTAATTTATATGTTGAAACTTTGAGTTCCAGATATTTTTACCTTCTTCCCTCTTCACCTGCTCCCACTGGGTAGATAAGCAATTCAATATAGGTTGTACATGTGTAATTACCCTAATGATTTCCATAGTAGTTATATTGTGGAAGAATACTTCCCTCCATCCTATCACATCCCCCACTTATTCGATTTTGTCCTTTGACCCTATCCCTTTTCACAAATGTTTGCTTCTAACTACCCTCTCCCCCAAATGTGCCCTCCCTTCTACCCTCCCCTCTCTTATTCCCTACCTCCCTATTTTCCTGTAAGGTAAGAAACCCAATTGAATGTGTATGTTATTCCCTCATTAGGCCAAATTCAATGAAAATCAGATTGTCCCATTCACTTTCACCTTCCTGCCCTTCCCCTCCATCATAACGGTTTTCTCTTGCCTCTTTTATATGAGATAATTTACCCTATTCTATCGCTCCCTTCCTTCTTCTTTTCCCAATAAATTCCTCTCTCACATCTTATTTTTTAAATATCAACCCTTCAAGTTCAACTGATCCTGTGCCCTCTGTCTATGTATACATGAACATACAAATACCAACACTCACATATATATTTGTATACACATATATCCTCCTATACATACATTTATATGTATACACACACACACACACACACACATATATTCCCTTCACCTATCCTTATGCTAAAAAAAAGTCTTATGTGTTACAATTATGATTTTTCCATATAGGCATGTAAATAGTTCCACTTTAACAAATTCCTTATGATTTCTTTTTCCTGTTTACCATCTCATGCTTCTCTTCCTTCTTGTATTTGAAAGTCAGATTTTATGTTTAGCTCAGGTTTTTTCATCAAGAATGTTTGAAACTCCTCTATTTCATTGAATGACCATATTTTTTTCCCTGTACCATTATACTCAGTTTTGCTGGGTAGGTGATTCTTGGTTTTAGGCCTAACTCCTTTGACCTCCAGAATATCATATTCCAAGCCCTTTGATCCCTCAATGTAGAAGCTGCTAGGTCTTGTGTTATCCTGATTGCATTTCCACAATATTCAAATTGTTTCTTCCTGACTGCTTGCAGTATTTTCTCCTTGACCTGGGAACTCTGGAATTTGGCTATGATATTCTTAGGAGTTTTCTTTTTGGGATCTTTTTCAAGAAATGATTGGTGATTTCTTTCAACTTCTATTTTGCCCTTTGGTTTTAGAATATTAGGGCAGTTTTGCTTGATAATTTTTTGAAAGATGATGTCTAGCCTCTTTTTTTTGATCATGGATTTCAGGTAGTCCAATAATTTTTAAATGACCTCTCCTGGATCTATTTTCCAGATCAATTGTTTTTCCAATGAGCTACTTCTCATTGCCTTCTATTTTTTCATTTGTTTGGATCTGTTTTATAGTGTCTTGATTTCTCATGAATTTATTACTTTCCAAGTGCTCCAATCTAATTTTGAAGGAATTGTTTTCTTTAGTGAGTTTTTGAAATTCCTTTTCCATCTGGCCAATTTTGCTTTTTAAGGCATTCTTCTCCTCATTGGCTTTTTGGGCCTCTTTTTCCATT
This sequence comes from Pseudochirops corinnae, assembly GCA_028646515.1. Taxonomy (NCBI): domain Eukaryota; kingdom Metazoa; phylum Chordata; class Mammalia; order Diprotodontia; family Pseudocheiridae; genus Pseudochirops; species Pseudochirops corinnae. Next base: position 83,325,198 of record CM053588.1, on the reverse strand, counting down.
TGAGTTATTCTATTTTTTAAGGTGTTATTTTCTTTAGTATATTTTTGGGTCTCCTTTAGCAGGCTGTTGCCTTGCTTTTCATGATTTTCTTGCATCATTCTCATTTCTCTTCCCAATTTTTCCTCTACTTCTTGAGCTCCTTCATAGCCTGTAACAAGTTGATATTTTTCTTGAAGCCTTTTGATGCAGGAGTTCTGTCTTCACTGTCTTCCTCCAGCTCCATGCCTTGATCCTTTTTGTCCCTCAAAAAAGGATTCTATTGTCTGTTTGTGCTTCCAGTGCTTGCTCATATTGGCAGTTACTTGACTTTTGAGCTCTTTGACATGGTAGAACTCTGCTTCCAAAATGGAGAGAGCTATGTCCTAAATTGCTGAGATTTTTGCCGCTGCTGGAGCTATTAGATGGGTACCCTTTCTACAGCCCCCACATGCTTTGGCTTTCTGGTCACACATCCCAAGACCACTACCCAAAACTGTGACCTGGATCCAAGCAGGTCAAAACAAGAGCAATTGCCCTCTGAATGGTTGATTGGTCCCCCTACAGTCTGCAGGCCAAGAGCTGTGGAAGTAGTCACATGGCAGTGGCAGCAGCCACCATACCTCCTCTGTTTCTTGCTCCAGGGTAATCAGCGGGACCATATTCCCCCTGTTTGATCAAAATTCCAAGCTGATCTTTTAATTTGTCTTTGGCATTTGTGGACTGAGAAGTCTGGAAACCACCACAGCTGCTGGTGATCCACTCTTCCAAAGTCCACTCCAGCCAGGGATGATCATAGCCACCCTGGGGCTAAAACCACAGGTCTAGGCTTCGCTCCCAGTGAGTTGTGATGCACCCTTGCTGCCAGCCAGCTGGGTTTCCTTCAAGGGGAGATTTGTTTCTCTGTCACTTTGTGGGTTTTGTAGCTCTAAAGTTGGGTTTTTTTAGATTAATTTTTTACGTGTATTGGAAGAGATGGAAGCTGGAGCCACATGGAAGTCCTGCTTCTAATCCACCATCTTGGCTCCACCACCCCAATTCTAATTTTTAATTAATTGTTTTCTTCAGTTAGCTTTTGTACCTCTTTTTTCCATTTGACTAATTCTATTTTTTATGAAGTTATTTTCATCAGTGCATTTTTTTTCAATTTAGCCAATTGTATTTTTGAAGGAATTGTTCAATTTTCCCTCTATCTCCCTTATTTGACTTTTTAAATGCTTCTTGAGCTCTTCCAAGAAATATTTTGGGGCTTGACACCAATTCATATTCCATTTTAATGTTTTGCATGTTTGTCTTCTTCTGAGTTTATGCTTTGATCTTCCTTGTCCCCATGTTCCCATAAAAAGAGTCTATGTTCACTGTTCATTTTTGCTTTTTTTCCTTCATTTCATTTGTCTTTTTCCTGAGTTTTAATGTTGAGTTCTGCTTCTTGGGTACAGGGAAACTGTCCTAAGCTTCTTGTGCTGGCAGGCAGGGGCATGGTCCCTGACTTTGTAAGCTGAAGCCTCAAGTGCTTTCAGCTGGAGGCCGTAGGAGTCTGTCAACTTACCTTGTGCTGAGCTGGGGTCTTAGTGGTGGTGTCTGGAATGTGCTGAGGTCAGGAGAGGTTTTTCTGTATTCGTAGGGGCTCCACTGAAGCACATAGAAGTCTGACTGCTGGAGAATGCCCACATGCCCTGGGATACTCTGAAGCTGTTGGATGTTCACTATTGAAGGTTGCCTGCTTGCCTGGGGCTACACCAGAGCACAGGGAAGTCCTGCATCTAGGGGATACCTACTTGGACAGGGCTGTCCCTAAACATGTTTGCCCAAGCTGGACTCTACCCATTATCTTTTCTATGCTAAGGCATGTGAGGGGTCCTGGCATTGGCATTTGCCTGCTCCCCCACCCTCTGATTTAGGATCTCCTGCTGCTTTGCTAATGTGGGACTTACTGCTGACTTGGTGGGACACTTTCTTTCCTGGAATGTGTTCCCCTTTTATCTGAATGAAATGGTTCTTTCCTGCTGATCCTCTGTTTCTTGGCCTAAGAGATTGTACCACCCCATCTTTTCACAGACTCAGCTGTCCCAGGATTTTTCCTGGGGCCTTATTTTTTGTTTTTTAAAGGTAGAAGTACTCCATCTTGGCTCCTGGAAGTCCCTATTTTATGTATTTAAAACATTATTGTGACGTAGAGTTCATAAATTGTGCTGAACTGCTAAAGGGGGTCCAAGATACAAAAATGGTTATGAACACCTGCTCTAAGATTATTATTTCTTTAATATTTAATGTTGATCTAACATTACTTTTTAAATATTAAGTTCACTATCTCTCTTGTAATTATTTCCCCCAAATCTAATATTTCTGAAATTATCAGTTAGGGATTATCACATTATATTTGATTGTATTTTCATGTAATATATAAGCTACTTGAAGGCAAGTACTCTTTAATTTATTCTTGGTATTCCCTATACTAACCAATGTCTATCAGTTAGTCCTCACTTAATAAAGGCTTACTGATTGATTCAAAATACATACTAAATGTTATCTCATTGTCAGGGCTATAAAAGTTGTGAATCATGTGACATTCCTCTGTGGAATCTTTTATTACTAGAAATGAGAATGGAATGAATTCATCTGAAAAAAATCAGAGTTTAAAGTTTCTACCACAGGTAAATGAAGTAACATCTACCTTCTTAAGAAACTTCATAATGGAGTTCAAGAGGTTGCAGAATGCTTTTACCTTCACTGCAATAAAGTCAAAAGTGTTCTTAGGCATGTAAGCTTCCTTTGAAAAAACAGCAATAAGATGAGCTGTCAAGTGAATGCAAAGCATGTTCTTGAAAGGGAACTAAATGAAAGCAATAGCATTCTCCATGAAGAGGCAGCATGATACAAATATAGGAAGGATAATTTAGCCAAAGCAGTACTCAACATTAGCAGACACCATAAATGGTTGTCTTCATCTTGCAAAGGAGTCATGTTCCTCTATATTTAGGATAGTTATAGAGTTGTCATATGCATGAACGTTGATCCCCAAAAAGACTCATTTGTGATAATTCCAGGGTTGTTGGCATGCATATAAAGTATATAAAGTGCCCTGACATTATTTAGGGAACTGCCATGTTCTTGAAAGTGCAGCCTTTCTCCACAGTCAAGAAACAGAGGAGATCTTGTGTGCAACTATTGCTATCAGTAACTTGAAGGGGCTATTTCTTTTTTTTTTTTTTACCAAACAGACACAAATGATTTCAACAGACAAAAGTGATTTCATCAGTGGGGTGACTGTCACTTGTGGCTGGGTTTAAAATGTTTTTCTTTCCTTCCTTCCTTCTTTTCTTCCTTCTTTCTTTCTTTCTTTCTTTCTTTCTTTCTTTCTTTCTTTTTCTTTCTTTCCTTCCTTCCTTCCTTCCTTCCTTTCTTCTTTATTTCTTCTCTTTCTTTTTCTCTTTTGCTATAATGAGCTTTTCAAAAGGAATTAAAGTCACATCTTAAAACTTCTTTTGGTAAGGATTTAACATAGCCTAAGATCCTCTATAATTACCTAACATTTCTTCAACTTGGATTATCTCTGTAGAAAATTCAAGAAGAAAAATGAAATTTGGAAACATGCTAAGAACTGAAGTGGAAAGAATGCATAGATATTTTTAAATTATAAAACATTTTTCTTTAGTATATTAAGTGCCTGAAAACTGAGATTTATTATTTCTGAGGTCTAATTATTCAATTATTAAAGAAGAGTACAATATCTAATTGGCTCCAGGCTAGCATTTGAAACCAACTTTATAATATCTTAAATATAATAATAACACTTTACAGTTTGCAAAGCATTTCACACATATTATTTCATTTGATACTCACAAAAAGACTGTGGGGTAAGTTCTAACATTATCTGCATTTTATAGATAAGGAAACAAAGATTTACAGAAGTTAGATGACTTGTTCAGGTTCACACTAAGGAAAGATAGGAACTCCGGTCTTTCTAACTTCATGTCCAACATTCTACATTTTTGTTGTTTCATTACTATGACAAATTAATTATGTTTCAAATTTCAGTTCATTTACATTGCTGATCTTCCCAAAAAAGTTACTTATATATTGACAAGAGACATTTTTTTTAAAAATTAGTCTAGCTCTCTACAAAGGTTTTGTTTTATATGTGTGTGTGTATATACACACATACCATACCCATACCTAAATGCATATACACATGTATGTATATAACATATATTGTTTATATATATATATATATACACACACATACATATATAATTAAAATGTAAATACTTAATAAACCATTTATCTCAAATAAAAAAATACTAATGATTAGAAAGAAATTTAATTTGGTAAGTAGTACTAGGGCTTTTTAATAGAACTTAACTATTTACTAGAATACCAAAGTCTAGCTGATCAGTCATTTATAGTCTTGACAATAAATCATTTTTTTATGGCTAAATGGATACATTAATAATTAAAATACATTCACAGATGTGCACATTCTCTCCACCAAACAGACCGAGCTACTTTAAGGTTAGAAAGATCTGAGTCCTACAATGTTCATGTTAACAGCTCTTCAAAATGTTCTCTGAGACTTATTATAATCCAAAAAATCGTTGCCCTATAGCAGACTTTCTGAGGTTATCAGACAATAACTGAGGTTCCCAGACAGCAACAAAGAAAAATCTATTGTTAGGCCCACACCTGAAACTTTTTTTAAATAGACTTGTATTTATAATAAATACAAGATTTGTATTTATAATAATTATTTAACACATTCAAAAAATGGTGACATTAAAGATTTCAATTCAAATGCTGATTGATCTTACTTTTGTAGCCCATATAAACTAGCTCTATATCTAGTTAGTCATCTCTAGAAACCTGAACTATGTAAACTCTTAATCATTCTGATCCCAACTCCCAGTCCCATTGGATTCCCAGATTTGGGTGCCCGTACATTGGCTACATTTCCAAGGGGCAAGATAAGGGAATGATTTTCTAATGTTATGGGTCCTAGTCTCAATAGCGATATTCCTCCCACTATGATTATCAGTTAATAGTTTGTTGACCCATCCATAAGTAAAGAAAAGAGTATTTAATGAGAAAGTGCATTAAGAAAAGTCACAAAACCATACTCCCAGAAGTCTGTGGCTCACTTTCCCTCAAGTATGTACAGATTCCAGAGAATAGTGGGCTTAAGCTTAAAAAGTACATTAGGAGAAGGAGTAACTCACAGCTCCTCTTTTCTTCTCCCAATCACTGGATACTCAAGAAATTTTCCTAAGCATGGTGAATTCCTGTTTGGCCCTTTATATATACACTACCATCAGCTGATCTAGGGTTTCCTTCCAGGTTACTGATGGTAAAGACTGGAAATTCCAACTTTTCCAGACATATTAAATCTTATGATATGCCCCTCCTGAGAGAGGGATTGGAAGAGATTTCTCCATCAGTAAAGTGAAGTTTCTTCCTTCCCCCCTCCTCAGCCTACTCTACTTCCCCTACATCTCCTCCTCAGAAAAATGCTACAATGACACACTTACTCCAACTACTGTAACAAATTTCTTTTCAACTCATTTGAAAGTTTATGGGCAATCCTTTGAACATATCTGAGTTTCCTTGTCCTATCTGAACAAAATTCTTGTCCACCATCATTTCAGTTTAAAGAATTTTTCCTCTTGAGTTCAATCCTGTAAGAATACCTAGTTAAGAAATCAAGGCTAAATGGGGTTGGGTGGTTTTGACTCATCTTATGCTCTCACCCCCACCCCCACATGTGTGGGTGTGTAGTTATACACACATACATATGCATAATAAACATATATGTATATGTGTGCACATGTATGTATATGTTTAGCTTGAATCCTATCCCTATATGGACCTTAGTTTCTTTATCCATATAATCTTGAAGTTGGATTTACTAATTTGACTTTAAATCTCATAAACATTTGTATTGTAGACCTCCAGACAGATTAAGAATCACAGGACCCTTTTTTTTTTTTTGTCACATTAAGGTTTGTAAAGTACATGACCCACAAAACCCTATTATAGATCAAAAGTATTTTACAAATAATCCAAAAAGAGACTTAGAGATTATGAGCTGCCCCAGGTTCCACAGCTGTTGAGTGTAGGTACTAGGTTTTGAGCCCAAATATCTTCTTTCTATAAGTGTAGAGCACTTTCCACTAACTTGAATCATCTTTAAGACAAAAGTATACACAATACCAAGTGAAGCTAGATTTGATCTGTGTACCATATAGCATAAGATCTGATCATTCAGAACCACAAATGCAATTCTTTTCTGAGTGTTCTAAGCTTCGCTGTGGGGGTTATTGTTGTGGTTTGTGGATGGTCACAGATGGTCTAGGGATGGCAAGGATGGTTGATAAGCCCTCTCACCTGTTATCTCTATGGCCATAATGTCCGAATCAGCTCTCCAAACTGTGCTCTGCCCCATTCCCTGATAACATACGTGTCAGTCCTCTTCTCATTCCTATTGACTTATGTGTTATACAGGAGTACAGCACTGGTACAGCACAGGCATAGTACAGATACAGCATGAACTACCATGTTTACATATAGGATATTAGAGAGTATAAAAGAACTTGCATTATGTGTGTAAATGGAGACTTTCACTATCTCTGTCTCCCACTCCTTCACTGCATTCAAGATATCAGGTGGCCTGACCTGGCCTCAGCCCCCTTCCCCCCGAGTAACACCATACTAGTTTTCTTAATCCAGTTAATTAGCCAAAATAAACAAGGCTAGTGCACAATGGCAGAGCAGCAAGAGTGAGTTGAGATTCAAATATCTGAAGGCAGATGAGTAAAAGCACAAACTTGGCATGAGCTTGTAACAGAAATTAACGTAGCAGGTACTTAGCCCTTAGTAACTAAGGGCTAAGTACTTCTGTGAAAGAAACAGAGGGTGTGAACTCTGTCTCCTGTGTGAAAGAAGGAGAAGGCATGAACTCTGTCTCCTCTTGCTGACTTGGCAGGAGGGGGTTGGCTGAGACAGGAGGCCAGTGTATGTACATAAGAAGAATTCCAGAGACAGAGAATCAGAATCAGGAATGTTCCTCCTGGTAGCTTCTGGTGGAGGAAGAAACCTGGAGACTGAAGCTGACTGAGAGAGAGAGAGTTTCTCTCCCAGTATTTGGAAATTGACTGAGAACAAAGTTGGAGTGTTCTTGAGACCAGAATCTGGTGAAGGCTAAAGTTGCTGCTGCCTTAGAGAGAGAGTTTCTCTCCCAGCATCTGGAAGCTGACTGAGAACTGAGTTGGAGTTTTTCTTGAGACCAGAATCTGGTGAAAGCCGAAGTTGCAGCCTGGAAGGCTGAGATTATTTCTGGGTCCTAGGGCCAGCTGAACTGCTGGAGGACTGAAGAAACATGACTGGGATAAACCTTTCTTTGTTTGTGGCTTGGAGGAACCTTGAGTTCCTGGCAATAGAAGTGGTGAAAGGTTTGAGATGTGCTGAACCCTGTGAATTTCAGTGTGTACCAGGAACTGCCCAGAACCTGGACGAGAACTTGGGAACTGTCTGCCCCTGAATCCGGGTGACTGTTTGGTGGATTCAGGTAGGAGCTGGGACCATAAATGGGGATCCAGGGAATCTGAGAGACCACCTGTAATGCCATGCACCAGCAGATTCCCAAAGGAATGCTACTGTGAACAGCCTTTAGAGTTCAGATTACAAAATATAGTGAACACTCTGTTTATTCCATTACAAATCAAGACAAACATTCAAAACATTATAATATTCACAA
>CM053588.1:83297790-83316975 GCA_028646515.1 Pseudochirops corinnae | reverse complement strand
TTGATTGCTTGTCTTTCCAGTGGGCATGGGTGGTGAGGGAGGAGGAGAAAGAACCTGGAATCTGGAGTTCCATAATCAAATGTTATGAATATGTATCTATCTTTCTATCTGTATATGCAATTATTATTATTATTATTGATTACACCCAACTGGAACTTGAGATATACAGGCACTGTGGTTGGGAGATCCATCCTGCCTTACCGAGAAGTGACATGGGAGAGAACAGACTGGGGGAGGGGGCACACACTGGGATGGCTGTTTTGGGTCGGTGGGTGGGGGAAAGAGGGGGAGAAAATATGTAAATCAAAATCTTGTGGAAATGAATGGTGCAAACTATAATAAAATTTTAAAAAAAAAGGAATAAGGAGAGGAAGGAACGAGGGAGAAAATTTGGAACTCAAAATTTTATTAAATAAAAAAAAGAATGTTAAATGTACTATATATTTCCCCAGTATTTCAAAAAGGAATATCTTGACTATTTTTCTTTATAACTCAGAAACATCATTATCAAAATTAGTTATTGTACTGTTTTGTGACACAGTGATATTATCAGAGACAGCCTGTGGCTGGGTTGAGCTAACATAATAAAAATGACAATTTTACCTAAATTAAATTACATATTTAGTGCCATACCAATCAGTCTACCAAAAAATTGCATTATGGAGCAAGAAAAAATAGTAAGAAAATTCAATTGGAAGAACAAGAGGTCCAGAATATCAAAGCAATTATGGAAAATAATGCTAGGGAAGGTGGTCTAGCAATACCAGTTTCTAATCTCTATTATAAAGCAGCAGTCATCAAAACAGCTTGGTACTGCCTGAGGAATAGATTAGTGGATCAATGAAATAGATTGGGTACACAAGACTCAGCAGTCAATGACTATAGTAATCTACCATTTGATAAACCCAATACCCCAGTTTTTGGCATAAGCACTCAATATTTGACAAAACCTTCTGGGAAAACTGGAATATAATATGGCAGAAACTGGGCATAGACTAATATCTAACACCACATACCAAAATTAGGTCTAAATGGGTGCATGACATAGGTGGCTGATACTGTAAGCAATCTGGGAAAGCAAGGAATAGTTTACCTGTCAGATTTATGGAGAAGGAAAGACTTTATGACCAAACAAGAGTTACAGAGCATTATAAAATGCAAAATGGGTAATTTTGATTATATTAAATTGAAAAGTTTCTGTACAAACAAAGCCAATGTAACCAGGATTAAGAGGGAAGTGGAAAATTGGGAAAGATTTTTTTTACAATTGTCTGTGATAAAGGCTTTATTTCTAAAATATACAGAAAATTGAGTCAAATCTATAAGAATACAAGTCATTCTCCAAATGATAAGTGGTCAAAGGATATGAACAGGCAGTTTTCAGAGGAAGAAATTAAAGATATCTATAAGCATAAGAAAAAATGCTCTAAATCACTGTTGATTAGGGAAATGCAAATCAAAACAACTCTGAGCTACCACATCTCACTGTCAGATTCACTAAGATGATAAAATAAGAAAATGATAAATGCTGGAGAGGATGTGGAAAAATTGGAGCACTAATACACTGTTGGTGGAGTTGAGAACTGATTCAAACATTCTGGAGAGCAATCTGGAACTGTGCCCAAATGGCTATAAAAATATGCCCATCCTTTGACCCAACGATACCACTTCTAGAATTGTATCCCAAAGAGATTATAGAAGTGGGAGGAAGATCCATATATACAAAACTATTTTTAGCAGCTCTTTTTGTGGTGGCAAAGAGTTGGAAATTAAGGAGATGCCCATCAATTGGGAAATGGCTAAACAAATTGTGATATATGAATGTAATGGAATACTATTGTGTTATAAGAAATGAGGAGCTGATGGACTTCATATGTACCTGGAGAGGCTTATGTGAACTGATGCTAAGTGAGAAGAGCAGAACCAGGAGAAATCTGTACACAATTAAAGACACAACATATGTGTGATGACCAACTTTGATAGACTGGGCTATTCTCAGTAATAACAACTCCAAAAGACTCATGATGGAAAGAGATGTCTACATTCAGAGAAAGAACTATAGAGTCTAAGTGCAGATTGGAGCTAACTATTTGCTCTCTTTCTTTTTCTTGTTTGGTTTTGTTTCCTCTTTCCCATTGTTCATTCCATTGGTTATAATCCTTCTTTACAATCTGACTAATTTCTAATGTGAAAGTATTTGCAGATGCTATACTTGATTGCATCCTGCCATGGCAGGGAAGGGAGGGACAGGGAGAAGTGGGGGGGGAGGAGGAGAAGGAGAGGGAGAAAATTTGAAACTCAAGGGATCCTGCAACTGAATCTTGTTAACCAAAAGTAAACAAACAAATTAATGAACATAAAACAAGAAAAAAAAGAGAAAAAAGAGTTTCCCACTAATCTAAATGGTCCCAGACTTTTTAGACTTCAGAGATTCATTTTGAGGTATTGTTTGTCTCCATGTGAGGCATTTATCTGTCACTTCTCCCTGTTTTCCATGAACCTCTTTCCCTAAATTGCTCACTGAATTAACTACTGAGGAATAAAAATTTTGATGAGTAATCATTTAACAATTTGGTTTAAAATTATAGAACATTTATAGCTAATTTTGAGAGTTGAAGTATCTCTACTGTTATTTTTATTTGAAATTATGCAATTCTATTTATGCTTTATTTACAGAGAATAAAAACAAAGTATAGCTTTAGCAATCATTTTGTGCAAGTCATGAGTACCTTGGAAAGAATTAATTGAGATCTGAGAATACATAAAAAAATATTAATTAAACTGAATGAATCACTGGTTGATATTGATCAAATCAGATGAATTTCATGCCCCCAATTCCATTGAACTGCATAGACAAAACCTTAGATTTTTCTTTTTATATCTTCTTTTCAAAGTTATGGCTTATAGAGAGACAACCAAAAGGAGAACACTTGTAGGACTTTATTCCTTCTATATCTGGACTGATTTTTTATTCCCAGCTAACATTCTATTTATAGTCCAGTGAAATTATTCAGTGTTCGTGGTCTGCTTTTTCAGATCAGCTTTCTTTTTTAGTTTAGAAATGGTTTAGCAGTTTAGGATGCTATTTTTTTTGTTCACCATGTATGCTACATGTGGCATGTGGCCTAATATACTAAGACTGCTCATGTTACAATAAGGCATGAAGCATAACAGAGGTTCCCATGCCCTGACTTGGCTTCAGTTACCAAGGCTTAAATTTGTCTGAGTTATGTCAGTCATTCCCATTTCAGCTATTTCTTGGATTTCATTTTTATTACCTGATGTGCTTCTTTGTGCTTATATGACATCATAAAAATATTCTTAATCATTCAAACCCATAGGGGAAAATGTGGCAAATAGGAATCTTTGAAAAGATAGTTTGTCATCAAGTACATGAAAGCACCAAAGTATATGATAAATATGTTTTAATATTCTCATTTTCTAAATCTGATTTATATATTCAACCATATAAGTATTTCTATCAATTTACCCCACTAAATGATAAGAGCAAATATGTATTCAAAACATTTTATACAGGCCTGATTAATTTTATATGAATCATCAGAAGATTTTCACTTGTATATCATAAATACTTTCAGAAAACTGGGGCCTGAGTCAAGATGGCAGCATAGAAGCAGGAAAACTCTGTGGGCTCCCTCCATAACCACCTCAAATACCTATAAAATATGACTCTAAACAAATATTAGAGTTACAAAACCCATAAAGTGACAGAGAGAAACAAATTTCCCACGGAAGGAATCCCAGCAGGCCAGCAGGAAGGGTCCATTGCAGCACACTGGGAACAGAGCCTAGCCCCTCCTGAGCCCATGGTTTCAGCCCCAGGGCAGCCCAGACAAGCAGTGGCTGGAGCATTTGGGAGAGTGGATCACTAGCAGCAGTGGTGGTTTCCAGAATTATCAACCCATAAATGCGAAAGACAAAGTACAAGGTCAGTGGAACTCTGCTGGATTTGGGGCATGGGGGGATAGAGATGTAGTCTGGCTTCTGCTCCCAAAGCAAGAAGCTGCAGAAGCAGCAGCCCAGTAGCCACATACAAATGGCTGCTTCAGAACTCCTGGCCTTCAGATTGCAGGGGGTGGGGCAAGCAAACATTCAGAGGTTAAGTGCTTTTGCCTTAACCTGCTTGGATCTGGATTGAGGTCTTAGGTGGTCGTCCTGAGGTGTATAACCAGTGAGCCAAAGCTTGGTGGGGGCTGTAGAGATGGTGCCCTTCGAACAGATCTTTTTTGGGGGACAAAAAAGATCAAAGCACAGGATGGAAGGAAGACAACACAGTCCTGCCCCAAAAGCTTCCAATAAAAATATGAACTGGTTACAGGCCATGGAGGAGTTGAAGAAAGATTTTGAAAATCAAGCAAGAGAAGTGGACGAAATATTGGGAAGACAAATGAGAATGATGCAAGAAAATCATGAAAAGGGAGTCAACAAACTTACTAAAGAAAATAACACCTTAAAAATAGATTAAGTCAAATGGCAAAAGAGGCCCCAAAAGCCAATGAGAAAAATGCCTTAAAAAGCTCAATTTGCCAGATGGTAAAAGAATTCCAAAAGCTCACTGAAGAGAATAATTCCTCCAGAATTAGATTGTAGCAAATGGAAGTGAATGATTTATGAGAATTCAAGATACTATTAAACAGATCCAAACAAATGAAAAAAATAGAAGGCAATGTGAAATATCTCGTTGGAGAAACCACTGACATGGAAAATACATCCAGGAGAGACAATTTAAAAGTTATTGGACTACCTGAAAGCCATAATCAAAAAAAGAACCTAGAAATGATCATTCAAGAAATTCTCCAGGAAAATTGTCCTGATATTTTAGAGCCATAGGGCAAAATAGAAATTGAAAGGACTTCTTGGGGATCTTGAAAAAGATACCAAAAAGAAACCGCCTAGGGATATTATAGCCAGGTTCCAGAGTTCCCAGATCAAGGAGAAAATATTATAAGCAGCCAAGAAAAAACAATTTGAATATTGGCAAGACAAAATCAGGCTAACACAGTATCTAGCAGTTTCTCCATTAAGGGATCAAAGGCCTTGGAATATGTATTCCAGAGATTAGAGGAGCTAGAATTAAAACAAAGAATCACCTAACCAGCAAAACTGAGTATAATACTTCAGGGAAAAATATGGTCATTAAATGACTTGGAAGACTTTCAAGCATTCTTGATGAAAAACCAGAGCTGAATAGAAAATTTGACATTCAAGTACAAGAAGCAATGGAAGCATGAGAAGGTAAGCAAGGAAAAGAAATCATAAGGAACTTATCAAAATTGAACTATTTACATGCCTACATGGAAAAAAACTATAATTTTAACTTATGAAACTTGTCTCAGTATGAAGATAGTTGAAGGGAATATATATGTATACATACATATATGTCTATATAGGAGGGTATATATGTGTATGAATACATATGTGAGTGTGTGTGTATGTGTGTGTGTGTGCATGTATATATACACACACATGTACATATGTACAGGTATACATAGACAGAAGGCACAGGATCAATTGAATAGGAAAGGACGATATTCAAATGGTGAAATTGAGAGGTGAGAGAGGAATATAATGAGAGGAAAGGGGGAGAGACAGAATGGGGGTAAATTATCTCATATAGAAGAGGCAAGGGATAACTGTTACAATGGAGGGGAAGAACAAGAAGACAAAAGGGAATGGGTCAACCACACTCTCATTGAATTTGGCTTAGGGAGGGAGTGATATACACTCTAAATTGAGTGTCTTGCCCTACGGGAGAGTAGGGGGTAAGGGGATGTGAGGGGAGCTGATGGAGGGGAGGGCAGGTTGGGGGGAGGGCAGTTAGAAGCAACAATCTTTTGTAAAGAGACAGGGACAAAGTAGAGAATAGAACAAGTGGGGGACAGGATAGAATGGAGGGAAATACAGTCAGTCTTTCACAATATATCCACTATAGAAATGTTTTGCGTTACTACACATGTACAACCTATATTGAATTGCTTATCTTCCCAGTCAGTGGGTGACAAGGGAGGAAGGGAAAGAATCTGGAATTTAAAGTTTTAAAATCAAATGTTTAAAAATGTTGTTGTTGTTGTTGTTGTTGATTTACTTGCAACTGAGAAATAAGATATACAGACCCTGGGGTATGGACATCCATCTTGCCCTACCGGAAAGCCAGAGGAGGTATGGGGGAGGCTATAGCAGAGCATATTGGCAGAGGGGGTGTACATTGAGATCACTGTTTTGGGGTGGTGGGTAGGGGAAGGCAGGGAGCAAATTTGTAACTCAAAATCTTATGGAAATGAGTGATGTAAACTAAAAATAATCATAAAAGTTAATTTTAAAATACTTTCAGAAAATTGTAGACCATGTAAAAACCAATACACATGCCCATGAAATTGTCTACATTTTAACAGACAAGGAATGAATAATTATTATTGTGGGAGCCATTTACATGTGATATCTTTGTTCTTTCTGTGACATTTTGTGGGCACCATAATGGGGCTCTTATCTTTAAAGCTGGCAGGATCAATTTATGCATAGCCTTCTTTAAATTTTTAGAAAAGCAGAGTTTTTTAATATATTGATATTAATTATCAATATATTTTTATTAATAATTCAACAATGGACTAATATTTGAGTTATCCAACAGGTGTCTCTATTCTAAATCTTCTAGGCAATAGTCTCATCCACATCCCTCTGACTTGCATTGTGACAGCCTCGCAAACTCCAGCCAAGGTTCTGGGCAAGACAAAAATTCACATTATATATAGGCTATAGAATGATAAGAAATAATTCTACAAATTATGGCTTTGCCATTATCTTGGATAAGTAATTCCACTACTCCTTTAAAAAAATCTTGCATCCACCTTCTTTCCCAGTACTTAGAATAATTAATATAATAATGTCACATAATTTATTAGACAAAGCAAAAAATGAAGAATTGTAGGATTCTAGGTTTAGAAATATAAGGGATGTGTGAGAGTATTTAGTACTATTCCCTCATTTTCTCATTGAGAAATTGAATTTAAGAAGGGTTAAGTGACTTGCCCAAAATGATACAAATAGTAAGTGAGTGAAGCAGGATTTGAACCTAAATTCTCTTGTTTCAAATATAGCATTCTTTTCTACTAGATGATACTAAGCTCTCCCACATGTGGTCTTCTGCTTAGTTTTTTTTCTTTTAATCCTTCCTACTCTTCCTATTCAAGGGGGAATCCAGGGGAATTTCTGTGTGATATAGGTCATAGATCATGTAAAGGCTGTAAATTGGGGAGGAGTTGGGGGGGACAGGGTGACTTGGGACTTTTTCTTTGAAGCTTAGAACATAGAAGGGCTTGAAAGGCAGGGAAAGAGATCAGACTCTTAACTCATGGTTCATAAATGGATAGAATTTCAAACAATAGGAAATTTCCAGCCATTTGGAATGCCTCTCATTCAGATTTCTACTACTCTCTATCTAGTCATTTTCAAAACACTGATCTGGAATCTCAGCACTAATAGTAGAGATCAGTTTAATATGGGTTACACATGTTTAGTCATGCAAAACATATTTACATATTGGTCATGGTGTGAAAAAAATAGGAAGGAGAGGGAGACAGAGAAATAGATAGAGACAGAGCGGGGGAGAGAGAGAGACACAGAGAGAGAGAGTTTTTTTTTTTAAAAGTGTGCTCTAATTTCCATCCAGACTCCATCAGTTCTTTCTCTGGAGAAGGATATAATTTTTCATCCTAAATCCTTTGGAATTTTCTTGGATCATTGTATTACTGAGAATAGCTAAGTCATTTACAGTTAGTCATCATATATGGTGCTGTGTACAATATTCTTATTGTGATCATTTCAATTTGTATCAATTCACGTAAGTCTATCCAGATTTTTCTGAAAATATTTTGTTTAGCGTTGTATTTGAAAGCCAAATTTTCTATTCAGCATTGATCTTTTCATCAAGAATGCTTGAAAGTCCTCTATTTCACTAAATATTAATTTCTTTTTTCTGGAAGGATCATATTAATTTTTTCTATATGTATTCTTCTTGGTAGTATACTAGCCCTTTTGCTTTCTGGGACATAATATTTCAAGGCCTCTGTTCTTATAACATGGTAGCTGCTAAATCTTGTGTTATTCTGATTGTAACACCACAGTATTTGAATGTTTACTTTCCTGCTGCTTAAAATATTTTATCTTTGATGTGGGAGTTCTGGAACTTGGCTATAATATTCCTTGGAGTTTTCTTTTGGGGATTTCTTTTAAGAGATGATTGGTGAATTCTTTAAGTTTCTACTTTAGCCTTTGGTTCAAGGATATCAGGGTAGTACTCCTGATAATTTCTTGAAATAAGATGTCTAGGTCATTTCTTTGATCATGCTTTCAGGTAGTTCAATGGACCCAGCTGGCCAGCTCCAGTTGGGCAACTCAACTCCTCTCCCACTCCCCTCCCTGGTTCTCCTCTCTTCACTTCTCTTCTCTCCTTTCAGGTATTACACCCTTACCTGAGGGTGTTCTGACCAAAGAAGGTAAATTTTCATGACTGAAACCTACTTAAATTATCTTGGGGTTTATTGGCTAGATTTCTTTCTCAAAGACCATTTTTTAAATCGCAATTTAACTCTGGATCCTATTGATTGGATAACAATAGGTCCTTACCCAAGTACCACTTAATGGTTACTTTTTGGTCCCCCTAGCTCAGAGTAAATGTAAATACTAATTGTTTCTCTTTTACCCAGCAAAGCTTAAAGTCTTCACCTCCTAGTTTGTTTTCTTTCTTTTTTTTTTTTTTTTAAGTGCCCATTCCTTGGGCAGTCTTATCTCCCTTACTGTCTCTGGGCAGTTGGATGATTCTCCCTTTGCTCCCTGGAACTATTGTCACTGCTTCCAGTATCTGTTTCTGCTGCACTATGATCGTGGAGATCTCCTGCCCAGCATATATAGACCTCTCTGACTAGCTTCTTACACTGCCCTGGGTTGGAAAAAAAAATAGTTCACAGTGACTGTTTTCTTGGCTTTCCTGATCAGAATTCAATATATCTCATCTGCTAGGTTGTTGTGTAGAAGGAGTATTGTGCAAGCTGACTCTCACCCCTCCATCTTGTCTCTGCCCCTCGGGTTCTTTATATTTTAATTGGGTTTTTCATGGTTTCTGTCATGCATGTAATCTCATCTTGAGTATTTGCCATCAGATTTTCATGTGTTTGCAATGTTGTTCATGTAATAGTCTTTATAGGCACCTGCACATATAGCAATAAAAATCATTTTTCAATAAAAAGTGTTAGAAACCTGTCTGCTCATGGTCATGTACCTCTTTTAAAATTTTTTTCCATTAATATTTCCTCCTTGAAATGATAAATTCCCTTCTACCTCCTGCCAATATTTAATCCAGCAGGGAAGATTTATTTGTAATGACATTTAAACCTTTGCCATATTAATTTAATTTATTTTGCTAAAGGGACAAGGTATTTGTGCTTATTCTAGTGTGTCCTCTTACTGTCAATCCTGTGTTTCTCATGAGCTTGAGTTCACTTTGTTCACAGTAGGTGTATTTCAATCACTGAAATCCTGCAGTTACATTTCAGTGTGCTGACTGCCTTGAGTCATAGAACTCCATACTGGAATGAGGATAGCTCATGGTCCCTGCAATAATAGGTAAAACTTAGTTCAACATTCTGCAATGTTGTGTGATGATTTTGATTAATAATTTATTATAAGACATGATTTTATTTAACTCCTCAGAAGTCAGAGAAGGAGATGGATGATATCCCAAATCACCAATGCTTCAAATTATGGCTATAGTATTAAATATTCAAGATTAAAGGAGGAAATTTTTAAAATGAAATCAATGGGCATAGAATCTTGATTCCCAAACACTCATTAGCTAACAAGAAGCTATTCATTAACAGGTTTCCTTGACCAGTGCCAGATTGGAGAGAAATTTAAAGTCAGACTAAGTTTTTGTCATTTATCCTAGAGGCAGTAGGAAATCATTGAAGTTTTCAAGTAGGAGTTAGATAGCCAAATATGTATTTTAGGAATATTAAGTTGTCATCTAGATGGAGGATGGATTGGGGAGGGGAAAAAACTATACAGACGCTATTGCAATAGTCTAAATAAGCAGTGGTGATAGCCTCTTCTTTGTTTGGTTAGTTAGTGTCCTTTGTTCTTGAAGAGGACCAAAATGATATCACTATGTTAGAGACAAGTTACGGTGTGTCCAGCTGTGGTTGATCAGACCAGTACAAGTTTGAATGGTCTACCACAGGTTGGGCATGAATAGTCTATGTAAACATTTTGGATAGATTCTCTAAATTTGTGCATCTCATGTTTCTTTTGAGCTATTCCAATTCTGCTTTGCTCATAGTGCACAAAATGTGCACCTTTGATGAGGGCACCCTATGTTGGGCCATCCTGTGCCAGTAGTGTCTCCCATGACATGTAATCAATTCCAAAGTTCTTCAGAGAAACCTTCAGAATGTCTTTGTGTAGCTTCTTCTGACCACCATGTGAGTGCTTGTCTTGTGTAAGTTCTCCTCAAAATTGTCTCTTAGGCAAGTGTACATTTCATATTCAAATAATGTGACAAGCCCATTGAAGTTTTGCTTTCTGGAATAGAGTTTGAATGCTTGGCTATTACTTTGAGAAAGGACCTCAATGTCTGGTACCTTATCCTGCCAAGTGATCTTCAGGATCTTCCTAAGACAGTTCAAATGGAAGTGATTCAGTTTTCTGGCATGGCACTGGTATACTCTGCAGGCTTCATAGGCAGGCCACAATGAGGTCAGCACAAACCTTCAGTTTATTATTCATTCTAATACTTCTTCTCTCCCATAGTTTCCTTTGGAGCTTCAAAAACACTGAGCAAGCTCTGGCAATGCATGGTTCAACTTTTATCAATGTATACATCCCTGGAAAATAAACTGCCAAGATGAGTAAAATTGTCCACAGCATTCAAAACTTCTAGATTTGCTATAACCGATGGTTCCCCTTATGGATGCTGTGGTGGTGTTGGCTGTTGGAGCAACTGTTTTTTTGGTGTTAATTTTTAAGCTAAAATTAGGACAAGCAGTAGAGAAATGATCCATATGTAGTTGCTTCTAAGCTTCAGAAGCTGTGTTGAGTGCACAGTCATCTGGAAACAGATAATCATCCACCAACTCTCCCTCCACTTTAGTCGTGGCTTGTAACCTTTTCAAGTTAAATAATTTACCGTCATTGCAGTCGCTGACCTTGACACCATTGTCATCCTCATTGAAGATACATGACTACATTTCTGGAAATATCATTTTCCTTAGGTAGAAATTTTGTGAATTGATAAAAGTTTATGAATGCAAAAGAGAGTGCACATAGAATTAACAAGGCTCGGTGACTAATTTAATATAAAGTGTTAACACACGTGTGATTGGATGAATAATGGTATCATCAATAGAAAAGGGCACATTTGCAGAAAAGTTGAGTTTTTAAAAAAAACATTGTGAGTTTTATTTTGGACATAATGACTTTAATACTTTACAGGATATCCACATAGTGCATCATTAAACTGATCAATCATAAGGTTATGACTGTTGCAATATCCAGGAGCCTTTCAGGACAATCTGTAGGTCTGAGAGAACTCATTAGTTCTTTTTTTTTTTTTTTTTTTTTTTTTTTTTTACTTTTTGGAGGGCAATTGGGGTTAAGTGATTTGCCCAAAGTCACACAGCTAGGAAGTGTTTCAAGTGTCTGAGGCTGGATTTGAACTCAGGTCCTCCTGACTCCAGGGCTGGTACTTTACTTACTGCACCACCTAGCTGCCCCATAAGGTTATAACTGAAGGGGAGAAAAGGGAGACCAGATGGATGACAATGTGGGAGAACAGAGAAGGGTAAAAGGAAAAGGAATTAGAAAGTTTTTTAATTTTTTTATTAATTAACTTTTGTTTATTGTTAGTTTACATCTTTCATTTCCACAAGATTTTGACTTACACATATTCTCCTCGTCCTTCCAATACCCACCACCCCAAAACAGTAACACCACTGTATACCCCATGCCCCAAGCTGCTCTCTCCTATATCCTCCACCATCACCCCTCTGACTTTCCAGTAGGGTAAGATGGATCTCTCTACCCCAGTGGCCTACATATCCCATTTCCCAGTTGCATGTAAATAATAATAATTGTATATACATATATATATGTATATGTATATATATTTAACACTTGATTTCAGAAATTTAAAATCCAGATTCTATCCCTTCTTCCCTCATCACCCTCTCCCACTGGAAAGACAAGCACTTCAACACAGGTCACACATGTGTGGTTAAGCAGAACACCTCCACAATGGACATATTATAAAAGACTGACTGTATTTCCCTCCCTCCTATCCCACTCTCCACTTGTTCCATTCTCCACTTTGTCCTTATCCCTTTACAGAAGTGAGTGCTTCTAACAACTCTTCCCCCAACCTGCCCTCCCCTCCATCTTCCCCCCCTCATCCCCTTCCCCTCTACTCTCCTGCAGGGCAAGATATGCAATTTAGAGTGTATGTCATTCCTTCCCTAAGCCAAATTCAATGAGAGTGAGGTTGACCCATTCCCTTTTGCCTTCCTGTTCTTCCCCTCCATTGTAACAGTTATCCCTTGTCTCTTCTATATGAGATGATTGTCTCTATCTCTCCTTGTCTCCACTCATTCTATTCCTCTCCCACCTCTCAATTTCACCTTTGAAAATATCATCCCTTTCCATTCAATTGATCCTGTGCCCTCTGTCTATGCATACTTGTACACATATATACACACCCTCATATATGTATTCATAGGCATATATACCCTCTTTTATAGACATATGTGTATATATATTTATATTCCCTTCAATTATCCTCATATTGAGAAAAGTTTCATAAGTTACAATTCTCATTTTTCCATGTTGGCATGTAAATAATTCAACTTTGACAAGTTCCTTATGATTTTTTTTCCATGTTTACCTTCTCAAGCTTCTTGTATTTGAATGTCAAATTTTCTATTCGGTTCTGTTTTTTTCCCTCAAGAATGCTTGACAGTCTTCCACCTCATTGAATGACCATATTTTCCCCTGAAATATTGTACTCAATTTTGCTGGGTAGATGATTCTTGGTTTTAATCCTAGCTCCCTTGATCTCTGAAATATCATATTACAGGCCCTCCAATCCTATAATGTAGAAGCTGCTAGACCCTGTGTTATACTGACTGTGTTTCCACAGTATTCAAATTGTTTCTTCTTGGCAGCTTGTAATATTTTCTCTTGATCTGGAGAGTCCAGTACCTGGCTATAACATTCCTAGGAGCTTTCTTTTTGGGATCTTTTACAAGAGGTGATTGGTGAATTCTTTCAAGTTCTATTTTGCCTTCTGGTTCTAAAATATCTGGGTAATTTTCATTGAGAATTTCTTCAAGGATGATTTCTAGGTTCTTTTTTTTTTTATCATGGCTTTCAGGTAGTCCAATAATTTTTAAATTATCTCTACTGGGTCTGTTTTCCAGGTCAGTGGTTTTTTTCCAATGAGATATTTCACATTGCCTAATATATTTTTCATTTGTTTGGAATCTGTTTAATAGTATCTTGATTTCTCCTAAAGTCATTAGCTTCCATTTGCTCCACTCTAATTCTGAAGAAATTATTTTCTTCAGTGAGCTTTTGAGATCCTTTTTCCATCTGGCAAATTCAGCTTTTTAAGGCATTCTTGTCTTCATTGGCTTTTTGGGCCTCTTTTGCCACTTGAGTTAATCTATTTTTTAATGTGTTACTTTCTTCAGTCAGGTTGTTGACTCTCTTTTCCTGATTGTCTTGCATCATTCTCATTTCTCTTCCCAATTTTTCTCCCACTTCTCTTATTTGGTTTTCAAAATCCTTCTTAAGCTCCTCTATGGCCTATAGTAAGTTTACATTTTTCTTGGAAGCTTTTGGTGAAGGAGTTCTGATTGTGTTGTCTTCTTCCTGTTCCATGCTTTGATCATTTTTGTCCCCCAAAAAGGAATCTAAAGTTGGATTGCTGAGCTTACTTTGCTTCCTTTGTCTGCTCCTGTTGCCAATCATTTGACTTCTGGGCTCAGTAGAACTCTGCTTTTAGATGGGAGAGGTTTGTCCCAAATTGCTGGGGTTTTCACAGCTGCTGGAGCTATTAGAAGGCTGCAGTCTCTGCAGCCCCCACCAGCTTTGGCTTACTGGTCATGCATCTCTAGACCACCACCCAAGACTTTGATCCCGATCCAGGCAGCTCAAGGCAAGAGCACTTAGCCTCTGAATGATTGCTTGGCCCCCCTGCAATCTGCAGGCCAGGAGCTTTGAAGCAGCCATGTGGAGGTGGCTGCAGGGCTGCCACTTGCACAAACTGCTTCTGACTCTGGGGGCAGAGGCTGGACCTGCTTCT
The DNA here is from genome assembly GCA_028646515.1 of Pseudochirops corinnae. Taxonomy (NCBI): domain Eukaryota; kingdom Metazoa; phylum Chordata; class Mammalia; order Diprotodontia; family Pseudocheiridae; genus Pseudochirops; species Pseudochirops corinnae. The sequence continues at coordinate 83,302,607 of CM053588.1, read as the reverse complement.
CTTCCCCAAATTTAGCTGAATTCCACTGACCTTTCACTTTGTTCTTGGCTCTTATGGGTTGATAATTCTGGAAACCGCCACAACTGCCAGTGATCTGTTCTCCTGAAAACTCCAGCTGCAGCTTGTCCTGGCCACCCTGGGGCTAAAGCCAGAGGTTCATGTGGTGCTGGTCTCCGGCTCCCAGAGTGCTGTAATGAACCCTTCCTGTCTGCCTGCCAGGCTGCCTTCAGCGGGAGCTTTTTTTCTCCATTTTTTTGTAGGTTATGGAGCTCTAAAATTTATTTGGAGTCATATATTATAGGTATTTGAGGTGGTTATGGGGGGAGCTCATGGAGTTCTCCTGCTTCTACATTGCCATCTTGACTCCTGTTGTCTTTTGTCAGGAATTAGAAGTTTTACTGAGGAATTTGCCTTCCATAATTGCCAGTTGATAGAGGACACATATACTAGGATTCTATGATAATTGAACTTAGAATAACTAAATGCCTTCCATAGGAGCAATATCACTTATAATTCTGGGAACCCCGGAACTCTCTACTCAAATATCTACAACTTGAGTTCAAGCCTTCATCACATACCACCCAGAGTATTAAGTAACAGCTTCCTAACAAGTCTCTGTGCTTTCCAGTGTGATCATTTTGTAAATTGAATAAGCAAATTAAAAGTAATGAGGGAAGGCAGGGAGCATTCAAAAGTAGTGGGATCAGGAAAAGTTTTATGGAGCCCACAGGAACTGAGGAATCTTGAAGGAAGACAAAATTTCTGAGAAAGATAAGAATGAAATATAGAAACCACATTGTAAAGGGTTGGGAAATGAGTGGTGGTTTAAATGAACAGTGAGAACAGATGACCCTTACTAACATCAGATTTTGCCTAGGAAAGGGAGAAGAACTGTAGGGAGATAGTTCAAGAGGATTATAGGATCATGTGAAAGTTCCTTTTGGTTTTGTTTTGTTTTAATGAAAGGAGGCAACCTAGACTTATTTGTAAAGAAGAGTACAGTGGGGAGAAACTGAATAAGATAGAGAATGGGAATGAGGAGGAGAAAATTCCCACAAGATCAAAGAAGGGATGCAATGGAGGGCATAAAGAGAAAGATGGAAAAGCAAGTAGAAATCTCTTCTTAGATAATGGAGCAAATGACAGAATTTGTGGTATTGCGAAGGAGGCTGAGGTATGGAGTAGGAAAGATGAGGGGGGTCAGGATTTATGACCTTGATTTTATCTTGATTTTTTTTTTCATCATGCCTAAGTTTGATGTACTGGTTTTAAAATCAGGAACAAACAGATGACTATAAAGCCCACCTCTGACATTTGTGAACTATGTGACTTTTGAAAAGTCACTTAACCCTCTTTGTCTCAACTTCCTCACATATGACATAAAGATAATACTATTATGTTGCCTTCCTCACCTAGTTTTTGTGAGGCTCACATGAGGTAATGCATATCAAAATACTTAGCAAACGTTTAAAGTGCAAATCTATGCCAGTCACTGAATATTTCTCAATAAAAATAGGAGGCTAAGTCTTGGGCTGAGAAGGTGGGTGGAGAAAGTTATGTAACTGGCTTGATGAGAGAACTAAAACTGTAGGGGGAGCATACTAGAGTGAATCAAGAATGATTCAAAAGACTGTTTTGTAGCAATTGAGATTGGGTTACAAGAATTATGGTTGACCCCGTTTAACTTCTTCCATTGGCCATTCATCAGCATGAGAATAGGAGTAGGAAAAGTGGATGGTAGGGATGACCAAGGGTTGACAGAATGGGAACAATGTTAGAATCAGAGAAAAGATAATAGGAATTATAATTTTTTGTCCATTTAATAATATAATGTGATATTTGTGATGGAGGGAGCTATCATCAGATAAAGAATATTTTGGGTTATTTCCAGATGAGTAGGGTGGAGGTCAGGGTCTGTTCCTTTTTGCCTTGCTGTGCTATGTTACTCAGATTTTGGGGTGGAGCAATTAGGGAGAAACAGTGGCAAAGATAATGTGTCCTTATTTGTGTGGAACAATCTATCCTCTTTACCTTTTTCTTGGAAACTGATCATAAGGTTAAAGGTTTCTTTCACAGATAATTTCCTTAGACATTAACAAATGTTAATAAAATGCATTTACACATATACTCCATAGATCTATGCACTTAAGCATGGCTTTAATTTGTTTCTTAACCTACTTAAAGTCCACGAATACAATAAATTCTTATTAATCTGTATAACACCTATTAAAACTCATTAGTGAAGCACTTACTTTCACTTTCCATTCCATTTATCAAGTAAGTGATTGTCTGAGGTAAAATGCTGATCATATATGTATATAAAACTTCTAGGAGTGGCAAACATGAAATGAATCAAAGTGTTATTTTGCCTTGGAATCGAATGTACTTATTAAAAAAGAGGAAGAAAGTAACCATTTTATATCTATTACCAATTAAGTTTTCTCATAGTTTCAAATATAGATTTAGGGATAGTGTTGCCTAGACACCCTAATCCCTTTTGGCAGTACCTACACATAAGTATGACCTATTATGAAGTGGTAAAATTTATTCTTGTATTCTATGCCTCCCTTCCTTTGTAGTGTATCTATATTTCAGCTACCAAGATGTCTGGTGCCATCATTATCTCAAACCTCCCTCTAGATGTAGCACCATGGATAAATACTGGGCCTGGAGTTAGGAAGATGTGAGTTCAAATCCAGCCTCAGACATTGACAAGCTTTGCGATCCTAAGCAAGTCATTTAAACCACTGTTTGCCTCAGTTCCCTCAATTTAAAATAAGGATAATAATAACACCTACCTGGAAGAGCTGGTGTGAGTATCAAATGAGATAGCACTTGTATGCAGCACTTTGAACAGTAGCTGGCACATATTAGGCGCTATATAAATGCTGATTTCCTTTTCTACACCATTCACTTACTTCTTTACCCAAATTATTTGAATTATGTCGGCACCTTTCCTAAGGTCAACTTTCCCTGCTTCTCAATGTATTATCCAATACACTGCATCTTTTTCTCTGCTGAAGTATATTTTGCATTCCCTAATTCCATTTCTCTGTCACTCATTTTCTCTTCTGCGCCCTACATGCCTCCATCCCATTGAAAGCATTTACTCTAAGGTCACCATTTACTTCTTAGCTGTGAAATCCCACCAATTCTTTTTTCAGTTATCAAATTATTTAAATTATCAATTATCAAAACCTTGTGGCCTTTATCCTTTTCCATATTCCTTCCTTCCTTTCTACTTTCTTTCTTTCTTTCTTTCTTTCTTTCTTTCTTTCTTTCTTTCTTTCTTTCCTTCTTTCCTTCCTTCCTTCCTTCCTTCCTTCCTTTCTTCCTTCCTTCCTTCCTTCCTTCCTTCCTTCCTTCCTTCCTTCCCTCCTTCCTTCCTTCTTTCCTTCACTCTCTCTCTCTGTCTCTCTGTCTCTCTGTCTGTCTCTCTGTCTCTCTGTCTCTCTGTCTCTCTCTCTTTCTCTCCCTCTCTCAATTTGGCAACATATTGACTCATGTCTCCAAGTGACTTGTTACCAGCAAGTAACTTGAAAGTACAAGGTTAACTAGACTCAAAGAATAAATGGATTTATTTTTTGGTCAAAGAACAAGAATGGGGATCATAACAGGGAATGATAAGATATAATGATATCTGTAACTTGCCATCCTAACATATTACCTATGTAGGACTCTAAGGGATATCACTCAGAGGTATTTATTTGTGAGGGTTAGGAAATACGGGCAGGCTGCAAATGGTTGTGTTGAGGCACAAGGGGTGTCGAGGCTCTGGAACAAGCTGGGTCACGTGGAGTTCAGAGCATTGCTCAAGATTCTCGTGCATGTGGTTACACGTCTCCACACCCTGGGGCCTTCGTGCCCTTGTGATTGCACCTCCTCTTTCACAATTTTGTTCAGCTGGGCTCTTTCACATGCAGTATGTGCATCTGGGATATTTATAAGGCTTAAACCTTGGGGGTAGTTTGAAGTCTGCCTTAAGATCTTGCTGTAAGGCTTGCCCACGGAGAAGGCTCAATAAACTTTCTCTGCTTGCACCTCTGAGCCGTGACTCTTCTGTTCCTGAAAATGCGCTAGGGCCTACTGGAGTAAGGTAAGTAACCAGCTGCCCCTGTAGGCAAGTTAGGGTACTCTCACAGAGAACCTTGACATTTATTCTTGTTGTCATTCCCATCAGAGGTCTTAAAAAAACTATTTTTATTGAGCTAAATTATAGCATTTACAATTTTTGTATGTCTGGTATCTAGCTTTTCACATAGCAATTAAAACATTTTTATTGTTTCATCACTACAATAAATTATGTATAAAATTTCAAATCACTTTTATTATTAACCTTTCTAAGTAAGTCTTTGTATTTTAACAAGGGGAATTTTTTTTAAATCCCAAGGTCTGACTAAAGTAGAAATTTCAAGCTAGAGAAGGATGTATTTTGTGGGATCAGATTTTTCAGTATCTTTCACATCACACTATTTAGAAGTATCCCAACAAAAGGAAGAGATAATGTGATGGAATCACATAGGATGAATCTTTCACTCTTCCTTGAAAACCCCTGCCTTTAAAGCAGGATTCTGAATGTGGGTGACTAACTTTAAAAATACATATATCTCTTGATAATTACATTCAAATATAAATTTTATCATATAGTTTATATGGATACTTTATGTATAATCTAATGTATATTATATCAAGCATTGTTTTTTTAAAATATTGCTTTATTTATTTTTTTATTTTAGTATTCAACATTCACTTTTATAAGAGTTTGAGTTTTAAATTTTTCCCCCTCTCTTCCTTACACCCTCCCTAAGACAAAAAAA
>CM053588.1:83273116-83297690 GCA_028646515.1 Pseudochirops corinnae | reverse complement strand
GAAGGATGCTTTCTAGGTTCTTTTTTTTTGACAATAGCTTTCAGGTAGTCCAATAATTTTTAAATTGTCTCTCTGGGATCTATTTTCCAGGTCAGTGGTTTTTTCAGTGAGATATTTCACCTTGTCTTCTATTTTTTTCATTTGTTTGGATCTGTTTAATACTATCTTCATTTTTCATAAAGTCATTTGCTTCCATTTGCTCCACTCTGATTCTGAAGGAATTATTTTCTTCATTAAGCTTTTGAGATTCTTTTTCCAAATGGCAAATTAGTCTTTTTAAGGCATTCTTCTCTTCATTGGCTTTTTGGGCCTCTTTTGCCATTTCAGTTAATCTATTTTTTAAGGTGTTGTTTTCTTCAGTCAGATTTTTGACTCTCTTTTCATGATTTTCTTGCATCATTCTCATTTCTCTCCCCAATTTTTCCTCCACTTCTCTTATTTGGTTTTCAAAATCCTTCTTAAGCTCCTCTGTGGCCAGCAACCAGCTTACATTTTTCTTGGAAGCTTTTGGTGTGGGAGTTCTTACATGTTGTCTTCCTCCTGTTCCATGCTTTGATCCTTTGTGTCCCCAACAAAGGAATCTAAAGTTGGATTGCTGTTCTTGCTTTGCTTCCTTTGTCTGCTCATGTTGCCAGTCAATTACTTGACTTTTTAGCTCTGTGGAACTCTGCTTCCAGAGGGGAGAGCTTTGTCTCAATCCCTGGTGTTTTTGCAGCTGATGGAGCTATTAGGAGGCTGCCCCTACAGCCCTCACCAGCTTTGGCTCACTGTTCACATCCCTCAGGACAACCACCCAAGACCATGATTCCAATCCAGGCAGCTTAAGGCAAGAGCACTCAGCCTCTGAATGATTGCTTGGCCCCCCTGCAATGTGTAAGCTGGGAGCTCCTGAAGCAGCCATGTGGAGGTGGCTGCAGGGCCATCACTTCTGCTGCTCTCTTGCCTTGGGGGCAGATGTCCGGATCCACTTTTCTCCCCCAGATTTAGCTGAGTTCCACTGACCTTTCACTTTGTCCTTCTTTCTTATGGGTTGATAATTCTGGAAACTGCCACAGCACTGGTGATCCACTCTCCTGCAAGCTCCAGCTGTGGCTCATCCTGGCTACTCCGGTACCAAACTGTGGTATCAGGCCAGGCTGGGATCCTAGCATGCTGCAATGAGCCCTTCCTGTCCCACATGTCGGGCTGCCTTCAGTGGGAGCTTAGTTTCTCTGCACTTTTGTTGGTTTCAGAGCTCTGAAATTTGTTTAGAGTCATATTTTATAGGTATTTGAGGTGGTTATGGGGGGATCTGTAGAGTTTTCCTGCTTCTACACCCTTAAATGCTTTTTAATTGATTTATTGATTAAATGAATTTTCATTTTAATTTTCAAAAGATGTTTATCAAATTGAATTGAAGTGACCCATATAATAGTCACCGCCTATGTTCAAACCACTGCCTTAGGTATTATGAAAGATATAAAGGTACAAAGGTAAGTCAAAAATAGTCCTTGTGTCAAGTATCTTAGAATTCAATGGGAGAAAGAAAGAAAGAGACAGAGAGAGAGACAGAGAGAGAAAGAGAGAGAGAGAGAGAGAGAGAGAGAGAGAGAGAGAGAGAGAGAGAGAGAGAATACTAGGTAAAATGTTATAAGTGCTAGCATGTTATGGGAATCTGAAGATCTTCCCTGCCTCTAGGCCCTTTGATAGGCTTAAGTGGCTCTGAGAACCTTCCCTGATTTGAAAGTATACTCTGCCCCCTAATAGGCTGAATGTGGTCATGTGGAGCCTGTGGTGAGAGGCTTGTTTTTCAGGAACGCCCACACCTTATTACTTTGTGATTGGGCAGTGGGTCAAGAGGGCTGTGACATTCTCTGATCCAGGAGAAGGCTATATAAACTGCTGATATGAGGTTTTGCTTTGGGGTTCACTTTGGAAAGAGTTGTGTGATTTGGCCAGATGAGACTCTGGGCAGCCGTTGAGCCCCCCCAGCTTTTAAAACTCAGATGTTGGTGCTTCCCTCTCTGGTAACTAACTAGGTTGGGATGTAATGGGCAGATAGATGGAAGCACATCTGCTCATCTATTTCTTTGTCTGCTTGTAAGTTCTTTTTGCATCCTGTTTGTATTCTTTGAAGTTCAGGGTGTTGACTTTTTCCCCTGAACTAGGTAAATGGGTAAATGATATATGTTTGATTGATTAAAGTGAGACTGTTAACCCATTTTGAGTTGCTTTCCTTTAGAAAAGCAGATCTAAGAACCTGTGCTAGCAGCCGTCCTGGCTATGCTAGGGCGCTTGCTCCTATATACTATCATAAGTAAAATAATATGGGGCACAGAGGAGGGAGAAGTCATTCAGTCACTTCTGATTGGGGGAGGTCACAGTTGTTTTCCTGGGGAAGATGGCATTTGATATTGTCCACTGTGTGTCACATCTCTTTTGTCTCTGTCTTTAATGAAGTCATAAACTATTTAGTTATACCATGATGACAAAAATAGAACATTCAGAAAATAATAAATGGCTACATAGATGCAAATGCTAATTGGTGTAGCATGATAAGCTTTAAATATAATATGTATAGAGAAAGGAGAGATCACTGGGTGCTAAAGAAGTCAGGAAATGCTTGATGGAGAGATGATCATAGTAGTAGGATGGGGAGGACTTGAGCTGGGATTTAATGGATGAGTATTGTTTGTACAGGTGTTGGAATATGAAAGGAAAGTATTCCATTTGGGCAGGGAAGCAGCATGAATAAAGGTAGAGGGGCAAAAATGTTCTAGTTAGTGTCAGGAAAAGATCTTGACTATATTGGAAGTTTTGTGTAGGAGGTAGTAGAAAATAATTTTAGATGTTAATAAGATTTCAGTCAGTGAGGTATATATGCAAATATATGTATACATTATATGTGTATAGATGTGTTTGCATGTACATATGTGTATCCATACACATATGCATATATACATGCATATATATGTGTATATATATAAATACATATACCCTAGTGTATATGTATGTGTGCGTGTCTATGTGTGTATGATAGACAATTGATAGGGAGGTGGAGGAGAAAAGAGGGATGAAAGGATGATGAATCTTAGATTTAGAGCTGATAGGTGCCTTAGAGATTTGGCCCAACACCCTCATTTTCTATATGAAAATACTGCTGTCTGTCTGACAAAATTAGGTGGCTTGCCTAAGGAGGGAGGAAGGAAGGAATTCCTGAATAATGAATGACTTGGTAAACTCTGTTATGAGAACATTAGTCTGGTAGCTAATGGAGGATTACCTTACGTGATAGAATTGTATACTGGAGGAATAAAGGAATAGGAATAAAGAGAAAGGGGAAAATTTAAAGATATTTCAAAAGCCTGGGCTTGTTTACGTTACAAATATGAAGAGTAACGAAGAAACAAGAATTAGGAGCTTGTCACTTTTTTATCTTAATTTTTAAGTGTAAAGGATGTCTTATATGTTCTGTGTTGTCCAATATTTTTAAATGTCATTTTAATAGGTGAACTCTCCTCCACTATAAAACGCTACTGAGTGCCCCCTAAAGGTAGATGATTTAAGTTATCCAATCAAACAATTTTATTATAGATAACCTAATAGAGAATATATTGTATAGATATACTCTATCACTTAGCACATCCCCCACATGAATAATTTAAGAAACAGCTCCCACTTCTTATGAGGACTTTTTCATTCAGCTACAATGAAAACTGTATGACTTCAAAGGACATGAATAAAGTCCATTACGTAGAAATAATTTACAGTCAGGTAACTTACCAATTTATGACAAAAAGTCTAAGAAGTCACCCTTAATATTCCCAATAAGAAGAATCTATAGAAAGGATCATAAAAAGATAGCATAACTTCCAACCTGGGTAGAAGCAGTTCCAGGAAAGAATGCAAATCTTGTTATAATCCAACTAATCACATAGTGCTATTAAATCTAACCAAAAAGTGATTCATTAATTTAATAAACATAAATTGTGCTCCCACCATATGAAAGGCACTGAAAAAAACACTCACCAAAAACTTGAGGAACTACTATACTGAGTTATTCACTTATAGTGAAAGAATAAAGAACCCATAAGTAGTCAATAAACTGGTTTGTGACGGATTACAGTACTTCCTGAAAGTTGATGTATAATTTAAATAATATTATTCAATTAACATGCAAAATTAAAACATTTTCTTGATATTATTATACTTAAAAAAAGGGTTTTACACATATTGAAAGCGATTGCATATCAGTCTTAAGTGAATTTTTACCTGAATAATTAACAACAATAACTTAGTAAAGCTGACCTAGGAAGTTAAATGTAGGAATATTTATAATGTCCTAACTTCAAAACTGAGGACAGTAATCCTAAAGGATGAGTAGCAGCATCCTATTAATAAAACACAGAGATGTCCTGATACATTATTTGCAAAAACAAATAACAGATTTCAGACCAGGACATTTTTCTCTCTCAAAGAAGATAAAGAATATCAGGGAAGAAAAAGATTATGATAATTTTGTAAAATTGTGATAATTTTGTAAAAGAGTTCCTTTCCCATTAGGTATCTTCCTAGAGAAGTACTTTCTAGTAGAGAGACCCTAATGTGGGTTGTTTTTGGTTGGGTTCTCTTTTTCTATAAATCTTAGGATAATTTTACTTCTTTTGAGGTTTCTTAGACAATGTTCATTTCCGGATTTGTCAGTTCCTGCTTTTGGTGTTTATCTGCTGGCATCAGCAGGTCCCATGAAATTTAACAACAAAAGGAACTTTGCTTAAAGATTTTCTGGGCTTCACAGGGTAGATTTGAATGCTAACTTTAGTTATACTGACATGAAGTAGAATCACTTGAAATAACTATGAGAGGATCTTAAGTTTGATATTAAAACTTTTTTGGGGGGAGTAAGTATTGGTGTTCTTTTGAAATAAATGAATAAATTATTAAAGACACTTGGGATGATCGAGCTTGCCATCCTGAAACACAGTATCTCCTAGATATGTGATTAAAAAATAATCACCAAATGGTATGTCTGAATCACTACCTAGGTTACTTACGGTAGGGGTTATTGATAATACATGAAGTCCATGGATGTCCAAAGGATACATGGATAGATTTAAATTGGTATGCGATTTTATATATATATATATATAAACATATTATATATAACTGCATTTTATATAATTAGTTCTGTATTTTATTTAGTTTCATTGGTATTGATAAGTAATCTAATACTGTATATTTTTAGCTTTATATTTCATTTTATTCACCTCAAAGAATTATTTTGAAAAAAAGGTCTGTCTATAAGGGTCACCAAACTTCCAGAAGGGTCCATAACACACAAAAAGGGCATGGATTTTACTTAGACTGTTATGGACAGATAATTTTTTAAACTCTACTGGGCATCCCTAAACATGGGGAAACATGGTGTGTGTTATACCAAAAGCATCTCATATTGCCACATTATCACCAATATACCAAGAACTGTGAAGTGTGTGAATCACTGTTTCAGGATTACAACTAAATTACAACTAAAAAGACATGCTACCTTTTCCCCCCTTCTACCTTCATTTAAGTGGAAACTAGAAATGTGCAAATAGAAAAGGAATGCTTGGCCAACGGGCAAGACATGAAAGAAATTTACCAGATACACACATGGTCTGGAATCTTTCAGATTCCTGACAGATCCAAACCTTTAGTGTCTTTGATTAATTATAAGGATTCAGACGAAATGCCTTCAAGGTGCCAACACTTGTTCCTGAGAACTGAATTTAGCTCAGTAGATGAACTTCTTCCAAGGCAAGCTCTCATAATAGCAAATATCTTTCCCAGATGCCCAATTACCATAGCAAACACAAATGATTTTGGCCTGATTGAGAGAAACAAACCATTTACAATAATTATGGAAATCCATAGGTGAATATCTTTTGGGAAATAGATACAATATGTTATATTAACTGTAAGTGTCAAAATTTAGTTTAAGGCTTCTCTTCTCCCTGGAATATTGGTCATTGTCCTGAAGTATTCCATTATTCCATGACAATCTATGACATCCTGTTAACAACAATACAAGCAAATGTTCAATGCTTTTATCACTCATTGTACAGGGAGAAATAATTTCTATTCCTATCATGCTGATGGGAAAGATATTGAAAGTGTTAAGTCCTACCTAAGTGTATGCCTGAGATGTGGTTTAAAATGGCATTACTCATCTTGAATGAGGAAGAGGACTCTGCAGCATAAGTAGCCTAAATATATCCTGAATTCATTCAAACCAGCTTCTAGCTGTCCTTATATATGAATGATTTTAAAACAAAAAATAAATAACATTAATGTAGTCTAGATTAAAGGTTCTTAACCTGGGATCCATGAACTTTTTTTTTTTTCTGTTTTGGAGGGGGGAAGGCAGGGCAATTGGGGTTAAGTGACTTGCCCAAGGTCAAACGACTAGTAAGTGTTAAGTGTCTGAGGCCAAATTTGAATGGAGGTCCTCCTGACTCCAGGGCTGGTGTTCTATTCACTGTGCCACCTAGCTGCCCATCCACAAACTTTTAAAAATATATATTTTAATAACTAAGAAATTGTTCATAACTTGGTAGAGAATAATTTTGGTGGAATGCCAGATCAGTCAGAATTTTGGTCAGAAGTCATATTATAAGGAGTTAAGAAGAGAGTGACAAAAAGTGGAGCTGCATATTATAGATGGCCTTTTCAAGGAGTTTATCCACAAAGAGCATAAAAAATACTTAGGACTGTGGTTAGTGGGATGGAAGGGTCACATGAAGATAGTTTTCAGGATAGGGGATAAAGGAGCATGATTGTAAACAGTAGGAAAAAAGTCAGTAAAGAGGGAAAGATTAAAAATAAGTAAAAGAGTTGCTGTGACAGAGGGAGCAATCTGATGGAGGAGACAGGAAGGAATAGGAACACTTGAGCAGATGGAGGGGTTAGCCGTGATAAGAAGAAAGGTCATTTTACCATGTGAGACAAATGTAAAGGGGGAGGAAGTAACAGAGAGCATTTGAGTGATGTAAGGTGAGGAAGAGTGGAAAAGAGGGAGTTCTTAGTGAATGACTTCAGTCTTTCTGTTCTCAGAAGAGTTCTCAGTTGAGAGGATAAGCTGGAGGAGGTCATGAGAGGCTTAAGGAGACATGAAAAGTTGCTATGGAGAGCAGGATAATGAGGTGATAAGGCAGGTACAGAAGTGTTATCTAGAACCAGTGAGAGCCCATCTGAGTTTGTGGAATGTAAATTTCTAGCACACTCCATCAAAACAGTTCTATGGTTTTCTCCATTTTTATTTGGAAACATATACATATACATATACACATACACAGATAGATAGATTAGATAGATAGATAGATAGATAGATAGATAGATAGATAGGTAGATAGATAGGAACAAAGGTGTCAAGTGGTTGGGGTGATCCAAAGCTAAATTTTAGTAGGGTGTAGTAGGGTGAAATGATAAGGGGCATAGGGATTCAAGTGAAGAAGACAGTATATAATTGACTTGGCTCACCAAGGAATCAAAATAGAGAAAATGAGGAGACACTGGCCCTAGTGCAAGGAATATGGTCTGGAAATAAATTGCAGAGTCAAGAGATTCGAGGTCATGATGGGGACAAAGATTAGAGTTTGGTAAGGGAAGGCAAAAGGAGAGATGAACATTCAATATGTTTTGTTTGGATACAAAGATTTCAGAATTATTGAATATGAAAGTGAACATTTATGGTTGATGACAAGATCAAGGGTATAAACATTTTTCTATGTGACTGAAGTGAGATGAAGGAGTATGTAACAGCACCTGAGGAGGTCAGGGTTGTGAGGGTTAAGTATGTATGTTGAAGTCTCTTCATATGATATCAAGAATTGGTGTGGAGAGAAAAATTGTGAGCCATGTACTTGGATCCATTGAGGAAGAAAGGGGAATGACTTGGAAGTCTACAGACAACAGCTACTAGTAGTTTGATTAGGTGATATAAATAGTATTCATGATTATAAATTATATAAATATCATTAATCTCAAAGGAGTTAATGAGTGATGGGAGAGAATCTGGAAGTGGCAATGGGTACATTTAATGATTATAAGCTTCTCCTTGAAACAAAGACCCATGTTTGATTCTGCATTAAGTATTTGCAAAGCAATTAGGTGGCTCAGTGGATAGGGTGCTGGGCTTCAAGTCAGGAAGATTTGAGTCTAAATTTAACCTCCAGACATTTACCAGCTATGTGACCCTAGGCAAGTACTTAACCTCTGTTTGCCTTAATGTATTGGAGAAGAAAATGGCAATCCATCCCAAAATCTTGGGGGTGAGGGGGTAGTAGCTAGCTGGCTCAATGGGTAGAATGCTAGGCCCAGAGTTAGGAAAACTCACCTTCTTGAATTCAAATCTGTCCTCAGACACTTATTATCTGTGTGTCCCAGGGCAAACCACTTAAACCTGTTTCCCTCAGTTTTCTCATTTGTAAAATAAGCTAGAGAAGTAAATTGGAAACTACTCCTGTATCTTTGCCGAGAAAACCCCATATGTGGTCACAAAGAATGACTGAACACATGTTCAAGGCCCTGGCAATAAAAAAAAAAAAATGAAAAATGGAAAACAGCTTCTGACCTTGAAGGGCATTCAATTTATTGGAAGCTACATATTTCTTTTAAATACTCATATTATTATGGTGATAATATAAAGCTATGAGTCATGGAATGCTGTGACTTTGGAAGTATAAAAGTTTTGGTCATCCCAAGGGCAACTAAGAGAGTCATGGAAGTAAAAAAAAAAAAAGTGTAACATATTAAATGGAGAATTGTTCAGATGAAGTGGTATAAAGTTTGTCATGACAGATGAATGACTAGTAAATAAGGTGGGCAAATCATGATGCAAAAGCAAAGGATAACTGGTAGATGACATATCTTCTCCAATTGTACCTACAGAATGTCAAGAGATTGTCAAAGAGGAATGCTCCCAGAACGTTGAATAGATTCCCTGTATTTAATAAGCAAGAAAACACAGTAGTGATTTGCAAAGGATAGAAGGCATGGGTTCGCTGTGATCTGCAAAAATGGAAGGCTGCATCTATGTGTTCATATAAACTCAAAAGAGATCACAGATCCATCAAAGCATGTATACAAGCATTTTCTTGTCTAACAGCTCGTAGTTCGTTCATTATAGTCTTTAAAATCATTAGGTACTTTAATACCCACAGAATCTCACTTGGAAGACTCATGATTAATAGCGATAATTCTGCACTTACCTGTTTCTCTCCACTAGGTTTCTTGTGGTTTAATAGCAGCTCCACAGCCCCCACAACTTCCTTTCTTATGGCATGTAATAGAGCATCTCCAACATACACATTAAAACTTAAGAGCAATTCAATAAGCTCTAGGTTCTCGTTTTCAATAGCAATGAGGAGAGCAGTTCTTCCAAGAGGATCAATGCAGTTAATATTAATTTTAAAATAAATTTCTGCCTCCTCCAGGGATTTCTTGACACTGGCATAATCTCCCTTCTCCACAGCATTCAAATAGGCTTTCTCTGATGGTGACAGTTCAGATTCTGCTCTTACAATCCGAAGAGGGATGCGATCTCTGTAGGGGGCATTGACATTCCTTTTGTAGTAGAACTGAGCCATGTTTTATGCCATGTTATTTCTCTGAATCTGAAATCACATGTGAAAAACACAACACAAACCATAATATTAGTAAAAAAGGCAAGATACTTTATTTGACTAATTTAAAGCTTTTTATGCCAACATCAAATAAAAGTTTGTTTTTAAAACAAATATTAAATGTGTTAATTTTCACTATTTGAAATTGCAAATTAGGATTGCAACTGTCACTCTAATTAATTTTCAGCTATTTAGAAAAGCAAATTTAAAAGTTATAATCCGAATAACATTCCAAGTGGTTGATGTCTGACAAATTATTTGAAATGCAATATGAAAATTAGTTGTATAGCATAATTAAACAGAAGACGGGTCTATATATTTGTGGGAACTACTTGTAAGACAGCCAAAGATGTGGACATTTGTTGCCCGAGTTCCTCAATCAGAATCTATATCTTGAATGTAATACCTCCGTTGAACCAGGTCACAATCAATTTTATCAAGGAAAATTTCTGAATGATCAATTTGGCCATGAAATCAATCCAATTTGATATACATTTAATAAGCAACTACTGTGTGCGGAGGTAATATAAAGTTCAGAGGAGATAAGTCTCTATCCTCTTAAAGCACTTTCGAAATTGTGAATTACCATCATTTTAGAAAAAATAATTTTCTTAAGCCCATAAAAATTCAATTTGGATGACACAATTTGCTTTGGTCCTGGCTACATTGTCTAATATTATCTCACTTTGATGTTAACCATTCTTCCAAACTTTTAGTGTCATAGCTTTTTCTTTTTCTCAAACAAATTCACGAGAGGAAATGCTAAATTAATGTTCACAATGTTCTTAGTGAATAAAGCATGGTATCTATGATTTATCAAGGCAGACTGAAGTAATTGAATTTCCCAAAGGAAGGGAGTGGGTAGCAAAGGCCCAAATCCATAGAGAGTAAATTATGAGAAATTTCCCTTTCATCCCTTCATGTGTATCTTCTTTACTTCAAGACTGTAATGAATCCATCAAAGTATAGAACCATTAAGCATAATGTAGATACATTTTTATTCAGTGCATTCCTTTTAAGATGTTAAGGTGGTAGACCATTCAAATATCTCCCAAAATGATACTATCTTAAGATAATGTAATAGGAAAAATTTTTGTTGGAAACAGATCACAGGATTGTGGGGTTATGCCAGTGGCAGCTATAGCTTATGAAGAACAAAAGAAAGGGAAAGGCCTATTCACACTATAACTGGGTGTCCCAGTGGTAGGTCTTGAGCCACTCAAAGAGTTATATTTTCTCAAGTCTTTCACAGCCTTTGCCTTTATATCTCCTATCTTTGCCCTGCTGATCAAGTTTTCTTGGAAATTCAGTCGCTGTCTGTCTTCTGGGACTCTACCTTTACGTTTTACCTCTTGGATGAACTGACTCTATTGCTTGTTTGTTTTTTTTTTTTAGCCTAGATGCTTCACGTTATGACTTTAGATTATCTTTCTCTGACTTCCTTTACCATCATCCCGCTCACAGATATGGCCATTATGCTAAAAGCCCACTGAAGCCTCCTTCCCATGTGACCAGGATACTTATTTTTGACCACTGCTCCACTCTTATAGGTCAGTCTAGCATATGTTTTATTCAAATATTTTCCAATCTCAATTTGATTTTGCTAAGGCAAGATCAGTCCAGTATTTTGGTGATTCATTTTCATAACACTCACATTTTCACAGCTCTTACCTGGACATTCTTATGAAGTAGAAAAATGGAAGCACTAATGTCCACAGGTTATGTGGAAAGTGAAATACAGAGTGTTTATATGACTTGTCCAGATTCACAGAGATGTTAAATTAAATTTAAAATGATCACCCTTTATTCCAGGAGAGTACATCTTTGAATGTCTGACAATTTCAATATTTAGTGTATTAAAGATGTGATGTAATCACCATGATGTGAAAAATGCCTTCACTGAATTATTCTGTGCAGATTACTAAATTACATTACTATGTTAGAGAATAATAGAGATATTTTCATTTCTGTTGCAATGGCAGTATTAGAGATAAGGTTGCCTGTGTATAGTAGGAGACAGTACTTTGAACTTTGGTGATAATGTTCCCATTTTATTTTATTTTTTTTTGTGGTTTTGAACTTTTCATAGTTAAACACTGTAATGTGATCCTAAGGTGGGGTTTTTCATAAAGAAAATATTCAGTAATAATGTTAAATGATATTGAAATAGATCATTATTCCTTTCTTGTACTTTTATGCTATCTCTTCCTGTGATTCTTATGTATACTGAATACTGTCCGCTTTGATCACTGAATTCAGGGTTCCTTAACTAAATAAATCCTTCATTCATGGTCAATCATTGAAGTTGATTGGCATAGGGAACTTTATAAGATAAAGTGAAAATGTCCCTCCCCCGATATTTTTTTTCCATTTTAGTCTATTTACATGTACTTTGCTTCTTACTGAATTCAAATAAATTATTAAGTGCTTACTACATAAAAGTAATCCTGCTAGACACTGGGGATACAAACCTAAAAGGGTATAAAATATATTCCCTGTTTTCAATGTCCAATTCCATCTGGGGGAGAGAGAAAGAGACTTTAATGTCTATGAAAATACATATCACACAAAGCAAGAAATAATAGGGCCAGTTTGAAAAAAAATGAAGAGAAAAAAGAAATCATCTTACCCCGGGGGAAACAGGAGTTGGCATTGAAATTTTTAGGAAGGAAGTGACATCTGAATTGAATTACAAAGGAAAGGAATGACTTTAGTAGTTTCCTATACTTTGAGTTGAGAATACCGCCAGATAGTCTATCTCCTTCTTCTCTGTCTTGTCATATCTTGGAACCACTAATGTCACTTTCTTCAAGGGGCCTTTCTTAAATCATCCAGTTATTAGTGCACCCTGACCAAATTTCTGTGTATTCCTTTTGTATATACACTGTATTTACTTATCTATAAACATGTTGTATCCCTGAAGTAGAATTTCAGCTCTTTGAGGGCATACAATCTAATGTGTGTGTGTGTGTGTGTATACACACACATATACACATATGTCTATATACAAGTATATATACACATCTATACACATGTACATATACACAAATATATATACACACACACACACAGAGCAATGTATATATCCAAAAGCATGGTCCATATTAGATGCTTAATAAATTATTTTAAATCATTTATATGATCATTGAGAGTTGTGAGGTGATATTGGTACAAGAAACATTGCACGTTTGAAAAAAATGAGTAAGTACTTAGATAGCTCCCCTTCTGAGTTTAAGGGTAGCTAGCTGGAGATGTGGTAGAGCACTGAGGATCGGATCAAGAAGATGAGTCTTATTGAGTTCAAATTTGGCTTCAGACACTTACTTTCTGTGTGACCCTAGGCATGTCCTTTAACCCTATCTGCCTTCCTTTCCTTATCTGTAAAATAAGCTGGAGAAAGAAATGACAAACCACTCTAATATCTCTGCTCAGAAAACCCTAAATGAGGTTATGAAGAGTTGGACACAGACAAAACTACTTAACAACGGCAAAAACTTCTTAGTTTTCACATAGGGGATTTAGTAGTGGCAAAACAATCAACAAAACATACAGGAAATAAGTAAAGGGGTAAGAGCCATCTCACAATGGCATAAACAAAAAAACTCAAAGAATCTAACAGCGGGAATGGCTACCTAGCCTAAACCACCATAACATAATAATTGTTCCTATAACCCTTCAACATGAGGTTATCCAATATTCACTTGAATACCTCTAGAGAAAGTGGAAGCCACTTCTGTGTGCCTGTTTTGGGCAATTTCACATCACCATCATCATCATATTGTTGGTCAAGTAGGCTTTTAAATGTATGACAAGATAGTCCACAGGACTTAGCATGATCCCAGCCAATGCGGGAGACAATGCAAAGGTGTCAGGCATGTCACTTCATCTTTCAATGCCTGTTTTTCTGAGTATACTTAAGAACACCCATTAAAAGAGATAAGGATTAGTGGAAGTGAAAGGGCAAGGGTTAGTAATAAAAGAATAAAAGTTGAGAGACTTTGGAGGACCTAACACTAATTTTCTTTTTCTATTCTCCTAGATTGAGCAAAAAGATCTTGGAAGAATTGAAATATTAAAAACATACAATTACTCTAAACAACCATCTTATAGGGTTTAAACATTTTTAAGGACGAAATGCTAGGATCAAATGGAAACTAAATATCTACTAATAATGGATTATCAAGTTGCTTACTAAAAAATTAATTTATTATCTACATCATTTACCTCTTCCTGCTATATAGCAATCTTGTAGTGATCTTCAGAACGAAACTAGCAAAAGGGGACAGCATCAAATTTGAAGTTTTTAAACCTGAGAAATATATAGTGAAGAGTTCTGATAAGGGTGATTGGATTCCAAAATTGACTTTCACTTATCAGCAGTTGCAGAAATGCTACAGGATGGAGAATTGGAGAAAACAAACCATTTGGTACACTTTGTAGCTTGACCTGAAAAGTGGAAACAATAGACTAGTTCTTAGGTTGGCAGACTTATGATACACTTTGTGAAAGTAGAAAGGGTCAAGAAATTCAATTCCACCCATGGGGAATTTAGAACTTTCTTTCTATTCTCTCTGTATGAGAAATTGACTAGAAGCGAAATCATTGCTCTGCTCAATAGGATGCATCTTCAGAATTGCTTTGATGAGGTATGTTTTAAGGGAGGTTGTCTTTTAAGGGAATAGGAGCCGATCCGAAATTCTATTTCTTATAAGTGTAAATGTAAAATTGCTCTTACCTATGTGTGACAGGATAGAAGAGGGCTTCACCTTATAAATAAACACAGAAAAAACTGAGAAGTCTGATGAGCAATATGATCATTAATGAAAAAGATAAAATACATCGTCCTTATTTTGGTAGGATTTATCATTTAATGAGAGAAATGAATGAAAAGATGATGGGCAAATAAATATCAGGGACAGATTGTTGGACTTGGAGTCAATGAGACCCCAAATCTAATTCTGCCTCACATACTATGATCTGTATGACCCTGGGCAAGACATTTAAGTTTTGTCTGGCTCAGCTTTCTCATCTGTAAAATAGGTTTAGTAATAGTACCTATCTCGCAAGTTTATTGTGAGTAGAAAAATGACGGAGTATATGTAAAGTGTTTTGAAAACTTTAAAAAATACAAATGTCAACAAAACAATTATGAATTAGATTTATCAGGATGCAACATATTTCAAACAATGGCTTGGATCCAAGAGCATCACTGAAGGCAGTTGTGACTGAAAAAGTAGACCTGCATTATAAAGAGTACAAAGAATAACTGATGACACCCCAATCTGCCACACTAATATAAATGGAATGAGAAAATACTCAAGAGAGCTGCAGGACCTTAGTTAAGTTTTTTACGTGAAAGGTAATTAGTTTGTGTGTTATGAACCACTTTGGCAACTGGTTAAAGACAATGATCAAAACTTGTTGGAAAAATTTTAAAAAAAGACAAGTTCAAGCAGAGAGAGGGAGAGAGGAGAAGAAGAGGGGGGAGGAGAGGAGACAGAGAGAAGGAGGGGGAGAGAGAGAGAGAAAGAGAGACAGAGAGAGAGAACAGAGAAAGAGAGAAAAAGAGAGAGAGAGAGAGAGAGAGAGAGAGAGAGAGAGAGAGAGAGAGCAAGCACAATACTAGAGGGTTGCTGCTTTTTTTTTTCCCCCCTTTCAGGACAAATAATACTAACTTGGTGAAATTTTCCTTAAATCTCTTAATGGTGACCTTAATAGTGTCTTATTTAAAAGAACAACAAAATCACATAGATATGGTAGTTTCAATAGACAGAGTAAACATATCTTTAGATCTAAGGTAGTGTGTTGTAGTGAGTAGAATATTGGAATTAGAGTCAGAAAGATGGGTTCAAATCACACTAGAGACATTTATTAGCTATGTGGGAAAGTCACTTAATCTCTCCATTTCCTCAGTTTGTCTCTAAATGAGACAGTTAAACTCAATGGCCTTTAATGTCCCTCTCAACTCTAAATCTATCATCCTATGCTGAGTAATAAAATAATTATGACTAAATAAAATATAGCAGTTTGATTTTTAAGAAATTTTTATGAATTTCTATAGCTATTTGATAATTGGGCTATACTAATGTACTCCATCAGGGGCCTGTTACACGCTCCTGTTAATACTACAATATACTAGGTGTTGCTGCCCCATACACTTGTCTGTTCCTATATAGTTGAATTCCTTAATATAGTATAGAACACATTATGTGGCACACACTTAATGCTTA
This sequence comes from Pseudochirops corinnae, assembly GCA_028646515.1. Taxonomy (NCBI): domain Eukaryota; kingdom Metazoa; phylum Chordata; class Mammalia; order Diprotodontia; family Pseudocheiridae; genus Pseudochirops; species Pseudochirops corinnae. The sequence goes on along the minus strand of CM053588.1, from coordinate 83,281,819 downwards.
ATAAATGCTTGTTGAGTATTGACATATTATTATATAAAATTATGTATGACACATCTTATAAAACTTCTTATTGACATATCATAAAAATAGACATATGTTGCCCTAGAAAAGCAACATTTCTTCTAGCGGGTTTTATATAATCCTTTTTATCATCAGTGTGTTGTGTTTTCTCTCTGACTGGTCCCCTGTAGCATCATTATACTTTGTGAAGAGGGTAGGAGAAAAACATCATCCTTTCAATCCTTGGTTTAATCCATAGCATTTGTCATGATAGTATGGATGTGGCCAGAAAGCCTAGAATCATAAATAAGAGACATATATTTGTGATTAGAAATGGAAATATGGACAGAGATTTCAAAGCTAACAAATGACGATAGACATAGGAAAAGTATGTGAATAGGGGTCATTCATTTATTTGTTCAATAGATAAGATATATTTGCTGAAATGTTTCTAAACTGCATGATTCAGTGTATTGCTACTTTGGTGGATCTGCAATCTCAGTGATGTGGGTTCTCTCTCGAATAGTGTAATTTGCAACCCATACACATTCTCATCCTGTTTCTCTCACATCCATGTGCTTCCATAAATGCTCTCTCTCTTGATATTTTTTTTAGAATCCAACTATCCATTAGTTAATATTTACTTTCACTAATAGCTCACCTTCTTTTCAAATTCTACTTTTTCAACAATATTTTTACATTACTTTTCCTGCCCGAGGATTCACTGATAATATGCTGCAATCTATTTATATCTACAATGTGATGACTTCCAAGAGCCAAGATGACAGGGTAAGCAGTAAATCTCTGTATTCACCTCCATATTCACCTTCCATATTCACCTCCAAAACAATCATAAAATAGTGCCCCAGAACAAATTCTGGAACAGAAGAGCCAGTGGAAAAACAAGGTGGAGTGGTCTTTTAGCTCAGGAGATTCAGGGAATGGGCAAGAAAGGTCTGTCTCCCTTGGGTAAAAGGTGAAGGCATTTCAGAACAGAAAGCCTCCCTGGAAGCCCTTAGCAAGCCCCACTTCAACAAACCAATGGGAGATCCTGAGCCTCATTGTGATGGAGCGCCAACACCAGGACCCCCCATATACTTTAGAATAGCCAGGAGAAGACTTCAAATCTGAGAACTACCATGTGCTTCAGGGTAGCCCCTGGCAAACAGATACCCTCCAGTAGCTAGACCTCCCTGTGCTTCAGTGTACCCCCAAGGAAATTCAGAAAAACCTCACTAGGCCTCAGCACATACCAGATACCACCAGCTGCCAGAACCCTACAGCTTCTAGAAGCACCAGCCACCCCGCTATGCTACCTCCTCAACACAGTATCAGACATGAGGGACCCTATGAGCCTCACGGCAACATCAATATAGTACCAGGTAAACAGTCAGGGCCTTCAACCACTAGCATAAGAAGCCTGAGACAAAACCTCTTCCCCCTGGGAGCAGAGGTCAAATTAAAAGAAAGGAACTTTCCCTCTTCCCTCCATCCCCCCCCCCCAAAAAAAAACAAAAAACAACAATGAACAAAAAACAACAAAAAGAGAAGCTTACCATAGAAAGTTATTATGGTGACAGGGAAGACGAAGACACAAACTCAGAAGGGACAACAATGTTAAAATATCTGTGGGCAAAACCCTAAAGAAATATGGGAGGCAGTCTACAATGCATCACTCCTTTAGAAATAGGCACTATGCTCTCCTTCCTTGCCTTATCTTCCCCATCCCTAAATGATTCTCCTCAAGTAGTTTAGGTTAGAACATTTTATTCTCTTTCAATATTTTCTGCAGTCTGAAGCTCTGTTAGATACTAGAATAAATTGGGTTCTGGACAAATCTTTCCTTTTTTAGATGACTCATAGGTCATTGGTAATTTCCTCACTCAGTAGGAACATGCTTCTCATCAACCTCAATTCTAGAAGACATTTCCCATTTAATCTAAAGAATTTTAGTGCTTGGTTGATTCAGATTTGTCCTCACCCCAATGAAGGTATCTTATCTCTTCCTTTTAGTGAAGTAGGGTGCCTTGGGTGAATTACACAACTCATTCCATTTTTACATAAAATGAATAAATAAAAATATATACAAAGTAATTAAACACTAAGGAACTTTGGAGGGAGGCAGGTGACAGCACAAAGAGGTAGAAACTAGGAAAACATCTGTGCAGAAGTTGGTACATGAGTGGCAGAGACTCGATCAGGCAGATGTAAGGAAGGAGTACTTTTCAGCCCTGTGGGACATCCAGTCCAAAGTCACAGAGTTGGGAAACGAAGTAATGTGTATGAAGAACAGAAAGAAGGTCATCTTTACTGCATTTAAAAATATGAACAGTGGAATAATGTCCATGGAGGTTGGAAACATAGGTTGGGGCCAAGACTGTATAATACTTAAATGAAGAGACAAACTAATATTTTATCCTAGAGAAATAAGAAGCCATTGTAATCTATTGAATAGGGGAGTGAAATGTTCAGCTCTTTGCTTAAGGTAAAATTGCTTTGGTCACAATTTGTAGGATAGACTAGAATGTGGGAGGTTGAGGTGGGTATCAGCTAGAATATATATGTAAAAGGTGAGGACTGTCTGGATTAAGTTGGTAGCTATGTGAATGGAGAGAAGAGAGATTGAGAGATACAATGAAGATGTTAACAGCAAGATTTGGCCACTGATTGAATGTGTGGGGTAAAAAAATAGTAAAGAGTTTAGGATCATGCAGAATTTATGAAACCATTTACTCTAAGGCAGGAGTTCTTGAACTTTCTCCACTTGCAACTACTTTTCCATGTTTCCAGAAGTGTTCCTCGGTGTTGCGTGACCTGAGGACATGTATAGTGCAAAGTGGGTGTTCTTTGTGATCAGAACCAAGGCTGTGGTGATGTCCTGTGATGCAATGCAGGCAAATGCTGCCAGAAACACCTTGAATTCATTATGCATTTGATTTTTAATTAATTTTTGGGCATTGTGCATTCAGAAACCTTTTACTGTTGTCAAATTTTTCACAACCACATACGAGGTCGCAACCCACAGTTTCAGAAGCCCTGCAGAGGGTGGTTTTAGCACAATTTTAACATAATTAGGGAGATTCAGAAGAGAGGAGGTTTTTCTGGGGTCAATATAATAAGCACAGTTTTGAATTATTATTCATCATTCTATTTTTTTTTCTATGTGGATATTAGACAAAACTCTTTTAAATGATTAAATATCTAACTTAGGAAACTACAGTATTCCAGAGACTGATGCAAATAATGTCAGCCATGACATCTGAAGAATCTCACTATCTATAGAGAATCTTGCTTTGATTCAGATGTACACCAAATTCATAAATCCTTTCTCTCTCCCTCTCTCTCTGTCTCTCTCTCTCTGTCTCTGTCTCTCTCTGTCTCTCTCTCTTTCTCTCTCTCTCTCTCTCTCTCTCTCTCTCTCTCTCACACACACACACACACACACACACACACACACACACACACACACACACCCTTTTGGTGAGCATATGACTTCCTGCTTTAAGACTCAATTGATATTTGTAACCAGAGTTTCCTCAAACAAAGTTACCTCCATTATGGTGTCTACAAATTAATGTAAAATTTTTATACATGAAAAGTAGCTTGTTGGAGGATATCCTTTAAGTCAGTGTTTTGCTTTTTTGAAACAAATGCTTTTTACAGCTAGCAAACAATAAATATGGAAGGATTTGTCTTTCAATCAGTCTATGATGGTATAAATGTTCTCTGATGTAGAATCTCATTATTGAAAGCTTGGCTATTATTTTTTTCATACTTTCATCAATGATGTCCTGAAAATATGTGTACATTATTTTCATATATTTTGCAAGATGTCAAAGTAGGTATATACGTTGACAGATATTGAGGCTTTTAAAACTTTCTTTGGTATTAAAAATGTCAATTATTTTTCTCCAAGCATTTGGTTCCTCCTCCCCTCCCAACAACCCCCCTCCCCAGCAAATACACATCTGGAGAACAGATTTCTCTACCTCAAAATTGTTTTATATCTTGAATAGTTTGTAGGGTAAAACATAGTTTTGATGAACATATAGAAACATACCTTCCATAGGATGCCTCACAACTTACTTTGCTAAAGCTTGAGTATAGTTCTTTAAAAGAAAAAAAAGAAAATATTTACTAATAAATGTCACTTTTGCAATATTAATGACAACTATGTGTAAGTGAAGAGATACAGCATGATAAAGTGTTGACCTCAGAGAAAGGAAGATGTGTGCTCAAGTTCTGTCTCAGACACATACTGACTGGTGACCCTGAGCCGATCATTTGATATTTCAGTCCCCCAGGAAATCTTTTAAGACCACATTTTTGAGAGATTCCTCACTGGCAGGTCCATATGTAAAAGAAATCAGAGGTTTGGTCCTTCTCCCTCAACCATGTTTCCTGAGGACCTATTAGGAAGCATGTCATTCTCTTTCTGACAGAGGCAATGGACACAAGGTGCAAAAACACATTTTTGACCACTGACATTGTGTGACTTTCGACCATGCTAATTTGCTCCAAGGCTTTTTTTTTTTCCTTTTCATTAATTGAGGGGGAGAGTAGGGCAAGAAGGTGTTTTAACAATAGCACTATCCTCAAAAAGGCTACTGACATACTTTTCAAATCTAAAGAAGAAAACATAAGGAAATGTAAAGGATTTTAAATTAGTTAGAGAGCTTTGAAAGTGAAATGTAGAATTTATTATAGACTTTTTTTTAAAAAAGCAAACACCGATAAATGGTGTTTTATGATTTGTATGCTCTTCTGTGAATGGAAATAATTTTTGGAGGGGTGGGTTTAAGTTCAAAATTTAAAAAAAAAGATTAAAAAGAGGCCTATTATTGAGTAATAGGTTCTTGGTCAAAATATCACCTGCGTCAGCTTTTGTGACTCAGTTTTCTTTCGTGCAAGATGGCCATTAAGGTTCTCATTCAGCTCTAGACATATGAATATTTCATTCATCATATATATTCAAGAATGAACCTGGAAAGTCAATGATCTGTCAAAAATGGAAAATATTTGTGAAGATTTCAGTGACAAAGTATACTCTCTGTCAATGACAGTAGAGCTATAGACTGTAAGATTATAGTCCTTGATATGCTGCATAATGAAACAGAAATGTTATTAAGGAAAACAAAGATCAGAAGAGCAGTTTGACTAGGTTGAACATATATGAAGGCATCATATTCAAAGAAAACTCAAGAACAAACTGAGAAGAAGACAATGACATGAAAATATCTCTAAAAAAAGCCTGAGTGAAAAAAAAATGCAGCTTGAACACAAGTCTAACAAGAATTCGTAGAAGAATTAAATAACAAGATAAAAAAGAGGAAAATGAATTTAAATCAAATAAGTATAGTAGAGGAAAATTGGGAAAATAAGTGAAAACAATGCAAGAAAATTATGAAAAGAGAATTAATAGATTGCTAAAAGAGGCACAAAAAACACTGAAGAGAATAATTCTTTAAAAATCAGAATTGGTCACATGGTAAAAGAAGTAAAGAATTTCACTGAAGAAAACCAATGTTAATAGCATTCATCAGATAGCATTTATTGAAAAATTTTGTGATCTGTTCCATAGTATATATTACTTAGCCTTTGTCTCTTATCCTATAATCAGTCCAAAATATTCTGGAACTGAAAATATTTCTTCTCATCCCCCTAGAGAACTATTTTATTCTCTATTGCTTTCTGCATAAATTAAAAAAAATACATATTTTAGTTATACATTGTCATTTTGCAGTCTTTAACAATTTTTTTCAACACTTATTCACCATGATGAATGTGGTCCTCAGAGGTTACTAGCTACATCTGCCCCTCAGGTTATAAGAAGTACCCCTGCAAAGGTGAGGGTTACATTTAATGACATCAGCTTAAGCCCCACGTTTGTGTTTCCCACCAAAATTTATCAGTTGAGAGTCCTTCAGTTAGCCAGCCTTAACTAGCTTTCAGAAGAGTATCTACTAAAGTGGTACATTTCTAATAGGGAATACAAAACATCCCATCAAAAGTCTGTGATATACCCTCCCACAAGTACATACAGATTTCAGGGTAAAGTTGGATCAATGTTTTAGTCATTTCTTTCATCTCTCCCTTCAAATTAATCGTTCTTCATTCCCCCTTCCCACGAACCTAGGACTCTCCCCTTGGAACCACCTTTACTTCTGCTTGGTGAGACTTTGCTTTATCTTAACCAGAACCAGGATTCCATGTCATTTCTCAGCCACCATATCCAAACTCTACCTACTACACAGAGTTGCTAGCTGCTTGCCCTTTCCCCTACTTCATATGTTGCCCCCCCTTTTTTTTCTTAAAGAACATTAGCTCCTTAAGGACTGGGACAGGCTTTCTTGTTTATACTGGGATCCTCAATGTGTTGATAGAGAAACACATACTAAATATTTTAATTTTTATCCATCTATCCATCTATCTGTCTATCTGTTTATCTTCAGGATTTAAAACAAAGCATAAACCTACAAACAATTTAAAAATTGAACAAAATGTTAATCTAAAGAAATCACTGACCTATTCATTTGTTAAAGGGCACATGGTATTCTAAAGACATTAGCAGTAGTAAAAAATTCAAATAACTATTTTGAAGAGATACAAAAATCAAATTCTCCTCCATACTTCTTTTGGTCCGAACCTTAAATATTGACTTTAACTTTGGAACAGTGGTGTCAAACTCGAATAAAAATGGCCTCACTAATAGGTATATAAGAATACCTGAGGCAGCATATTGACTTAGAAAACCACATATTAATAGTATCTATGTTCTATTATATGCTTATTTATTTTGTTACAAAATTTTTATTTGTTAAATAAATATTTCATCAATTACATTTTAATCTGCTCAGCATGAGGGAGTCTTGCTATGCTTGACACCTCTGCTATAGAGATTAATCCATTTCCTTAGGAGAAACATCTTTTCCCCTTAAATGAATATACCCATATGTGTTTGATCCATTTGGTAGCTTTCCATGAAATAAATTCACTTTTGTAAAGATTCCCAAAATAAATTCATCAACTGTGTCATGTGTAGACATGGCTTGTATCAATTACATTTGTCCAATTAACATTTCCACGCATTTTTAGCTTTTATTTTCCTTTGCTAATTTTCATTGTCACTCTCTTTTTAAAATATTGTCTCTTTCATTATAAATTGCTTCCTTCTTGCTGTGTAATAAGCCAAATATTTCAACCCTTATGATTACAGAATTATGAACTCTCAGAACATATGGGTGTGTATTTGTATGTACAGACACATACATTTTGTTTCCCTTTACTTCATTCTCCATTTGTTTATAAAATTCTTAAAAATTGTTTGGTTTTATAATATTGATAATATGATATAAATTGCATACCAATGAGGGAATTCATTTTGCTTGAAAGGTATATTTGTTAGAAGGAATTTTTCTTTTCTTTTTGTTTTCCCAAAGGAGTAGGAGTGAAAATAGATTTCTGTTAATTTAAAAAAAATGGGGAAGTGTGGCATGCTACAGATGTAGCGTTTTACATGTACTTTCTGATAGGGTCCCTATACTGTTAATTTGCTTAATTCTTTTATTTGATTATAAAAGAATTCTCAAGAGGTAGGACAATCTGTAGATACTAGTAATATAAAAAGTAAAATATAATATAAAAACATATTAATAAATCTTTCTTTTAAAGGATTAAAGGGAGGGTGTCTTGACCCCAAAAAGTACAAGGGGAAAAGACAATGGGATAGAGTCCATCAAGGAAAAAAAAAATTATGGAACGTGTTTCACTGTGACCTGCTGCTTTCATCCAAAAAAAAGGAAAAAAATCACATTCCTGGGAATCAATTCTACAGAACTCTTGAGAAGGTAAACAATAAAAAAGCCATGGTGATCTCCAGTGTGTACACCCAAGATGGCGGCTCCCTAGCGCTAACGATACCAAGATGGAGGCACCCAGACAGTACTTTGGTAGTTCTGCTCCTTACCTTTCCCCTAGCCCCACCCCTTCCTGTTTCCTCCAACCTCCTCCTGGCAGGGCTGGGCTTGCTGTTACTTGTTTGGGTGTGTGGCTACATTTGGGGCTGGTGGAGTGTGGCGACTCTGGCTGTGGGCCCCTCACTGAGCTGCGGGACTTGTCCTATGCACATGGTAGATGTATTCCCCCAATAAAAGGCCAGCTCTGACAAAAGGAATGGAGGGAAAAGTTTGGGAAACAAGTCGAGCTACCATCCCAGGAAATGGGTGCAGGAATGAAACCGAGGGAGAAAAAGCAGCAGGAGAAACAGCAGGAGGAAGAAAAGGAACAGCAAAACATGCTCAAGCCCAAAGGGGCTTCAGTGAAGGACCCTTGAATCAATAAAGCAGACCCCCTCCTCCAAAAATAAAAAAGGCTTGAGATTTTTAAAAGGGTGATTGCAAATCAATCTTACTGAAATAACAGAATATATAGGGGTGCAGGGAGGAATTAGATGTTACATTTTTATCTGAAACAAAGAGAAATGCAAACAAACTGAAAATAAGAATAAAAGTAAACTCATTTTAAAAGTCGAGGGGCTACAGTAACACCACTTCTGGGGTTGTATCCCAAAGAGATCATAGAAGCAGGAGGAAGACCCACATGTACAAAAATATTTATTGCAGCTCTCTTTGTGGTGGTAGAAAACTGGAAATTAAAGGGTTGCCCATCAATTGGGGAATGGCTAAACAAGTTGTGGTATATGAA
>CM053588.1:83243528-83272616 GCA_028646515.1 Pseudochirops corinnae | reverse complement strand
TATATATGTGTATGACTACATTTGTGAGTATGTGTATATATGTGTACATAGACAGAGGGCACAGGATCAATTGAATAGGAAAGGCTGATATTTAAAAGGTGAAAATGAGAGGTGAGAGAGGAATATAATGAGAGGAGATGGGGAGAGACAGAATGGGGTAAATCATCTCATATAGAAGAGACAAGGGATAACTGTTACAATGGAAGGGAAGAACGAGAAGGCAAAAGGGAATGGGTCAACCTTACTCTCATTGAATTTGGCTTAGGGAAGGAATGACATAGACTCTAAATCGTGTATCTTGGCCTCCAGGAGAGTAGTCATGATGGGGATGAGAGGGGAGATGATGGAGGGGAGGGCAAGTTGGCGGGGAGGCTTGTTAGAACACACACTTCTGTAAAGGGACAGGGACAAAGTAGAGAATAGAACAAGTGGGGGGGCAGGATAGGAAAGAGGGAAATATAGTCAATCTTTCACAATATGACCATTGGGGAGATTTTCTGTGTTAACTACACGTTTACAGCCTGTATTGAATTGCCTGTCTTTCCAGTGGGGGTGGGTGACGAGGGAGGTAAGTAAAGAATCTAGAATTTAAAGTTTTAAAATCTAATGTTCTTATATATATGTGTGTGTGTGTATATGTGTGTGTGTATTATATATATATATATATTACATATATATATAGTTATTAGTATTATTTACATGTAACTGGGAATTAAGATATATAGGCACTAGGGTAAGGAGATCCATCTTGCCCTACCAGAAAGTCAGAGGGGTGATGGGGGAGGATATAGGAGAAAGCAGATTGGGGAGGGGGTAAACATGGGATTGCTGTTTTGGGGTGGTGAGTAGGGGATAGATGGGGAGAAATTTTTAACTCAAAATCTTGTGTAAATGAATGATGTAAACTAAAAATAAAAATTAATTGAAAAAAACCAGAAATATGAAATAAACAATATTGTGCTAAAAAAAAAAAAACATTTAAGTACCTTATGTGTGCTAGACCCTGAGTTGTGCACCAGATTTAATGTAACTTAGTTTAAATAATCCATTGTCTATTGGTCAGCCTAGTAAGAGCTTGTTCAGACTTATCTGATTTTATGCCCTTTCTTTCCTGAAGACCATATTCCTGAAATTATGAAATCTTCAACAATAACTGTGAGTCACTTAACTGCTATGAGAACCAATCTCAAACCTGACCAAAAAGGAGTGAACCCAGAGTTTTGTGTCTAATGATCCTGACTTCCCTCTTAGATTTCTAAAGCAACTCTGTGGAATGACAGTGAGAAAATGCATTCTTCCAACCTTTTCATTTTCAGTGTCACATCAATAAAAGTGCACTTAAATCATGTTCTAATCATTTCCTATATGATATATCCTTTTATCTAGGAAATCAAGCAGAGTTGCAGAAAATTATGCAACCTCCTCTCATCCAGTAGCAAGTACAAGCCAGCTATTAAGGTGACCTTTTGGGGGCCTTCTTAGGAAAAAGGGGAATATACTATAATGAATAGCAGTCAATATGAAATTTTCTACTAGTGAGTCTTTTGAAGTTTCCAATATGGCTAACTCCATGTAGCAGAAAATGAAAGCATTTAAAGGCAGCTGTAACACAGGTAAGATTGTAGGGGTGCAAATAACTAGAAAAATATCCTTCATTAAAACTTCAAACAATTCTCTTTTGAGAGGGTACATTTTAAAGTACATGAATATGCTATATTATTATTTAGTTTTGGGTGGCTTAGTCTTTTGAATAATAAAAGAATGGACTATTATAATCTTTGCACCTTTGCCTCTTTTCTTTCTTACTAAAACCAGCAAATTATAGACAAGCAATCCCTCTATGCCAATTTTTTTCTCAATATTGCTTTTCAGCATAAAGCCTTTGTTATGAAAATCAAATGTATTGAATTTTTTTGAAACCTGTCATAGTCAAAAGCTGTTAGCTCCTTCTGGGAACTTAGCAACCCAGATAGGAAACACAAACCATCCCCTTAGCATTGATTTAATGCTTTTTCTTGGGAAAAACAAAACAAAACATAAAAATTATTTGCTTACAAAAGAAGATTATTGTTCCCATTTGATAAGTAGAAACACTGAGACATGGAAAGGGCTACTAGCAATAAGAATAGTCTCAGCTATGATTATTATTTATATATTACTTCTTGGTAGTCATCAATGTAGTTCCTTCTACTAAGGAAGCTAGGTAGAAAAGTGGATAGAGTGATGGGTCTAGAACAAACTGTGTGACTCTGTTTGCCTCAGTTTCCTCATCTGTAAAATGAACTGGAGAAGAAAATGGCAAACCACTCCAGTATCTTTGCCAAGAAAAACCCAATGAGGCTTGCAAAGAGTCAGACATGACTGAACAACACTACCAAAGGAGTAGGTACAATTGTACTATGATAGAAGTGATCACTGAATTCATAAGATGTCTAGTCCCATCATCTGTTCATCTCTCTCTCTCCCCCTCTCTCCCTCTCTCCTCTTCTTTTCTCTCTCTGTATATAAACATATTTCTATCTATATGTAATATACTGCTAACATATTATGAGAAAAGATTTCTATTTTCTCTATTATTATTTATTATTTTTTCTCCAAATTAGAATTTTTCTATCTTCCTTTATAAATATAGCATTGTGTTTCTTCAGGTATTTTAGTTTAATCCATGTTGAGATGACTCTATCCCCACCCCCACCCCCACCCCTTACAGTAACCCTTAAGTCCTTCCCTCTCCAATTTATTATCCTTTTGTCTCCTTTTGGAGCTTTGTCTTTTTCTTCTTCTTGCTTGCTTTTATCTAGTTTACTATTCCCCTCTTTTTTTTCCTTCACTCAATTAAAAAGTCAAGTAGAATCTCTCTGTATCCTTTTCATAATTTTAAGTGTCGGTCCTTATCAAGTCTGCCTCTCACTCAGTTCATTTCTTTTTAACAATTTCACTTTACCTAATCAGGTAGGGCAGACCTATTAAGGTACTTGGGAGTGGAAGAAAAAAATAAAGAACAGGGCTGAAAAATGAGGTGGAGACATGACAACGGGGGATGATTATATTCCCTTCTTTCCTCACTATATCATCTTTAAATGCTTCTTGAGTGGCTTCTATGTATAAAATACTGGGGAGGGAGAAGTATGAGTATAGAAACAGAGTCCCTGCTGTCAAGAATTTTATAGTCTAGGTTTTGACTGCAGAGACAGACAAAGGTTTAAAAAAAATCAGGCATTAACACAAAGTATTCATTCTCACTCCTATTTCTATTAGTTTCTCAGTTGTATTTTTAGCCACAGTAGGGGACATAATCCCTGAGATGTAAATTATACTCTGTGAGATTTTAAAATGCAGGAAATAAGGGTGAGAGATCAGAGAGAAAATGAAGAGAGTGTGAAAGTACAAAAGTTTGAGAATCATTGTAATTCTTTGCAAATAGTCAAAAAATGTATGATTTGAATCCAGCTTTGTTGACTGAGAGCCAACATTATATTTTGGTCCATCAACTTTTTGTTCCAATAGTACCATGCAAATTTTTCATGTGAACTCAAAGGTCTCCTCAAAAATTCATAGGATCACTATGAAACTATTTTGACATATATGAAGATAAATATTTAGCTCTAACAAAAAAAAAAAACCTTGCAAATGTTACCTAACTTATTCATTCCTCAAAGATAGAAAATTTAAAGTAATTAATTTGGTAGGAAAAATCTAAAATACTAACAATTCACACTTCTGTCACACATTTCATCCAAGTGTATCTAAATATAATATAAGTATTATATTAGTATCTAACTAGTGTATTATAGGTATCAAAATATAATATGAATAAGTTTAAGCTTTTTTTCTTATCAGAATTCGCCTCATCTGGGGCTGCCTCTCATAGCTTTGATTTCATCTGAACTTCCAACATAGGAGCAGAGTTTTGCAAATTTGCCTCCTAATACAAGCATGGCATAAAGAGTATTTTTCATCAACTTTCTTTTTTTCTAATTATTACAACCATGCTTCCCAAGCTATTGTGATCCTTAGATTTGTTAAGGAGCATGAGTCTAATGGGAGAGATAGCATTTTTTTAAAGTAAATACTAAGTATATACAATGAAAGTAGAAGGAAATCTCAGAAGGAAGACATTGGGTGGATGGATGGGTGGGTAAAGGAAGTGGGAAGGCTTCTACAGAAGGTGGGATTTTAGTTGAATCTTGAGGGAAGCCAAGGAAGCAGAGAGGTGAAGAGAGAGAACATACTACTGCAAGGAGTCAGTCAGTGAAAAGACAAAGAACTGAGAAATGTGAGGACCAAAACCAGCGTCACTTGATGGTAATATACAGGGAGGGAAGTAAAGAGGAAGAAGACTGGAAAGGTAGAAACGGGAAAGGTTATAAAGGGCTTTTAAAGCCAAAGAGAATATTTCATATCTCATTCTGGAAATTACCTGGGAGCCACTGAAATTAATTGAATGGGAAGGGAGAAGGTGGTGACATGGTAAGACTTTCACTTCGGCAAAATCATTTTGGCATCGAAGTGGAGTTTGGATTGGATTGAGGAAAGACCTGAGGCAAGGAGATCAACCACTGTCACCAATAATCTGTTGTTGTTGTTCAGTGGTTTCAGTCATGTATAATTCTTCATGGTCCCATTTGGGGTTTTCTTATCAAAGATACTGGAGTGGTTTACCATTTTCTTCTCTAGCTCATTTTTATAGAAGAGGAAACTGAGGCAAACAGGGTTAAGTGACTTGCCCAGGATCACACAGCTAGTAAGTGTCTGAATTTTGAACAAGACAATGAGTCTGACTCCAGGCCCAGCACTCTACCCACTGTGCTACCTACTTGCCCCTGACAGTAGTCTAGGTAAGAAGGCAATGTGAATCTATACCAGGGTGATAGTTTTGTGAATGGAGAGAAGGGGATATATTTTAGAGATGTAGCAGAGAATGCGCCAACCTATATTGGTAGAAGCAATGTTCTCATCTCGGGAATTTTGCATATCAATGAAATCACAGTTTCAAACCACAGTTCCTATCCCTATCTCCTCCTTCCCCAATCCCTGGCATATTAATTCCATGTGGGAAAAGAACATCGAATGAAAGAGTAGAACCAGCCACAATTGCTTCCAGATATTTTGTGTATGAAATGATAGCCCCTAAACTCTGTTCTAACATTGATTTATTGCACCAAGAAATAAATCCAGGGAAAGGTTGTTGGAAATGGTTGTGTAGGTCACTATACATAGTAGTGATTCACTGAATTCAATGCAACACCTACTATAAAGATAGAAAGTGACAAGATTAGAAGAGATTTCTTCCCCTCTATGTTGGGAGAGTTCACATTTTAGACTGTGCTATAAATGGTAGAGTATAAGTGATTTATTTTGTCATGTTCAGAACAAGGTCGTCATTTGTTTTGGAGCTGTGGCTCGGTTCAGTCTGACTTTCCTTCTTCCTTGAGCCAGAGATTCACAGAGATAGAAGGGACCTCGGAGGTTATCTAGATCAACCCATAACTGTACAAGAATCCTATCTATTACAAATCCAATTAGTGGTTTCACAATCTTTGCTTGAAGACTTGAAAGGTCTTCAAATGAAAGAAAACTAATTATCTTTTCCTTTTTTTGAGTAGTTCTCATTGTTGGGCAGCAATTGCTTCCATAGGGTCCTTGTCTGCCTTTCAGCAATTTTTATCCAACACTCTTAGTTCTGTCTTAGACTGAGGGATAGATCTAAGTAATCCATTCAAATATTTGAAGAAGGTGGGATTTTAGTTGAATCTTGAGGGAAGCCAAGGAAGCAGAAAGGTGAAGAGAGAGAACATACTACTGCAAGGAGTCAGTCAGTGAAAAGGCAAAGAACTGGGAAATGTGAGGACCAAAACCAGCGTCACTCAATGGTAGTATACAGGGAGGGAAGTAAAGAGGAAGAAGACTGGAAAGGTAGAAACGGGAAAGGTTATAAAAGGAATTTTCTTTCCCATATTAAGTACTCTGCCCTTGATTTGGCAGCTCTAAAAAATAAATAGCTATATTCTTGCCATTCTACAGTTCTTGCTCTACCATACAACATCTCAACTGGATTTCCAGCTTCCCCTGAGGGGCTAGCTGATTAATAAGAAGTCATTACGTTTAGCTGCCCCCAGCAATTCTATTATGCCATCTTCCTGCCATGCCACTCGTGATCTCCACCTTCCTCCAAATTTCCACCTCTTGCTTTAGGAACAGTAACCAAATAATCACTACCATTGCTTCTGGAAAGCAGACAGTCCTATGACATCTCTCTGGGAATATTGTTATTTTTATTTTATTGGCATGGCCCATCTATGAGCACTGAAAATTCCTCAAGCTATATAATTTTTTTCTCTATCTCTTGAAGGAACACTCTGTATTTGATTTTATTTAAGTCTTTTCTATGTCCTTTTGTAGATTGATTCCCAGATACTTTATGTATTATGCAGTTATTTGGAATTCTACTTCACTTTCTATTATTTACTTAATTTTGTTATTGTTATATGGAAATGGAATTAATGTTTCAGGGTTTATTTTTTGGTTTGCTACTTTGATAAGCCTATTGTTTGCATATTGTCTTTGTCTATTATCTTTGTTGATTCTTTAGGATTTCCTAAGTAACCCATCCTGCCAACCACAAATAGTGGTAGTTTTAACTCCTCTTCACTTATCTTTATCACATTAATTTATTTCTTTTGTCTTATTACTATTGCTAAAATTTCCATAATTATATCGAATAATAGTGGGGAGAATGGATATCCTTACTTCACTCTTACGTTCACTGGAAAAGTTTCTATTGTATTTCCACGGCATATGATGTTTACTTTTAGTTTTGCAAAGATACTTTTTAGTGATATTCAAAAAGGTCACTTTATGTATAGGGGAACAGAGTTGGCTCCAGCTGGATGATGGATACTTTCAGGCTTAGTGAAAAGCCATCCTGCTCTGAAAACTCTATCCTTTTACTCCAAAATGCAATTTCCTGTCTCAGTTCCCTCTATGTCTCAGTTCTCTGGCCCAACTCTATTGCTGATCTACTGTTCCTTGCTGCTGTCATAGCCTCAGTAAATTTCTTCTGTATCATAGAGGCACTGTGGAGAGAGGAGGCAATGAAGTATACAGGTGAGTTAGTTCTATTGCAAAGCTGTAGGTCAGCTTGTGCCCCTCAGCTCTTCGTAGCATCATGAGTGGTGGGAAAGAGCATATTAGGGCTTAAGGATTAGCATTCTCAGTTATAAATTCATCAAGTTTTTACCTGGTTTGGGTTCTTAGTGTTTGGGAATATGTAGAGAGATGAAATTGTTTTATTTCTGATACATAATTCTTATTTTGATGAGCTGTGACAACTGAAGAAAATATTCCTTCGTCTTGTTGGGCATGTGAACCAAAAGTCCATCTTGAAATATCTCTCCATCCTTCTGACATCACCTGTCCCTGGCCACTGCTCCCCTTTTTATTCTATCTTCCCTTGTTAGGATGTAAGTTCCTTACAGAGTTAATATTACAATGTCTATCTTTTGTATGTGTATTCCCAGAATTCAGCATAGCTTCCAGAATGTAGAAAGCACTTAATAAATGTTAATTCATTCATTCCCAATTAAGTTTATCCTGTAAATTCCTGAATTTGGGGTAGTATTATCTCAGCTGCTTCTCTACTTCTCAAAGGATAAGTACTAAAATGTAAAAGTGTTCTTTTAAAAAAAAAATACTGATAAAACTCCTGTGGTTTTGCATTTTTCTTTTTTAATCCTGGAGGTCCATCATCATCATATGGAGAAAAAATATGTATTTTCTCCTAATAGTTAATGAAAGAAAAGATGAAGAGAGATTAAAAAAAATTCCAATGACAAATTTTTACATTAATATATACCAGTAGTCCATCTAGTTCAATCACCTGTATCCACTATTTTTTGTGAGAAGATCTGGTGTTCTTTCAATAGTTAATAGTGAATCCAAAGTGTTCTAAGTGCTCTGTTTTGTTTTTGTATTTTTAGTTTTCTAGCATTAGCATAGACATACTTATACAGTCTAGCCTGTTCCTTTTTTTTTCTTTTTGCTTCCCACATTTATCAGTTGCCAAAATCTGTCTTGTAGATTCCCTGATTATCCAGAAATATTTCACTTATGACACTGAATTTTACCCTCTCACTTTCCCATGGTCCTAGGGTCTGTGCCACATAATTTTAATTTTGATTATGATTTAATTCAATAACTATTTGCTAAATTGATATGAAATTAAAATTATATAAAGTGCTATTTCATGGTCACCAGTTTTTCCTTAATACCTATTTTTTAAAAAACTGTTTAATCACCTGTTGAAATTAGGTGGCCTGATTGCTGATGTTGTTAGGGGAAAGTGGTAATGAAATTTAATCACTGAATCTGCACCATTTCTTTCTGTGCTGTTCCATGCCCAGAGCACATGCTCAGTGTCACCCAACAAATACTTATTTTCAGCTATGAGGACAACAAGCAAGAGAATATAGACAAATCAGTGCACATTAAGCACAATTTCTGTATGAACACACCTGAGATTCTCGTCTTCATCTATAGATTGGTATCATAATTTTTTATTTTTGCCAAAACATCTGGTAGAAGAAATTAAAATGAATCAACAGATTTTGATAAATAGTTATTTCATAATCAATTGTCCATATTGCCAATTATTTGCTTTGACTAATTTAGAAAATTAAAAAAAAAATTAGTTATGTTACCCTAGACGAGAGAAGACTGGGGAAAAAGAGATGTAGGAAAAGTATAATAGCTGTCTTCAAGTATTTGATGTACTTTCCCATGGAAGATGGGTTTAAATTTCTTTCTATTTCTTTTCTGCTTGGCTTTAGAAGGATTAACTAGGGACAGTTGAAAATTCCAGGAGATTTCAACTTCATATAAGATAAACACTAACATGTAAAACTATCCTAAAGTAGAATGAATTTCCTCTGGAATTATCATGTTTCACTTCTTTTGAGATCTTCATGTGAAGGCTGGGTGACCACTAGTTAGGTTGTAGAGGACATAATTGTTTATTAATGATTCCCCTTTAATTAATGGTTCTGTGGTAATAAATCCTTAGGAAAGAGCTTTTTCAGTAGTGAAAGAGACTTCTCCCAATGCCATTTTTTTTTTTGCCTAATAGCATAGCTTAGAGAGTTAACTTTAACAGACTGCCTTTGTCTTTTTAAAGAGTCAAAGGTCCATAAAATGCCTGTACCTAAATGCTAATTGCACTGATAGAGAACTATGGGGGTGGGACGAAGATTCAGTAAGCTTTCCAACCTGTGCCTATCAAAGGCACAACCAGGGAGGACTGGTGAAGGCTGGCACTCTCTTATCTCTTTAACCCCACCCCACTCCTCACACTGGGCAGGGCATTCAACTCTACCAATAAGGAGAGAGTCCTATACCAATAGGTTATGGGACAGGGGTTACACTAAAAAACAAATTGAATTTATTGGGTTATTGTTAATAGAAAGGATATTGCCAGGG
This sequence comes from Pseudochirops corinnae, assembly GCA_028646515.1. Classification (NCBI taxonomy): domain Eukaryota; kingdom Metazoa; phylum Chordata; class Mammalia; order Diprotodontia; family Pseudocheiridae; genus Pseudochirops; species Pseudochirops corinnae. Next base: position 83,263,142 of record CM053588.1, on the reverse strand, counting down.
ACTTGTGAACTGTAATATTAGAGTAGTCACACGCAAACCTACCTATAAAGCCTATGATAGTAGCAGCCACCCACTAGGGATCCAGGCTATGAGTGAAAATGAAATTAGAGGGCTATAGTAGACACTGTCCAGTTATATTATTTATAAAATTATAAATTACTCATTGTAATAGTTTTTATTGAAAATAATTTATTATTAAAATTAGCATGAAAATTTTGTGTTCTACAATAATCAAAAAAGAAAATTATCTAAGAACTATCAAATGTTAATTATATATAATGTGTATATATGCATATATATGTGTGTGCATATATCTTCAATGCAGTTTGAATGTAGATAGATAAATAGATAGATAGATAGATAGATAGATAGATAGATAGATAGATAGATAGATAGATACACATTCAAACTGCATTGAAGATTTTTACTCCTTAAGAATGTCTTGGTTATTCCACAAGTATTCCTAAAACTGCATCTGTCACTTGAGGGGATCTTGATGCTACTTCTACTTAACTTCTGACAACTCTTTAGTCGTAACACAGATTTTTTCCTTTAGCAATAAAAGCCCTCTCCATGCAAGAATTGGCCTCTTTTTTATCTTTGTTGTTATTGTTTAGTCATTTTTGCTTTTATTTTTCAGTTGTTTCCAACTCTTTGAGACCCCATTTAGGATTTTCTTGGCAAAGGTACTGAAGTGGTTTGCCATTTCCTTCTCCAACTCGTTTTACAGATGAGGAAACTGAGACAAATGGGGTTGTAGCTTGCTCAGGTCAGACAGCTGGTAAGTGTCTGAGGACAGATTTGAACTCAGGAAAATGAGTCTTTTTGACTCCAGGAACAGCACTCTATCCACTGTCCTTATATTAATTATTAGCTGCTGAATTTACACTACACACAATGTTTAGTTCTCTCTAAATCACATAGAAGAACTGCCATATATCATTTGCAGCTCTTAGCTGAATTGAACAACTGAAGTCCAATTTCTATTTTTTTTAAAATTTATTTCTTTTTAGTTTACAACATTCAAGTCTGCAAGCTTTTGAGTTTTAAATTTTCTCTGCCTCCCTCCTCTCCTTTCTCCCCAGTATGGCATGCAATCTGATATAGGCTCTACATATACATTCATATTAAACATATTTTCACATTAGTCATGTTGTAATAAAATAATAACCAATGGAATGAACCATGAGAAAGAAGAAACAAAAGAAAATAAAACAAAAAAGAGAGAGAGCAAATAGTATGCTTCAATCTGTATTCAGACTCTGCAGTTCTTTCTCTGGGTGTGGATAGCATTTTCCATCATGAGCCTTTTGGAGTTATCTAAGAACCTTGTATTACTGAGAAGAGCCATGTCTATCAAAGTTAGTCTTCATACAATGGGGCTGTTACTGTGTACAATGTTCTCCTGGCTCTGCTCCACTCAATTAGCATCAGTTCATATAAGTCTTTCCAGGTTTTGCTGAAGTCTGCCTGCTCATCATTTCTTCTAGAGCAATAGTATTTCATTACATTCATATGCCTCAACTTGATCAGCCATTCCCCAGCTGATGGGCATCTCCTAATTTCTAGTTCTTTGCCACCACAAAAAGAGTTGTGATATATGTGTGTGTGTGTGTGTGTCCTTTTCCCATTTGTATGATCTCTTTGGAATATAGCCCTAGAAGTGGTATTGCTGGGTCAAAGGGTAGGCACATTTTTATAGCCCTTTGGGTGTAGTTCCAAATTGGTCTCCATAGTGGTTGGATCAGTTCACAACTCTACCAACAATGCATTAGTGTTTCAATTTTCCCACATCTTCTCTGGCATTTAAAATTTTCCTCTTTTGTTATGTTAGACAATCTGACAGGTGTAATGTGGTACCTAAGACTTGTTTTGATTTGCATTTCTCTAGTCAATAGTGATTTACAGCATTTTTTTCACATGATTATAGCTATCATTAATTTCTTCCCCTGAAAACTGCCTGTTCATATCCTTTGACCATTTTAACTGAAGTCTAATTTCAAAGCTAAGGAACTAGGTCTTTGCTCTGTTTTTCATCATCATCATCATCTTCATCATCATCATTTTCTTCTTCTTCTTCCTGCTTGTTCTGCCTGTTAGCAATTTTCATGAGTTACAATAAACAAGGAAAGGTACTTTTATAATCCATTGTCACTTTGGGGAAATCTCTGCTCCAGGCATTTTCCTAACTCCCCCATGCCTGGAGTGCTCTCCCTCCTCATCTCTGTCTACTGTTTCCCCTGCTGTCTTTTAAATCCCAACTAAAATCTCATGTTCTACAAGAAACATTGCCCAACATGGATTAATTCCAGTGTCTCCCCTCTCTTAATTATCTTCTATTTATCCTATTTATAGCTCGTTTGCTTGCTCATTCCATTAGACTGTGAACTCCTTAAGGGTGAGGATTGTTCCCTTTTTTTTTTCCTTTTTTTCACTAACTGCAAGTATTAGTAGAGTGCTTGTTGGCTCATAGTAGATGCCTAAATGTGTAGTGACTGATTTTTTTTATTTTTTTCTGAAGAAAATAAATTAGAATATAGATAAGTTTAACATCACTGCCCTAAATAAAATAAAATATAAAATGAATTAAATAACTTTTAGACAGAGCTCATCTGCTCTACTTTCCACATGTGAAAACATTGTATTTAGATATCATAGAACAGTTACTTCTTAATCATGTGAAATATTTGAAAAGCTAAATCATGTTTACCTTAAAAATAAAGCTACGTATAAAACTAGTTAACAATGAATAATTCATACTCAAATCATATCACTGTTTTAAGGTAATCTAAGAGATGAATGATTGAAAATTATTACTTCTTTTTATATTTTCATGAATGGAGCTAAAAACCCACAGGATATGTAATCTATTTGATATCTTTACTAATACAGTATTTATGAAAATACTATAAATTTGGTAGCATTTGCTTTTCTAGAAAATACTCACTATAAATAGATATCAATGTGACCTAATAACAGTGAGATGCAAATATTCTAAACTTTGCCATTTACTTGAATGAAATTAAAGTTTAGTAGTAATATTTAACATTTATATATCATTTTATGTTTACAAAATGATTTTGTCTATGTTATTTCATTTGAGAATTGAAGTATGTGTTACCAATATTATTCACACTTAAAATGAGAAAACTGTGTTTTAGAGAGGTTAAATGATGTGTGCAAAATCACACAACTGGTAAGTTGGTGGATCTAGACCTTGACGTAAGGTCTTTTGAATCCTAGTCTAACACACTGTCCAGCGTATGCATCTACCCCACAGAATCATGGAATCACAGCTTTTTGAGAATTGAAAGAGCCTTCACTGATCATCTCATCCAACCCATACCCAAGAGCTACTCTTAATAACTTTAATAGCCTACTTTTAACCTCCACTTGACAACCTCCAAAGAGGAAGAACCCTGAGATAGACTTCTGAGATAGTCCATTATACCTTTCAACAGCTGTAATTGTTAAGGAAGTTTTATTTGTGACATCAGGCCTAATTTGTCTCCTTGCACTTTCTACCCTTTGTTCCTGGCTCTGCATTTTACATCTCAACAGAACAAGACCAATGCTTTCTCTACATAATAGCCTTTCAAGTGCCTGAAAATTATCTCCCTTACGTCATCTCTTCTTCAGGTTAATCATCCTCAGTTCCTTCAGCTGGTCCTCATCTCACATTGACTCAAAACCTCAAAAAAAAACTACCTGATTTCCCTCCTCTGTGAACTTTCTACCTTATCAGTACACTCCTTATAAATCTAGTATCCAGAACTGAACTTAATATTCCAGATGTGGTTCACAAAAGTCAAAGTACAAGGAGACTAACATTCAATTTTTTCCCCAGAATTTATGCATCTTTTACTGGAAGTGTTGATGAGAACCTTTAAGTTCCATTTTGAAAAGTTGAGTAATGCTGCTGGAAGTTTTCATTGTGATCTCTGTATACAAAACATTTCTCTACCATATCACATTATAACTCACACAAATTGTAGTGTTGAGACAAATGGAAATGTTCTGTGTTAGCTAACATGCCCTCAAATAGATTGTTGATTCTGTTTATAAATTTGAAATCTCTGAACAATAGATGTTGTGCTCCCAATAATTACAGAAGTCTTAGAAATGAATTAGGTTTAGATGAAACATAAATAGCAAGGCATCTTATTATGGCATATGTTTGGGTCCGAATAATGTTAGGGCAAAAGCATGTTTCCTTTCAAGGCCTTCTCTAATTAATGATGATGATAGAAGGAAATTCTCTTTGCATAAGAATTCTAGGAAGCATGGAGGCTAAATTCAATTGCTTATCATAGCTACATAAGACTAAGATTGGCTTTCTGTATGGGAATTTATATTTATTAGCTCCCATTCTCGAATTTTGATTTTTTTTAATGGTTATCAAGAACCAGTCAAGAACCAAGAGAACACGTACAGAGTAACAGCAACGCTATGGAATGACAAATTTTGATAGACTTAACTCTTCTCAGCAATACAATCATCTAAGACAATTCCAAAAGACCCACAATGGGAAATGCTATGCACATCCAAAGAAAGAACTATGGAGTCTGAATGCAGATTGAAGCATACTATTTTCTTTTTTTTTTTCTTTCTTGTGGTTTTTCCCTTGTATTCTGATTTTACCTTTATAACATGACTAATGTGGAAACATGTCTAATAAGATTGTTCATGTATAGCCTATATCACATTGCATGCCATCTTAAGGAATGGTAGAGAGGAGGGTGGGAGAGAAAAATTGAAACTCAAAGTCTTATAAATATTGGAACACTGGAAACTATCTTTATATGTAATTGGGAAAATAAGTAAATTAAACACTAAAAAAAGGAACCAGTCAAAGATGATCAAAACTTCAACATTTCTGTATTTTATTGTCTCAAAATTGCTTTGCTCAAATCTCACCCTAACATCACTGAGGCATATAAATAAATGAACATGAAGGAAACAGAGCATTAAAAAAGACCTTAATGAGAATAAAGATAATAAAATTATATTAAAGGGCCCTTAGGTAAATAAAAGACTATCCTTATAGATTTGTTGTTCTGTTTTATACTGAAATGTTATTATGTAGTACTTCTTTCATCATTTGCATATTTCCTTTGAAAATCTGGGTTTATTTCTTTGTCTTCATATAGATGTTTTAGGTGCATCACTCTTTTCTTCCTTATCACCATAATCATTTATGCTTGAAGTGTAATTTTTTCAAAGAAACTCTCATCTTGAGCCATCTTCCTTTTTATAGTATTTGGTCACAGGGTGATAACAGTCTTTTCTGTTTACTTTCTGATATCAACTTTCCTAAAACTACATGATGCATATTTGATTAAGCATAGAGTTCTCTTATGTAGTATTCCAATCTATAAGAGGATGTGGTAAACTTTATTCAAGGTTCTCATTATTTACACTTTATTGGTCAGGATCCAATCCAGAGGGATGGTTTTCCTCATTGCTTCCTCAGACTTGTGAGTGTTGAAATTGATGTCAAGGGAAGTCAAGAGTTTATCAAATGCTCTGTTTTTAGTAGAATGAGATATACTATGTATGGGAGGGTTTTATTCATAGCTGATGTATAATTCCAAAAATGTAGAACTTCTTTTTTTCCTGCTCACCAGCAGATAGGTGGTACGGTGCGTTGAACACTGGGCCTAGAGTGAAGAATATCTGAGTTTAAACCTAACATCAGCTCCCTATTAGCTGTGTGACCCTGGGCAAGCCACTTATACTTCTATTTGCCTTAGTTTTCTCATTTTTACAATGTTATAAGGATCAAATGAGATAATAATTGCAACATTCTTAGCTTGGTGCCCCCAAATAGTAAGCATTATATAAATGTCATCTATTGTGATTGCTATTATTATTATTAATCATTGTCACATTCTCTGTCTTCTTGCTGTAGATTCTCTTTCATTGTTTTCTTCAGGCTTGCATTGTTTGAAACTCACTTATTCCTACCACAAACATCTGTAATATATATATATCTGTATCACCTCATGATTTATATGGTACATTAAGGTTTACAGAGCAAGTTCAAGCATTATTTTCCTCATTTTACAGATATGTAAATTGAGAGCAAACTGACTTGCCTGGGATCACACAACCATTAACTGTCATGGCTAGAATGTGAACTCAGGATTCATTGATTCCCAAACAGTTTTGCCAATTTTGTCCTATCACCCTCCTTTTTAGTTAAATAGATAAATGTATTTTCTTTAGCCTTTTCTCCCACTTCCCCTTTCATTTCAATTCTTACCCACTTATCTTAGATAAAAATATTATTCTTCTACCTCACCCCTTCTAGTTTTCCCCCTCTTTGCATTCCATTTGTGAGGAAAAACTACTCTAAACATGTCTGGTTTTTATGCATAGTAGTTGGAATATGTCTGTTTCAAGAAAAAGAAAAGCCATAAGGATTAAAGTTAAATTAAGGAAAATAGCTAGTACTATACTCTCTATTTCCCAGAAATCCCCTTCCGAATATCCATAGAATTCTTCATTCACTTTCTTAATTACACTTGTTTTTCCCAAGTACTTGTATTAAAAATAATCTCAGTTCTCAATTCTATTGTTGACCACTTTTATTAAATTACTGTTATTACAATAATATTGTTAATCTAATACTTTTCATTGTTAATATTTAGAATTTCAGGATAGTGTATGCTGACTATTTTTCTATTGGTAAATAAATGTGTAGTGAGTTCCAAATAAGTGAATTACAATTTTTTTGCAACATGACCCATTAGTAAGTTGAAAGAGGAACACTGTGTATGTTACTGTTGGCTGTTTATGTTTGACAAGTAAAATGATTAGTCTGTTTTGCTCTCTATTCAAGGCGAATTTGGTCCATTTGTTTTCATTTTCTCATTACAATTTTACTACAGTTATATGTGTGATGTATGCCTTATAGAACCACTGATTTTGATCGAGAAGGGACCTTAAAAATCAAGCCCAATTCCTCATTTTATAGATGAGGAAACTGAGGCTTATGGAGGTTAAGTGGCTTGCCAAGAGTCAAACAATTAACTATAAGTATCTGAAGTATCATTCACTCCCTGGTATTCCTAATTCTAAATCCAGTGTCTTCTCCTCACCCTCTAAACTCTGATTCCTGGGACTATTTTATTCCTCTGTCTAGCCCCTTTACAAACTAGCACAGAACTTTATAGTTTGTAAATAGTCAATAAGCATTTGTTGACTCTATGAATAAATTTATAATTTCAAGTTAAAAACAGATAGGGACATGCCCTAGAAAATAGTCACTGCAAAAGAAATGAGGCTACAATTAAAGAATTTTGTAAATTTTAAATAAACATATGGTAACTGTTCCTGATTCATGGCAGGCAGCTTCTTTTGCAGACCATTTGTTATATTCTGTTGTAAAGAAGGAACTTTATCCATATTTGATTGAAGAGAATACGCATCCACAAATGGTAGAAATAAATATGTCTCTATAGGAAACAACCCCCTAGCATTTTTGCATCAATGTTCTGGAAGGTACTGTTCTGATGATAAAGAGACTTTTCTATATTTGGCTAAATTAATATGGCATGAATTTCGAAATGTGTTTCTCAGCCTGGCACTGAGTCACTTCAAGATGAAATACATTGGTGAACTATGTGAAAATCAAACAGCTTGTAAATTAATGGACCTCTTATGCAAGTCAATCATTCTAATGCTAGGTTGTTGGAAGCTATGGTTACATTAATGTTTCAGAAACTAATGGCATGTTAAGATAGCTCTGCATTCTCAATAAGACTTAAAGCTAATATTAGTTTACTTTCTCCAGGCAGAATAAAAGCTTTTAGCTACCATGCTGATATTATGTAAGAAGAGCCACTGAAATCTATTAAGTGCGCCTTTTGTCTTCATACTCTTTGATCTCTTTTATCTCTGGCTTCCCAATTCTGGTGCTGAAATTGGAATTCAGCGTTTTAGCAAGTATTGTCAATCATTTTTACTTTTCTTTTTGTTTATTGGTTTCTTGTGCCCCTTTCCTTCTTCCCTTCTTATTGGTTCATAGGCAGCATGGCACAATAGACATCAGGCTGGATTTGGAATAAGGAAGGCTTAGATTTAAATACCACCTTTGATGCCTCCCTTTAATTCCCTTTTCTGTCCCCCAGTGAAATAGGGGCAAGGACTGCTTCTCTTTGAGTGTTTACATCCCTTGTGCCTGCTGTAGTAAGAATAAATAAATCCTGATTGATTGATTGACATTTAGTTATGTGACCATGTACAAGTCTCAGTGAGCATCATTTCCTTGTTTGTAAACTGAGGATAGTAATGTCTACAGTACCTACCTCACAGGGCTATTTTAAGGAAAAATGAGATGATATAAATAAGCATTTTGCAAACTTCAAAACACTATATAAATGTCATCTATTATCATTATTCTTAAACATGAGGGCTTTGCTCTTCCATATATGTGCCTAGAATCTTATCTTTAAGAAATTGTCTTGACTGCTTTTCTCTGATTGTGGTATGGTATTCATCAGCTAGTTTGTTCAGATAGCATTTCTCATCATCATTAGCTTTGCCAAAGGCTAAATTTGAAGGAAAGGGGGGAAATGTCTTTATATGAACAGGAAAAAACGTCAGTCAAAACCAATCATTCTATATACTAGCTAGTGAGTACCTACAGTGTCCTAGATATTTTAGAACACAGAAAAAGGCATAATTGTACGGTATTCAATGGAGAATAATGGAGAAATAATTGGTCACAGAGTGTTAGATTTAAGATCGGTGATAAAGCAGATGAATGCAGCAGGGGAGAGCAGAAATGTAAGAAACTGGTTGAAGACAAACTACAAAACAGGGAAATGAACTAGACTGGAACAGGGGCAATGAAGACTCACTGAAATGGAGGATACATATTTAAAGTGTCTTTAAAAACTCAGAGTTGTATGTTTAGTGTTAAATAAGATTTGTTGATGTGAAATGCTAAGACATCCCCATAGCTACATAAATTAGTGAAAATGTAGTTTGAGTGTGACAGCTTGCAATGTACTTTCCACGGTTGGGTGTTGGCAAAGCTAAAATCACTCAATCATTGCACGTCTTCATCCTACCTACATAATTAGGCATCATGGCATAGAGCATAAGAAAAATAGCTTCACTGCCACGATGACCTGAATGCATGGGTCACTTAATCTCTGAGTGTTCTAGACAACTCTCTAAAAATATAAATTGCAGAGAAGGTGCTGATGTCCGTTGGTCAAAGGAGTTCCTTTTTGTTACAGTCAAAATAAGGTAAATTGATGCACGATGTTCTGAGCACATTCAATTTATTGATAAGGCTAGCAATTACCAAGAAAAGAGTTTCCCCCCTCACTCATCAGTTATCAGTGGGGAGATAAGAAGACCATGAGGTAAGGCTTACTAGCCTTCATGTAGTTTCAGGAACTACAGGGGGACAAAAAACAGGAGGCATAAAACAATATGATTGGTTACAAAGTTTGAAGTAGCTGGATGGTGAAAAATAATTTGATTGAATGGGAGTCAGGAGAAGAGAACTAGCAACAACCTCTCCTTCTAACTTGTTGCTCTAGAAAGCTCATTAGTAGTGTCTACTTTTGTGACTAGTTAAAGTCACAGCAATAATAGTCCAGACTTTCTTGAAGGACAGCCAGCATTGCAAATATAACAAATTTCCTGGCGCCCACCTGCATCTTTCAAGGCTTGTTAGCCAGAAAACAGAACTCCTTTAATTGTACACAGTCAGTAAGATGAGTAGAGGCAATATATTTCTTTGAATTTAGGTGATTTATGTGACAACTTAGCTCAGTGAAGAAAGCTGAACTTCTGAACTTAACTCAAAGGCAAAAAAAGAAGAAAAAAAACATGGCTTAGATAATTTTCTGGCACACGGGATAATGCAGAATAGAATCAATTAAAAATGGAATCAAAATCAATTTGATTTTCTCATTTTTAGCAATGAAATCACAGATACAGTGCCTCTTTCCCTGTATAACTATGTCACCATGTCAAGTCAATAAGTATATATTAAGCATTTACTATGTGTTAGGCACTGTGTGGAAGGCTAAAAATACAAATCAAAAGAAAGACTTTTCCTGCCCTCAAGGAGCTAATGTTCTAATATGCAGAAATGACATATAAGAGAAAGATGAAAAATGGGGGAGGCACGGGGAGTCAGATTGTCCTGGTAGAAAAATAAGTTTGGAGTATCAGGAGTAGAGCCCAGAGATGAAGAAAAGAACATGGCTAGCCTGGGCACTTTGCTTAAAATTGAAATACTGGAAGGAACTGACCAATGAAAGGATGGAAACACATGGGAGCAGAGATCTTCTAAAGTGGGAAGTATTCTGTGGTGCAATGATAACCATGTAACTTTAGATAAATTATAACCTTGATGTTCATGTTTACTGAATTGTGAAATGAAGCTATAATGCAAACCTACTTTATAAGAAAAGAAAGCTCATTTGACAGCTGTTTTGTTTTTCCATTCAAATAGAGCCAATTCTCACTCATTCAGGGGCTGATTATCCAGTTTGTAGATTATTCAAGTTTTGTGTTTTATCTATGTTCTATTCCTCTTTCTGCTACATGTAAGTCTAGTAAGGAATTTATTTGGTTTCTCATGAGTCTTTGCAGCCAGAGGTAGTCTATCTAACTGGGGAGAACGTGAGTAGATACATAGTGCCACAGCAATATTTATGAGGCAGGAATTTGCAACAAAAACTCAGAATGCCAGTAAAACATAATAAGAAAATGAAGCGGGGTGGGGTGGGGGTGGATAACAAGGTATACCATATCCTGCCAGTTGTCTGGAGCAGTCTGAGATTTCTACTCCTTTCCTGCCAATGGCAGAGAAATACAATAACTCCAGATGTTTCAGCACTCCTATTGAAAAGTGACTTAGAATCGGATGTGGTCTGTTCTCTTCATGTCCCTGAAGAATTCAGCCTTCTCACAACGGGATAAGGAAGGCACATTCCTGATCTCTTAGGAGACAAATAGCAATAGCATCCAGAAATCAAAATGCAACAACTTTTGTGATTGCCTAAATAGGCAATTTATTAACCCAGCATGCCCCGCTTCCTTCAAGTTGAGGCACACAGACTATTTTGGACTCAAAACTTCACATCTGTGAAAATTTGTGAAAGGTTTATCTTGAGCTATAGCTGTTAAGAGTGTTTGATATTTATGGATTTTTTCCTATTTTTGTCTTGCTTTTCTATTTTAAGTAAATTATGTGTTTTTCACTACTACCATGTGATGTTCTGATAGAAAACTGGCTTGGTCTTTTGGGGATTTAAGAAGAACTTGAGATTGACAAGATTGAACTACAGGCTTCGGAGTAACTAGGGAGCGCTAAGATCATCCTATTCATTGGTTAATTGATTTTCTGTACTTCTTCCAAATGATGGAAAACAGGAAGGAATAAAATGTAAAGTATTACATGTGCTCCTTGTTAATTCCTGTGTTAAAATGCTTGGTTCAATAATAATAAATCCTAGGTTTGGCCTAAAATGAAGATTTGGGAGAACCCTCATATTTTCATGGTCAATACTATATTTGTCCCCTCGTCTACACAAAACGTGACAGAGGAATTTTCCTGGTTTAGTCTTATATTGCAATAGCAAGCAGAAGACCAGTGACCTTCGAGCAAATCATTTAGGTCATCTGAGAGTTGGTTCTGTCAACTGAGAAAAGAAGGGTTGGACCAGATGATCTTCAAGATTCCTTCCAGCTCCAAAATTCTATGATTCTCTCTAGTATTAGGATCCAATTCCCTTGCATGACTTTTTTAAGGTTTTGCTCCTCTTTCAACAAGGGGAGAAATTTGTACTGCTTGGCACCAGAATTTACTAAGTTACCTGTGAAATGCTGACCATAAGCATTCCAGGATAATAATTATGAAAATATGACATTTGGTGTACAGATTTTGATGTGCTAATTTTCATTAAATTCCATGATATGCATTTTCTTTTACCATTTCTGAGAGTCTTGTTATTTAATTTAAAGTTTGCCTATATAATTTTATATTTTGCTTTTATAAATATCACATATTGACTATGAAATAAACATATATAAAATAACAAATTTCCATAGGTAATGAATGAATGACTTATTTTAAAATTTTCAAATATTTTAAATGGAATTCAAACTATTCCTATCATCCAAGAGTGTCATTATTCTTACTTCAGACTTTCAAACTTCACAGGATCATAGATTCTTGTATTTACAACTGAAAAGGAACTTAGAGGCCATTAAGTCAAACCCCCTGTTTTTAAAAATTAATTTCATTATTTCTTTATTTAATAAGCATTTATTTTCTCTTCTAGTTCCCTTCTCTTCACAAATGAACAAAAGAAACACGTATATAATAACAAATATGTATGTTAAGTGAAACATTCCCTCATTGATAAAGTTCAAAAATGTATATCTCATTTTATATTTTGTGCTCTATTAACACTTTGTCAAGAAATGAGTAACATGTTGTGTTCTGGAACAGTAGCTTATCATTGCACTTAACAGAGTCTTTCAAAATCACTTTTCTTTATAACACTGCTGTTACGTCCTCCTGATTTTGCCGTATTTACTTTGCCTCAGTTCATAGAAGTCTCCCTAGGTTCCTCAAACAACTGTCCATTTCATAATTTCTTATCACTCAATGAAATTCCATTACATTCATATAATGTATTTGGTTTAGTCATTCCCCAATAGGTGCACACCCAGTTAATTTTTAGTTTATTTATGATGAAGAGAGCTATTATAAATGCCTTTTTTAATATGTGGGCCATTTTCCTCATTCTTTTATCTCTTTGTTTAATAGGTGTATCACTAAGTCAAAAGACACATAGTCTTTAGAGATCTTTTGAGACTTCCTCATTTTATACATGAGTAATCTGAGACCAAGAGAAGTTATTGCTTGCCCAAAGTCACCCGAAGTCAAGATGCAAATATTCCTGACTTCAGATCCACCACCCTTTCTGCTCCGTCACACTACTTTTCCTGTAGTCTACCCGTACTGGTGATGCCCATTCCTGCTTCTGAGCCTTTGATCATACCACTTGTCCACTATAGAATCTCTCCCCTCTCCCTAGTGCCATCACTTTCATTTTCTGTCCAAATTCTATCAATCTTCTATCAACTGTCTCAATTCCATCTTTCCTGATCAATCTGTCCTTGATGTGATGTTTCCTTCCTTTCACTCATATACTATTTGATGTCTATAACTTTTTTTATTATAAGATTACAGGATCAAAGAGTTAAAGCTGGGAGGTATCTCAGAGGCCAACTATTCCAAGGTCTTCAGATTACCTAACTTTGGCCCAAAGATGTTAAACAATTTGCCCAAGATAATAATTTATTATCTCATATTTTATTAAATCATTGTCTGTATAAATTTCCTGTGTCTCCATGGATGTCAGGAGCTTACTAAGGACTGTTCTTTTTAATTTTTTTTTTATCCACCAGCCTAGCATAGAACAGAGAGATTCTAAAAGTAAGTGCTGAAGAATACTTATTTTTATCCTTTCTGTAACTCTCTTTCTTCCCCCTCTTCATTATTTCTGTTCAGACAAATATAAGAGATAGGGTACGTTTACTCCTGGTTGCTGTGGTCCTCAGAAATTAATCCTTTAGAAGCATCACTGAGAGGACATTTAGAAGGAGGATACAATTCCAACTTTCTCCTGCCTACTTTTTAATACCCTTTGCTATTATCTAGGGAACAAAAGTGGCTGTCATCATAGATAACTTTCCGAGTTCATTGTATGCATATGACCAATGTGTATTTAAATGTACAGTGAGATTTAATTAACCAAATGCTTTCAAAATGAAGGAGTCTGATGAATCGAATATTAATTGGGGCAAAGGAGGGAGTAAAGAACCCAATGAATTAATGTTCTAGCCCTTTGGGGTAAGAATTTTGTTCTAAAGCCAGGAGGCAGAGTCAACATCACATATAATCCACCATGATACGTTGACCATCCACCCCAAATCCATCCCAGGTTATCTCAACAGATCTAGAAAGTAAATGCAATGAAAAAACATACTAATTGGAAACTCCAAGGGGGAAAAATCACACTTAGACATTTTTCATACCCAGTTTGGTGTAGGAAGACAAACAGAAAGATGTGTAGATTCTGGAGATGGGGCTTTAGCTAGAAAAGAAATTCCAGCAGAGGACATTGCAGAGCAAGGGCATAGGATTAGATACCACCTAGTAGTTTTGTGGTTTATTAGTCATTCCTGGGTCACTAACTTAGGGGCTGACTGTAGAGGGGACCTGTACCTATGGTTGGAGTTCCAGGGTGAGAAGCAGTTGTGGGTCTTATATAATGTACTGAACAGGGAACATGTTCAGAATCAAGAATTTTAAAGTAAGAGTATTTGGTTATGACTCCAGAAATAGAGCAAGATCCCCATTCTTGCTTCTAGAACAGTATGAACCTTGCAGTGGAGTAACTAGGGTAGGAATCCTATACCAAAGGTGAACCTATAGTTCTGTTATTCTGAACCAACAGGGCTTTTTAGCTGGTGTACAGTAATTCAGTTAGTAACAATGTACTGGGATTTCAACCAAGTTCAAGACCATAGGTGTATCACTCAGAACAAACTCAGGTCAGGAACTTGCAAAGTACAGACTATGGAACCACAATCAGAATGTTTCCTGGCTCATACCACTTTGAGATCACTGAAAACTTTCAGGTCCCTACTCAGAGCTAACCCTGCAATCTCACAATGACAAAAATCCAATACATGAAGAAAGCAGCAAGGAAAGCAGCCTAGACTGTCCCTCCAGAAAGGTAAAATCCCTGACTGTAACATCAAGTCCAAAATCAGGAAGCAGGTTCAAGCAATGAACAAATCTACAAAGCATCTCATGGTAAAAAAGGTATTGTTATAGGACATAAACCCCAAAGAAGAGAATGACTCCAAAACATCTACAAGCAAACCATCAAGACAAAATTATAGCTTAGACATAAGTTCAATTAGAATTCTCCCAAGAGTTTAAAGAAAATAGTTTTTACCAATGAAAAGAAACCACCAGAGGAAAAATTAAAAAAGAAATGTGAGCTATGAAAGAAAGAATTTAAAGGGGAATGAACAACTTGGCACAAGAGGTAAAAATCTTATCCAAGCAACAAACTTCATGAGAATTAGCATAGATCAAATAAAATTTAATGGCTTCATGAGACAAGCTTTAAAACAAAGTTAAAAGACTGGGAAAAAAATAGAAAAAAAATGTAAAGTATGTCATAGCAAAACCAACTAATCTAGAAAACACTGAAGGCAGATAATTTAAGAATCATTCAATTAACTTAACAAAATCAGATTTTTGCAAAATATTTAACACAATGTCTAGTGCAAATTAGGTTCTTGATAAGTGCTTATTCCATCCCATTCCACTTACTAACTGAAAGCTATAATAGAAAGGGCATAGATATAATATTTCTAGAAATCATAAAATGAAATTAAAGATCTCTTAGAATCATAAGAAGAAGCCTAAAAAAATGGAAACTCCCAGGAACATTATAGCCAAAATCTAGAGCCTCTAGGTCAAGGAAATGTAGTGAGAAAGAATTCAAGTACCAAGAAATCATGGTCAGGATCACATACAAATTATAAACTACAACTAGAAAGGAGTAATAGTTTTAAATCTGATCTTTCAGAAAGCAAAGGTTATAGATTTTCAGGCAAGAACAACTTGCCCAGAAATAACTGTGTAATCCTGGGGTGGAAAGGGAAGGATCTTTAATAATGAAAAAGAGGACTTTGAAGTGTTTTGATGAATGGACCAAAGCTGTGTAGAAACAGAGAAGATAAATATTAATTAAGAGAAACATAAAAGAAATATGAATCATCAATGATAAAGGAATAGACAAGGATATATTGCTTACATTATAATATGGGGAGATGATCCACATGGACTCTCAGAACCCTATCATCATCAGATGTCATAGGGATGTCACAGATGTCATCAGATGTCAGAGAGTTCACATGGATCTAATCAGATTGAGGGCCTGGGAGTGGTTGCTATATCTTGAGGCAGCTAAGTGATACAGTGGATAGAACACCCACTAGACTTGGAGTTAGGAAGACCTGAGTTTGAATCCATTCTTAAGCACTTATAAGCTGTGTGATCCTAGATCATTTAAGCTCTATTTGCCTCAATTTCCTCATCTATAAAATGGGGATAATAGAACACATACCTCACAGGGTAGTTGTGAGGATCAAATGAAATATTAGTTGGAAAGGACTTAGCATAGTGCCCAGGGCAGAGGAAATGCTATATAAATGTTATCTATTATTATTTTATGATTTTAAGGAAGAATTAAAAGAGAGGGGAAGGAAACATACATGCAAGAAATTGTCTCATACAATGGGAATATACAAGGAGAAATCTACACAAAGTGTTATGGGTAGGGAGAACAGTTGATAATTCTCCCTGATAATCTCTTGTCATCTAAACTGATCAAAGGTTGGAAAAAATACACAAACACAATTGAATACAGAAATACATTTCATTCAGTAGGGAAACAGGAAGCAAATAAGATAAAGTTGAAGGGATAATAAGGGGAAAGGCATGCAAAATAAACTCTAATCTGCAAAAAAAAAAAATTTATGCTAGCTAATTTTATGAGGGCAAAGAATTGAAAATTGTAAGAGTTCCCATCAATAGGGAATAGCCAAAGCAGTAGATAGATAGATAGATAGATAGATAGATAGATAGATAGATAGATGAATAAATACACACATAAATTTGTATGGGTGTGTACATGTGATGGAATAACATTGTGATGTAATAAATGATAAAATGGATATAAAATTTTATTTAGTATTTTATTTTCCCCAGTTATATGTAAAAACAACTTTTAACATTCATTTTTAAAACTGTGAATTTCAAATTCTCTCCCTTCTCCCCTCCCCATCTCCCTTCATTGAGAAGGCAAGCAATTTGATATATGTTACACATGTGTAGTCATACAAAACATTTCCATTTTAGTCATATTGTGAAAGAAAATATAGACCAAATTGGGGGTGGGTAGGACTGCTAGAAAAATAAAGTTAAAAAAAAAAAGCATACTTCATTCTGTATTCAGATACCATCACTTCTCTGTCTGGGGATTGATAGCATTTTTCATCCTAAGTCCATCAGAGTTGTCTTGGATCATTGGATTGCTGAGAATAGCTTTTCACAGTTGATCATCTTAACAATATTGCTGTTACTTTGTAGACAGTACATTTCATTTTGCATCAGCTCATTTAAGTCTTTCCAAGTTTTTTTTTTTTCGTGAGAGCATTCTGATCATCTTTACTTACAGCACAATAGTATCCCATCATAATTACAAATCACAATTTGTTCATCCATTCCCAGATTGATAGGCAAAGAACTTGCAAAGAAACCTAGGATGATTTGTATGAATTGATACAGGGTGAGGTAATGAGAATAAACAAATGGTTTATACAGTGAAAAATTATAATAAAGACAACTTTGAAACACTTAGGAATGCTAATCGATGGAATGACTAAACAGTGTTTCAGAGGACTCGTATTGAAACATGCTACCTGTCTTTTGATAGAGAAGTGACAAATTCAGAGTGCCAATTGAGACTTTTTTTTTCTAACTTGGCCAACATCAAAATTTTTTTATAACCCAGTTTCTGTTTTTCCTTTCTTTCTCAGTTTAGGAAGGGAGGAGAGTGGGATTTTTATTGACTGAAATAAATTAATCCTAAAAGAATTAAATAGCAAAATATATTAGTGCTGTTTTGTGCAAGCATATTATATTATACAGTGAAGATAATTGATTTTTCCAATGAGCACTGAGGATTTCCAATATATTATGGCTATCATCCTCAATATCAAATTATATGACACAATACTATAGGATGAAAAAAGCATAGTAGGTTATTCTGAATCCTTTTCAACTTCAAGATAAATGTCTATAGATGGTGGCGTAGAAGCAACAAGGTTCTGCAGCTCCCACATAGCCACCTCAAATACCCATAAAATATGACTATAAACAAATTTAAGGGTTCCAAATCTCACAAAAATACAGAAAAACAAATCTCCTGCTGAATGCAGCTCAGCATGAAGGGTTCAGCACAGCACGCTGGGAGCTGAAACCAGCCCAGCCAGAAACCATGGGTTGGCCCCAGGGTGGCCAGGACAACCCACAGCTGGAGCCTGCAGGAGAGTGGATCAGTGGCAGCTGTGGCAGTTTCCAGAATTATCAAGCCATAAGAAATAAGGACTAAGTAAAAGGTCAGTGGAGCTCAGCTAAATTTGGGGGAGAAAAGCAGGCCAGTCAAACTGCCTCCAGGGCAAGAAATCAGCAGAAGCATGGGCCCTGCAGCTGCCTCCACATGGCTGTTTCAGAGTTCCTGGCCTGCAGACTGCAGAGGGGCCAAACAATCGTTCAGACGCTAAGTACTCTTGCACTGAGCGGCCTGGATCTGGATGGTGGGCTTGGGTGGTAGTCCTGGGGTGCATTTTCAGTGAGCCAAAGCTGGTGGGGGCTGCAAAAAATGGCAGGCTCCCAACATCTCCAGCAGCTGGGAAAACCCCAGCAATTTGGGACAGAGCTTTCCTCTCTGGAAGCAGAGTTCCACAGAGCTTAAAAATCAAGTAATTGACTGACCAACATGAGCAGGCAAAGGAAACAAAGATAGAACAGCAACCAAATTCTAGATTCCTCCTTTGGGGACAAGAAGGATCAAAGCATGGATGGGAGGAAAACAACACAGTCAGAACTCCCACAGCAAAAGCTTCCAAGCAACAGGTAGACTGTCTGCAAGCCATAGATCAGCTTAAGAAGGATTTTGAAAACCAAATAAGAGAAGTGGAGGAAAAATTGGGAAGAGAAATGAGAATGATGCAAGAAAATCATGAAAAGAGAGTCAATAACCTGACTGAAGAAAATGACACCTTAAAAAATAGATTAACTCAAATGGCAAAAGAGGCCCAAAAAGCCAATGAGGAGAAGAATGCCTTAAAAAGTCAAATTTGCCAGATGGAAAAAGAATCTCAAAAGCTTTCTGAAAAGAATAATTCCTTCAGAATTAGAGTGAAGCAAATGGAAGCAAATGACTTTATGTGAAATCAAGATACTATTAAATGGATCCAAACAAATGAAAAAGCAGAAGGCAATGTGAAATATCTTCTTGAAAAAACGTGACCCGGAAAATAGATCCCGGAGAGACAATTTAAAAATTATTGGACTACCTGAAAGCCATAGTAAAAAAAAAAAGAACCTAGAAAGCATCCTTCAAGAAATTTTTCAAGGAAAATTGCCCTGATATTTTAGAACCAGAGGGCAAAATAGAACTTGAAAGAATTCAGCAATCACCCCTTGAAAAAGATCCCAAAAAGAAAACTCCTAGGAATGTTATAGCCATATTCAGGAGTCCTCAGATCAAGGAGAAAATATTACAAGCTGCCAAGAAGAAACAATTTGAATACTGTGGAAACACAATTAGGCTAACCCAGGATCTAGCAGCTTCTACATTAAGGGATTGAAAGGCCTGGAATATGATATTCTGGAGATCAAGGGAGCTAGGATTAAAACCAAGACTCACCTACCCAGCAAAATTGAGTATAGTGTTGCAGGGGAAAATATGGTCATTCAGT
>CM053588.1:83213509-83243428 GCA_028646515.1 Pseudochirops corinnae | reverse complement strand
AAAATTTGACACTCAAATACAAGAAGCATGAGAAGGTAAACATGGAAAAGAAGTCATAATGAACTTACCAAAGTTGAACTATTTACATGTCAACATGGAAAAGTGATAATTGTAACTTATGAAATTTTTCTCAGTATGAGGATAGGTGAAGGGAATACAAATGTATATATATATATATATACACACACATACATACATATACATACCCATATATCTATATAGGAGGGTTTATATATGCATATGAACACATTTCTGAGTATGGTATATATGAGTACATAGAAGGCACAAGATCAATTGAATAGGAAGGGGCAATACTCTAAAAGGTGAAATTCTGAGGTGGGAGAGGATTACAATGAAAGGAGACAGGGAGAGACAGAATGGGGCTAATCATCTTATATAGAAGAGGCAAGGGATAATTGTCACAATGGAGGGGAAGAACAGGAAGGCAAGAGGGAAAGGGTCAACCTTACTTTCATTGAATTTGGCTTAGGGAAGGAATGACATAAACTCTAAACTGGGTATCTTGCCACACAGGAGAGTAGGGGGGATGGCGATGAGAGGTGGGATGGCAGAGGGGAGGGAAGGGTGGGGGGAGGGCTGCTGGAAGCACACACTTCTGTAAAGGGAGAGGGACAGGGTAGAGAATAGAATAAGGAGGGTGGGATAGGAATTAGGGACAAATAATCAGTCTCTCACAATATACTCACTGTGGAGAGGTTCTGCGTAATTACACATGCACAGCATGTATTTAGTTGCTTGTCCTTCCAGTGGGGGTGAGTGACAAGGGAGGAAGGGAAAGAATGTAGAATTCAAAATTTTATAATCAAATTTAAAATATATATATATATATATATATATATATATATAATTATTATTAACTATATCCAACTGGGAATTAAGATACATAGGCACTGTGTTAGGGAGATCCATCCTGCCCTACTGGAAATTCAGAGGGGTGAGAGGGAGGACATAGGAGAGAGAAGATTGGGGGAGGAGTTATACAGTGGGATGGCTGTTTTGAGGTATTCAGAAGAGGAAATATGGGAAGAAAATTTGTAACTCAAAATCTCATGGAAATGAATGATGTAAACAAGAAAATAAACAAATTTATTTATTTAAAAAAGATAAATAGTTATAAAGACTGATGATAGACTGATAGGCATACTTACATAAAGAGAAGCACATATATGACTACATATATTTGTATATGAACTACAAATATACAAAATATGGCATGTGTATATACATGTTTGTGAACAATGGCCAGAGATCCAAATATACATTAACTGCAGCAGTCTTGTTTTGTCATTCCCTTGCTCTCCTAAGATTTGAGTATTAAAAAGAAAATTTCGAGTTGGATTAATTAGATTAGTTGGGTTTTGGTTAGTATTGAGTTTTTTTACTGTATATGAAATATATCAAGTGATTTTAATTCATTTTACTCATGTTTAGAAAATATTAGAAAAAGAAGAAGAATGTTCTTAGTCATTTTTCAGTCATGTCCAACTCTCTTTGACCTGATATGGGGTTTTCTTGGCAAAGATAGTGGAGTCTTTTTCCATTTCCTTGTTCAGCCCATTTTACAAATGAGGGACTAAGGCACCTGAGTACAAATCTGACTTCAGACACTATCTCTGTAATTCTGGGCAAGTCACCCCATTTGCTTCAGTTTCCTTGCCTATAAAATGAACTGAAGAAGGAAATGGCAAACCAACCCAGCATCTTTGGGAAGAAAATCCAAAATGGGGTCATGAAGATTAAGACACAACTGAAATGACTCAATGATGGCAAAAGATTTAAGATAACTACTCTGCAAACATATTGTATTATATGAACATACATTTTTTGTAAATGTATTTCCATAGTGTGAAGCCAAGCACAAGCAGCTTTCCAGAGGACTGCTACTGCTAATAGCTTTGACATTCTGATTGCATAGTATAGTGTACTCTCTATTTATTCAGCAGTAAACTAAAGCAAAACATTCACAGAAACCAAAGTATAGCATTCACAAAGATGTAAAATAACAACTTTTCACTAAAGTGGCCACATAGTTTTAAACAAAAGATATCATTCAGGATAAAAATATACAAAGGTCTCCCACCCCTAGGTCACAGTGTCTTAATCTCTCAGTCAGAAAGTCTTCTTTCTTCTTGATTGGAGACTTGCTTCCAATTATCCTTAACTCAATCATCCTTAAGGGGTACAAGGTACAAAGTACAAAGTTCTCCCACCCTAGGTCACAGTAAATCATGATCTTGTCAGTCAACACTAAGTACCCAAGGAGAGGTCTTTTCATATTGGCTCTGACTGGCTCC
Source organism: Pseudochirops corinnae (assembly GCA_028646515.1). Lineage (NCBI taxonomy): Eukaryota > Metazoa > Chordata > Mammalia > Diprotodontia > Pseudocheiridae > Pseudochirops > Pseudochirops corinnae. The sequence continues at coordinate 83,241,113 of CM053588.1, read as the reverse complement.
CAAATTCCATGGTTCCTCTTCCATGGGTTCAGGTCTTGCATGAATTCACCCAGCCATCACCTGGATTCACAGGCAGGCAGTTCTCAGCTCTTCATCCAGCTCCTCATTCAGTCTCCACTCCATATTGAAGCTCACAGTATCCAGTCCACATCAAGTCCTTTGCAGTTTCTGTTTCTGGGAATACAAAGCTTAACAGAGCCAAAGCAACATTCATGTACATTGTCAGCACTATCATGTATTCACTATCTGCTTGTAAAATCAACACAAACTCACAAACAAGGTCTGAGAAATCAACACCCTCCCATAAACAAGGTCTGAGAAATCAACACAAACCATCAGTATAGTCCCAAGACCTCTGAAACCCTCCTCCAGGATTTCTATAAATAGACAGCAAGAAAATCTTCTTTCAGGGCTTCTGAACCTGCAGAAAGGTCCCAGGGCTTCTGTACAAAGTATTACAAACACAGATCAACACAGACAGAACAGACAAAAAGAGTGCTGGACACCAAAAGTTTTCTCCTTCTCAGCTCTGCTCTGTCCCAGCTTGTGTTCCTGCTTATATATGGAGGTTCTCCTTCCTGTCTCACCCTTCCTGTTGTGTCAGCAAGTTCCTCCCACCTTCAGATCACAAGGCAGGTCTCATACAAACTGTTAAATACTTTAATAACTGAAACAAAGCACTAAGTACTCATTTGCTTGCCATTACACAGTCAGCTTAGCATTCCTGTCCCAACAATCTGCCTCATACTCTTCTAACACACACATACACACACACACACACACACACACACACACACACACACTTGCTCATTTTTACTATTTGGGAGGAATTTCAATATTACCTACTCCTTTTATGTATTATCTTCCTTCATTAAAATGTAAACTCCTCGAGACCAAGGGCTATCTTTCTGCCAGTATGTATCTTCCCAGTGTTTAGTGCAGGGTCTTGAACACAGTAAGAACCTAATTAATGCTGCTTGACTTGTTGACTTGACTTGAAGAATTTAACACTAAATTTGGTATAGAAAGAAGCTTATTTAAAATTTGACAAAATTATTTCTTATATAATAAATGACTATTTCAAATAGCTAGCTGACTTTTTTTAGAAGTCACATATATAGTGTTGTTGTTCAATCATTTTTCAGTCATTTCTTACTCTTAATGATCCTATTTGGGGTTTTCTTGACAAAGATACTGGAGAGGTTTGCCATTTCTTCCTCCAGTTCATTTTACAGTTGAGGAAGTGGATTCAAATTGACTTAAATGACTTGGCCAGGGTCACACAACTAGTAAGTGTCTAAGGTCAGAATTGAACACTCTGCTCCATCTATTGTGCCACCTAGCTGCCTTCACATATGTAATTAAATCCTTACAATTTAAGGATGATTCTACCTTTGAGTAACTTTACATATTTTTTTTTTGCTTTTTGGAGGGAGAAGGCAGGGCAATTGGGGTTAAGTGACTTGCCCAAGGTCACACAGCTAGTAAGTGTTAAGTGTCTGAGGATGAATTTGAACTCAGGTCCTCCTGACTCCAGGGCTGGTGCTCTATTCACTGCATCACCTAGCTACCCCCAACTTTCCATATTTTTTAATGAATACTCTTAGACATTTTCAAATTTTTCCATGACTGTCATATTTTGCAACAATGTCATTTTGATAATGATCACACAATATCACTAAATTGTCATGTGCAAGATTGGGAATCATTTTTGGTTTCCTAATATTTTGTTTATCCTTCTTCAACATTGTTTTCTCAGTCATCAGTATCTTTTAAATATTGTCAGATCAAAATAATGAAATGTCAATATTGTTGTAACCTTGAAAAAATTTTAAAATTTCTATTGTTGACATAATAGAATGTGAATATTTTGTAATAATGCCTAGTTATAAATGAATCAGTTGTGAGGGCTTTACCCTGAAAATGTATTAGGGAAAATGAATTGACAGTAGGAGTGATGAGGGCTTAATAAAATATCACTGATGATTGCTACATTTTATACTGAGGCTGAGTTTCAGGAGAAGATGGAAAATAATAAAAATGACCTCCCCCATGCAATATCTAAAAGAATGTCCATTGAAAGGTTTATCAGGTAAAAAAGGGAAACAACTGTATATCCATTCATTGACAAGAACATATTGAAATGATTTTCTACCAAAAAAGCAAAGAGTTGGGGAAGGATGGAGAGGCAAGAGATATGGGGTATTTAAGGGAAAGTTTAATAGGAAAGTTTCTATTGTAATAGCATGTTTTTTCAATCATAATACAATATCTAAATTCATGATATAAAAATAGCATCATTATGTAAAGAATTTATTTTTTTAATGCAAATGTAATGGTACCTGAAATATTTATTGAGTCAGAACAAAAGAAAATAATCAAGAATTTCTAATCTAGCTCAGAAGTAATACTAATTTCATGACTGCTTCTGAAATATGTATACATATCTACCATATATGTGTATGCATGTGTATCCTTCCTTACACTTGAAATATAACTTCTGAAAACTTTAAAACTTTCCAAGTTTCACTGAATTTAATTTTAAAAAGTTGTTTCAATGCTGTTGTCACTGTTGTTTCTCCATCATAAAGAATTTATTTTTGATGTGATTTCATTTTATTTTAATTTTCTTTTTGGAGGGGAGAGGGCAGGGCAATTGGGGTTAAGTAACTTGCCCAAGGTCGCACAGCTAGTAAGTGTGAAATGTCTGAGGACACATTTGAACTCAGGTCCTCCTAACTCCAGAGCCGGTGTTCTATTCACTGTGCCACCTAGCTACCCCCTTTTGATGTGATTTTATATTGTTGCATGGAAAAAATGAAAGCCAGATTAATTCTATATGAGAGTTGTGGAAAATGTTTTTAATATCATTCGACTTTGCCTTAGCAAGTGGTTTAAAATACAAAGACATAAATACTAGTCATTGTAATTCAGTATTTGTATTTGTATTTCTAGTCCCTAGAGCAATGTCTGACAAATGGTAGATGCTTAATAAACGCTTGTTGATTAATTATTGTTGTTGTTTTCCCTTTCAGGTCCCTCCAATACTCCTTGATAAACAGTTCTCTGAATTCACACCAGATATCACACCAATCATTTTGGCAGCCCATACAAATAATTATGAGATAATAAAACTTTTAGTCCAGAAAGGTGTTTCTGTACCTCGGCCCCATGAGGTTCGCTGTAATTGTGTTGAATGTGTCTCCAGTTCAGATGTAGACAGCCTCCGTCATTCTCGTTCCAGACTCAATATCTACAAAGCGTTGGCAAGCCCTTCTCTGATTGCATTGTCAAGTGAGGATCCATTTCTCACAGCTTTTCAACTGAGTTGGGAGCTTCAAGAACTGAGCAAAGTAGAAAATGAATTTAAATCTGAATATGAAGAACTGTCCCGGCAGTGCAAACAATTTGCTAAGGACCTTTTGGATCAGACGAGGAGTTCCAGGGAGTTGGAAATCATCCTGAATTATCGAGATGATAACAGCTTGATAGAAGAACAAAGTGGCAATGACCTTGCAAGACTCAAGTTGGCTATTAAGTACCGACAAAAAGAGGTGAGTAATCCTGGACAATATTTAATAACCAGATATTTCTCTTTACTTCTCTAAAATTTATTGACAGAAGCAAATTATTACTCAGAAGACTTTTTTGTGCATTTTTTTTCTAAATTTTAACTGTCCAGAACCATTAAGGTTGATTAGAAAAGTTACAGAAGTAATTAACTAGTCCTTAAGGTTGGATATCATGCTGACATTGACATATCTTTCTACTGTTTTTATTACTAGTCAGTGTTAAATGCTGGTACCTACTTTAGGATGGAACTGTTTGCTATGACAAATGAAAAGCCTTAAATATTGTAAGTGACTCAGGAACCCTAGCACCCTGACCATACTCTTGTTTTCTTAATCTGTCATGAGAACATAGGTGGGGGAAATTGATAGAAGACTGATTGCTCTCCTAAGCCATTTCCATACCTTGGGATAAGGTGTTGGGTTTCTATCCATTTTTCAAGCTAACAAGTGATTATCCTTGCTTCAATTTTGTAAATTTATTTTGATCTACTATCCTCTTCGAAAAGTATAGCATTCTCACTTGATGTTTCAGGTATATCCTCAAAGACCTGGTTATCCCAGTCATGTGGCAATGTGATGTTACTCATTGGGTAGCCAAGTCAATTAGAATAACGTAACTGTGAAATTCAGAATTTCCGAGGAAATAACACAGATGTTCATGTATTTTTTTTTTTTAATGAAGCCAAAACGTACCATTGGTCACTTCACCTAGCCAAAAATCAGCAACCCGACAACTCAAACATCAAGTGTAGCAAAGAAAATGAGAAGGAAACAAGATTATGCTTTGATATATAAAACAGGTATCATTTGACTCTGGTTGGGTTCACTGTGCTCATTCTACTTGGGCCTTTTGCATTTTGTCTACTGTCAACTATATTTGACAACCAAATCTTAGTGTCTTTTTCTACCCTTGCTATTCAATCTTTAATGGTTATCATATCTTGAATTCAGTTGGTTTTATGCTTTCCTCATTCAGCTATCTTTCAGTCTATGATTTTCATGGAACAACTTTCCACTAGAATAGGCAAAAGAAATCCTTTTGTATGATGCATCCATGAAAAGTAAGAGCCCCTTGAAGCAGAGCATTCTCTGAAAAGGCTGGTTATTCCTCTCTTTTATAGTAGAGGTATATGATATCATTTGCATCCGTTTTAGCTAATCCAAGTAACACTTTTGAGGCTGTCACTGTAATTAACTGTAAGAGATTGAGCAAGATGATTTTTTAAAAAGTTCAAGTGCATTTTATGAACATCTAACATTTATTAAAAATAGTCAAGTCCTTTATTATAAACAAAATTTAGTTCATTATTAAATTCAAATGTGTATTTAACATATACCAATATAAATATGATTCCAAGGACAGCCATTTTAAAAATTACTTTGAATTTAGGTTGAATCAGGAAACTTCAGTTCTATATAGGCAGTTGGACAGTTCATTGGATAGACCACTGAACTCGGAGTCATGAAGGCTTAAGACCAAATCCAGCCTCAGACGTTTACTAGATTACAATTCCAGGCAAGTTACTTTGCCTCGATTTGCCTCAGTTTCCTCTTCTGTAAAATGGGAATAATAATATCAGCTGCCTCCAGAGTTATTATGAGGATAAAATGATACAATATTTGTAGAGTATGCTACAAACCTAAAAGTGGCAGATCAATGCTAGCAAGCTAGTTATTCAATTTGGGCCTCTCCCATTAATTCAAGTTATGAGTGTGCAAGTCACTTTACCTCCACAGGCCTTAGTTTCTTATTCTATAAAGTAAGGGAGTCAAACTGGGTGACATAAATGTCTAAGTCACCTAAACAACAAAATGGAGAACTAGACATTTTCCCTTATCCCTATGACCTCTCAAACCTCTCCAAAATAGATATTATACACCAAAAATAAAGCAACTTCAACAGCCTCTGTGATCTAGAACACCCAGAATCCAAAAGGTTAAAAAAGAAATGAATGATACTCCCTGACCCTGAAGTTACCCAGCCCCCTTCCCCCACCTCCAGTGCTACTGGCAGTAAGACTGTGCTGGAGGAACCAAGGACATAACCGATGACAAAGCCCACCTCCAAAGTGGTATTCTCTTCCTCTTTCTAGTGCCTTATACATCTCAGCTACAGGCTGCGTATATTTGTCTAGGCCATTACAGAGAGTCAGCATGGCTGCAACCCCTTAGAAGCAAAAAGCCTGTTGGGGACACAACCCTGTAACACTAGCATCAAATTGATGGTGCTACAATGGACAACCTCAGTACAATGCTGGGCTAGAAAACTGAGGAATAGAGGGAGTGGAAAAAGATACCAGGACAAGATAATGTGTGTGAGGAAAGCTATGCCACACACCAGTAAGCTTGAGGGAAAGAGCACAGCATCTAGTTTGAGTCAGTTTTGGCCACTTAAAAGTCACTTGGGGCAGAGATCTAGGCTGCTGAACCATGAATTGCTCAGCATGGGAGGAGGCTGAAACCTTTGAAATCCAGCCCCTTAAGAAAAACATCAACAGAGGAGACAGAGTCAGAAAGTGAATAAAGGAAAATCAGGGGCGGGGGGGAGAAGAGGAAGGGAGAGGAGATTAAAATTATGAAAGATCTCAGGGACGAGAAAACTCAAAGAGCTTAATCATAAGCTGATAAATCAACTGGGAAAACATCAACAACAGAAGGAAATATGGTCTTCAGATCTAATAAACAAGTTCAAGCATCTATGAATAAATACTGAGAAACAAAGGAAAATGATCCCACATTTGATGATGCAAAGGTCCCAGTGGGATTTGAGGAGAACATGGAAATATAACATGCTGCTCCTGACTGGTAAAAAAAGAAAAGAAAATTATGAAGGCAGAATTTATAAGCTGCAGAGCAAAAATAATGGGTAAAATGGAAAAACTGAAATATGTGATGACAAATCTCACCAGAGAAACCAAAGAGAAAACAGTTGATTAGGAATGCAAATATATAGAACTAACAGATAAACTTGAAGAAAAGAAGCAAAATACAATATTATTGAAAGAAAATATAGTCACTATACAAGAAAGAAAACAACAATACATTGATCTTGAAGCCGGGAGGTATAGAAATAATCTAAGGATTCTAGGTCTCCCAGAAAAAAGTAAAAGGACAAAAAAACCTTAACACCATAGTAATAGAATAGAAGATGCAATTCCTATTGAAAAAATTCACAGATGATCTCCAGAAAAGAGAATAAAATAAAAAAATAATGATGTATGGTTAAATTTAATAATTAAGTTCAGAAATAACAAATTTTGCAAGTGATCAGGAAAAGACCTTTAAATATAAAGGAAAAAATGGAGTCAAAGAAAACTGTTCTGCACCCACCAGAAAACATAGGAGAGAATAAAATAATGTATTCTAAAAAGAAATGGCACTTAAGATATATCCCAAAATGACCCACTCTATAAAGCTGAGCTAATCCATACATGAATAAAGATAGATGTTCAACAATAAAAAAAAAAAAAGTTTGGAACATTTTTTAGAAAGAAACCCAAACTGAAGAGTCTATTTACTTCACAAACTCTGAAACAACTGAAATAACTTGAATAGAGAGATAGGAGGGGACATCCCTGGCTCATCCCCAGAAGGTGGGAAGTTCATAGGTATTACATGCTGCGTATGTGTTCAGAATTTTCATTGCATCAGTCACTTGTGCTGATTTTTTTTTCCTCTCTGAAAATACTATTTGTTATATGAGTTGACTCTCTGGGAAAGAGATACATGGCATAATTCTGATAATATAAGAAACAAAAGATAAGAATAAAAACATTTTAAAACATAAACATTTAGCATTATTAATATAAGTCAATTTAATTCAACAACCATTTATTAAGCACCTAATTTGTGCAAAGAACAATGCTGAAATCTTGGGACACAAATGTAAGTCAGAGACAAAGACTCTCTTACCAGAAGCAGATATTCTAATGAGGGTGGAGTTGAAGGTTGTGAGAGAGTGATCAGGTTGCTGAATGTGGAGTGAGACTTAGAATTAATGTATGAGCTTCAGAATTTGGACACAAATCTTCAAGGAGGTTAGTTACTAACTCAATATCATTGACTCTTTTTAATATAGGAAAGTACTTAAGTGAGTTTGGGTATAGTTTGTACATATTATATCTATGGTACATTAAATGGTATGTAAAATAAAGCATTAGAGGACACAGAAAGCAACTCAATTTCATTGTTCATCCACCAAGCTCTCTCAATGAGGTCGCACTGGGGCATGTTGCATACACACAATTTTCACCTACATCTGGTCCTACCACTAATCCTCACTTTGATCCCAGGTTCCTATCTAATTTACCTTTACTGCTTTCCTGAAGTCAATCTCAGAGTTATGGAAAGAAAAATTCCACAAACTCTAAGATAATGTCATGGTAATGGTTTTCTATAACTTATGGATTTGAATTAAGTTCAACTAATTCAAGCTCTGAAATTCTCTGCCAAGAAATAAGAAAAGTTCTCAGTATATTTGAATTTCAGTTGTAAGTCTAGTTATATGATCTAAATAAAGCAGTTACCATTTATGTGCTTTTTTTCTGTTTGTAGAGAACAGAAACCATACAAGTACCTGTGTAATTGAGGTAGATGGGTGGCTCAGTCAATAGAGTGCTAAAGTCAGGAAGACATGAGTTCAAATTCTGCCTCAGACACTTACTAGTTGTGTGACCCTGGGCAAGTCGCTTAATCTGTTTACTTTAATTCAGCATAGAAGGAAACGGCAAATCATTCCAATATCTTTGCCAAGAAAACCCCATGGAAAGCATTGGCATGCCATGGTCCACAGGGTCATGAAGGGTCTTACATGACTGAACGACAACACCTGTGTAATTAATCACTTTGCTTTAAGGGCACAGGCATTTTGGTCCCCTCTTCTGAACCCTCTTTGTACTCAGGACTTTGCTGGACATTTAGTTACATAGATTCTCAACTTCAGCATTACCCTTGACTTCTTTGACTTCCTCACTCATGTGTCCAGTTGCTCAATATTTCCATTCCTACCCACACCGTATCTCTCACATTTACTCCATCCTCTTTATTCAAACAACCACAACCCTAAATTGTGTCCTCATCACCACTCTCCTGGACTATTACAATAACCTTCTTTTTGGTCTCCTTGCCTCAATTCTTTCTCCAATTCTAATTCATCATACATATAGCTGCTAAAGTGGTTTTCTTAAAGACAAATCTGATCATGAAATTCTCCTACTTAATAAATTACAATGGGGTTCTCCATTTGCATTTTAGAGCCATTCACAATCTGGCTATTTTCTACCTTTCCAAAATAATCACACACACACACACACACACACACACACACACACACACACACAGAGGCACCTCCCAACTTCTCACACCTAGATTGACTTTTTTGCCATTCTTTACATAATGATTCATCTCCATGAATTAGATGCTCCAACTCCCATATCTAAAATGTATCACTTCCTGCCCTTACCTAAGAATACTTTAATTTCTTCAAAAGCCAGAACAAGTACCACCTTCTGTGTGATATTTTTCCTAATACCGTTCCCATGTGCTACTCATGTCCCCCATAAAATCCCCTTGCACTTATTTGATCTATATTACACATACATATGGGTATGTGTGTGTATGTTGTTTCCCTTGATAGAATATAAACTCTTTGAGGGCAAGAATTATTTCATGTTTGTCTTTGTATTCCCTTTGTCTAACACATTACCTGGCATAAATTTTAGGTGTTTAAAAAATGCTTGTTGAGTGACTTAGAGGGAGTGTGTATACATATACATCCACACATACATAGGTGTGTGTGTTTGTGTACATTTTTATTTTGGAATTACTATTTGTCTATTAAAGAAGTTCTGCTAAGGTAGGGATAGGGAATTATGCTATGATTTAATTGGAATAAGTCACTCCCAAGTGAGGAAACTTCCTCTACCAATAGACTTTTTCTGCAACAAGGAGCTCAGAAATGTTAATTGCCTTGCCTAATGTCAGCCAATATGAGTCAGAGGCAAGATTTTTCACCCAAGTTTTCCTAGGTCAATTCTCTATCCATTACACTATATAATCAGTGGTTCTCAACCTGTGGGTCACGACCCCTTTGGAGGTGGAATGACCCTTTCACAGGGGTCACAAGGTTGCTTAAGACCATCAGAAAACACATATTTCTGATGGTCTTAGGAACCAAAACACCGCTCATCTATCTATCATCAGGCAGGTCTGCCCACATGCAGATACACCCACATACAAGTATTAAAGGGTCACAGCATTAGGAAGGTTGAGAACCACTGCTACATATGGAGGGCTGGAACTAGAAAATTAGAAAAAGGGCAAAAAGAATCTGAAATCAAAGTTGAATAAGGACATTTAACAAGGGGCAGGAGGAGGGAGTAAGAGTTGGAAGGATGTTAGTGAGTTTATATATCATATCTGCATTTCCTCTTTACATCTTGGAGAAAAACAAAGGAATTTTAAGGAGTAAGTTTCATGTAACCCTTCATTCAATTCATATTTTCTTAATGTGACCTTTTTTCCTCAGTTGAAAATCTGATCCTCACTTACTATACAGTGATTTCAAGATGGCTGACATTTTAAAGTCATCTTTTTACTTTTATTTCTACTCTTTGAAATGGGAGATCCTTCTTCATAAGTAAAACCTCTAGATTAATTTGGAAAATAATGACTTCAATGATTTGATTTACCATATTCTGGTAAATTCATGTAGTCTAAATGAAACTTTGATTTAAAATAGCTATCTTTCAATATAGTTGCTTAATATAAGTTCTCTGAAGTTTAGTCTGTAACAAGTTTGAAGTTGTGGAGGCTGTTAACTTTTTGAAAAGTCCCTGAAGATTGCTTTGCCTAATTAAGATGCTGTATTTTGGTTGATTGCCTTTTATAGAGGTCCTGTAAATTCTTTCCCTTAAGAGATTCTGCTCTTTGTGATTGGTATTCTAGAACAGCACTACTACTTCTCAAGCATCATCAACCCCCCAAAATATATTCAAATTAGTTGAATATGTAACATTAAAAATTACTGATAGAAAGAGGCAGATTCAGCTGCATTTGAGCCCAAGTGACTGCAATGATAGCAATTCATGGCCTTTCATTACAACCAACGAATCATAATTAGGCTAATTTGGAGGCTGGAAACATACATTGTTTGGAGGAAATGCTATGAGCTAAAAATGTAGCATCATCTTCAAAATTAATGACTACGGATACAATCCAAACTCCTAACCTTTATGTAATTGGGCTTATCATTTTACTTGGTAATGCAGGTCCCCACTTGTATATTGACATAATCACTATAACACAGTGATAATTTTGGGCCACAGTTTGGCACAGTAGATGTGATTTTCACTGTAAATTTGATGCACAATTTTAAAAAACATTAAGATCCCTAAATTGTTCAATGAGCTTATGAAACTTGTAACATAAAAAGCAGATTTGAATTCTGGAAACAATGGAATCATTTTTATTGTCTTAAGAGAACCACAATTTCATATTTCCCTCATAGGGAATATATTTATTACTGTTTACACAAGCAAGCTACAGCCACTAATTCCAAACTTAAATTTTAGTTCCAACAAAAATGCATTTTTCCAAAGGATCATACCCATATAAAATTCCTTCCAAATTAATAGACTGAACCGTGACAGCAGGAAAACAAGACAAGATTATCTAATATAGCATAGTCATTCAGTTGATTCAGTCAAGATAAGATATTTCTTGAATGAAAATATTTAAAATCATATTAGCATTTGTTAATATGAGCATTCTCTTATCAAGGTACAAAAGATTAACACCCCCACACACACCTTTCTTGAATGATTAATAATTAAACAGCTCCTGAATTATCTTTCTAAACAATCATCTAACATAATTATTGACTAGGATATTTTTTTATTCAATTCTAATGACAGGTATAGAAAGTGTCAAGTTTTGTTTGGAAGGCTAATATTAGGTGCATAGTGACTGACCTTCCCTTCCCTGAAGAATATTAAAATGAACAGTAGCTATATGGATGGAATATGAGAATGCTCTTGCCTATTGTCAATTGTCCCTATGGTAGTGAGGAAGGGTATTTTTACCCCTTTTAAAACCTACTGAACCAAAGTTCTTAACATTTAGGAGCATAGATCTCTTTGTCTGTCTGGTGAATTCTATGAGTTCCTTTTCAGAATTATATTGTAAATGAATGGATATTTTTTTAAATCAGATTATAATGGAAACCAATTATATTGGAATACATTTATTTTCTTGTTTTCAAGTTCATGGCCCCCAGGTAAAGAATGTTAAGCTTTAGGGATCTTCTGCTACAGACTTTCTATGACCTAATCTCTGTCATGAGTTTTACAGGTTATTCAGAAGTTGTGTTTTTCTTAAGAAAGTAAAAATGACTTCATTGTTTCCAGAAGGCTGATACATTCATGTTGTCAAATATTTCATATGTTCATTGAATAGAGAATAGGGATCTTATGCTCCTTAGACTACTTATGCATCAAATTTATAGTGGAAATCACATCTACCCTGCCAAATCATGGTCCAAAACTATCTTGTAAATTCAGCTTTATGTGGCTGGCAATCCTGTAAACTAGTGTAAGAGAGGAAGAAAACATATTCTTGTTAATTGAAAAAAATTAAAGGATATAGAGCAGTTAAGATATGATATTTTGTCTAAAGGACTAGTAAATATCACAAATAGTAGAATAATCACTGAAACAGGAAGTTTAGCTGATAACAAAGTGCTTCATTTTAGGAAAGAAGTATTTCAACAGCCTTTAAAGGACCCTAGTTGAATATTGTTTATCTTGATTGGCAACTCTTTAGATAACACAAGCTTACTAACTGCTCTCCACTGTACTGTGGCTTGTGAAGTTAAAAAAAAATCTCATACTCCATGAAGAGGTAGTAAGAAGATAGATCAGATGCCCTCCTTCAATACACTTCATATCTCAACCATGGCTTTAACACACCCCAAGATTAAGTAGAAATGTCTAAGACTTCTAAGATGCTAGTAGCTACATAGGAATTTCCTTTTCTCTTAAACTACTTTAAGATTACACTGACAATCAATAAATAAACATTTTTAACACACCTACTATAAGCCAGACACTACGCTTAACAGTGGGGACACAAAAGCATAAATGAAATAATCCCTGTCCTCAAAGAGCTTATATATTTGGGGGGGGATGGGAAAAGAAGGGATCATGTGTCCAGATTAAGTAAATATATATGTGTGTATATATATATATATATATATATATATATATATGTATATATATATATATATATATACACATACAAATATAAAGTAATAATGTAATTTTGTTAGAAGAATTTCAAGGAGCTTGGAAGAATCATTAAAACCTCATGTAGGAGGTGGCCCTTTAGCTGATTAAGGGATCTTAAGAGTTGGAAGTGAGGAAGGAGTACATTTCAGGTATGGGGAATAGCTTATGGAAAGGGAAGGAGAAAGGGAAAAATTATTTGTTGAGTACCTACTATTTTTCAGGCACTATGCTAAGCATTTTACAAATATTATCTCATTTGGGGAATGGAATATTTTAATAAGAAACAACAAGAAGGCCAGGTTGGCTAAATTGCAAAGTATATAAAGGGAAATGATGTTAATAAGTGTGGATTTGTAGACTGGAGCTGGGTAAAGAGGACTTTAAAACAAGAAAAGTTTGTGTGTGTGGTTTTTTTTAGTCAATAGGGAGTTTTCTAGATGGAGAATGCCTTTGTCAAACCCTTGCATTAAGAATATCACCATGGCAGCTAAATGGAAGATGGATTTGAGGGAGGAGAGACTAGAGTAAGAGAGAACAACTAGCAAGCCATCACAATCATACAAGTGAGAAGTGATGAAGATCTAATAACCTGCTAGATTTGGAAATTAGAACCAGATATGAGCCCTTTTGTAACTTACTACAGTCAGAAATACTAGAGGACAAAAAACAATATTCCCTGTTAGAACATACAGGTCCCAGTCAGTGTTTGGATAAGGATGGGAACAAGAGAGACAGTCTATTGGAGGAGCCTTTAGAAGCATTTGAGTAGTAGAACCTAAGGGCTGGGCAGTATTAACAGATGAGGCAAATTGAAATTTGGATAAAATGGTAGCCAAGCTTGCCCATATTCTCCTCCAAACAACTCTAAAATAATGCCTCAAATTGAATTCTGGAGGGACAGAACCAACAAAAGTTCAGGTAAGACACACAATGTTTTAGCCCAGTACATCTTAGAAAGACAGCAGGAAAGGTCTGTGCCTCTGGAGTGGTGGTGGGCCCCAGGAGCAGAGCACAGGCAAATGCAGGCTGTACTTTGGGGTGGCAACATTGGTGGCAACAGGAGTTTGTAGAGCTCTCAGCCCACAGAAGGTGATGTGGTGTAGTCAGACAACTGTTTACAAGGAGATTGCAGGGGATACTTTGCTGCTATTGGATTCGGGAAACCTGTTGCATTACCCATACACAGCTCCAGGTTTCAGTCCCAGGGCCAAGAACAAGAGCACATGTGGTCCTAGGGAAGCAATTGCTCAGGTCTCAGTTCGAGGGTGTAGAGGTGTGCTTGTGGTTGCTCACCTGGAAGTAAGGATACTGGTCTCACTTCCGAGACAGAGAAGAGCACTCACAAATGTGGCCACAGGACTTGGGAAACTTGGTCACAGTCCCAGGGACAGGAGAAGTGCTAGTACTGGTGACTACAGGGGAATAAGATCTCTTCCTGGATAAAGACCAGAGCAGAGAGAGAAAAAGAAAAAGATCAGTAACAACACTTTCTACAGAGCATACTACTTTGGAATTACCAAAAACTTACAGACTACCAAAGCTAGATATGAAAACACCAGCATAGGAGGGGCAGAGCCAAGATGGTGGCATAGAAGCAGGAAAACTCCATGAGCTCCCCTCATAACCACCTCAAAAACCTATAAAATATGCCTCTAAACAAATTTTAGAGCTACCGAACTCACAAAGTGACAGTGAGAAACAAATCTCCCACTGAAGGCAACCTGGCAGGCAGACATGAAAAGCCCATCTTAGCATGGCCCTGCATGAGCTCACAGTTTTAGCCCTGGGGGGGACCAACCAGCAGTGGCTGGAGCGGACTTTGAGAGTGTGGATCACCAGCAGCTATGGCGGTTTTCAGAATTGGCAACCCATAAATGCCAAAGACAAAGTAAAGGTCAGTGTACAACTCTGTTGGAACTGGGTGGGACAGAGTGTGGTCCAGCCTCTGCACCAGGAGCAAGAAGCTGTAGAGGCGTGGCAGCCATGCGGCCACCAGGTCCTCATGGCTGCATCAGGGCACCTGGCCTGAAGATCGAAGGGGACCAAGCAGCCACTTGGAGGGGAATTCCTCCTGCTTTAACCTACCTGAAATGTGACCAGTGAGCCAGAGCTTGTGGGGGCCAAATTTTTGACCTGCCAGGCTTAAGGAGAAAATATTGCAAGCAGCTAGAAAGAAACAGTTCAAATATCATGGAGTCACAGCCAGGATGGCAATAGATTTCTCAGCTTCAATGTTAAAGGATCAAAGGGTTTAGAATATGATATCCTGGAAGACAAAGGAGCTAGGTTCACAACCAAGAATCAGCTACTCAGAAAAACTAAGTATAATCCTTCAGGGGAAAATGGATATTTAATGAAATAGAGAACTTTCAAGCATTCCTGGTGAAAAGAGCAGAGCTGAATAGAAAATTAGACTTTCAAATACAAGACTCTAGAAAGGCATAAAAAGACAAACATGAAAGAGAAATCATAAGAGAATTCATAAGGTTAAAAATGTTTACATGGGAAGATAACTATAATTACTAAGAATTTTATCATCATTAGCACAGTTAGAAAGAATATACATAGACAGAGGGCATGGGTGTGAGATGACTATGTTGGAATAGTTTTAAAAAAATAAAATTAAGGGGAGAGAAAGATAAATTCATTGGGAGGAGGGGGAATTGAGAGAGAAAATGAGGAAAATTATCTCACATAAGAGAGATATGAAAGGAAGAGTTTTTACAATGTGGGGAAAATGGGTGGTCATAGTAGCAGGCAACACTCGAACCTTTTTCTCATCACAATCAATCCAAAGAGAGAATAATATACACATTTAATTGGGTATAGAAATCTCTTATTTTACAGGGAATTAGGAGGGGAAGGGCATAATAGAAGAAGGGGACTGATGGAAAGGAGAACAGATTAAGAAAGGCAGTGGTCAGAAGCAAAACAAACTTTTAAGAAAGGACAAGGTAAAAAGATAGAAAAAGGACAAACTGAAAAATAGAAGAGGGAGTGAAATATAAAGTTAATGATTGTAATTATGAATATGAATGGGATGAATTTATCCATAAAATTAAAGTAGATAGGAGACTGGATTAAAAAACAGAATCCAAGAATGTGTTGTTTAAAAAAAGCATACTTGAAACAGAGAGACACACAGAGTAAAAGTAAGGGACTGAAGCAGAATCCAGTTTGAAAAAAACAAAAAATGAACAGGAGTAGCAATCATGAAGGGCAGATAGGTGGCACAATGGATAGAGTTCCAGTCCTAGGATCAGGAAGACTCATATTCCTGACTTTAAATCTGCCCTCAGACACTCACTAGCTGTATGAGAAGTCATTTAACCCTGTTTGCCTCAGTTTCCTCATCTGTAAAATGAACTGGAGAAAGAAATGGCAAGTCACTCCAAGAAAACCTCAAACAGGGTGACAAAAGATCAATCACAATTTAAACAACTGTACAACAAGAAAAGCTGTCATGATATCAAAGAAAAGCAAAAATATATTAAGGTAAAAGAGATAAGCAGGAAAACTAGACTTTGCTCAAAGTTGCCATAAACAATGAAGTAATATCAATGCTAAACATACATGCACCAAATGGTATAACATCCAAATTCTTAAAGGAAATGTTTAATGAGTTATAAGAGGAAATAATCAGTGAAATTATACTAGTGGATGACCTCATCTTTCTCCTCTCAAAACTAAATGTATCTAACCAAAGATAAAAAGGAAAGATGTTAAAGAGATGAGTAGTATTTTAGAAAAGTTAAATATAATAACTCTCTATAGAAAATCAATGAGATAGGAGTACAACTTTTTCTCAGCTGAACATGGAACTTTCATAAAAACTGACCATGTAAGAGCATAAAAACCTCACAGTGAAATGGAGAAAAGCAGAAATATGAAAATCATCCTTTTCAGATAATAGTGCAATAAAATTCTATTCAATAAAGGGATGTGAAATCATGGAGTGATATTATTTGGAAATTAAATAAACTAATCCTAAAGAATGAGTGTGTCAAAGACCAAATCATGGAAATAATTAATAACAATGAAATGACAATAAGACAACATACCAAAATTTACGGGATACAGCCAGAGAAATTGAAGGGGTACCTCTCAATTGGGGAGTGGCTGAACAAGATGTATCATATGATTGTGATGGAATACTACTGTGCTATAAGAAATGATGAGTAGGATCATTTCAGAAAAACTTAGGAAGACTTACATGAACTGATACAAAGTGAAATGAGCCGAATCAGGAGAACATTGTATACAATAATAGAAATGCAGTACAATGATCAACTGTGAATGATTTAGCTATTCTCATCAATATAATAATCCAAAACAATTCCAAAGAATGTATGATGAAAAATGCTTTCCAACCTCCAGAAAACGAACTATTGGCATCTGAATACAGATTGAAACAATTTTTAAAAAAATAAACTTCCTTTATCATTCTTGGTTTTGTTTTCTTTTGTTTTAGTCTGCCTTTTCAACATGGCTAATGTGGAAAATTTTGCATAACTCCACATGTATAATCTATATCAAATCACTTGCCTGTTCAAGGAGGTGGGATGGGAGGAAAGGAAGGAGGAGGGAAATTTAGAACTCAAAAATTTTTTTTAAAGTTAATTTCTTTTGTTTGTATATACATGAGAAAAAATAAAAAATAAATGTAAAAAAATCATAGTCTAAAGATTTGTAACTAGAAGAGTTCTTACAGCCTCATTTTAGAATCCAAATGTCTCATTTTACAGATGAGGAAACTGAAGCCCCGGGGGCATTTACCCAAGTTGCATTACCTATTTAAAATTTTTCTTATCGCTACTTTACTTATCTTCCCCTACTCTCACTTTTTCTTCTTGCTTCTTTCTGACCCACAACTAGTTACCTCACAGCTGGCTTCCAAATTTTCTTGTGAATGCAAAGTTCTACAGTATTATGTCTAATTAATTCTAAAGGGTAAAACTACCTTGAAACATTTGAATAATTCATTATTCATTTCCTCACTTTTCTTATGGAAAATTGTGAAGACCTGACCTGCCATAGTCACAGTGGGTTACTAGATGAAGGTAGGGAAGAAAAGAAAATCAGCCTTAGGGAAAAGGAGAAAATGAGAGACTCCTGTGTTATCTATCTTTCCACAGGTCGGATATTCCTTCCAATTATTTTGTTGATTTTCTATTATTAAAGTAATCGCTGCATATTTGGGAATAAAATGCTCTAGTAATAAATCCCATTTGTATATTATTTCCCTCATAACTACCTAATGAAAGAGGTTGTACAGATATCATTATTCCTATTTCATAGGTGGAGTGATTGAGGCCCATAATAACACAATTATCAAAAGCAGACTGCTGCCCTGATTTCAGACTCATAGTAAATAGGAAAAGACCAATGACTTTTGAGTGAGAAGATGTGAACTTAATTCCTGGCCATCACTTTTACTCTTTCGGGCAAGTCTTGTTTGGTCCTCACTTTAAAAAGAGCAGGGTTACAGCAGGTGATGTTTAAGGTCCATCCTAGCACTGATTCCTAGGATTTACAAATTAAAATGAATTGTTGGAATTTACAAATAATTAAATGAAGCAAATTACAGAGTAAATGCTATATATTGATATACCTCCTCACTAGGGAGTTCACTGACTCTTTTTCTTTGAGTGCAGTGTTTTCTTTGCCTTTTGTACCCCCTTTTGTTCCATCTGTGTGCCCTATATTCACTGTTGCTAGGTGACAGTAGCACTGATGACAGGGTCCCTAATGACCAACCCCTGCACAGTTGTATGTCCTGAACTTTTCAGGACCTGCTCCTGAATTAGAGACAAAGCAAATGTCTGCTCAGTATTCCTCATAGTTGACAGAACCATGACAGGCTATTAGTCATTTAAATGAACATCAGAGCCTTACAGCTTGGGCTTCATTTCCCAAGGAAACTTCTTTAAAGCTAATTGAAAGAGAAGCAAATCCTTACCTTAAAGCATATTACAATTAATGCTTACTTTTCCTTTACAAGTAAACCCTGGAATATACACACCCCTAATGATCCCTTTCTCCCTTAATGTCATGGATTAGAAAATTCTGACTTTAAAACTTAAAAATAATGGGAAATGAAATGGTTCTTTTTAATATTACCTGAGTTCCAGCTATAGTTTTAATATACCTTTAAATAAATGTAACAGAAATAACAAATTTCAAAGAGATAAACATCTAGAAAATAGTGAATGATGGTTTTCTCAGTTACGTCTACATGATATGAACTCAGATATCCTCTGGGCAAGCACTTCTTTCCATGGCTACTTTAATCTGTCACAGACTAAAAAGGAGAAGAACAGAAAAATCATTGTACTAACACTGAAAAAATTCTGTTATGTATTTGACTGGGCTTTCATTTGGCACCCAGAAGTGCTGTTTTCAGAACAAGTTCACTGGTTTAATCCTCTTATGACTATATAGGTTACTGAGAGTCAACTAGAAGAGCAAACGACTCTCAAGCGTTCAAAAAGTTAAAAACAAATGAAAATCAGGTTTATTAGCATACAGCTTATTCTGGATCCAGGAAGATCTGGGTTCAAGTCCTACCTCTAATATCCTGGCTATGTGACCCTGGCAAGTCACTTTGCTTCTCAGCGACCCCACCCCCACGCCCACCCAGGCACTATTCTAAAGCTACATGTTTCAGATCAGGGTTTTGCATGCAATAGGAGAAAGAGTTGTGTCACTGAGAACACCCAACACTAATGAAATCCTGAGCCTGGTCCAGAAAATAGTAATAATGATATTTACAATACTTATTTTGAAGGATTATTCTGAGAAAAACATTTTGCAAACCCTTAAGTCATATCTAAATATATTTTCTGGATTCCTAAGAATGAGAACACCTTGCCTGGGTGCCACTTCCTGTGTCATCGTTTGCCCTGGGTTGAGCAGAGGCTGACCATGAGCACAGTTTTCATTTTTATTACATCTCTACACTGTTTTACAATGGAATTAACTATGTCCAACTAGGGCCCTAAATTGAAGGAGAAGGTCTGGTGCTCTCCATGGGTGGCCCCATGTTCCTCCCTCCATACTACAGCATCCCCTCACAACCATCCTCCCCACACACACACAGAAAGGCAAAAAGATATAAACAGTGAAAAACACCCAGAGAACAGCTGCATAGAGCAGTGTTCTGCTTAGCTTTGAATGAAGGAAGCATTCTCCCCTTCTAAATAAAACCATGGAAGGATCCTGTGATGCACTCAATCTTTTTTTTTTTTTTTTAAATTTCTATCTCAATTGAATTCAGAAGTATAAGCAGAATGCTATTTGTTTGGTTTTTTCCTGCATCCCCAGAACAGCAACTGGTTTCCAGCTTGGATATATTGCACATGATTTTTCCTCTGTATGACATTCAGCCTATAAACACACTGAACTTCCTCAGACAGACCACACACAGCACGTACCCAAGGTCCCCTGAAACGTTAATGAGGAACTCTCCCTCCACAACTTTTCTGATTCTGCACCTGAACTTTTCTTATGCCTATTTAGCACAAAAAAAAAAAAATATTAATGAGCATGTGGAACTATTGGTAGTCATTGACTGAGGCTCACACAGGACTGAGAAAATGTTGGCAGGAGAGTCTTACAGCTGCAATTCTATACCTGGAAGAAGACCTGGTCATACGCATACTTACTCCCAGCTCTGCCTCATGACTGACCATGCATTAAATCAGAGCTGGGAGGGAGGTCTTTCACAAGGCACCATGAATATGCTTTTCGTCTACAAAGGCCTGGCTTTGTGTAAATTTGCTTGAACCATCACTTTGACCCTTTTATAAAAGAATAAAACTCCTTATTCTGTATAAATGTCTCACTGCATCTAACTATCCAAAAAACAAGAAACAAAAAAAAATCCACAAAAAACACACAAAAAAACAAACAAAACCAAACCCTAAAGAGTCTGATATAAATCATCATTGTTGTCAAAATGACTCAACAGAAAGGATACATAATATTAAAAATAAAAATATTTATCTAGGCCTTAAGGTAGCTAGATGGTGCAGTGCCGAGAGCACAAAACCTGAAGTCAGGAAGACCTGAGACTCTCCAGCCTCAGATGCTCACTAGCTGTGTGACCTTTGGGCAAGTTACTTGTTTGCCTCGGTCTCCTTATCTGTAAAATCGGAATTACAGTACGCCTATTTCATAGGATTTTTGTGAAGTTCAAATTAGATGACAGAGTTCATAGCATAGGGCATGGTAGTAATGTAAGTGCTATATGAATATTAGATATTATGATGAGGATGCCAATGAAGGTTTTATTAAGGCTTCTGAAGTATTTTCCCTTATAGATCCCTATAATATTGATGGTACATACATTATTATCCCCTTTTTACAGTTATGGAAAGCTACTAAGAGGCAGAAACAAATGTGAATTCAGGTTTTCTGATGCTAAGATCAATGCGCTTTTTTTTTTTTTTCATTAAACCAGACTGCCCAGTAGAAAGATCCCTGGAATTAGGGTAAGAGTACTTACATTTAAATCCATCTCTTCATCCTAACATCTATCTGACCTCAGTTGAGATGCTTTACCCTTTTACACAGTGGTTTCTTCCTCTGTAAAAAGATAATGTTGAATTAGATAATCTCTAATGTTTTCTATGACTTTAAGTCCTATAAATAAGAAGTTCTGGATTTTGGCTACAATGTTCCTGGGAGTTTTTATCATGAGGTTTCTTTGAGGAGGTGACCAATGGATTCTTTTTTATTTCTGCTTTGCCTTGTAATTCTAGGATCACTGGACAATTTCTTTTTAGGATTACTTGAAATATGATGTCTAGGCTGTTTTTTGGAAGGGTCAGAGTTCACAAATTAGTCTGGTGATTCTTATCTTTTTTTCTCTTTGATCTGATTCCCAGGTCCATTATTCTTGTTATGTGATTCCTTATATTTTCTTCTCCTTTTTTCAGTCTTTTGATTTTATTTGAATATTTCTTTTTTTTTCCTCATGGAACTTTCTCTTTCTCGTTAGCTTCTGTTTGGTTCATTTTGATTTTCTTGGAGTTGGTTGCTTGAACAAGATTATGCTTCCATAATTCTCATTGCCCCCAATTTTTCTTTAATTTTATCAGTTCAAAGACATTTTACAATCTTTTTCTTAGATGTTGCTTTATTTCTTCCAGAAATTCTAGCTGAATTTGTGCCCAGGTTGTATTTTTCTTTGAGGCATTGATTGTAAGTGTTTTGAAATTATTCTGTTCTGTATTTGTATCTTAAAAGTCTCCCTGTCGGCACAATGACTTTTTCAGGTGGGATTCTATATTAGTTAGCTATATCTGCCTGTTTTCTGACTTTGAACTTGCTTTACAGCCAGTCTTTTTGTACTCCTTGAAGCCATGTTTGGGATGGTCTTACTGCTGCTTTCTTAGGTTATTGACTGTTGTGATGTTCCAGACTCTTAGGTACCGTGGTCTAATGCAAGGCAAAGTCTGCTTGTTGGCCTCCTGATTTAACTTCTTCACTCTCCTGACCTAAGTGTGGGTTGGTGCTGAGCTCAACCACTATAGGTCAGGTCAAAAGCTCTATTAGTTTAGTAAACAGAACTGTGTAATGCCCTTTTGTCTGGGAATTCTGCCCTTTATTCTTCAGCAGACTTCAGACTGGGTGAGATGCTAAAACTGAAACCCTTACCCAACTCCTGGTTTCCAAACCACATTATTGCTGTTAGCTTCTGAACGTGCTCCTCTCTGTACAAAGCCTTGGGCTCACAACCACTCCTTTTATCTCAGAATACCCCTCCCCCAGCTCAGGTCCTCTCCTCAGTTTACCCTGAATAGGGGGCAAGAAAACTGCCAGTTGGTACCTATCCTTGCACTCTACAGAGTTTTAGACCCCACAGTGCTGATTTTGGTACCTTGTCTTGCCCAGGTAAACAGCTTCTTCCTTTCCTGGAGTGCTCCTCACCAGATGTACTTCTGACCAAACTTTATTGTTCACAGACCTCTCTATCTGTCTCTTTATACTTGCTTGGCTGAGAAAAGGAGAAGTCATCATATTTTTTTCTTGTTACTCTACCATTTGACTCTGCCCAACCAACAACAACAAAAAAAACCTATCTACCTCTCTCTCTCTCTCTCTCTCTCTCTCTCTCTCTCTCTCTCTCTCTCTCTCTCTCTTTCTTTTAATGGCTGTTCTGTAGCAGCTGTCAATAGAATCACAACTAAATTCTATCTGGGCCTTAAGAATTTTGCATTCAATATCCAGCCTTTCATTGCAGAATCCACTGCCTCTTAGGTAAGCACATTGCACTTTTGGATAGATCTAAATGTTAGAGAATATTTTCTTATATCAAATCTAAATCTGTCTCCCTCCAAAATCTCCCCCAGAGTTGCTTTTAGTTCTTTCCTTAGAGGTCAAGTTCAACCTCACACAAGGGTGATAACAGTTTTCATGTCTTCCCTCAATCTTCTCTTCTCTAAACTTAACATCTCCATTTCCTGCAGGATTGTATAAGGAAAATTAGGAGAGAAGTCTTGGTATGTTTAATTGGCGTTTGCGTGTGTGTGTATGTGTTGATGTTTACTGAGTGCTCAGTACTGGGGAACTATTGCTCAGTGCTATTGGGATATGCAAAGGAAATTGTCTCTATCAAAAAAAAAAAAAAGCAAACAACAAAAATCCCCAAACACTTAGTACCTACATAAGCCATAAAAACAAGTATTTAAGTAATTGAAATCAAATTTAACAATTTGTCTGTTTGCTTGTACTTCTTCATGCTCAACTGAAATATTTCCATTACATGTTTTGGCCCATTATCTTTTCAAGCAACTGTTATTTGAAAATTAATTATGTGGTATTCACTGATTCTGCGTTTAAATCTTTGCTGCTTAGAAGTTGTATGAGCTATTAAAATATAACAAAGGTAATGATGCATTCAGTAATTTCTTCATTTTCCCCCAATGCCTGTTCTTATTCTCTGCTTAATTCTGTCATATCTTTTCTTAGTTTAGTCCATTTGTATTGTTCTCACTTCCATTTCATAATTCTGTTTTGATGGCTGACTGGCAGCTAGTGTGCACTCTGCTGGGTAGGACTAATCTCAGTGGTTGCTATGCTCTAGGGACAAAGACTGTGATTTCCATGGCCTTTTCCTCTTTTAAAGAAAAAAAAAATCAATATTTTAGTAGGATGGGAACAGCATCAGTTGATGAGCTAAAGCTCTAAATCTAGTTTTATGTGATGATCAGATGTAGAGAGTACCTAAAAATATTTGCAAATAATGTCAGGAAATGCAATAAATATGCAGAAATGCCTTACTGGAAGAACTGAAATAATATCCTATATAGTTAACCATGTTAGGAATATGTTCTACATAAATTATTTTCCAGATCAGTAAAGCTTCTCCCTTTTTTATATTCCCTAATGTTCTTCTTTTAAATTTTAAATTTTTAGATATTTAACAGGTGTCTTTCTAAAATGTATTGTAAAGTTGACTGTCTTCTTAGAGGATATTTAATGTATTTATCCATATATATAAATATATACATAAATATATGTATATTTTTATCATTATAAACATCAATTGCTATTTCTTGCTACAAAGTACAATGATGTCCTCATGGACTGCTGAAGCGTGTGTAAGATTGTTTATACTAATATTTTCCCCAGACTGCTGGTATATACGTGTGTGTGTGTGTGTCTGTGTGTGTGTGTGTATGTGTGTGTGCATGTAAGGAGAGAGAAAGAGAGAGAGAGGGAGGAAGAGAAAGAGAGAGAGGAAGAGAGAGAGACAGAGAGAGAGAAAGAGAGAGAGAGGGAAAGAGAGAGAGAAAGAGAGAAAGAGAGAGAGAGAGAGAGAGAGAGAGAGAGAGAGAGAGAGGCCTTATTCCTGCATCTCATAGTTTTCTGTCTCCTCCTCAGGTTATCTACATTTATATTTTTCTCTGCTTCTTAGAGAGTCTGTTTCTATCAATGTGACCCTTTACTTTCTTTCTAATTTGTCTTTTTCAATCTACTATTGTTGGAAAACTAGTCAAGATGGTGAAAATTGCTGGACACTCATAGAAAATAGTCTCAAAGTGTAAGCTTGAGGATTTTTCCTATGTGTGCAGTATGTTTTATTGATTTAGCTATTTACAAAACCTTCTTTGTGTACTTTCTATTTATTGGCTATTTTAAAGTTGCCAGATAAATAAAATGTATTTGAATAAGTTGTCTGGTGGGTATTTTTTTTTTCCGAGAATGAGGGAAACATTTACAAGCCTTTAAATATTAATTAAGGTTCATAATAAATTCTCAATAAATGCTACAAAGTTTACCACCTATTTTACACTAAACATATGTGAAAATTCCATAAATCTAAGAAAACGCTATAAGATCCTAAACCATTAATGAAATTATGAAAGAGATTAGAGAACTCCAAAAAGTAAAAGACTTTAAATCTAAATCTAAATCACTCATAAAAATGCAAATTAAAACAACTGAGATTTTGCTTCACACAGACTAAATTGGCATAGATAGCAGCAAAAAGAAGGAAATAATATGTGCTGGCAAAACGTGGAAAGGTTTAGATACTCTATTGGTGGAGCTGTGAATAACAAAATCATTATACCAGTCACCCAGGTTCAAAACCTCAGCAATATCCTTGAACTTTCCCTTCTCTCGACTCACCTATCCAGTCAGTTGCCCTATCTTTTCTATATTCACAATATCACATGATCTATCTGTCTGCTTGTGCCCACTCACTAGGCCACCATCCTAATGTGAACCTTGATCACCTTTGGTAATCACCTTGCCACTTTCTAATCCATCACACAGCTACCCAAACCATTTTCCCAAAGCACAGCTGAATATGTCACTTCCATACTCAATAAAAAGGGACAGGCTGTTTAGTTTATAGGACTTTCAATAGATTGATTTATTTTTTGTCTTTTGGTCATATGTGAATATGGGAAGTGCTGTGGTTTTTCTCTCTACCCACGCAGATCACAACCAGCCCATGATTTAATAAGTCTTTGAGAGTTTCTAGAAATGCATCAATGTTAAAGGGCTTGCTAAAAGTCACATAGGTAATAAGCATCAAAGATAGCATTTGAACTAAAGTCTTTCTGATGTCAAGCCAAACCCTGTATGCTAATGCATCTACTTTTAGTCAGATTATAAGTCAAATTTATTGTTGAATGTAAATTATTTATAATGACTTTCTTCTCTTGGTGTTAAAGACCAATGCATACTTTGATATTTCAATATTTCCATGTATCTGCGATGTGACCATGTGGTTATTTTTGTCAACAAATCCAGTTACTCCATTTCTTTGTGACACTCATTCATTTCCATTGATAAATCATCCACAGAGCACAGAGGATCATCTATTCAGCATGCTAGAGGACTTCCTCTAGAACTCTGTGTGGCAAAGATACTAGTGGAGCAAACTTTGCTTCTCCCTCACTCTTACTACATAGCTGGCACACTTCCTCTTCCAGTCATACAACTCCGACGATATCTTCTATACCATATCCTCCACACAGTTCTTCAATGTCACTGTGTTACAGCCAATATACATACACACAACATATACCTTTTCATTACCCTTTAGGTGACCTATAAATAATTCTTCAGAAACAGAAATATTCTGTGACTCTCAACACCGCCAGAAAAATAACAAAGTTAGAAAGGTGCTCCTTTGTTTTGGGAGTAAGGTTGAGGGTTATTAAAAGGACTGAACCACTTTCTTTTGTGAGAGGAGAATCTTCAAGGCAGTGTTTTTCTGTACCAAATTAAATGTTTCATTACAATCAACAAACAATAAACACTATGAGATTCTATATTCTTTGTATTATTTAATCTATGAAAATAGGGTCTCTTCTAGAATATCACCTGTGAAAATCTGTTTCTTTCCTTCTCACTCTTTCAAAGTTGTCCTGTAGGTGTGAGTAGATTAGTAACTGTTTGGGGGGGCAGAGCCAAGATGGCGGTGTAGCAGCAGCAATATATTGCAGCTCTCACATAGCCACCCCAAAATACCCATGGAATAGGACTCTGGACCAATCATAGAACTTCAAAATGCAGACAAAGATACTTCCCACTAAAGTCAGCTCGGCTACAAGGAACCATATCAGCACTGTGAACTGAAACCAGCCTGGCCTGAAGCCGCGGCTGTGCCCCGGGAGCGGCTAGGCGGGAGGTGCAGAAAAGCCTCAGAGGTGAGCGAGCAGGATTAGCAACAGCTGCACGTGGGGATTGTGAAAGGGGGAGATAAGCATCCGGCTGCAAAGTCTCCAGAGCGGAAAAGCGAAAGGCAAAGGTTTTGTACCCGCCTCCGCATTGTAGCTTCCCTCCCTTGGCCTGCAAAAAGCAGGGGGAATGAGCGATTGTTTTCAGACCAGTGCTCTCCTGTTGACCGGCCTGGATCCAGATCGTCATCTTGGGCCTCGGTCTTGGAGTCTTCATTATCCAGTCAGTCGGAAGTCTACGGCAGCCGGGAGGACCCCAGTGATTTGGGACAGAGCTTTCCCTTCTGGAAGCAGAGCCCCACAGAGATTTTAAAAAAAAATTTCACGGTCTGAAGAACCATGAGTAAGAATAAGCATAAGAAGCTAAGTAAGAACAGCTCCCAAACCCTAGACTCCTTCTTTCAGGAAAAGAAAGATCATGGGAGAGAGAGGGAGGAGGAGAGCACAGCCAGAGCGCCCCCACCAGAGGCCTCCAATAAACATGAAGAATGCCTTAAAGCTAGGGATGAGCTGAAGAAGGATTTTCAAAACAAAATAAGGGAAGTGG